>QYAK01000013.1:0-600000 GCA_003988795.1 Proliferodiscus dingleyae | reverse complement strand
GGCCGCAGAGGGGAAAAGAAAGATGCAATGTTGGAGTTCGATGCAGTGGATTTTGAATGTCTGTTGGTATGACGCGGAGAATGGCTGTGGGCGTCTATAATACCGGTTACCCGCCTTGGGGAGAATTGCTGAGAAATATATGGACCGATAAGTGACACCTGTCGCCACATAGACGCATTTGGCCAAGCAATAGAAGAAGCTTCGAGTACATCTACAGAGAATAAGGTGAGGAAGACTATTGACACAGGATTGAGTTGAACTCACCAAGAGGAGCATGCTGGAAAGAGAAACATACAACGTTCTTGACGCGTTCGTAAGGATAGGTTTGGTTGTCTCGTAGAAAACCCTCGGCAATCAGAACCTTGATGCGGCCCAGATCATCCCCTGCATTCCAGTAGCTTTGTGACAGAAGCTCATGGTGAAAACTTGGGAACTTCAATTTCTCAAATTCGCCTTGCTTGTCAAGATCTATGGCCAATTAGTAGCTAACACCGATGACAATATGCTTAGACGAAGTACCAATACTACAATCAATGATGGCAGGCCACGGGCCAAGCCTGTCAAACCATCTTGATCTGTCCAAATTACTTATCAATTTGTGCTTTCTCCGATACTTGCAGCGCTTTGAGAGGCTTACCCTGCGAGTCGACCGTCAATGAAGACTCGCGCTTCAAACATGATATAGTCGGTAGGTCTTCTCAAACTTTCGACGTGTCGGCTGGTCTCTGGGTTTTGCCAAGAGTGTATAGAGATGCGGAAAGGGTCACCAGTGGGTAAGCCTGGAATAAAGGAGGTAACCGTGGGCAACAATTGTGAATTAGATTGGAAAGGGAGTGATTCTGTTCTGATTAGTGTGTAGGTTTTTGTTTGAAGGCATATCTGGCTACATACCTTTCTCCTGAATAACCTGGCAGGTCGTCTTAAACTCCTGCAAAGGAATCTTGGACTGATCCGCGAAGAGTAGGACGTCCCAATTCTGGTACCGCATCTTCAAAGCGTGAGAGGCCCGACTATCTCTTTTTTGAATAACGTCGTACTTCAAGCCGCTCGGCAATTTTCGAACGAGGACCGGAATGTACGTTCTTTAAAGTTATGATGAGGTGCGTGAGATGCGACATCTGTGAGAAATGGAGAGGGAAGTACTGTAGTAGACTTCGTAAACGGAAAGAGCAAGCCCAATCTCGCGATGAGGGTCTATCACAACAAGAAAGGAAGCAGCCCCCGGCTTTTGTTAAGTAATGCAGTGCCGGGGAAAAGAAAAGCAATTAGGGAACTACGCAGTAGCCTTCAAATAGTTGCGTCCTGTGTAAATCAAGGCACATCTGCAGAACTTTATGGCAAAGACACAAGAGACATCTCAACAGCAGGAGCGGAGTGACCTCTCGAGAATTTCAAATGGGCGATCGGTCCACCTCTGAGTTCAAGAGCTGATGTTTTGGATCTGGGCCAACGTGAAAGAGTTTCAATAATCTGCTTTAATTCCAAAGTCACCGAACTCCTTATATACATGTATCTGTTTTCTGAAGTTTCTTAATCATCTCCAGGAGCTCGTGCCTATAGGAAAGTAAGTTTTATGCAATTGACAAAGCAGGAACAAACAAACCTTCACCGCATTTGGACCGCCTAGTTCCCGCTCAAGGCCACCTTCGAATTCTCTTGGTACTGCTGGCCTATCTGGATAGTAGAGGGAAACAACACCGCAAAGACCGAATACTGCCGCTATGAAAGCACCCAGCTGCAGAGCACCCTTTCCTGGCTTCGTCCATGTGTATTCTTCAGGCGAGAACATACCCAAAATATCGTTGTCTTCATGAACCGGTTCACCATAGTTTCGGCGCTCCTGCTTGTCCCACCAGTCGGCATGCGGATCGCGAAATTGACGCTTGGCTGGAGGAGGGTTAATGTATCCGCCATTCTGCTCATAATCAGTCATCGCCTTGGTCGGGGTTGGAGGACTCCTTACCATGCCCGGATCTTCAGCTTCAGTCTTTATCCTCTAGTGTCAGCCAATCCAAGACTAAAAGTATAGGTTCCCATGAATGTATTATCTAACGCACCAATTGAGGATAATCGTTCGAAGCGGTCTGGGCATATCGTTGTTGACCAAGGACGGTTCTTCGAGCAAGAGGTGCAGCCGCTCGCAGCGGGCGTGCCGTTGCAAATCGTCTAGAAAGCATCTATCGCAGAGGTTAGAGAGTTTTGGGAGTAGACAATTACCAGGATGAAGGGAACATACTTTGGGATCCAGGCGTGTCAATAGTCTGGACTCTGACTTGGTACCTCTCTCACGAAGTCAAAGCAGGTGAGGGTGAGGTACGCTACCAAGATTCCCGCGCTAGTCCGTTTATATTCGCCCCCTAGTTGATCCGACTTGCGCTGGGATTTCTACCTACGCGACGCTTCTAAATTTCATAAGCATCACTCTCTTTTTCCTCAGTGACGAGCGCAAACTCCGGACATGCCCAAAATCGGTGGAAAGGATATGCTCGTGTCCGTGCTTCTGCCAAACCTGATCGCATCCTCTCAAATGTCACCAAGATTACAGCCTCGCCTTCTTTCCCCTCCGTAGAAGTCATGACACAGGCCGATGGGCAGGAGAGTCAAGCAATATTCGGTATGTATTTTCGCGTTCGACACCGCGTCTTGTCAACACACTAATCTTCTTACCTACCAGATGTTCCCTCGACTCCGACGGGCGATGAATTTTCAAAGACAAACGGGCATGACAGCGAAAAGATCGAAGATGAAGGTCCTCCGACTAAGAAACGTCGAGTCAGCGAGTCCTTATCGAATCTACGACAGAAGCCCGAGTCGCCTCCCTGGAAAAGGGCCGCAGCGGAGGGCCCTACCACATTTACCCAGGACGGGAAGAGGAAATCTGGCAGAGTTAATCAGATACCTCTAGAACTGCAGCCGCCATCGAACAAGCGTCAAACACGAGGGGCTGTTCAGAAAACCTATTTCGCGAAAAGCAGACAAACGAAAGCGAATGGATCGCTGCAAGCTCGAGATGCATCAGCTGGCTTGACTAATGGAACTAAAAAGCCAGCATCTACAAGCGCTACTTCATCTCACCGTCTTCAAAAATCGCCCTCCAAGCTGCCAGCATCACCTAAACGACCCTATCGAAAGTCTTTGCCTAGCGAGCAAGTATCAACTCCCGTGCGGACTCATAGGAACTTTTCGACGCCAAGAGATCCTCAGTCTGCCCCAACACAAGCGCACATAGACAAAAGGCGGCGTTCGGGGCGAGTTGGGGACGTAGCGCATAGACAAGACACCGAATACAGTCCGCAGAAATCAGAAGAAGCTCTTGGCACAAGCCCCCAGACGAAGCTCTCGAAAATTAGGTTCCGTGTCAAGCATGCTTCTTTGCCCTTCCCACACCCTGGCCTTGTCCTTCCACGGCCAAAACGATATCCAACATTAGAGGAATATTTCGACTCTGCGAGGTCCATACCCATTGCGGATGGAGGACTTTACAACGTGGAAGATGGCCCGGAATATACATATGAGGTTGCTGTGCAAGATGCACAACTTATACTGAGATTGGAGCAGGCTAGTAGGCCCGGGGGTCTGCTTAGCCCGGAGAAATGTTCTGCTTTCGAACCTTTGGTACAGGATGAGATTCCCGCGCAATATGCATATCAGGATCATTTCAATCGAGCAGCTATCGAGTTTAGAAGGCTGATGATGATTGAGCAAAGGAAGCATCGTGCAACTGCCAAGCGACTTGCGGAGGCATGTAGAGATGAATGGTATCGAAGACAACCGAAAACGCTTCAGCAACTGGAGGCTGAACAAGCCAAGGCTGCAGAAAATCGGTATAGAGTCTTGGTGAAAAGTCTTCAATCCACGTGGGGCAATGTTCGAGCCGAAGTAAATCGAAGGAGGCTGGTGGAATGGGAAGCGCAAGAGCAAGCAAGAGTCAGGCAGGCTCTCAATGAAGCCGTAGATTTATCGACACAAAAACTACAAGCGCGGACTCGCATGGATTCGGACATGCTAACCGATGAGGAAGAGGACAGTGAAGATGGGACCCAGCTGTCAGATGACGATGACTCGAGGTCGTCATCAGATTCTGCATCGCAAGATCGAGAAAGCAACATGTCCTCTAGCGAATCAGAAGCCGAAGATGATGATGTTTCAACAGCAGTCGGGGACGAAAACCTGACACAGGAGCAACTTCGACAAAAGTATGCGGATCTACCAAGTCTTCCTCAGGACGACGACAAAGACATGCTAGAAGCTGGACTATCCGAGCAGGAGAATGGGCCAGATTCGGACGGTGGAGTTGATGACAGTGACGAGTCTATTGATATGGACGATGACATGGGCTCTAGCGACGAGAAAACTGAAAGTGACGAGGACGAGGATAGTGACGAAGGAAGTGAGGATGCTGGGGAGACTAGTCTTCTCGGATTCCTGGCTCCTTCGGATCTGAAGTCCATGGAAGTAGATTCCACAAGTTCGAATCTACAGACTAATGGTACCGCAACGGATGCCGATCTGCATGAGATGTCTGGTGCGCCAGATGCAGCTCATCGAGACAATTCACAAGATCAGGTCGCTAGCAACAGCCCATCACCAAGAGACAGCGGCAACGAGGATATCGAGACTTTAAAGCAGACTAGTGATGTAATACCGACTAGCCCTGGCCACAGTAGTCAGCCGACTCCGAGGACTACGGAGACGAGGCCATCTGAAATAGATTCAGCGTCTTCTGTCGAACCTCATCAGACCAGTCGCCAAGTCACACAATCCAGTACACCGCAGCCTGAAGCAAAGTCCAAAACTCCTATCCCATTCCTTTTACGAGGTACTCTTAGAGCATATCAGCATGATGGTCTGGATTGGCTCGCAGGTCTTTACGCTAATAACACCAATGGGATCTTAGCGGACGAGATGGGTTTGGGCAAGACAATACAGACCATCGCTCTCCTTGCCCATCTAGCTTGTGAACACGAAGTATGGGGTCCGCATCTTGTTATTGTTCCAACGAGTGTCATATTGAATTGGGAAATGGAGTTCAAGAAATGGTGTCCTGGGTTCAAGATCTTGACTTACTACGGCTCACAAGATGAACGGAAGCGGAAGCGCTTAGGGTGGAAAACCGAAGACAAGTGGAATGTCTGCATCACTTCTTACCAAATTGTTCTACGAGATGTGCAAGTTTTCAAGCGTCGTCGCTGGCATTATATGATTCTCGATGAGGCGCACAACATCAAGAACTTTCACTCTCAGAGGTGGCAAGCTATGTTGACATTCAATACTCAAGCACGACTTCTCCTAACTGGTACTCCTCTCCAGAACAATCTCACTGAGCTCTGGTCCCTACTCTACTTTCTGATGCCGGCAGATGGCAGCGAACAGAATGTAGGCGGGTTTGCCAATTTAACCGAATTCCAGGAGTGGTTCAAGAAACCATCCGAACAGATCCTGGAGCATGGTCGGGATCAGATGGACACAGAAGCCAAAGGGATCATCGCCAAACTGCACAAAGTACTCCGTCCATACCTTTTAAGAAGATTGAAAGCAGATGTTGAGAAACAGATGCCCGCAAAATACGAGCATGTGGAATTTTGTCGACTTTCTAAGCGGCAACGAGAGTTGTACGACAGCTTCTTGAGCCGAGAAGATACCAGAGGCACCCTGGCCTCTGGAAATTATCTGTCCATCATCAACTGCTTGATGCAGCTCAGGAAGGTATGCAATCATCCAGATCTTTTCCTCGATAGACCCATCATGACCTCTTTCCCTATGGACAAATCGGTCGTTGCCGACTTTGAGATAAAGGAACTTCTCATCCGAAGGCGTCTTTTGAGAGAAGATCCAATGAGTAAGGCGAGCTTAGATTTTCTCAACCTGGTTCCAACGAGACATGAGCGTTTTTCCGGTGCTGTTACAGCCCGGAGCGCCATGCTTAGTGCTCAACGTCTATTGATGGATATGCGGGAGAACCAGCGTGGTCGGGCACAAAATGCACTTACGAAGCTCGACGCCTCCACTGCTAAATCCAATCTGGTATATTTGGAGAGTGCCACAAGATGGGGTCGGTTTGAAGAACTTCAGCATTGCGTCTATCTCAACGCCCTACGGAGACAGCAGAAGCCCATTTATGGGAAGCAATTGTTAGAGTTACTTTCGATTGGTGTCACCGAGCGGCCTCAGAGACCAAAACCCCTGCGCCGCAGTCAGATGTTGACGTGGCTAGAAGAGAGTTCTCCTACGCTATCGTCTCTTATGACGACCCTTGCCCTCAGATCAGAAGCAATGGATATCAATATCCGGAAGTTTGCTTGTGTGACCCCTTCAGTGGTGGCGAGGGACATGGCTTCATTGGCTCTCACACGCAGAGGAACCAAGATCTTTCAGACAGTTGTTGATAGCTCTACAACTGATCCATTTCATGAGGCACGAATGCGCTTATCGATCCAATTCCCAGATAAGCGCTTGCTGCAATATGATTGTGGCAAGTTGCAGACGTTAGCCAAATTGCTTCGCCAGTTAGAGGCCAGAGGCTCTCGTGCACTGATTTTCACACAAATGACCAAAGTTCTGGATATCCTCGAGCAATTCCTCAATATTCATGGACATAAATACCTTCGATTAGACGGCAGTACCAAAATTGAGCAGCGCCAGATTCTCACAGATCGCTTCAACAATGATAAACGCATCTTGGCATTCATCTTATCCAGTCGATCTGGTGGTCTAGGCATCAACCTGACTGGTGCCGACACTGTCATCTTTTATGATCTTGATTGGAATCCAGCCATGGATAAGCAATGCCAGGACCGATGCCACCGTATCGGTCAGACTCGAGACGTCCATATTTACCGCCTAGTGTCGGAACATACTATTGAGGCAAACATACTGCGCAAGGCCAATCAAAAGCGAATGCTTGACGATGTTGTCATTCAAGAGGGAGACTTCACAACAGACTATTTCAACAAAATATCTGCACGAGACGTGCTTGATGAAGAATCTTCTCTCTTGGACGGCGATGCAGCGGCCAGCGCTGCTATGGACCGAGTCCTGGGTGGCACAGACACTGGTAAAAGTGTACAGCGAGTCTTTGCACAGGTAGAGGATCGAGAGGATGTAGTAGCCGCTAAAGTAGCTGAGCACGAGGTACAACAGACAGATGCTGCCGACTTCGACGAGAATGCAGCCACTGCTTCTGCAACTCCTGTTGGGCCAGGGACCCCTCGTGAAGACGCTGACGCACCTAGTGCCGATGTTATACCTGCTATTGATGATGAAATGGACTCGGACGAAGAAGAGGAACTTAATGCCTGGGGAGACCGCGTCACGTCGACTGATGATTATATGTTGAAATTCATGACTACTGAGCTGAAAGATGCTCCAGTGGAGGTTCCGAAAGATCGGAAAAAAGGAAAGGATAGGACTCATCGTTCTCACAGAGCCAGGTAGTTTGAGCATTGTGGCAGCATTCTTTCCCTCCCTATTATATTCTTTCTCCGCGCATGTTTTAGTACATAAGCATCATGTAGATGAGCATCGGATGGAAATGGCGTCAAAGGAAACGGCTACATTGGAGTTATTCAGAAGCGTGGTCATAGGTTGGGGTTCCGTGCTTGTTTCTATTGGGACAAACCTGGCTAGACTGCCTTGTCAGGGGAGTATGGGAGTGCAATGCAAAAATAATAATTGAATAATTGAATAATTGGTCGCACGTTGAATGGGAGGTCTTTTAATACGGAATGCATTGGAGGTGTGACACGTCGTAAGATTACAGCTGGAAGTACAGTACAACGTATAGAGGAGCGCACACCGGATATCTCGGTAGCGCCGCCAAGCTTTTCAAGTGATTTCGAGCTGATGAGAGGCTGAAATTCAAGTATGACCAGCGATTACTATATCCTAGTAGCGAAGGATCATTTAATTTGACCAGCCAGATGTTCGCTACACCGAGTCACTTGCTGACTGATATTTATATTCTCCACGTAAAGTGAAATCGAGAGGCTCCAACACCATCAGCTTCACCAAGAACTTCGATAAGCTATGCTGCTCATATCTCACCCGCCACTATGAACATCAACAACTTTTTTCCGAATTATTTAAGCGATCTGTCTCCAGCTTATAATCAACTCGGACAAGAACTAATTAAGGCGGCCACCTTCCTTGTAGTTCCGGCGGGGCTTCTATATTTCTCGATATACTCTTACGCAAAAGGGTCACTCAGGATATACCAAATCTTAGCATTTATTTCTATTTGTGCCTTTTGGCTCTCACCTTTAGTAGCACCAATATCATGCGGACCAGCAAAGTGTCTACAAAACTTCGCCGGTATGATCCAAGACCTAAACTTCCTACAACATGGCCTTGCAAGTCTACTAATAGCTTCTCAGTTGCCATTGGAACCATGAAGCTCCTTGACATCTGGGCACGCCACAAATCTTTCCCTACTTATAGTGCAGGACCTCGTCCGCCGGATTGGCTATACTCGTTCATAGTCATCACGGAACTTAGATACGAGTCTTTCACGCCGAATCACATCCGTGTGCCCAAGAATCAAGAGAACTTCAGCGAGCCTCTGCAATTATGTATCCACGTTGGCTTATTTGCTCTCTTACAATCGCTCCCACAAAACCTTCCATTGGTACTGGCGATGGAAGTACTACTTTCAATTTACATCATCTGGACCAGCTTACAACTGTTATTGAGGTACAAGAGCAGTCCTGCTTTGTTTGGACCACTTTATTTGGCCGATAGTCTGTCGGGATTTTGGTATGTCTCCATCTCCATTCCTAGTACAGCACTTGAATCTCAAGATCTAAATTTACTCATAGGTCTGAAACCTGGCACAACGTCTTTGCATCTCCATGTGCGTCGCTAGCATACCAGCCACTCCGGCACGGGCTACCCAAACTCGGTGTACCAGTCACGCTTGCGCGCTCACTAGGAGTAATGGGCGCTTTCGGGTTGATGGCAATATTTCATGTCTATGCGCTTACGCCAATACTCACCAAGCAAGAAATAGTTCGGATCTTCATATTTTTTGTACTCAATGGGATTGCAACCATGGTGGAGGCTATGATCTGGGGGAAGAGGAGGCATTGGTTGAAGTGTGTTTTAGCTTGGACATTCGAGACAAGTCTCGCGACCTGGACGGCGAGTGGATTGAGGATACCGAATGGGTTGTCTAGAATTCCTTGGAAGAATCTCTGCACGGCTCTAGCCTGATGGGAAAAGAGAAGATTGAGAGTCAGCACGAGTCAAGAACATCCATCTAGATCATGATCTTGAAATCACGAACGACAACTAGAGAGCCGTCTTCGATTAAAGAAGGCCCCCACCGCAAGTCATGCTATCAAGAGTATATTGTACCAAAGCAGGCGTTGACGGCCACATCAGATCTCAGGCAACTCGAGGGTCGACAGAGTGGAGCATACTTCAAAAGATCAAACGACGAGTATGAAGTCCTGGGTTGTGATAGATTTATGAATTCTGGTCCGGTTGCCGGATATTTGAATTACGCTGAGGATGCAAATTCATAGTATCGCTCTGGTAGTCTAGAGAGTATATAGCAGATATAGACTAGATCCACGTTGCTTTGCTGGAGATGTAAACTACTTCTACCTAGAAATTGCCTTGGCTATATAGGGAGCGACATTGCATCAGAGGTCCTCACCGCCCGACATTGAGGCGGCAGGGTACTGGCAGAATCCGAGCCCTATGCTCCTGCAGCATACAGAATAAATAGTATAATGGCCACATGTAAACCTTTGAGCAATGCAAGCACAACTGCCAACATGTTCCTATTGTTTTCATAATTATACTGTTTCGTAATGCGAGTACGACGAAGCTTATTGAAGCGCCATGGAGCAGCCATCGTCGAGCTCTAAAGTTACAGGTTTATTGGCTATATGCTCCTCGTTACTGCTCTCATCCTGGCTAACTGGCACGTCTAGTTGAGTACTTCGATCCATATGGCGTATACCAGCTTCTCTCTCCTGGTCTCCTGCCTCGACTACCTCTGCGAAATCTTCATTGGGAATCTCATGCCGGCCCGCTACGTTCGATATCCTCCCTGCATGTCGACCTAATCCCATATGCCCAGCAACCAGAGGCTCCTTCCTCAACTGATACTCCTTCAAGTAGCTCTGCCGATCTTTCGAGAGTGAGGAGTGAGGATTCTACGGCAAGCGGCGATGATGGTTTTCGGATACAGAATTTAGGACAATCAGCTTCAGAGCCAGAGCACCGTCCCAGCCTCACGCCGAAGCCTAGGGGCAAGGAACGAAGGCACCAAATACCTGGTCTACGGCAGACCCCTTATCTAAAGGTCTTTCTGTTACGATGCGACGATAATGAGACGTACAAAGCACAGGCTGCCCGGCAAGTTAGACAATGGATCAAGGATCAAGTTCCACCTGCTCGAAGCAGTAGGAAGCAAAATACACAAGAGAACCATGATGCCTTCGAATGGCTCATAGTGCATGTTGTGGTCCCAAATACTGCTGCAGCAACACAACCAAGAACAAATGGAAAGGGTTCAGAAAGTAGTGCCGGGTCTACAGCGGACAAAGCTACATCACGTTGGAGAAGTGGTACTTCATCCACGATCCTGGAAAGGTTGCGCGCAGACTTCAACAGCTCCTCGAAGACCGCAGTTGATCGAATCGCTCAGATCCGCATTGGTATCAACGATGTCCCATATGACATGCTCCCTCGGGTCGTACCTGCCATCCCAGGCTCATATACCGAGACAGCACAGGAGAACGAGCTTGCCTGGGTAGATCTCATCTCAAAATTCAAGTCGCTAATTCTATCATCATTTGATATGCGCGTCAGCCAGTACGAAGAGGATATTCGTGAGAGAGATGTGCAGAGAAGCTTGCCTGGTTGGAACTTCTGCACCTTTTTCGTTCTGAAGGAAGGACTAGCTAGAGGCTTTGAAAGTGTAGGGCTCGTTGAAGATGCTTTAGTAGGGTATGATGAGCTGGCTATTGGTCTTGATACCATCATCAGAGAGCAGTCCTCACTGGGCTCAAGCGCCCAGCATGCAGGCTCTTTCTTGCCTTATACGGAGGATCTCAAGCAACTTGCAGAACGTTCAAAAGCTGCAATTCTAAGAGACATGGGTAACGACCCGGCGGTTACTGAGACAGAAGAAACGATCGATCTACAATCGACTTCCAGTACCGCTGAGCGCGACGTTGAGGATATACCGATAAATGCAGCGAAGAAACGCTACCGGGAACTCATACTTTCGAATGATATCTCGATATTTGACTTCCGCTGCTACATATTCGCTCGGCAATTATCGCTGTTGCTTCGTCTTGCAAATGCCTGGTCGTCGAAAGAAGAACTTCTTGCAAAGCTCAAAGAACAGCGAGAGTCTAGCTTGCAAGGTGTGGCTGCCCGAATACCGAGCTCCCAATCTTCAGAAGATGTAGAGAATCTTGCTACACTTGGACATGTTTGCAGACGGTCAATGGACTTTATTGCTTCGATTGCAGGGCTCATTCGGGACGATATCTGGACATCCTATTCTAGCAGACTCCAGGCTCCAGAGGAGACTAACGCGACTGATCCGTTAGATAGAGACCCAGTAATGTCACAAGTAGTAGACAATATCGCTTCCTCATTCATCTTTGCAGTAGCACAACAGATTTTGGCTCAAACAGCCAGTAAATCTCTTCCCATCCCTCCATCCACCTTGGCTCCTCCCAGCGCTAAAGTAGGGTTGGATGGACAGGAGCAGAAAGCTGCTATACCAGAACCCAAAACGATGATGCATCCAGCTCGGAGTAGCTCTCTTGCTGTTCGATCCCCTTCTCGAGAGCCTATGGGAGCGGCGGGATTTTCAGGCAATCGCAGGTCTAGCGTCCCGGAACATGGCGCCACACCCTCTCCGTTCCTCAAGCCGGGTCTTGAAGAACTGGCAGCGCATAGGGCGGAACTTTATTTGCTCTCGAGAAACGTATTGGAAGAGGTTGGCAAGATGCGTGGGTGGACTGCCGGATGGGCTGATATAGCACATCTCTATGACCAAGGAGCAGATGAGATGCAAGACGTTGACCTTGACGGTGATACTGTTACTGAACAAAGCACTCAGTCAGCGCCGTCAACACATGGTATTGATAGCAAATTGCTGCGAACCGCTGTTGACAACGAAGATGACTTTCACCGGCTCTATGAGACATTGACAGATAAGGCACTCCGTCACTACACGGTGGCGAACCACGCACAATCTGTTCTAGCAAATATGGCTGATTTAGCTGTTCTCAAGTACCATCTCGGAGATTACACTGCCGCAGTCTCGTACTTCTACCGTATGACGCCGTCTTATGGGAAGAGTGGATGGTCGGAAGTGGAACTGCCGTTGCTTATTATGTATGCGACAAGCCTTAAGAATCTTCAACGCAAAGAAGACTTTGTCAGAGTAGCAGTGAAGCTGCTAGAAAAACTCGCAGCTGCAGAGAAAGAGAAACAAGCTCACAAATCGAGCTTGCATATACAGAACCCATCTACTCTGGAAAGTACAGAGTCTCTCCGCATTTCGTCATTTCTTCACGAATTGCTAGAAATAACGAGAACTTTGCAGCATGGGGTCAAAATCCCATTACAAGACTTCTTCAGCCGCATTGAGCTTGATGATAGTCCCCAATATCACCCGGAAAGAGACAGCTTTGTATTGCAGCTTCGACTCAAGTATTTATTAGCAGAAGAACTGCCTGTTGAAAAGGCGACAGTGAGGCTTACTAGCATGAACACGGAGTCAAAACGAGAGATCTGGCTGGAGTCTACTGGCCCCTCAGTACTTAGCACTGGCACCGTGATAGTAACAGCGCAGAGTAATGTGAGTGCTTCTCAGTCGAACCGCATGAATCCGTTTGATTCTAACATATGTTGTAGATGATTGTACCCGGCGCTTATACTGTCAATCATGTCAGTCTTCATACTGGTAACATCACGCTCTATTATGACCATGGAAGTACCATTACCGCTCCAAGCCAGAGCGACACATTTTTTAAGTCCCGAAAACTGCTCATCTACCATCGCGCAAATGCATTTGATGTCAAACTTTCTACGGCAAAACATATGTATTTAGACAGGACTCGCTTTCTAGAACTAGAGCTCTCCTCTGGCTGGAATGATGTGATCAATGGGGAGCTCGAAATTCGCGCGGCAACTGCTGGCCTCAGACTCCAAACGAGTGAAGCTAAGATTGTCGATGGAAGCCTTGAACTTTCCAAGAAGTTCGAAGCGGGCATGGTTCGCTTTGGAGCTTTAGCACCTGGTTCAGTTGTGAAGCTCATTGTGCCGTACAGTATTGATCATGAATCTGCTGAGATCTCACTCAGGTTAGAATTATCCTACACCACTGAACATGGAACCTTCCTCTTTGCGACCACGCCAACAGTATCGATATCGCTTCCCCTCGGTGTCAATGTGCAGGATGTCTTCAAACACCGAGCCCTCTTTTCAAGGTTTTCGATTTCCTCTTCTATCCTCAGCCCGCTACGTCTAATCAGCACGCAACTGGATGGTTCGGATATTTTTGAAGCTCAGTGCGGACCTTCCTTCTCAGAAAGTCTCGTAATATTTCCTCGTCAGCCTGTTACGATGCTCTACAAAATTACGAAATTGGGCAACACGGCTGGAACCAGTAAGAGGACAAAGAAAGCTCTGTCATTGAAGCTGCACTATGTTTGTCTCGAGGAGGAGATTGATGACGCTGTTGCTCGCAGTCTTCAACAAGCTCTTCATGATACATCAATTTATCCTTACTCTCGGCTCGTTATACGGGCAGTCATCAATGAGTTAAGAGCGCGCTCTTCTTCGTACGACCTTGAACGCATCGCTCTTTTACGCGAAATCTCTACTTCGGGCCTTTCTGGCGTCAGATGGCAAGACTACTTCTCAGGTCTTGGACGGACGTCAGACAATCACCAAGATGTAGCTACTGTTCTCACAGAGGGGATCAGGGCGTGGCAGAAACGAACGCTGAATGTGCCTTTGACGCCACTATCCGCTGCGGTAGACACAATCCCCACTATTCGGTCTATTACCATACCAGTGGAAGTTCCATCCGTGACGGTCGTTCACACAGCTGACTTGAAATTGCTGAAAGGCTCGCTATTGCCTGCCAGCACGGCGATAGCAGCGTCAAACCAACCCATTCCAACATTGCTGAATATCAAGTGGACAAGAATATGGGATGCCTCACTCCATAGTGTGGAGGGTGATTCTTCCCAATCTGATGACCTTGATTTCGTCTATGAAGTCAGTGGAGCATCCGATACATGGTTGATCGGAGGAAGGCGCAAGGGTCATTTCAAAATCCCAAGTCAACCTAAGGCTGAAGACAGCAAGCCGAAGCTGTCATTCCCAATTGTTCTTATACCTTTACGAGAAGGGTTTTTGCCCTTTCCCCACGTGGATATTAGACCCGCACCACCAGTGAAGGTCCTGAAGCCCAATGGAGAGGAGAGTAGTCCCAGGACGAAGTCTTCAATCACGTGCGAGACAGATTATAAAAATGCTGGGGAGACTATACGGGTCATAAGTGGTGCGCAGAAGACGACGGTAAGCTTAGATGCTAGTGGGCCTCAAGGTGGTGCTATGTTGCTCAACAGCGAATAGAGACCAACCAGCAGTAAAAAAGCAGGATCAACTTAATCACAGTAAAATACCAAAGAGCGAAAGGAACCCAAATTTTAGACAACGACTATCAGTCGCCTTGCATAGAAGTAGTGGGAAAAGATCGCCTAAGAATGCGTTCCCTAATCCCATTGGACTTCTAGAACGAGGTTGTGGGAGGCTGTTGGTGCCCCGCTCCTCTCATATAATGTCTATTACTGCCAGCAGTAAATCTACAAAGGATACATGGATTAGAATTGTACAGAAGCAATCACGAAGCAGTACAAATGTGTAGAGACTAATTTCAAGCTCAGCGTCCAAGATGAGATAAATCTTAGATCTTGTGTGCGGGTAAGGCAGACGCACTTTGTCTTAGCCCACCCCGGCCACACCTACACCTTAACCACCTTACTCCTTACTCCCCACGCGGCTACAAAGTGCAAAATCGGTTGTACCTCCACGCAAAACCGGTGCGCAAACGTAAGACCAATTGGATGACACCTTCCAAAGCGTCTATTGGCCTTATCAGCGGCTTACTCGCTGAAAAGGGCATCATCTTCCCTAGCCCTGGGACCGACGTCACGCCTATAGGTTTGGCCGGTTGCTGGGAGGCACTACTGCAGCATCTACAGCATCTACACCTAGAGGCGGACGGGGATCGTTCGGAGACGCCGCCCACAATTGTGATAAGCCGACAGTGGCAGGTTTCCCCGCGGGCGGAATAGCGCCCTTTATATCAGATATGGATCGTCATCTCAGGCCCGTTCTTGAGGCTCTTGGAGAGGTCTACCTGTATCCTTTACGTTTTCAGAGCACCTTTTTATCTGCAGCTGTTATTTGCTATTTTTGACTATATTCAATCCTATGTAGCCGAAGAAAAGCACAGGAAAATATTAACCAGCTGCCGCTTGGCAGACTTCTCGACAGTCGCAGCATTGCTGGGTCTACTTGAGACGTATTCAAGGGTTGGATCTCAGAATTCTCGAGAACGATTAGCTGGAGATTCAATTGAAGGAGTGATGGATGTCAAAGGTAGTGCTCCAGCCGACGGCACCTTCAAAGACAAAGAGACTCCTACCTACGATGTCGCGGACAGTGACGTCGGCGGCATCATCACAGAGAATGTCGACGATCTTCAGCGTCGGCTTTCTGGCCGCCAGATCCAGATGATTACGATAGGAGGCTCCATTGGAACGGCTCTTTTCGTCAGCATTGGCTCTGGTCTCACTGCAGGAGGTCCGGGTAGCTTGCTCATTGGGTTTATCCTCTATAGCTGCTTTTTGGCACTGGTAAATAATTGTATGGCTGAGGTGAGAACTTACTCTTGAGGAAGTACCTGAGTCGTTTTTTCTGACCGTGAAGAAAGATGTCTGTATTTATGCCGGTTAGTGGAGGGTTCGTAAGGATGGGAAGTAAATGGGTCGATGAGGCCTTTGGCTTCATGTTGGGCTGGAACTTCTTCCTCTACGGTAAAATCTGCCTGCTTCTTATTGACGACTTTTGGGGTGCTGATTACAGTTGCAGAGGCTTTTCTCATTCCATGGGAGATCAGTGCCCTAAATTTAGTCTTGACCTTCTGGAGTGATAGTATCCCTCTCGCAGCGGTCTGCGCAGCTTGCATCGTGCTTTACGGGTAAGATTGAAATACCTCATAATTCTTGATTGGATATGCTCATTCTAGTAGGTTTATCAATCTCTTCGCCGTGAAGTGGTACGGTGAATCTGAGTTCTGGCTGTCTTCCGGTAAACTATTGTTGATTATCATGCTGTTTTGCTTTACGTTCATCACGATGGTGGGCGGCAATCCAAAGCATGATGCCTATGGATTTCGATATTGGAGGACTCCGGTATGGACTCTTTGAATAAAAGGGCAAAAATGACCATACTTACTGTGTTATCAGGGCGCATTTGCGGAATATGTTACTACAGGCTCACTTGGTAAATTCGAAGGATTTCTGGCTGCATTGTGGAAAGCGGCGTTAGTGCACCTCCATCACTTTGTCTTCAAGATAACTAATAATCATATCAAATAGCTTCACAATTGTTGGCGTAAGTTTCATTCTCATATTAAGATGCCCGTCTTCAGAGGCGCGCGAGGGAGTCTAGCGACTGTACCAGAGCCGTCTATAGTGTGGGCAAAGGGAATCTCTCGAGATTCAGATCCTAAGATCCAAACCTTTTAACCTTACCCGTTACAGTATCGCAATGGTATATGATGCTGACTCATCGAAAAGCCAGAATATATTGCCATGATGGCGGGAGAGGCCTCGCACCCGCGCAAAAACCTCAAGAGGGCATTCAAAACGATCTACCTTCGATTTGGCATCTTCTTCATTGGCGGTGCACTAGCTTGCGGAATCGTGATCCCCTATGATGACCCTACGCTTAATTCTATCCTGAACGCGAACAGCTCTGCAACTGGCACAGCTGCTTCCTCGCCGTACGTCATTGCCATGCAGAACCTGGGTATTGGAGTCCTTCCACATCTCACGAACGCGCTGCTGGTCACCAGTATCTTCTCTGCTGGGAACTCATACGTGTAAGTATCATCAATAAAGAGGTGATAGGCATGAGTGAAGCATTCTTTTTTGCTAATCGTTCTAGCTACTGCGCGAGTCGTACATTATACGGTCTCTCGCTCGACGGGCACGCACCGAGGTTTCTGAGAAAGTGTACGAAGAAGGGCGTACCAATCTATTGCTTCTTCGTCACCATGGTCTTCCCCTTCCTCAGCTTCCTGACAGTCAAGTCCGGCTCCGCGCAGGTCATCACATGGCTCGCGAATCTCACCGAGGCGTCTCAGATCATCGATTACATCTGCATGAGTACCATCTACCTCTTCTTCTACCGCGCGCTCCACGTGCAGGGCTATGATCGCAAGACCCTACCGTACGTCGGATGGGCGCAGCCTTACTGCGCGTGGGCTGGGCTGGTGACGATGATTTTCACTGTTGCTGTCTATGGCTACACGACTTTTCTTCCTGGATGTAAGTCACGACCACCTTGGGCATTCATCTCATCTACTTTCGCTGACGCGTGATATGTAATCTAGGGTGGGATGTTGGAACCTTCTTCTCGTACTACACGATGGTTTTTGCGTGTCCTGTCTTCTATGTCGGATGGAAGATAGTGAAGAGGACGAAGATGGTGAGGCCCGAGGAAGCGGACTTGGTCTGGGAACGGCCGACAATTGATCACTACGAGGCGAATGTGACGGAGCCGCATGTGGGATTCTGGCAGGAGATCAAGATGATGATAGGACTTGGGAAGAAGACCGATGTACATGTTGAGTGAGTCATTGATCTTGGAGCGAGGTCATGCTGGATGCTCATTTTGTTGGATGAGAATATGACAGCAAATCTAAGGAGAAATATAAAGTTCACGAAGATAGGTTTCACAGACATCTTGCGCCAAAATATCTTTCATGTGAGACTTGGGCGTTTGGGAGCTGAACAGCTGTGAAAGCGGTGAGTGTGAATTCGTTGGACGTTGGGTAATGTTTGGTCATCCTCTTTGGAGGCTTGCATAGCAGTGACAGGCGGCATGTTCAATATCTGGAGACCTACATACTAGAACCCATGACAATGCAGGGTGATGCATACCATCGGCTCTGTTTCACCTCGACGTGGCACTCACTGGCTGAAAGTGGCGCAACGTGTATATGCATGTCAAGCTTTCCCATGATACGAGACGTGAAAGACGCCGTGTCTTCCAGAAACGTGGTGCGCGTATTTTGGCATCGCTTAGGAACTGAAGCTAGCCATAGCCATGTCATGTCATGTCGTTGGTCTCCAGAGACGTTGGTCTCCAGAGACGTTGGTAAGAGGCCTTTTGGAACTCTATTGCAGCACTCCGTCTGGCTACCTCGCGTCTAAGGATAGTAGAGCACGGGAGCTTGTTGTGTATCTGTTTGGGCTAAATACGCTAGGATAGGAGGATTATACAAGCTGAAGACCGCCGTATTTTTGTAGCGGATTGTCCATGAGTCGACAGATCCGTTGCTATTGTGCTGCTTGCTATGTGACATTGTACATCACCAATGTATGCATGTATGTATGTATGTGGGACCACCAGGCCTTCAGCGACACTACGCAGGTACAGCACTATTTGCATAAGTCAAGGGGTCGGGCCGGCAATTGGAGATCGGAACTTGTGCATTTTAGTGCATTTTGTGCTAGTCATAGGCCTGGTCCGTGCATTCCTTCTACAGCCAATCAAGAGGCTGTGCCTGGATTTAGTTCATCTGCGGGAGATTGCGCCTGCAGCCGGGGTCCCTTCCCAACCAGACGAAAACATGACATACCCAATAGGCCAATCATTGCCCACACAGCTAACTATGCACCAGTACCGGTCATTGGGGAAAAGGCTGTGCTTTGCGCGCACAACTCGGAGCTTGACCTCCTGTTCTTGCTCTTGCTTCCAGTCATGCTCGGGTAGACTTGTTTTTTCTTTTTCGCAACTTCTGCCAGCGAGCAACTCGCCAAAAAAAAAAAATAGTATTGTTGGATACGAACTTACAACGGAAGGATTTAAAGCTGGTCGTAGGAACGACAGTACCACCCAAACTCGGACAGCAGTGTTGTCCCTAAAGTGGTGTATCTCTCGCATTTCCTCAAAATAGTAGAGGACTTCTGGGAGCGTGTCGTGAACCGCGCGGCCGGCCGCAGGTTTCCCAGGCCCAGAATCCATATCCTTCGCGCGATGGCTAGAATTGGGAGTTTGGCGTTGTGAAAGATGCTTGCCGTGATGCTTGCAGTGATGTAAAGCTGTGTCTTCTAGGAGAAAAGACCCTATGATGAATGATGATTCTGTGCAACACTTGGTCGTGGACATGATCCAAGAAAAGATGCTACAGTAGTGAACATTCCAGAAGATGAGGATGAGGATGAGGATGAGGATGAGGTCTGCCAGGACTGACCACAACTGGCACATGACCCATCCAGCACGGGCACGACCGTCTTCACGATACCAGAACCAGGCATTCGTCACGGTAGAGAGAGTGTCGTTGGTGTTGTCGTCACTTCTGGGCCGCTCATTTCGGTCGGCGTCTGTCTCTGGTACTGTAGAGGCGGTTGGTGGTTGCTAGGAGGGGCTGACGTGCGCAGGTTAGGTTCTGCAAGAGATTGGCGCTGGCCCGAAATTAGACTTGTGGGTAGACATTAGACATTAGACATCAGATTGCCAGATCTTGGTCCAGGCTCCACCAGCTTTTGTACACTTGCTACGACGGTTGGCGATCCCCGGCGCTGCTGGCAAGTGCGAAGTCGAGAGTCCCGTCCCTTTGTCGCGCTAGGCGGGTGATGAGACGAGGCGTCCGTCTCCTTGGCCAAGAAGAAGATGCATCAATCACGCAGCATCGAGGCGCTCAGCCCGTGCGGCAGTTGCTCAGTCGTGTTCCGTCCCGTTTGGGCGGAAGAGGTTACGGCTTACGTACTGTACCGGTACTGTATCTGGTGTATGTACGGTACGTCTCTCGAGGGTTTGGAGAAGTAGATTAGTGAGTAGAGAGAGAGGCTTTGGAAGATTGCGGAGAAGCTTTGATCGACGAGAGTAATCAGATCGGGGTCAATGTCAGCATGATCTCACTCTCCCCCTCTCTGCATCTCTGCATCTCTGCATCTCTTCTCCGGTGGCTCTCCTTCGATACCCTAACCTTGACCTGCGTGCATTGAGCCTCTCTCTCTAGTGGAGTGCAATTACCATACGACCTTACTACGCAACGATCTGTTGGCCATACTGGCCTCTCTACGTGACCTTGTTCAGGGTTCACCAGATTGTTAAATTTACCCATCTATGAATTCAGCCCCCCCCCTTGAGATTGGTTGGCGAGAAGAATCAACTTCTCCTCCCCTGGATGTTGGTTGGTTGTGTAGGATCGAATACATGGCTGGAGTTGAAGAGATTGCAGAAAAATTGCAGAAATTACAGACTCGTCACCCCAATCGCCAGGGCGGGTCCATCTACCATCGACGGATGAACCCCTCCCAGAGCAAGAGCTGGAAGGGTCCTGGCCTGGTTCCTCTCTGGGTTGTGCTGTCGATGGCCGATGGACTCGTGGAGTCACAAAGTCGTGTTGTGAAGGGTTAGCAGTTGGTAACAAGTTTGTTTGTTGGTGGTTCACCATTCTCTGCCCAAACTGGTTTCTTGGTTTGGGGCTGTGTGGTGTGGTTCTTGTTTCCATCTGTCTGCCGACCCTGACCCTTTCGCCCCATTCTCGTCCCCTTCTCCCCTTCTCCCCTTCTCTGTCTTCTCGCTCTCTCCCTTGTTCTCTCTCCCCTTTGTCTGCCCCTTCCCTGATCCCTTTCCCTCCAGCTCTTCGTGATCTCAGGCGCTCCCGGAGCCAGGACCGTGGCTCTGAGTCTGTGCTACTGACGAGTGTCTCTCTCCTGGCACCGCGCAGCCCCTGCCGCTCTGGGCTGGGATGAGAGAGTGAAAGTGTGAAAGGAGTCGCCGCCACTCACCTACTGCTGGCCACTCTCTGGCCACCACTGCCCGGCGCTGCCCAGTAGTAATTAGCCGCTTCTCCATTGGCGCCCCACCTTCCGTTCTCGCGTGCCCCGTTCCTGAATTTGTTTGAAGCAGTTTAAACCGAATCGGGCCTAGCGCTGCACCCATCGCGCCTGCGCGACGGCAATCCAATCTCTCCTTTCCTGGGTGCCCTGGCCCGCCTCTCCTCCCCCCCCCCGGCTCCACCCTCCGCTCGCTTTGATGCTCTCTCGCTCTCCCTTTCCCTCTCCCTCCCTTCTTCACCCACCGCCTCCGCCATCTGTTCACCGATCTCAATCCACGATCTCTACCCTTCCTTCCACCAGCATTCCCTCCCAACTCTGAGAGTCCTCTTCAGGCTCTCTACCACATTCATTTGGAACAGCGACGTTTATCGATCCCCTCGACGACTTACTGCCAAAACAAAAACAAAAACCCCCAACCACCTCCTATTACCCACTCTCTCCCCGACCTTCGTTCAAGAACAAAAGAAAGTGCACGCCTGCCAAAGAAAGCGTCCGGTCGCCTGCCAATGTACGTACCCTTGAGAATTGAATCATCAATAGTATGGCGGGAAGAGCATACAACTGGATGTTGCCCGGTCCTGCTGAAATTCAATGTCTTGATGTTCTGACCGTCTCGCGAGAGCTTCGTATCCATCGGAATGCTAACTGACTTCTCACCAGTCTCCGACCGCGACACATAATTACGACTCACGATCTCGCTCGTTACATAGCACATTACCCTACGCGGCACCTGAAGAGTCTCTGAGAGACTTAATCTAGTCTTAAAGCTTATTTATCCACCACGAATCCGCTTCTTCACGATGAAGTACTCCCGCATCGCGCTCCTTAGCGCGGCAACTCTTGCAGTTGCTCAACCTCACAACCACGCTCACCGCCACCCTGCCAGACACGGATCTCCAGTCGAAGCACGCGATGCCGCCACCGTCGTAGTGCCAGGCGCCATCGAGACTGTTTACGAACTCAATGGCAATGTAATCAGCTGGGCCGACGTCGAAGAGGGTATCAAAGATGGGAAATACGTGCTTGTTGGTGGTCAACCATCCCCCGTCGCCTCGACTCCCGTCGCCACGCCCCAGCCAGCTACTACTCAGGCTTCGACATCGGCTGCGACATCGGCTGCGACATCGGCTGCCAGCCCACCAGCCTCCTCATCAGCTACTGGAGCTCAATTCGTCGAGAAGGCCAAGAGCAGCACCCAAGCATCAACCTCAGCCTATGTTGCACCTTCATCTTCATCGGCCGTTTCTGCTCCTGCCGCTTCCTCATCATCTTCCTCATCTTCAAGCTCAAGCAGCTCCGGCTCCGTTGGCAGTTGGCCAGACTTCCCCTCTGGAACTATCTCTTGCTCAGAACTTCCTACGCAATATGGTGCAGTTCAGGCCACCTGGCTTAACCTTGGCGGCTGGACTGGTATTCAAAACACACCTCAATTCGGAGGGTTGGGTGTTTCAGCGGCTATCAGCTACATCGAAACTGCTATCTCTGGCTCAACTTGCACGTCTAACTCCTTCTGCTCGTATGCCTGCCCTGCCGGTTACCAGAAATTGCAATGGCCGGCGGCTCAAGGTTCCACTGGTCAATCTATTGGAGGTCTTTACTGCAATAGCCAGGGAAAGCTGGAGCTGTCATCGAGCAGCTCCAAGCAGCTTTGCGGTGCAGGCACTGGTGGCGTATCGGTCAAGAGCAGCTTGGGCAAGACTGTCTCCGTTTGCCGTACCGATTATCCCGGAACGGAGTCAGAGACCGTTGCGTTGGCAGTCACACCAGGTGGACAATTCGATCTGACATGCCCTGACTCCAGCACATATTTCTTCTGGGAAGGCAAGGGTACCTCAGCCCAGTACTACATCAACCCATCTGGATATGAGCCAGACCATGCCTGCTGGTGGAACAACCCTGGTAGCAACCTGGGCAACTATGCCCCCGTGAATGCTGGTGTCGGAAGCACCAATGGTGTTACTTACATCTCCTTGTTCCAAAATGCACCTACAAATACGGACGGAAAACTAGACTTCAGCATCAAGATTACCGGAAGTGGACTTACCGGTTCCTGCTCGTACTCGGATGGACAGTTCTACAAGGACGGTCAAGTTTCGAGCACCGGTTGCACTGTAAGTGCCTTCAATCCTCATACCTCATTTGTTACTGACACCTCGTAGGTCTCCTTCTCATCAGGAGGATCGGCAGCCTTCGAATTTTCTTAGGCGTTTGGGCTTTCTCAATTTACCTCGGACGTCTTTTGGTGCATACCCTTCCGCTCGGGCACCGGAATGATCACGACTAGTACACTTATTTCCCTCTATTGCATTTCAAAGGCATTTTCGATTGTTGGCCTCGCAGCCTTTGCCAACAGCAAAATGATTGTCACTAGTCCTCCCCAGACTGGAAACCTGACGGATCTCCTCATCCTTCTAGTCTCATGGCACCTTTGGACCTCTTCTTTCATTTGTATTAAACGTCGTTAATGTTTGTTCATTATTTTGGTGGCTGGGCGTGTTTTCGTGCACATCGCTTCGGGGATCCTTCTTGACATTCGTGAGAAGGCATGGTGGTGTTCTTAGCGGATGAATGTTCTTAAGGTGGAGGTACAGGATTCCTTCAATCGATAGACAGTCTCTTTGGTTAAACAGGCTCTGCTTTCGCCTACGGTCCATCTGCCATCGGAAGCTTGCCTGACGGTCTTGCGGCAAATCACCACCTGTACGGCTCCTGGTATGCCGCTGGCCAACCCACTTTGCATATGTATTTCCGTCTCGCTCTCTCTCACGAGGGACGCATCTGGGCGACGATGTCTATACACAAATATGGATTTGCTTTGTGGCTGGCCTGCAGGGCATATATCCTTACGGTCCACATCAATATGGTAGTATAGGACTTAGTGGGCGGGGAGAGGAAAGACATTTGATCTGTTGCACCCATACTTTGTTGTCCCTCATCTGCGATCACAAAAACATGTTCCGCCTACATTCGTGTACACAAGAATACTTCTTCGCCTCCTTATTCTTCTCCATGTGACAATTCGCATCCAGGGTAGAGTGATTTTAACTTTACCTAGTTCAATTCGATTCGTGTAAATATCTAGGTACTTCAAACTGGGTCATCCAGTCATCTAGTGAGGCAATTGGGTGAAAGCATTTCCTAAAGTAATAAATTTCTCATAGCCCTTGGCGAAAATAATAGATAAAACATATCATTCATACTCGGGCACTAACCCTTCCCGGACCAGCAAAACGCCCAGCACTACCCCACATCGTCTCTGCCGGCCCGCCCTAATGTAGCTATGGCGTCTTGCGACGATCAGATGGCGAGAGACGCATACAGAGCTTTCCAATGGATCGATGAATGCACCGAGAGCCGCAAGCAGAACATGCAGCACGCCACACCGGAAAAGCCACTGACCTGTTCATCTGCAGCTCTCTCTATATAAAGCTACAATGGCGTCCTCGACCAGCAAGACCGCGATCCAGTCCTCTTCCGAACTCGCGCAACCCCACCCCGCAAAGCTTCCAGAGGCCGCCTCCACTGCTCAATCCCACAAGGGACGGATCAATGATATACTAGATGCGGCTCGGGTGCGGGGAGTCGAAATGGGCAGCTCGAGCGAGTCAGTAAGTCCGTCTGCCAGTCCACGAGCCAAGCTGTTGCGCGGCGGAGAGGGTGTACTGGCGGCGGTGGACACAGAGAGTAGTGCGGACGAGGAGACGTATATCTTCAGAAGAAGCAACAACAACAACCACAATCGCGGTGGTGCGGGGTACCAGTCCACTGTAACTGAACCGCCGCCTCAGAAACAACAGTCGAGTCCGGGCGGCGCCAGCTTGCAGAGGAAGAGGAGGGGAAGAGAAGGAGGGGCTCATGGACAGGGACAGGGACGAGGGGCTGAGGGGCAAGCAGATGAGCATGAGCTTGGGGAGGATGATGCGGGGGAGAATGAATCCTGGTGGGCGAGGCTGCTGTCACGATATGGGTCGATAGAGTTGGAGAATAAGGGGAGTGTGGCGCGGGATCATCTGGCTCTTGGTACGTGATTGCCTTGAATGCACTGAACTCTCTCTCTGTCTTACTTGGTGTGGCATTCAACGCTGACATGCTATTGTGCTTGCGGTCGTCCAGAACGAACATTTCTCGCATGGCTGCGCACTTCACTTGCGTTTGCGTCGATTGGGATCGCGATTACACAACTGTATGTTTATCTTTACCCCTCTCTCTTCCTTCCCCTGTGGAACCGACGTGTCTGCGTGTATATGTGTAGGAAACGAGCTCCCAAGGGCTGGTTCTGACGCCTTACAGGTTCCGCCTAAATACTACCTCAGCGAGCGATGCCGTCGGCGATCCTTACAAACACCTCCGCCAGATGGGCAAGCCTCTTGGAGCGACGTTCTTAGGCATTAGTATTGTGATGCTGGGTGTGGGATTTCATAGGTACTTTGAGTCGCAGCATTGGATTATCAGGGGCAAGTTCCCGGCGAGTAGGGGTAGCGTGACGTTGGTTGCGATTGTGACATTTGCGTTAATGATTACCTCGCTGGTGGTGGTGGTGGTGGTGGAACCGAATGCTTTTGAGAAGAAGAGATAGGCGTCATGGATGTCGTGAATAATCTAAAATGACATTTGTGGGTATTGATGAGTATGAGAGGAGTATATTTTTCCCTGCATATCAGGAGGATTTGCTTGTATATAAAATTTGAATACCCTGATAGGCACAAAAGCCTTTAATATAAATAGCATCTTACCTTAAATAAATAAATCTACCCAAAATTTCAATTCAGACCCTTTCCAAAAAAAAAAAGAAGCTTCCGATATTTCTCTCCGTCATCATCTTCACCTCAATGTCAACTCGAACTTAAATATTTTACATCCACCTCACATGACGAGTACACACTTCACCACCACTCACCCATGAATCATGGCTCCTAAAGGCGCAGTAGATATTCCATCTTTTGCAACAACCCAGCTCTCCCTTCTCGACGCCGAGCTCCAGGCCGAGCTCACAGAGACATCCTCCCTACTAACAAATACCTCCCCCACATCCCTTCAGCGCGCCGGCCTCGCCATCACAAACCTCACGCTCTCATCCCAACGCACTGGTCTCGGCGGCAGGACCGTCGTTGAGCTATCTCCCGACTTGGCCACCACTTCAAAAGATGGTGGGGGCGAGCTTCCTGAGCATGGGCTTCGGACGGGCGATATCGTTGTAGTGAGCGAGCAGCCGGCCGGGAGCGCGAAGAAGAAAGAGGTCAGGGAGCTGGAGGCGAAGGGGGCGAAAGGGGTGGTGACGAGGGTGGGGAGGGGGAGTATCTGGGTGGCATTAGGTGAGGGGGAGGGGAAAGAAGATGCTGTTGCTAGTGCGAGGAGGCTTTGGGTTGCTAAGCTGGCTAATGATGTTACTTATAAGAGGTGAGTTTGCTGTTACTCACTCCTTACCTGGTGGAAGTTAGATCTGCTGATGCTTCTATTTGTGGGTAGGATGAATCAGACGATGCAGAGACTGGTGAAGATGGGTCAGGATGAGTACTCGAGTTTTGTAAGGGTCTTATTTGGTCTCACTACCCTAGCGCCTGTGGATCTGAGTCTAGCTGGTGAGGTTGAATGGGTTGACCCCAGTTTGAACGATTCCCAGAAAGAGGCTATCAAGTTTGCTTTGGCTTCACGGGAGGTGGCACTCATTCATGGACCCCCCGGTGTAAGAAGTTCACATCTCTCTAGAAGCTTAATTACAAAGACTGACAGGCTGATACAGACTGGCAAAACTCATACATTGATTGAGCTCATTCTACAGCTACTGAAGCGTGGACTGAGAGTATTGGTTTGTGGACCCTCCAATATCTCTGTCGACAATATAGTTGAGCGCCTTGCTCCTCACAAGATCCCCATCGTTCGCCTTGGCCATCCAGCTCGCCTGCTACCATCAGTCCTTAATCACTCTCTGGATGTCCTCACGCAGACATCAGACGCTGCTGCCATCGTGAAAGATGTGAGAAAAGAGATGGACGCAAAGCAAGCCTCCATCCGAAAGACGAAGAGTGGCCGGGAGCGGAAGGCTATATATGGAGATCTGAAGGAGCTTCGAAAAGAGTTTAGAGAAAGGGAAAAGAAATGCATTGGGACCTTGATAGGAGGTAGCAAAGTTGTGCTTGCTACGCTTCATGGAGCAGGGGGCTTCCAGATGAAGGATGAAAACTTTGATGTTGTCATTATCGATGAAGCAAGCCAGGCATTGGAGGCACAATGTTGGGTTCCCCTTTTGAGGGCAAGTAAAGTCATACTTGCTGGTGATCACTTACAGTTGCCACCTACGATTAAATCGTTGAACTCGAAAGCAAAGCCTAAGTCCAGAGAGCAGGCCAAAGAGGGCAAGGAGACGGGAGAAATAATTAAGGGAATCACGCTGGAGAAGACCTTGTTTGATAGACTGCTTAGTCTTCATGGATCTGGGATTAAGGTAGGCAGATTTTCCCAGTGACGCAAGATTGCACACAAGCATTTACTGACAAATGTGGACAGCGGGTGCTAACTATCCAATACCGCATGCACGAGAACATCATGAGGTTTCCCTCAGACGAACTTTACGAGTCCAAACTCACCGCAGCCGAAAACGTCAAAGCAAGACTATTGAAGGACCTCACATATGAAGTCAAGGAGACCGAAGATACCACTGAGCCACTGATTTTCTTCGACACTCAGGGTGGCGATTTTCCTGAAAAGAATGAAGAGGAAGAGGTTGATAAAAAAGCCGGGAAGGGGATGATGGGCGACAGTAAGAGCAATGAGATGGAAGCCGCTCTCGTGAAGATGCATGTAGGCAATCTAGTAGATGCTGGAGTGCAACCTTCTGATATTGCTGTTATTACTCCTTATAACGCTCAGGTGAGCATCGAGGATTTCCCTTCTCGTCCTTCCCCTGCAAAGATCAAAGGACAAATTTTGACATCAAATAGCTAGCATTGATGTCTAAGGCCATGAAGGAAGCCTTTCCGGGCATCGAATTAGGTAGTGTTGATGGATTCCAAGGACGTGAGAAAGAAGTATGTAAATCCCTGACCTTCGGGACAGAGGCCCATTCATCTTCTGTTGAAAGAGCCTTGTTGACTGAAAGATTTCCTAGGCAGTCATTGTAAGCCTCGTCAGGAGTAACTCGGAACATGAAGTGGGGTTTCTCGGAGAAAAGAGAAGATTAAATGGTAAGGTCTCGTCAATCCCGCGCGGCGATGGTGATCGCACTGACACAGAAACAGTCGCTATGACCCGGCCCCGGCGCTCCTTGACTATTATTGGAGACTCTGAGACGCTACAGTAAGTTATCACCCAATAGCCCGTCATTAGCTGGTGAGACAGTATACTAACGGGAACTGTGTGATCGATGTAGAGGTAGCAATAACAAATTTCTCAAACGCTGGGTCGGATTTCTGGAGGAGCATTCGGACTTGCGATATCCTTCAACGTCGTTGTTGAATGCTCAGTGATCCTCTGATTTCCCGGTTCCTGTTGACTTATGCATTTGGTAGCCTCTCATAAATTATTCCGATAGCTTCATGCGGTATGCTATTGAACCGGGGCTGCCACTATTGCATAGATTTGCGCCATCCCCACGGCTCGCCTCCAAAGGGCCAGATATCACTATCAGCTAAGTGCCAAGTGCCACGCGATCCAGGGATTTTTGATGATCGGACGAATGACGAACGCGGAGCTCGGCTGTTTCAGGTAAAGGGCTGCCCGTTGTCATATCAAGTTATCTACTTGTCTTAAGGGCAAGCCCTCTTGGAGGAAGGGTTAAATAGGATTGACGAGGCATTGATATTGGCCTATCCAATATCAGCTATAGAAGATGGCCAATTATCAAAGTCATGCATGCACCACTCAAATATGCTTTTCCACGACAAGCAAGGAGCTCAGCGCATGACAGGTTGGATCAAATAATCTTGAGAGCGAGAGCGAGAGCGAGGTCAGCTCAGGCCGATTACGCTAATGATAGCCTCGCCTCTCCTGGGCCCAATACCAGGGAATCTGTTCAGCGTGCTTGCTGGTGCTTTGACAGCTCCCCTTTGCGCCTCGTTTCACAAACCAAACCCAACTGCGTCAAGTCGCTGCCAGAACCTCCGTCGCTTCTGGACGCACGTCCACAGTGCTAGAGCAGAGGGGGGTTATTGGGCTTGGAAAGGGACGACTCAGACGAGTCGCGCATCGATTTGTCACTTGTACCTTTCCCAGTGGAGGGACTCTAATGCCACACAGCTCCAGGGCGGGGTCTATTGGCCGGTCGTCGACCCCTTTCGGGGCTGGCAGTTGCGTTGCCTTGGGCCAAGCTGCAGCATTGGCTGTCTGCACGAGCACTTTCCAACAGACTCGAGAAGTCGCTAGCAGGGAATTCTCAGGCTCTCTCGGACCATTCGTCCATACTATACCGTTTCATGTTTGCGGTTCTCAAAGACCAGTCGCTGCCTGTCGCTATTTGTCGCTTGGCTTTCCCTGGCCTGGTCATTGCAGCTCGAAGATCTTGGTCTCCGGCCGCCACGAGTTGTACTGTACTGTACAGTACGTGTAGTGACTTCGAGGAGCTTAGTGGTCCCTCATCTTTCGCACACCGGCCCTCGACATTTCTGGCTGAAGGCGGCGACGCAGGCTGTCTAGTGCAGTGTCTGCAGACTCCCCTCCGCTTCGATATCACTGTCTCATCATCTAGTCTTGTATACGGGAGCATCCAAGGGCCATCGAGCCGTCGTGGGGCAGGTAAAGATCCTTTTAAGGGTATAGTTGGGAACTACAAACCTTGGTTCGAGGCAAGGCCCTCCTCTTGAGTGCGGCTCAGCAGGGGTACCGGCTATCTCCATTCTATTTTGACCCCTGCCATCATTCCTCGTTTCATGGCTGTCTCCTTGCCAATCGCTGCCAATCGTCACAGGCCTTATGATACCTGATGCATCCACGCATAACTGTGACTGCAGACTGCAGATTTAAGACCGCTTGTGTGGTCTGATTTAGTTGGTTGAAAGTGCGGCGTCTGCCAGTGCCCTCTCAACATATACTATACCTATATCTTAATGTGCCTGGCTATGGTTGCTCTATAGCACGGAAGATTGCGCCCTGGATCGCCAACCTTTGGAGGGCAGACAATATACATATCATGCTCAACCACAACCCTGCGGATGCCTTTTAGTCAAGAACTTTCCTCGTCTCAAGCTGCTTTTGAGGCCCGGGCAGGCTGGAGGAAACTGGCGCATCTGCTTGCACAATGAGCAAATTCCGATCCCCTGGGAAATGGGCGCCGGCACGGACAAACACGATAAGGGGGAAGATAGGGCCTCCAATTCCTATGCCAGACGACGATGAGTTTCCTATCAGAACGCCAGGTGCAGGAATTGCGACCCCGATCGGCGACGGATCGCAAGAGCCACCACTGGGCGTCCGAGAATCTACTGCTACCGACCGTTCGGTATTACAGACTGGTTCTGCTACAAATGATTTTGCGAATCCAGAGCATGCTGCTCCCGCACCAACTCAGCCATTCGAGGAGGCGTTCCGGAGGAGGAATGAATCAAGCGCCATGCGAAATTCCACGGTAAGCGGACCTTCTGGATTGAGTATTGAGAAGCCCCGGCGCGGAAAGAAGTCGCTGAGATCGGTTCTTGGAAGACTATTTGGGAAAAAGCGGGGTGATGGTAGCACCTCTTCTTCGGATGAGAAAGACAGAAAACCTGCTACCTTGCGTACGGAACAGCACCGCAGTGTAAGTAGTGTCTCTTGATATCAAACTTATGGCGACTGACCCAGACAAGGACCCAACTGCTTTGAGCAGATCACCCGGCCGCGAGAAGAGCCCTCCTAAACGCTCTGCTTCCCTGCCAATCAACGAGTACAACCGAGCTTTACGTTCGCACTCGACTGTCATCGAAAGTTTCCCGCAAGACGATACACACGAGGGGAGCCGCACGACGAGCCAAGCAGACATTCACACACGTCCACGGGGAGCTACGACGCCGAGCAGGTTATGGACACCAAGCAGGCCTCCGGGTCATACAGATTGGACTGGACTGTCGCCCAGGCCGGCTAGCAGTCATGCCAGAGATAGCAGGGCTATCAACGGAGCAGAGGCAGAGCCCGTTATCGGCATGGCGCTCACCAGCGGTAGTCACCCAAATAGGCGATCTCGTAGTCTTGGAGAACTACGAGAGGACGCGTCAATGCCAACGATCACAAGACGTCGAAGTGATGAGATCAGATATTGGAGAGAGAGTTATGATCCTGGTATTCTCTCTCCTATGTCATCCAATAAAGCTGAGATCGAGGAGCCGATCGTCTTGGCTGAGGAGTCTGAACATTTCATTGAGCCCGAGGAACAACCTCAACCTTTCAATTTCGGAGCGATGGGTGAAATGGCGGGGATGAAGATCACTCAAGCTGCAAGTCTTGAGGAACGGGTGCAGAAGATGGAAGCGAAAATGCAGAAGTTGGAGATGGTAGTGAAAAGGATCCACCGAGCCGAAAATGCTGACACCCTGCGCCTCCAAGATCCGCCCAGAGGTAACAGGCTTCAAAGGACTTCGTTCACTCGCCCGGCAACCGACAACTCGGAATCCTCCTTAACGAAAAGTGACCAAGGAAACCGACTACCAGGGCCGGAGTCACAAAGCGATCCAGTCCTGCCGTACTCCCACACCCACAGCCGTCCTTCCACGGTTGACACTAACTCGTCTTACCAACACTCGTTCGATGCTGCCTTTCCTCCGCCACTGCCAAATTCTGATGCAGCTCTGATTTCGTCACATAAATCACGTCCTTTATCGACGTCAACGACAATCCGGGGTGCTCCCTCCAGCTCGCCAACGATGCCTAAAGACGGGTTTCTCACTGTGGAACATTACACAGCCCTGACCAATATGCTGGCAGCCGAACAACATGCTCGACAAAACCTTGAGTCCGTCGTACGCAGGCTCCAGCAGCAACTCATTTCGGTGTTGGCTTCATATCCCACACCAGAATCCAGCCAATTCCTCCATTCTGTCGACCCAGGTGTCCCAGCCGGGGAGTTCAGCGGCTTTGAGCAGGATGATAGTGACGACGAAGGCCCTTTCGAGGCCGAGGAATTCCAAACACCCAATGAAGAGCGACCGAGCTTCGGGGATGACACTTTTGGCAACGTCATGACTGAGGAGGGAAAGCGTGCTCCCAGGACTATGTCGCTCAGCCAAATCACCATGAAAAAGGGAGCGCATCGGACGTAAAGCTGTTGAAGAAATTTTTGATATAGTATGATACCACGGTAATGATGAAGCCGCATCGTATTGAATCAGCCTTGTTGGTGCACTTGTATGATTAGGAATGCCGGGGTGTCGACATTGGTGTAGGATAGCGGCAACGTGTAACGGTACATGCATGGCATTGTTGATAGTAAGTGATAGCGCGCGACTGCGTCGACATAGATATACCCCTAATGCAAATTTTATCGAACTCTTATTCTTGCTTTTCATGAGTGGAGAAGCTTCAAGGAGCTATCGGTTACACCTGCTGTACTGGGAAGTCATCGAATGCGCAGGTAAGAACTCAAAGGCAATTAAACTCAAGGCCAACATGGCGCTACGCATAGCAGTGGCCAGAGTCAGAAGCGCATTAGTTTGTTTTCTACTTCCGTCACAGCTGGGTCATTTCATATATATATATCTGTTTATCTCTTCGATTATGTCTATGACTTCATGGTCTTCTAGTCTATTAACAGTCACTTAGCAGTTCAATAAGTACTTCCACCTTCTGTGGTAACTCTCATATTGGACGTGGTAGTTTTGCATTTGATCCTCTTGTCTTGCCGGCTCCTTGAGGCTATTCTCAAGTCTCGTCTTTTTTTCAAAGTTCTATCCAGAAGTCCCTGCCATCCGAATTTGACAACTATGCCCAGAGCCTGCCATCTAGGCTTTTATACTTCATGCTACAGGCTAAATGAAGTTTCGGCATGCTTGCAGTTATGACAGCTTCATTTGCAAAACACGGGATGTCCTAAGTCTCTGATATCCGAGACCTAAGACTGACCTCTAAAGATACTCGCAGAATCCATAGGGTCATAAGGAGCTCTATCAGCTGTATACAGGCGAAAGGAGTTTCTTTGTTGCTGTTGTGGGCAGACGGTACGGGTCAGTAGCTGATAGAAATCACAAGATAGCATCAAAGAAATATTCAGACTTCATGAACGATTAAACGTGGGCGAAAGTTGACCACTGGAGACAACCATGTCCTGGCTCTCGAGACCTTTGAAAGACTTTGCTTTTTGCATGAGGTTTCCATCCCGGAACTTTGGGCCAGCTTCTCATAAAGACACCAGCATACTCACGCAGCAGTGCCTATACGCAAAGTTCTTTCTTTCTACGGGATCATTGCTATTGTGGAGCTTTCTACCTTGAATCTCTTGTCTTTACAGATATTTCTCCCACACATGATAACCCACTTATGATAACGAGTTGTCAGGTAATTGGGTTTACGATATCAAGGAAGTGCTCAAGACATCTCTTAGGGTGCCTAGTAGCTCTGATTACATACTCCTAGACTATTATCTGCGCTCACGTTCTATACTGAAGGGCGGTCTGTTCTTGGTGGTATGAGGCTCTTTACTATGTCCGCCGACGTCACAAGTCAGCTTTCAATCACGTTGTTCTGGTATAATCCATAAACTTTCAGGAAAATTCGCACGGCTAGACTTGCTTGATCGAAGACGTTGATACAATATTGCTTTCTGCCTACGGAGATCCTTCGAGTTTCAGAGAACTTGGCTGGTAGTTCCGACGAAACAGCATTGGTGGTTATATGAGGGCTGTCAGGTGATTTTCACGTGCAAAACGCGTGACCCGCGCCATATTTGTTTTGTTCTTACATATGGGTTTCAACAACCCAACATACACACATAGCAGAGATTACTTCCTCAGATACTTATTATATCCTTATTTAGACGTTACTTATTACGATGTGATATCCATAAGCCTTGGATCCCGATTCGTCCATTTCTGCAGCTAGATCCTAGTCACGATACTGCGGTTGAGGCTTTCCTGCTTCAATAGTTACTCTTTGCTGGACTTATTACAATATGTCATGTGGAACACGAGGAAAATTCAGCATCGCCGATCTGTCGAATCCGGAATACCTGAACCGTCTGCTGCAGCTGTTGATGTCTCAAGGCAGCTGCAACGCTTCCAAATCAAAGCTCATAGCTCACTTCCTAAATGTTTCAACTTTGAGAAAGGTGCATGTGTCAGTTTTATTCTTTTCGGGTCATATGTTTCAAGGTGTTTCGGGCTTGCCGAGAGCCACGCTCAGACAGACCATCCCATCTCCGAGCCCCCACGCGTACCGAAGGTCTCACATTTCTGGAACAATCCCAGAAAAATATTTTAGAGAGGGCAGTGTTGTGGTACAGTACATGTAAGACCCGCATAAAACAAATAGAGAACGTGCGTACCGGGCAGTAATTGATGCTGTTTACTCCACCTTATGATCACAGAGAGGCCGGACTGTGACAACATTTGTCTTCATTTTATTAAGTATCATTCATTGCTCCGGTTTCAGAGCCTGAAGGACTCATCATCGACAATCTCGGAAGCATTTCCAGCTCTCATTAGATCATCTTGGCAGTAGGTTGAGTTACAACAGAATTTTTTCAGTAGAGTGAGCTTATCGCAAAATAATCCATTTGCTGAGATTCGGGACCAATATAATGGTTTCTTTGAAGAGTATGCATGCCTGCTATATCTCATAATGGTGTGATCAAGACCTACATCTGCAGATTGCGATTAGTCCTGGTGCACATAAAGATCTAAAAATTGTAGTTGATGCTCACTAGAGCAGGTACATGCCCAACTGTCTGTCAAGAAAAAAAAACTTTGTAAACTGTATAATTAATATCCTCTAATTATAGAAAATCACTCTGTATAATGCTCAAAAAAACATCTCATTAAAACATATTTCATTAAGTACACTCAATATACAAGTCATTTTCAAGCACACCCACAAAATAATAATAAATGTATATTTCTCGGATATTTGTCAAGGTCAAAGCACGTTGGAGGCGCGGTAGGAATGATCCGTAAACCAAGAGAGATATACCAGGAGAGATACATATTAAAAATTACATGTCTCTCCAATATATGTCGAGCATAGAAGTAGTACACTGATTTTATTTGACAGTCATACTGGCTGTCTGTAACGAGCTCTTCGCACCCGCTTCCATTGTAGATATGCGCAACCTGGCGCTCAACTTCCACCAATGCCTTGAATACCTCTAACGGAGTCACGAATGGCGTTCAGATCCTCAATACAAAACTTAAATCGCTCATTTGAACTTTGGCTGGTCTTCGGACTCATCGCATGTAAGCTAGATCAAATATCTCGGGTGTATCCACAATCCTTCTTGCCACCACTAGATGCGAAAGGATCTGTATAACGGAAGTAGTCTCACTGACGGATAAAGTAGATTCCTACTATGGACACTTGAGCATTATTGAAAGGATCTAGTACGGTGGTCCATGTGGTGGAATGAATAGTCAATCAGGCAGGAGGAGAAGTGGTGGCATTCTTGAGCAAATCGGAGTATCATGTTGCAGATGCGAGTCATGAACAATTGGGCATTCACGCCGTGAAGAAGGCTACCTTGGAGCTTTCACCATACCTGTCTTTCTCCAATTGAGGCTGTTGTTGCTGATTGGTTGACCATCCCGCAACATCCAAACGATCGCAATCTTTGATCGGCTTTACTGCATGCATGCTCAACACTAGTTGAGGCATCGGATGTTTAATACAAAAAGCTGGAACATGGCAGAGTGACATCGGACGACTCGTGACACAGCGCTAAAGAAATGTCCGGATGCTCAGCCTCATCACGTTATGTCCGTGAAAAATTGTAAGAATCTAATTTCGCTGCATTAAACTACGCCACGAAAATAGGGCACCCATTCATGCGAAAAGTACCCATGATAACTTGACGTCGATACAACGTACTCGAAACATTAAACCCCACTTGCAATGGGTATCGAGCCAGCGGTCCCTGCCGTCGTCCCTGGCCTGGTAGACCAGACCTGGGCCGCGCCAGACTTTGCCTTCTTTTTCGGAGGGGCGTGAAACCCTTCTCGAAGGCCCGCTGGTCAGGGTCCGGATAAGCCAGGCCCCGGAGACATGGTGAAGATTGGGAAGTAGGCGGCCGCTCTTGCAAGGGCTCGACTCGTGGAAAAGTGCCGAGAACAGACCATTGGTGATCTGCAAACTTTACTGGCGTGTGGAGAGAGTTTTTTGTTCCGTCAATGCGGGTGTGGGAGAACATGTCCTTTTTTGGCCCCAAATCCACTATTGGGGGAGATCTTAATCTTGAACATGGTGGCAAAAACATGTGGCATTTGAATTCCGATAGGTAAAAAGAATGAAGTGAACTTCAAAGCTAGACAGACCAAAGTATTTGTATGGGGAGGTTTTTGTTTTTCTGACACCTAGGGAAAAAAGAAACGTCTGACCCAACGGCAATTAGAACGTCGTCGTAACGTCGCACCTGCAGTTGGCGATTCTCGGTCAAATCCGGCATCCTCCCACTGACAGGGCGCCCAGAAAGGAAGCCATGAACTCGTAGTACTGGTATGAGCAAAATCCCGATGTGACACACTACTGGGCCCCTACCTTGTCAGTTGCTAGTCAAAATTTTGCCAATGGTTAGGAATCCCGGGGAAGAGAACCTACTCCCATACTATCGAGCCCTAACGCAGCGTAGGCTGATCTACAGTAAATCATAGGTCATAGACATCGATAACTTGATACCCGAGCACACGGAAGGTGGAAATTTAGGATCTTGCGAACAGATCTGTTTCCATTGGGCTGGCTGAAGGTGCGGAGTCTGGTCCTGTAGAGTACAGTAGACTGAGTCTGCGGCCCGCCCCATGTGGGTGGAATGGCGTTGACTGAATCGTATGACAAAAGTTTGCTCGATCGGGTTTGAAGTGCCCAAACTTCCAAAGAACCTAGCCTAGATAATCTAACGCACGTGGGAAGTCCCAGATGATGAAATGATGCCACACAGGGAGCAATCTCCATCAACCCGCTATCATGGCATGAGCAATTGGTTATCATGAACGTCCGGTCCCTCGGGACCCATCCGCTCTAAAGGTCCACATGGCAAGCCATTTCCATATGCCTCGAAAGTCGAGGATGCAATCATGCGATGATGCAGTCTAGCGTGTCCCGCAGTGATTTTGGGAGCTCATCCGGAGTCCGCGGGTGGGGTTGACAGTATTGCTGGTTAGCTCCAAGCACTTCACAATTTCTGAGCTCCCCGACGAGCCAGGCCCGTGACGATCCCAGCCCAGGCGACTTGTGGCCGGGTGGAAGCTACGGTGAGCAGAGCGGAGTATTGAACGGCACGGGAAGAAGCGATTCGAGAAGTTCGTATTACAGAAAGAAGGAACAGAAGTGCCTACCTAGGTGAACGGGTTCCTCAGCACGTTGTGTGCATCATAATAAGCATGTGCAGCAGACCAGCAAACTCTCGTCAGATTGCATTGAGACTTCGAATTCGCCGGCGTTCTTGTACCTGCATTGTACCTGCAGCAGTAGATGAAAGAAGACAAGCCGTGGCAGCTCCACATACTGAGCACTGCATCCCTCATTGGCGGGACTGGATGCCTGACCGATAAGAGTAGGACTCGTTGAGGACTGCCTCAACCTCCACCTCACCCCTGTAGCGTTGCAGTCCCAATAACCACTGACCACTGGGGTCGACGTCGACTTCCACGCGGATTTGCGAACTGGGGGCTTCAAGTCTGGCCGGCTGTTTGTCCGGAGACAACCAGGGTCCTGGAAGGAGCGCTCCTTCTAGAAAGCTACCGCGGAAGCTTTCACGAGATTAATAAACTCTTGTGAAGCAGCAGATGTAGAATAGCGGCACTACCGCACAATTTGGTGCACATGGACTTTACAGCCCAGCGGTGTGCGAGATCTGAGAGTAGTAAAAGCGGCAGTGGAGGTATGTGCAAGGAAAGCGACGCGCGCCAACCTATCTTTAGTGAGCGTTTTAGTGATTTATGAAGATGCATAAGCCAATTCGACGGATCGCTCTCGTGCTAGTCGCCAGCCAGCCAGCACGAGCAGAACAGTGTGGGTGGTAGTACCGCGCGGTGGCACAATCCGTCTGCATCCAGTCCTCCTTCAGATGTGCAGAAAATAAAATGGTTCGTCAGCCTCGACGAACGCGCCAATAACCAGCGGGTGATGGATTATTTATGGTCAATAGGCTGTCCGAACTCTGCGAGACGCTGACTTCGCGGTCTGTCATATATGTAGCACCACAGATAGCACGAAGGCTGGTAGGTTGTGTATGAGTTTATGTGCTCGTAGGATCTGTTCTGTGCTCTGCATCGGCATGGGCGCCTCTATCAGAAGGACAACATCCCTGGGCTTCTCCTATCGTCGCAATCGATAAGACTGCTCACCCCACATCACCAGATTGGAGGCCATCCGTTGATGGCTCATTTGTAGTTCGTAGATTCTTTTTAGCCTTTGACCTCAGACCTAGACCCCTGCGTTTGAGTGGGTGTCCGTCTTTTTGGTGTAGGCACCCATTCGAGATCACCTCACCTGGCCGCGTACGACCTTTGCGGCATGGCTGAGGATGTCAAATATCTGGGCTAAATGATTGTCTCGGGTTGAAGCGACCAACAGCAACGCCATAGTTTAAGAAATCTTGGCGACCCAGATGTACTGTTAGGGCTCAGCAGCTGTAGCATCTACCTACACTAGGTTCTAAAAGGGCGAAGAGCACAAGTGAGCAGCGCAACTCGGTCATCAAAAGTGGACCTGACTCTCCTGTACCTGCAGCAGCACTTCTGTCAGTTCAAATCCTGTGCCTGAAGAACGCTTTGATGACCGATGTCGTACCAAAACCAGACAGTTTCATATCAGTAGAGTAATTCATATCCCATATCATCCGCTGCATGCATTCCGATTCAGAAGGAGGGTGCAGACGCCGTTCATCATCTTGACTCTGGGGAGAAGTTTCATGTTTCATGGCTTGAATCTAACCCCACATTTGCCTGCTGATGTTCCCAGAACTTAGGCGGGGAAAACTCCGTCAAGGACACCAACGATATTGAGCAAAAGATCCCAGGTTGATGGTCATATTGCATTATCGATAGGGTGCCAGCCCTGTGTGTGTATGCATATGGAGGAGGGGTGCGAGGGGCAATCATATGAAGAAATGAGGTCAAATATTGTGTATGATAGGTAGTAAATGTGCCATTGACTCAAGATTCGGCGTTTCTCAGCAGGAGAGACTTGGATGATTGCATGCCGCTGTGCGACGCTTTGTGCTTTTGTCGCTCACTCATGGCCAATGTGCATACAGGAGGGGAGATTTGCGATGTGAGTGGCTGCGGACGTGTTTCGCGTTTCGCTTTTCATGTTCTTTCCTTTGCAGCGCAGCAAAACGTCGAATCAGACGGGACTGGGCAAAGTGCCTTCCCGGTGATCCAGTCCGAGTGGACAGGTTTGAGAGCGAGCGCTGCATAAGGACGTGCTTTCGTTTGTTTGCTCCCACAAGTCGCATGAAGCCGGAACCAACAGGTCCCCATGTTGGAAACTTCAATGCTTCAGCTGGAACTCCACCGGGCGCAGCATCGTGGGGACTATTTTTTTTTTTCAACTTTCAGAACCTCCCTAGACAGTACTGGACAAACAAGCGGCGTGGCAAACGAATCATGCTCTCCGCCGCCGCCGCACGTATCAATAAGCAAGACATTAATTGAGGCTTGTCGTGTTGTCTCCCTCTGTGACTGGTCAAATCGTGAATTCAGCGAGCACTCCCGCCACTTGCCAGCAGCAGCATCATCGTCGAAAATGCTTCTAACGTTCTCTTGCCAAACGGATGAGTGTGAGAATCTTGGGATCACATGTTATAACTGTATCTTGTCGGTCGACCCACAGTTACATCGTACTCTCGAACAGTCGCAGAAGCCCTCAGTCATGCCCAAGCTCGACGATCTCCACGCTCTAAAACACCGGCGGTCGATGCTGAGGACTAGGTAGTGCGCGGCGCAGTCCGCAGGCGCGAGCGAGTGAGCGAGCGAATGAGCTGTCGTGCTCTGTCTGGATAATTGAGAATTGTGCTTCGCCTACTTGGTTTAGTCTCGCTCGAGCTTATGGGCTGGCTTATGCATGCACATATTGCATTCGCAGTGGCACTCCCACTCACACCACAGACAAGACTCACGTCCAGGAGCCCTCGCCGCTTTGAAGCGCCTAGGAAGAGCAGTGGTTGGAGGTGGAGTCGCCTGGCTTGAGTCCAACAAAGTCCAACGAGTCCAACGAGCAGGTCCTGCCCGTCCAAGTAGTCCAAGCAGTCCGCCACGCTCACCACTCTTCATCACGCTCCATCTCATAGCGCCAGCTCCCGGAGGTCCCCATGCCTCTGTATGGCCGGACGGGCTCGACGGAGACGATGGAGTTGACGGGGGCTGCATAGTGTCCAGTACTGTACGGTGCTGTCTGTGCCTACTTTGGACTAAAACTGCATGAATGCAGCAGGCGTCCAACACGAACGGCGGACAAGGATTCGTACCACATCCCAACCCGCGCTGCTGTGCTGTGCTGCACACTCTGGCTCACCCACCAGCTGGATTTAGAAAAGCAAATGGTACAGTAGCTTATCCATAAATCCATTATCCCACCCCATGTCCCCCGGACAAGGGTCTTGACGTGGGCATCATCCACTGACCGTCGCTGCTGCGTTCGTTCCTGACCCACCTCGCCGTCCACGCCCACACCTTTCCAATGCCCTTTGCCTCCACCTGAGACTAGAGCCATTTCTCTGTCGGGCCCGCCTATCTTGTCTCTACTTATCACCGTGGTGTGGTGTGGTGTGGTTGATCTGTTCGACCGTTACTTTATTTGCAGGGTCCCCGTCACCACTCACTTTCGTTTCCTCTTTCTCAGGTTTATCCTCTTGTCACCAACAAGCCTTCTTCTTATACCGACTACCGGTTTCCCTTTTGTACATCGCCTTTCCTTGGAACATCTTCGAATTGTGCCTCTGTCTTATAGCCTCTTCGAATTTATTCCGTACCTTCTTTTGGCACCTCGCCGTCGTTCCTGTACCCAGTCCAGTGTGACGAAACGTCGATAATCCTACAACCAATCACTTCGATCAACCTCAAACCCCTCTTCGACGAGCGAATGTATAATCAACCCCAGAATTACATGTATTAGACAGTCTTTGGGATTCCAAAACTGTTGTCCAGTCACTCCCTACGAGACCTTTTCCTAGAATCTCATTTCAAGCATCAATACTCTCCCGGCCTTGCCGTACAACAAGAACAGCATCCTGCTCGTTTCGAACCCTAATAAACCATCGAATACACTCGTAGCCGAAAGTTCCTACGGTATGTCTATGGCCCACTTGGAATCGCCCTCGTGTGAGCACCTCGACTCATGAGCACATAGCTGACTCCACTTAGAGACAATTAACGATGGACTCTTCGTATAACCAGCCTCAAGGAATGGGACCTTCGCCATTCTTCTACTACAACCCAGACCCAAAGCCAGACAACCGGCAACATGGCCATTTCACGCAGCTTCCAAGCAACGTGCAAGTTCCGGTCTACCACCCGCACATGTACCAGAACCCTCAGATGCCCTCGACGCCCATCTACTCGAGACCAAACTCGTCCTGTTCGCAACCGCCGATGCAGCCAGTCTTCAATGCCAATTTTGCTGCCAACATCACACCAATGGCATCGCCGCGCCCCATGTACCAGAAGCCCACGATCCTGATTCAGGAACATGCACCACGGTTGATAACGGACTCAGATGCAGGTGACGTGTACTACTACCCGTCGACACCACCCTTGTCGGCGTCTGGCAGCTCCATCAGCAGCCCGTCCAGCTGTGACGTCCTCCCCACACCCTTGAACACGGCCTTTTTCGGTGTTGAGGGATTCGAGGGTGTCAAGGAGGGATGTGAAGGCGAGGTGCAGTCAGAGAACCTGGCTGGGAATGAATGGGCCCGATGCGGCTCCCCACCGATGACTCCAGGTACGTATGTCGAGAGTCCTGCAATAAAGCAGCTCGATACCCTACCTCACCTTCTCCATTTCGAATTACCACGTAACAAAAGTGGCATGCCCATACCTATACCCGCCAGCATCCATGTATCATTGACTGACTTGTCTCGGGGCTCAGTGTTCATCCACCCAAATTCGCTTATGGCCAGCAGCGGAAACGCCAACGGAAACGGGAGCGCTAGCGAGCTACTATCTGCGACAGCTTGTCCCTCACTTTCGCCCTCCCCTTCCCCCTATCCACGATCAGTCATTTCAGAGCAGGACTTCGACTTCTGCGACCCGCGTAATCTGACTGTCACCTCTGGCACAACTGTCTCGACCTCTACGTGTTCTGCCCCGTCCAGCAATGTCGCCTTGACCCCAGCTGCCACTGAATTCCCACCGCTACCAACTCTCTGCGCGGGAGACGACGAAGAACATAGATTCATGCTTGGTGGAGAGACCTTTGCCAAGGCCCACGAGATTCAAGACAAGACCCCCAATTTCACTGTCCAGGCACAGCACGCGCTTCCTGCCTTCGATCAGTTCTCTGATCTCGACTCAGAGGAAGATTTCGTCAACGGGCTCGTAAATTTCCCTTCCACCGACAACACCCAATTCTTAGGCAGCAAGCGACAACGCACCGGGTCTGTGTCGGACCTCATCTCCATTGACAACTGTGCCTTTGGCATTGAGGAGGAACTAGAAGAATTTGAGGAGTTTGACAACGCTCAACAGTTTGCTGTTGCATGCCTCCCAAGCCCGCCCGCGTCTGGTTCCGAGACCGAGGTCAAGAAGGCGAAGCGAAGCAAGAAGTCGAAGAAGGCTCGCCGTGAAGAGGAGGAGGATAGTACAGACTTCGACAACCTCGTCAGGTCACGCAAGTACACCATGAATTCAACCTCTGGAGCACCGGCTCAGGAGAGCACAGTCGAGGCTTCTCAGAGCAGCACTGCTCCCAGCCAGTCGGGTTCTGCTGAGCAACATGCCACCAACAGCGTCGTAGATTCTGATTCAGGCACCACTCCCACGCAAGCACCTGTCAACCGACGAGGTCGCAAGCAATCTTTGACAGAAGATCCATCCAAGACATTCGTTTGCGAGATCTGCAATCGCCGATTCAGGCGCCAAGAACACCTCAAGCGACACTATCGCTCCCTTCACACTGAAGACAAACCATTCGAGTGTCATGAATGTGGGAAAAAATTCTCTCGCAGTGACAACTTGTCCCAACATGCTCGCACTCACGGCAGCGGGGCTATTGTTATGGGTGTTTTGGAGGATGGTGAGCTCCCTGGCGAGCATATGGACTCTGGTGACGGCGAACACATCCGCAACTTGGGAAGCGTTCTCTTCAATGTGGCTGCGGCAGCTTCTGGCAGTGAAACCGATGGCTCCTCCGACGGTGGTAGCAGTGAAGCAGACAGCCAAAGCCGTAAGAAGCGCAAGCGCTCTGAATAAGTGTCTTGCTCTTAATACATCACCCGAGTGGTTGACGTCTCGTCACGCCACTCGGTACGAACGTCACGAACAGAATAGGGCTTGCCCACCTGCATATTGGACTTGTCTTTTCTACGAAATCTTGGATTGCAGGTCTCGCGACCAACTGATGCTGTCATGACGGATAGGGGATCGAAACTAAAAGTCATTGTTTTCCCACTGTGGATCTCTTGTTATTCTTTGTATCAAATTTCTTTGAGAAATCTTATTCGTGTTGATTTAGCGTCATGATGGACTGTTGGGGCGTGTATTCTGATGAGGGGGCTCAAATGTTTTACTTTCTCTACATTCGTTGTAATTCTACCTGCGACGGGCGCTGGTCAACCGTCTCGCAGAGCTGTCTTCGTTTTGAAATTGATAGGTTCCTTTCCAGCTTTTCCTCATCCAGAACTGTGCTGGCCGCGAAGTTGTATAACATCGATCTGCCAAAAGAATATAGAATCCTTCCACCAACCCTGAATGCTATATCTGCTTGTGTATGCTGCGCCCCGGCGGACCCCGACTCATTTAAATATTAACTCAACGTGGACACAAATCATGAATGGAACTCCCTTTGGAGCAAGTAATCAGCCTCTGCGCAAGAGCCTGAATGAAGTTGCTTGGTTAGAGCTTCTCAGCTGCTCAAATCTACTGCGTGAAAGTCGTTTAGCGAGAATTAATTAGCATCTTAGCAAATCCAATCATAGGTACTCGCGAGACTGTAAAAACATAGTTCATAATGTTTAACATAATGCATCTAACCCAGCATCCAAACTGATCTTGATTTCTCATGTCTTCGTAAAATCCGCATGATAACGTTCTCGAGCCTCAGCTGGCCCAGTCAGCAGCAGCCCTGGGTCCACGTTCGGCATGACCGAATCACTCCAGGTCATTGCGCTGATTTCAGGCGGCAAGGATAGCTTCTTCTCCATGCTGCATTGCATACAGAACGGACACCAAATCATTGCCTTGGCCAATCTATATCCAGCCCTAGCACCCAAGAAGTGCAGAGAGATAGAGCAGCGCGAACAAGGCGACGATGCAGACGAGCATGACCAGAATAGCTTCATGTACCAGACTGTCGGCCACACGGTCATCCCGTTGTTCGAGGAGGCTCTCCGGATTCCATTATACCGTCAACCCATCACCGGTACTGCGATACAGACAGCCACTTCCTACAGCCCCCTTAACGCTGTCGTGGACAATGGGATATCGACGCCAGACCCAGATTCCAGCAGACTAGACAAGAACCAAGATGAGACAGAATCGCTGGTTCCACTTTTGAAAAGAATCATCGCAGACCACCCGGCCGCGAATGCTGTTAGTACTGGTGCTATCCTCTCTACCTACCAGCGGACGCGAGTTGAATCTGTCGCTTTGCGGCTCGGCCTTGTGCCACTAGGTTTCCTATGGAAATATACCATTCTCCCACCAGGGATCCAGACTTCTCTTCTAGATGACATGCGGAATGTTGGATTTGACGCAAGAATCATCAAAGTTGCCAGTGGTGGTCTCGATGAGGATTACTTATGGGGAAATGTTGCGAGCGAGCCTGTCATAAGGCGAGTAGAGAGGTCTATGAAGAGATTCGGGACTGATGGTGATGGTTCCGTACTTGGCGAGGGGGGTGAGTTTGAAACTTTGGTGATTGATGGCCCTCAAAGCCTCTTTAAAGGAAGAATCGAGGTTCAAGCGAGTTCACGGCGCATAGTCAGGGAGGGTGGAGGGGCTGCTTGGCTGCAGATTCTCGAAAGCAAAGTGGTAATGAAGGAACGTGATGAGCTCGCACAGAATGGATGTCGAATTCCTGATCTTCTTTCCCGAATATTTAGTGATGTGCTTGAAGCGCTGGGGGGTGATGACCATGCTGGCGTTCAGGATTCAGAATGCGCTGAAGAGCAGACCTCAAATTCAAGCAGAGAAGCAGTCATTTCGTTTAACCCTTCTCCCGAGCGAGAACACATACTTCACTGGACGTTCGCTTCAGAAAAGATGAGGAAATACTCTACAGTTGCGGAAGAGGCTATGAGTATAGTATCAGAAATCAGACAACGCCTTCAAGACTCCTCACTCAAGCCTTCAGCCATAGTCTTCGCAACTATCAGCCTGCACTCAATGGCAGATTTTGCAGTTGTCAATAAGGTAAATACCTCTCTTTCCTCAGATAACACCCTCAAGACAACTCTGACTATACATGACTAGATCTACGGCTCTCTCTTCACAGAGCCCAACCCTCCAGCACGAGTAACTATCTCCTGCGGCTCCCTACTGCCCACCCACCTGACCATACACCTCACCATCCATACCCACTCCAAGCTAGCACCACCAGCAAGAAAGGCTCTCCACGTACAGTCCAGATCCTACTGGGCCCCAGCAAATATTGGCCCCTATTCACAAGCCATCTCCATTTCAATACCAGACACCAATCTCTGGATCGTCTCCACAGCCGGCCAGATTCCTTTAATTCCACATACTATGGCCCTGCCGCCCCAGGTTGACGACCACCTCAACGCTTTCAAACTCCAGTCCGTCCTCGCGCTCCAACACCTATGGCGCATAGGCAAGGAAATGAATGTCGGCTGGTGGACGAGCGCCGTCGCGTTCCTGCCGCACGCGTCCTCGGCGACGAATCCGCAGCTTGCGGTGCTGGCTGGGAGGGCGTGGGAGCTGCTGCATGCTAGGCCAGACGAGGAAGAAGATGAGGAAGATGAGGAGAGAGATCTGTGGGAGGAGAAGCATGGCGCTGAGATGAGGATCGGGGGTGGAGATGCTATGAAGAGGGAGTTGCCGGATTGGGATGTTGTGAAAGGGGGGGGAGTTCCTCCATTCTGGGCAGTGGAGGTAGAGGAGCTGCCGAGAGGCAGTGGGATTGAGTGGCATGCCCATCTTGGGATTGTGGGTGGACCTGTGGAGGTGAGTCTAGCATCGATCGTCGCCTAATATAGGAGCAAGTCGTTGACACAGAATAGGTCACTTCAAAGAGCTCTGATCGTGAGTGGACAATACACCAGTGTGCGTTTGAAAGCCGGGTGCAATCGATTATCATGGCTCATTACTCGACCGAATCAAAAGAGGTCGCTGCAGCAATAGGAGATGCATTGCGCACTCTGGGTTTAGATCCCGGTGTTCGTGCTGGGCGTACTTCATACTTAGATGCCACTATCGATGGCTTATATGATCCCAAGGCTTACAGAGGTTTGATCCCATGTCATAGCATTTGGGATGCTGCAGGACAGAGACTAGGTGCTGTTGTACTGCTTGAAAACTGCCGGTAACGGAAGAAGGGAAGAGGTTTGTTTAGCAAGGTTGATTATGCTACGACTAAAATTTCTTCTTCTCACTCCATAGGCTGAAGGGTGACAAGTAATAACAGAAAAGGCGAGATTCAAGTCTTCATGTCAGCTAAGAGACAGCACATTCATCTTACACTTTGATATACTGACTGGCTCAAGTAAACCTAAATGATGTGAGCCCTGTTTCGGCAGCTCCGGGTGCTGGTCAACTTTGTAAGATAACATACCACTGGGCGTAGAACTTGATCAAAAGAAAAAAGAAAAGTAAGATTAGGAACTCTCACTCGTATCCACGTCCGTTTGACTGATTGGAATTTGGGTTCCAGCTCAAGGCAGGAATATTTTTCATATTTGATGCTGCACGGAAATCTATCACCAACCTCCTATTTTCCCAGCAATCCCACTGCTCTCTTCCATCTTCTTCTGGCCACCTCCGCCCCTCGTAGACTTCTGCTGCGCAGCCTCATGCTTCCTCAACTCTTCAGGGACCCTAGAAATCGAGCTCTTCGTTAACATCTGCTTCAGATCATACATCGTATCCGTATCCTCGTTGCCCAGGAACGTGATGGCGACACCACTCTTGCCAGCACGACCCGTACGACCGATACGATGGGTATAGCTTTCGATATTGGTCGCCATGTTGAAGTTGGCGACAAGGCTGACGTCGGGAACATCGATACCTCTGCCTGCCAGATCGGTGGCGACGAGGACGTTTGTAGCTCCGGACCGGACGGATGCCAGGGCAGCCTCACGTTGGTCTTGAGTCTTGCTGCCGTGGAGGGTAACGGATGAAAAGCCCATATGCTTGATGTCGCGAGCCACGGCGTCACAATTTCGCTTGATGTTGACGAAGACGATGATAGGCGGCTGAAATTCTCCCGAAGAAAGGATCTCGTTGAGACGCTTCTTCCTCTTGTCTTCGCCGGCAACAAACTCGACGCGCTGCTCAACCGTTTCTACGGCTTCACCGACGTTACCAATTGTAACTATTGCTGGCCGCCTTAGGTACTTCTTCGCGATCTTTTCTACGGCTGACGGCATTGTAGCCGTGTACATCATCGTCTGTCTGTATCTGTCTTTTCCACCAAGATGTCGGCTCATTGCTTGAGCATCCTCTGCATCGTCCGTGTCAGGCTTCTCGTTACCCACCGGCAGAGCGTCGAGGATTTTGTTCACAGATTCCTCGAAGCCAAGATCGATCATTCGATCAGCTTCATCCATAATGACATAGCAACACTGGCCCAGGACTAGTACTCGTCTTTCGATACAATCCACCAGACGACCCGGTGTAGCGATGATGATCTCCGCTCCATTTCGTAGATTGTAGGACTGCTCTTCCAGTGAATGACCACCAACAATACTGACACAAGTAAATCCAAGAGGCGTGGCAAATTTACGAGCCTCGACTTCGATTTGTTGAGCCAACTCACGCGTCGGCGCGAGGATAATCGCATAAGGTCCATCATTTTTCGTAAAGTCATTCAGGGATGGAAGCTCGGAGATGTATACCAGCAGAGGTAGCAAGAACGCTGCAGTCTTACCAGATCCGGTGACTGCAACACCGATCAGATCCCTAGCTTGCAGAGCAATAGGTATAGCGGCTCTTTGCACGGCAGAGGGCTCATCGTATCCCACTTGCGCAACAACATCCAAAAGACGCGGTGGAAGCCCTGATTCCTTCCAACTCCTCATCGGATTCGGTATCCCTCCACCCTTCGTACTGATGTTGAAATCTTCCTTGAAGATACGCCAGTCGCGTTCGCGCATATTTTCCAGCTTCTTCTCACTCCAGTGCTTGTCGAGAGAGTTCCTACCGGACGCGTCTTCTTTCCTTCGTCGTTCCATCTCCAGTATTTCTTGAGCACGAGCTTTGCCGGCCTCTGAGTCGCGCTCCTCAAGTGCCTTGGCATACTTCAATGCACCTCCTGCACCCAAGTCTTCCGCAAAACCACCAAGACGTCCCCTTCCATAAAAGTTCGCTTCGGCGCGAGCAGAATAGATCGGGTTGTAATCCGGGCTGGTGTCCTCCTCGGCATTCCACTCGAAGTTGAACTTCTTCTCAGTCGTTCGCCGCCGTTTCTTCTTTGCTGAGAATGTTGACTGGTTGGTATCTGCACCCATATAGCGGGTCCTAATCAGAGCAGCTTGTGTATCTTCACCATTGGCAGGGCGCTTCTCCCCAGCTAATGATCCCTTTCCACTGGGTGCTGATTTCGTTGGCGGGGCCATATCACCGTTCGATCTGTCGCCATTGGGCTTATTTTTTTGGCCGTTCCGGCTCGCTCCATAGCCAGTTGGTTGATCGCCGTGTCTCATGGCTCTTGGCCCCGTAGGAACAGACGAGGACCCACGACCATTGCTTTCTCGTTCGGATCGAGCACCGTTATATGAATCGTAGCCATTCGCTTCAGGTATCGAAGCAGTGCTTTCAGCTTCGAGTTTCCGTTTCTGTTCTTCAACTTCTTTGGCTCTCTTTTCCAGGGCCAGCTTTTCCCGTGCGGCTTTCGACAGAAATTTCGGCTATTGGAGACAAAAGTTAGTATACGTTTCGTACATACTACGAGAGTCTGTGAACATGAGGGTAGGAATAAATGAATGGAGTGATTTCGTACTTTCGCTGCAGCCTCGTCGGCTTCTTTTTTCTTCTTGAGAATGTCCTCGATGCTGAGCGGCCCACGATCTCGCGGTGCTCCCCATCCAGCCTTTTTCTTCTTGATAAGTTCTTCTGGGGGCAGCGGTGATGAGTCTGATGGAGGAGGCGGCGGTGAGTCGCTAGGGGGAGGAGGAGCGAATGTGTCTGGTGGAGGAGGAGGTGCTCCAGCGTCTGGAGGAGGAGGGGGAGGAGAAGATAGCCTGCCGTTCATGGCGGAGTGTCCGTTGAGCCCATTTGCGTAATCGACCATCTTCGCAAATATCCCTCTTATCACCCCAGCTAGATTTGCCTTCCCTGTATACTTGAAAATGTAGTTGCTCGCGGCCAGGAATTCCAGAGTCGGCGCGTGAAGAATAAAAGGCTGTTTGGCTAACGCCACAGCTGCCGTACAAGGCTGGAGCCGCGCTAGTGGATCCCTGAAATTTACTTGACCTCTGATGCATTGGCATCCAGTTCAGAGCCTCAACACCGGAAACGGCGTCAACTAGACAACAATGGCGACCTCACAATCGCAACAATACATCAGGCTTGCAAAGTCGCTGCCACCGCGGCTGACACGATTCTTCGCACGGTATCCTCCTCCCGCCATCCTCCCACAAGCTACCTCATCCTCCACTCCACCGACCACCGCACCACCCTCGAATCCCCTCCCATCGAGCTCCGAGACGCCTGCTTCCTTCTCCTCAGAAGCAGAAGCACAAGCACAAGCACAAACCACGCCACCCACAACCAACATCTCAACATACCTGAACCCCTTCTTCCCCCAGAAAGACCCCATCACGAACCGCTGGCACGACCCTGCCTTCTCCCTCCGCCGCCAAGCCGAGCTCGTCAAGCTGGCACGCTCCCACGGCGTCGAGGAGCTGCTGCCGTCTGGCCCGAAGAGCACGGCAGAGCGGATACGCAAGCGGGCTGAGAATGGGCTCAGGGTCAAGGGCACGGGTGTGGGGCAGAGAGTCAAGGGGAAGTATGCTGAGCGGACCATGAGAGCGCGGTTGGAGAAGAGGAGGAAGGCCATGTTGGATATGCCGCAGATGGTACAGACGTGGAAACAGGTATGTACTTTTTTTTTCTTTTTTGGGGGGAGTTGGGGAGATGGGACATTGTTGCAAGTTGAGAGATGGATATGGTGGGATGATGGGTTTTTTAAGCATATTTTGCTAACGAGATATTAGAGAGGACATGGGCGTGGATGGAAGAGGTGGCCCAAATAAAAGGCAGGTGTTGTGGGGGTGTGGAGAAATGTGTGTATATCCTTTGTTAAGGATATATATATGTATAAAAAGATCACAATGTATACCAGCTACGGACAGATCGGCGTCGAGAAGGACAGAAATAAGTGCATCATTTTGTGTAACTGAATGAGATTGGAGACGTCAGCGTCTCTCGAAAGCAGAATACTACGCAAGTTACTAACTTGGAGGTTGATGATATTCGTTCTGTGGTCCCTTGTTCTGGACTATTTAAACGCGATCTATACTCCATATTCCGCGTCTATCTTCGATCTGACTATCTCTCTCACATCACCCAACAAAACCAGAGCTGTCAATTACTTTGATCCCGCAAGCGCTGGATCTGGAACCAGATGTCTTTAGAGAAGATTAGATCTCTAAGGAGTTCAAAAATGTGTCGAAATATGTTTCTCAAGTATAAAAGCTGAGCATCATCCACATCCAAATCCAAATCCAAATCCAAATCCATACCTCTTTCCCCCTTCAAATCATCTCCTCCAATACCCATCACCTTTCTTCACTACACCGCGCCGGCTGGATCGCAAAAACAATCCCTTCTCAAGAAAAGTCCCCCCCTTCCAAGCCTACAACAAATCTCGAGACGCTCTATAGTTTAAAAAATTCGAACCAGGGTTCACAGAGAGTTGGGGGAAATTTCCAAAAAAAAAAAAATTTGCTCTAGATAAAGGTATATATCAAGGAACCCTCCCCCTTCCCCTTAATTATCTTCGATAGCTCAAAAAAAAAAAAGTAAGAGGAGAAAAGAAAAAAAGAGCGGAAACTATCGATATACGTACTCTTCATATAGGGCATAGCTCTACAATAGTATCACAATAACATACCATGCATATACCGCTGATTTCTTGCATCCAGCCGAATTTATTTTTCTCTTTGCTTGAGGGTTTTTTTTTTACTACACAGTAGGGTCTTATAGATTGGGGTTTTATTCTAGACTAGAAAACGGCAACTTTTTGGCTATTGTTTATTTGCTATTGCTACTTTTCTAGATATGCGGGCAGGCTCAAAAAGAAGAAGAAGAAGAAGAAGAAAATGGTATGAGTACCTGGAGTCTTCGCCACTTTCTAGCGGGTTTGCTGGGTGAGTGGGAGTTCGAATCTGTTGCTTGTCTTCTGTATATATATAGCTGGGGAGACAGAAAATTGTAGCTGGGATAAACAGCTGGGGCTTGCGTGTGCTAGAGAATCCAAGTGTAAAATTGTATCTTAAGAGGGTCCTTTTCTCGTCATTGACCTTGTGGTAGATCATTGAATATTATTTATTTATTTATATTTATATGCACTGAGAATGATAATTCTTCTATCAAGTGATGATATTTTTTTACATTGAGAGAGAATGCAGCTGGTACGCTCATACAAGTCTCAAAACTTGTTCAAGGATGAGAACAGCTTTTGATGTACGGTAAACAATACCTTTGCCATGCCAGAAAAAAAAACCCCGCAGGAGAAGGTTCATGAGGATATCATGTGCAGACATCATGCTGACATCATGTCGGCGACGTAAAAGAATGTTTCCACGGAGCTGGTTGTCCACCGTTCATGTGAAAATCCAAACCTCAGGCACAAGTGCACAGGGAGACTGCGGCCCGTCCCAACGGATTCTGCTTTGCTCAACAAACAGATTTAGCGGGGCCTTGGCCCCTGCCAATCGACGCTTCTATGCAGGGTCTTGCATTCTCCCGGGGGATCTGATTGGCCAATGCGGACGTCCATCCTGCCCATCCTCTTTTATTTTTTGGTGCGAGAGAGTTTCGACTTCCTCGAGCCGCGGTCGTTCCCCCTTTTGGCAAGGGAAAGACTTAGTAGGAGCTGAGAGAGCGGTGGCGGAAGAAATGAGAAAGAGAATGACTGGATGGATGGGTGAGGATGAATGAGGTAGAATAGGAGGCAGAGGAAATAGAGCCAGCATTGTGTTCTGCACGCATGTGGTCCTGCGTGTGTTGTTTGTTCGTGCCGCAGAGCAGCCCGACCCGTAGATCGTTACACCAGATATTACTTGTGCCTTTGATTGACAGCCTTACACGCTTTGTCTTCGCATGTGCAAGTTCCGAGTTGGCACACCTCCAGTCAGCTTATGGGCTGGGAGTTTCTCTGGAGTCTAAACTGGTAAGTCGTAGTCGTATATGTCACCACTCCTCGTGCGTGGACTACTCCCCTGGTCAAGCCCATGTATCTTGAGAGCAACGGAAAAATAAAGAAGCAGAACCCCCTTTTTGGTCCTCGCTTGCTGCTGGCTGGCTGGCGGTGAGAAGAGCGATGCTGAGATTCCCCCACGTCTTTTACCTCGTCTGGCAGGCATGGCGCATCTCAAACAACCGGGTTTCTCCACGACGACCAGGCTCGAGAGAGAGTCGGTGGCGCAAGAGCGGGTCCCAACTCGATCGAACCCTTTGACGCGGTCAGCCAGCGCATCTCACCTCAGCTGGAGATCGAGCTGGGGCTACAGACACGCGTATATGGAAAGAAGGAGTAGAGTACTGTACAGCCGTGGTCCAGAACAGGGATAGAGTTGTAGATCTGAGTGAAGAGTCGCAGAGTGCAGCGTTTACGTGACTAGCTCCTTGGTGAAACAGTTGTCTTGAGAGAATGTCGATTTTTATACATGCAGGCGAAGGGCTCTGGACTGGCAAAGAACGTGGCCCTGGCGGTGTCACCATGCCAGGAGGGCTGGCTCGCATGAACACCTCTCTCCCTCTGCTTTATGATTACATTATTATTGTCAATCTGTATCTGGATTAAGTGCAGTTAGCTAATACTGTGATACTTACTGGGTAGCTGACTTGGCCATTGATGATCTTTCTTCCCATCTTGACCTTGCTATTCCTATTTGTAGAGAGAGAGGATATATAATGATGAAAGGGTGAGGGTGAGGGTGAGGGTGTACTAGAAAAACCCAACATATGCCTAGGCTCGTGGAGCTGCCCCTCAGGCCCTCGGTCCCCCCAATCCTCGTCAACGGATAGACCCGAGCTAGCTTAAATGGGACTAGGTCCCGGGTGGGTTCTGGCAAGGTTGGGCAAGGGTTTGGGTGGGAGAGAAGGAGAGGCGGAGAGGGGAGGAGGAGAGGGGAGGAGAGGGGAGGAGAGGAAAGAGAAGGAGCGGGAGAGGGCGCAGGAGGGCGAAACTAGAGAGTGAGCGTGAAAGACGACAGACGAATGCATGTGCATGTGCATGTGCTTTTGCCGACAAGACCCCGGCAAAAGCAGACGGCGGCACGTTTTTTGCATCTCGACTGCAAGGGGCTGCCGCCGCCGCAATGCAATAAATACTTCTTCGCTCCATCCACCCCCCCAATGTCACTTGGTACTTACTCCCTCCGCTGCTCTCTCTCCCCTCCTCTCCCCTCCTCCCCTCTCTCTTCACAACCATCTGCCGTGAATCGGACAGGTATATTGCAGATCGACTTCTCGTCTTGTCTAGTATGTTCGTTTATTCATTTCAATCGATGCAAGATTGCTGACTCGTCTCGTAGTTCAGAGGCAGCCCCTAATCGAAATATCTGTCCCATCCTGTGGGAATTACAGTACCGCAAAATACATCCTCGCACCTGCTCTGCGTTCGCATTCCCTCATACGCAACTGCTGCATCATCTCCGAAGTGTTTGCTCGTTCAATATATAACTGCTCTTTCCCAAATAAAACTCCTTCGCCATGGCCTCCACTGCAGTTCCCCAGCATGCATTGCTGAGGCGCACCGTCACGTCCACCACGGCAGATTCAGCTCCCTCCACAGCTGCTGGATCTCCCAGTGACACCCCCAGACAATCGCCTTCCTCCACCTCCCTTTCCTCCATGTCTTCGCTCGACGATGTGAAGGTCGAACGTTATGGCAAGCTCACCGATACCTACGGAAACCAATTCGAGCTTCCAGACTATACCGTCAATGACATCCGCAATGCTATTCCCAAGCACTGCTACGAACGATCTGGTCTGAGGGGCTTGAGCTACGTCGCTCGTGATGTGGCCAGTCTTGCCATCACCTTCGCACTCTTCAACAAATTCGTCACGCCCGAGTATATTCCTTCCACGCCAGTTCGTGCGGCATTGTGGGCTGTGTACACCATTGTACAAGGTCTCTTTGGCACTGGTCTTTGGGTTCTTGCTCACGAGTGCGGCCACCAATCCTTCTCTCCCTCCAAAATCCTCAATGACACAACCGGATGGATCTGCCACTCGGCACTTCTTGTTCCCTATTTCTCATGGAAGATCTCCCACGGCAAGCATCACAAGGCTACCGGAAACATGGAGCGAGATATGGTTTTCGTCCCTAAGACTCGTGAAGAGTACGCTAGTCGCATTGGAAAACTGGCCCACGACCTGGACGAATTGACGGAGGAGACACCAATTGCAACCTTACTGCACTCAGTCGGTCAACAACTGGTCGGCTGGCCAATGTACCTCTTCGGCAACGTGACTGGCCACAATCACCACGAGCGTCAGCCAGAGGGACGTGGAAAGGGCAAGGTTAATGGGTTCTTTACTGGCGTCAACCACTTCAACCCTTCCAGCCCATTATACGAAGCCAAGGATGCGAAGCTTATTCTTCTGAGTGATATTGGTCTAGCTGTCACTATCAGCGTCCTGACTGTACTCTGTAAGACTTACGGATTCACCAACATGCTTGTATGGTATTTCATCCCATATCTGTGGGTGAATCACTGGCTCGGTAATTCCCCCCTACAACGACTCATATAAGTTTGCTTACTAACAGCTTCCAGTTGCCATCACTTACCTTCAACACACCGATCCAACCCTTCCCCACTACAGCGCTGGAAGCTGGAACTACGTCCGTGGTGCAGCCGCCACGATCGACCGTGAGTTTGGCTTCGTCGGCCGCACTCTCCTCCACGGCATCATCGAGACTCACGTGCTCCACCACTACGTCAGCACTATTCCCTTCTACAACGCTGATGAGGCAACCGAGGCCATCAAGCCTGTAATGGGCCGTCACTACCGTTCCAACGTTGAGGGAGGATCATTCGGATTCCTGAAGAGCATGTGGACCAGCGCCCGGTGGTGCCAGTGGGTTGAGCCATCTGAGGGAGCTGTGGGTGAAGGAAAGGGTGTCTTCTTCTTCCGCAACCGTAACGGTCTCGGTACTGCGCCACTGAAGCTCAAGAAGTGAAAACTGCGCCTAAATATCCATAATTTTGCGTAATGGCTGGCTGAATTCATGTCCAAAGACGGTGTTTTGGGCGTCGCTGTTTATGGGACTCTGGGAAACCCTTTCTCCTTTCCTTTTCCTATTTTCCTGTAAGAAGAAACAATTGCCTAAGAAAAGAAATGGTAGAGAAAAGAGGTGATTTGATGAAGAAATGGGAAAACAAGAAGGCTCGCAGATAGAATGAACCATGATAGACTAGACGCCGAGGCCGAGATACCTTTAGAGCGTTACGATGGGTGATCAGATGTCGAACCTTTGTACATAGAAAAAAAAAATCATCACATAACCTATTGTCGCCGAACAAATCAATCAGCAAGTTTTTCCCATTTGAGAAACCAGAATTCTTTTCTTCCCATCACACATTTTGCTCCCATATCATATCATATCAAAGCTAGCAAGTAGGTTGACTTTTTCATATGTATAAATTGAATTTTACTCACAATTTTTCCCAATTACGGAACCCAGAGCAAATAGCCTTCGATAGACATGGCTAAAAAGGGGCTTATTGTTATTTCTCTTAAGTCTTTCCCTGGGATGTGCAAGACAGTCAGTCACCACTACACCGCTTAGCGACACGTCCACGTTTCAACCTCCATCCTCATCCTCATCCTCACCGGGCGCCCGCGTACTCGTATGCGCAACCCGACTGGCAACCGTCCTGCCCGTCGGAAGCCTTGAACATGTCCCGCATCCGTTATACCGCCCTGTTTTGTTACCGTTTCTTTTGTTTTTTGTTTTCATGTCAGCATAAACGATATAGCACCTAGCAACCCAGCACCTGGCATAGTAAAGTATGTTATATACTGCAGGTTGAGAGAATAAAGACCAACCAAAAAGAAAAAAAGGGGGAAATATGTGTTGGCATATGCAACATCTCACATCTTCTTTATCCCCTTTCTTTTTTTTATTTATTTGGAAAGAGGGATAGGATGATAGGATAGAAAGGCTGAGGAAATTACGTGCGAGGGCAGGGAGGCGGGGGGATGATAAGCAAAACACACACACACACAGAGAGAGAGAGAGAGAGAGAGAGAGAGAGAGAGAGAGAGAGAGAGAGAGAAAATCACACATCTCAATTAACAAAATCCCCAAAGAACCTTACTCACTTGAGCTGAGCTATCATTTTGTGAGCAAGGAATGCAAAAGCAAAAGCAAAAAAAAAAATACTGCCAAGTAGAACAGTCGTGAGCTTAGTATATAGAAGAATTTTTCGCTGATATTCTAAAGGGGGTATCATCTCGTTCAGGTATTCTGCAGCCATCTGCACATATACATATATCTCCAATACATAACATGACATGCGTAAAATGTCTCGTTAATATGAAAGGACCGGGATCTCAACGCTCGTATCTTGGTAAGCTCTCGTGGTGCGAAGACGGTCCCGACATGGATGAGTGGGAGTATTGGCCTCCGTAATTGTCTTCCTCAGAGATGATCGGTGCTGAGGGTTCGGGTTGGCTGCTTCCTTCACCGGCGTTGTCGTCGTCTTCCGGTAGATATCTCGAAGGCGCGCTGGCTTCAGCCATCATTCTTTGTCGCTCGAGCTCCTGTTTGTCATCGGCGACATGGATCTCAGAGCCTTGAGCCACTTCTTCGAGTAATGGCGCAGAAGGGTGAGACGAGGGATTCTGGGGCAGATCGTGGTTGGCTGGAGGTTCCAACTGAGTTGTCTGTGCTTCAGAAGCTTCGATTCCACCATCATATAGGTCGTCTTGTAATTCACCCGTTGGGGCCGATGGATGCACAATTGTCCTAGAAGATGAAGGTCCTTGATCATTTGTTGGCGGTTGGCTGGGGAGTAGTCTTTCCTCCGCGCGACGAATACGCTCTTTCTCATTTAGACCCTGGTCCTCAGGAATGTCTGGTTGAGGTACTGGTATTTGAGCATAGTCAGGCCGAGTAAATTCATCGTGTGTTTCCAATTGATAGCTATGGTCCGCGTGTGAATAGTACCCGGGATACTGGTCGTAGTAAAGTGGATTATAGGAGTGATACGGTCCTTGGTCTGTTTGCTCAGTCCCTTCCGACGCCTTTGGCAAGGTGTCTGCATGCGATAGTTCATGTGCTATACCAGGCGAGACAGGAGATTGTACCGGCCAGTCAGTGTTTTGTTTTGCAGCAGAGCTATCGTCTCTGGCTCGGTGACGAGCACTATCAGTCGTGCCGACCATGACTTCGAACAGACAGGCGACTACACTCTTCTCTCGTCTGATATGATCCGTATCGACAATGTTTCCTCCCCAAGCTGTCAGGAGATTCTGACTCCCATCGCCACGAGCTCCAGAAGAATTGGCGTAGTTCGTCACTGTAGATACTTGAGGAACGTGGCGTTGCTGTCCTGCCAGCTTGCCCCCAAGGTCGAGGACAACTTCGACATGATATTTGAAGCTTATCATTTGGCCAGGAACTCCCGAGATAGTAGGGAATATATCTTCGGGAACTCGCACCGACGCATTGACCGTACAGGTCAGAGACGTTGGATCCACAAGAAGAGGAGCGAGGGTTTGTGCAAGATCCTTCCGGAAGACACTGCTGGACCCAGCAGAAGTGAGGGATAAGCCTCCGAGTCCTGTCCTCGACTTCGGATAATACTCCTCATGCTTCAGTCTTTCTGCTTCCTTGCCTTTGATATCCGCAAAGAGCGATAATGGTGGAGCTGAGTCGATGCGCCCTTGTCTGTAGAATGTAATGATGACTCCGTGCATACTTTTAATTGCTTTTGTATGTTTGATATAAATCTTCATCGGTAGTTGATCCCCAGGTAGACAGCCAGACTTAAGTAATTCAACTGTGGCAGTTATCGTCTTTCCGTCGAGCGAACTTTTGCTACCCGTTCCCTGACTATCGCGTGTCGACTTGGTAGAGGGGGGAACATGGCCAAGCCTAAAACTGAGTCCTGTACTACTACTAACCGTGCTGTCTGCGCTTGTGGCCGCACTCACGGTACTTTGCCTGTCACTAGGCACTGGACTTCGAGGATTTGCATTGTGTTCAACCGAACCACATTGACTTGCGGAATCGTCCGGAAGAGGGGAACCGACACGAGCAGCTTCACTACCCAAAGTACTTCCATCTTTCGTATCTGGAGGCACACTTTCTTTGGTCCTGGTAGTTTTTCTCCTTCTAGAACGTCGTGATATAGGCTCTAGAGATATTGTCCGTGGCTTTTGGGGAGGTGTAAGACCGATGTCTACTTTCTCAACGAGGGACACCTTCTTGTCACAACTAGACGTGGCAGCGATTGAGGTTGGTCGGGTGATAGTAGCCGTAATCATGTATGAAATCGTTCCACGCTCAAACTGTGCCAATGGTCAGTCGGTTTCCAATAAGGATGATCACTGTAGAGCCTCACGTCAATGCTACTTGGTAGTCCTTTTCTTGGAAATTCCAGCTCAAAATTAAATTCGTAGACACCAGCATCGAGCCGGCCCTCGCCACATAATGTTTGTTCATCTTGGAAGAGAGAGGCGTGCCCATTGCCAAAGTATTGCGACTTTCTCGGATTGCTCGACGCCGTTAACCCGGCATCAACAGGCAACGGTTCGCTCACCTCACTGAGGTGCTTGAAAACACGGACAAACCCGTGCAGACAAACAGTAAGGTGAGTAAGGCGTATGGGCTTGTTCACAGTGAGGATCACAGCGCCTCTGACCGCGTCTCCTGGCGAGTACCGGCGATGCGGCTCATCCGGGCGAATGTAGAAGTCGGTGAGATTGCGCGAGCGGGGTTTCAGAGACGTTAATCTCGACAGCAGCGAGCGGCCGGTAGACGCGAAGGGCGACGTTGATGTCGTTGGGGCGGCATTTGCGGTCATGCTAGAAAGGAGGAGGTTTCTGATAAGTGGAATGGGAGATTATGTTTGCTGCCAAGAGTTGCGACGTTGATGCCAAGTGCTAGGGATGGCGGATGGCGGGCGCACGCGGCGAACTTTTGGGGCAGCTTTTCTTACACGTCAAACCTTGGGCGGCGGAAGGGCTGAGGAAGGGAACGAACGAGAGCAGGGCAGGGCCGGGACCTTTGGTTTTCCACTTGTCGACCCCGAGGCGCGAGGCTGGAGGAACGATCAACGCGCCAGGATGACCAGATGATCGGATACTCAGGATTGAGTAGGAGATCTTAGGCTCAAGTCGAGGTCGAGCATAAATCGAGTCGTGATCGAGGGCGAGGTGATGATGATGGCCGGTATCTCCACCACACTCCCTTCCAACTCCCACACTTGACCGGTACAGAGAGTCCGAGGGTTCGAGCAATCGAGTAGTCCAGAACGAATGGATGACGAGCGATCTGAAGAGCTGGTCTGTTGCGGTTGGAGTGTGAGCATGGAGGGGAAGCGGAGGGGCTGCGTTGCAGGCGGAGGGCGAAGGCTGAGCGTCAAGTCGGATGGAAACGCTTGACACGTAAGTGCGATGGTTTACTGTTTCTATTACTATCTTGTTTCCAGATATCGTGCTGGAAACACAATGGATGAAACTAAATCGCTCGTTCGACTCCACTCGACTCCAGCAGCAGATAAGTGCTTCACGCACTAAAAGAGGCGCCCTCTTCCTCTAAGTACCTACCTTACTGAAGGCGGTGCTGCATCCGCCACCAGAGGCTATTAATACAGAGATCCGACCTACACCGGCAAGCAGGCAGGCAAGCGTCAGCTTAGTCGAGTGGTCTCTGCGCAACTAAATTTCGTACAGCATGCACGCGACCAGATGGACGAATCCCTGAGCACGGGAGTAGGAATAGCTTCATGTATGCAGACTTGCTAGCCTTTCCTACCAGGCAGGTGGGATACAAAATACGGGATACACGGGTCGGACAATGATAATGATACCCTGATCTGATCCTGATGCTGCTGTGGCTCCTTTTCCTTGTCCAGTGCCGAGGCGAGCGAGACTTGTCGGAGCAGCTTTGCGTCGTCTAAAAAAGCTTATCTCAACTTGGCCATGGGCGTGGAGAAATACGAGGGACGCCTGACTGCGCACATTGCGTCTTGAAACTAGATCGGAATGGTACCAGACGCTTGCTTCGTTTCGTAACAGTTTTGTTTCTGCCACGATGCAGGTTGAACCGTCGCGTGTCTCGTTTTGGTGTTGTATTAATAAGTGGTATTTACATCAAAGCGGCCAATAGCTACCAGAACTGAGTAGAATCAAGAGAATGGGAGCAATCGCGAGCTGATCCATCTGCGCTGGAACATGGTCTCAGACTTGTAGCCACTGTATCAGCGGTGGACCCGAGCTCTACTTCAGATCGCAGAGCTCCTCTAGCCCTTCTCCATCAATATACTCAGCACCACAACCCGACTGCACCACTTCGGCAGCCTTAGCTCGATCGCCAGTGAGGTTAGAGATCAGTGACTCTAGAGCATCGACATTATCAGTCCATTGAATCGCATCGCTCCTCATCTTCTTCGTCTCCTCTACTTTGCGACGAACCTCAGCCGGGTCATTGTCGCTGTAGCAAGCCAACTCCTTGTCGAGAGATTCCATCTCCTTCAGAAGCACCTCATGGGTCTTTAATAGTGTCTTGCGATTCATGCCGTGGTCCTCCCGTGCCTCATCATACTCTTCGCGCTTTGCCATCTCCTGTTCAATTTGCCTCTCTGTCTCAGCCGTAGAAGCACGAAGCTTGTCTTCCTCAGCTCGCAAATTGTTAATCATGTTTTCCTTTGTCTTTTTTGCATCTGACGTGAAGCACCAGTACCAGTTGCCGCTGCCGATCTTCTCGACCCTAATGAGATTCTCGTCTTGAAGTGCTTGGAGGTAGTCCTTGACCTGCATTGCATTTATCGACGCCACGGCCTGGAGTGATTTCTCGAGCTCCTTCAGTGTGTAGACGCTCATCGATTGTTGAAACCATTCCAAAATCTTCGTTTGCTTCGCTGCTGGAGGTAGATTTTTTGGTGCCTTCAAGCTTGTTAGTGCACAGAGTCATGAGTCGGTACTAGGGACCTACCTACCATCGTGAGCTCAATTTAGATTTCACCAAAGAGAGAGATGCTCCTTGTAGGGGAGGATTGGGATGCGGCCGAACTCTGTTGATATTGCCCCCACGAGGTCGAAGTTCCACGCGAGACGGATGGCCAAGGCGGTGAGCTCTGGAAACAAGAGGATCCAAAAGCAAAGACCCTCGAACCCATCCCCCAACATTCAATTTTTACATCAAGAAGTCAATTGGAGAACGCAAAACTTCATCAACTACAGGCCAAAAAGGGCTTCTATCTAGCAAGACTTTGCGGTATCATTGGACGAGGATCTGCAAATTGGTATATACCAATTAGGGCATGAAAGGAAGGCACGGTCTAAGATTTCTCAAATGATTATTCGAGATGGGGGTATCATCATTGAAGGGTTGATAAAGCTTCGGTCAGTGCTCTTAATTTTGAAGGCCACTCAGGTTGAAGTCCAGTATAGCAACACTTTCTGGGTCACCCTTGGTTCTCGTAAACACTGATAGCCCACCTTTGGTCGACTCTAACCTTTGGCCATCCGCAAGTGGCTCTCCAGCAAAGCCTTCTTCTCTCCAGATAGTCTCGAATACTTCATACCCTTGGCTCTTCCTAGCTCGCATAATGGTCAGTGTTGAGTCCGAGTTGCCCGGCAAAAGGAGGTAGACATTGTCCTCTCTATCCACGAATATGCTTCCTCTCGCCCCAGTTTCAGTTGGCGCCGATTTATTGTGTATCACCTTCTTCGTCCACTGGCCTTCGGAATGTCAGCACATCACTCAGTCCAGAACGAAAACGAAGAACAATTGGCCTACCTTCAGGACTCCTTCGATATGCGATCCACCTCTCCTCACTATTTATCTTCTCTCTGTTCAACACCCAGAATCCTCCATCCCAACCAGCGGCTTGGGCCTCTTGGTTCAATATACCACTTCCCATCGGTATTTCAAATACTCTTATACCATCTGCCGAAGGTGATATGGTCGAGTCGACATTGACCCTTTGCTGTGCAGGGTTCACCGCAATAACACGTCCATTAGAGTTCATCCAAGTCTCTCCCTGATCATTGGAAAACGCGTAATTTAGATCATGGTTATTCTCTGGACCGTTTGGGCCGGCTTGTTGTTTGTGAGCATTCGGGCCTGTGCCCTCTGGGAACTCAACGAAGTTGCGGTAGCACCATGAGACATGCAGTCTGAAATCGCGGTAATCCAGTCCATTCACGTATGGATTGTTCGATATCCCTGTGAGATACTGGCCGAGGTAGGTGTAAGTATGTGTCTTATGAGAATACTGGTAGATCACATCTGACCCTTGACCTGCTCTGAAAAATCCGTGAGTAACAATGAAAAACATATTCTGATTTAAGCTAACATAACTGGAAAGCATTGTTTTGGAATCCTCCCTTCAGTGTACTTTCGATCTTCTCCACTCGCCTTTCCTGCTTCGATGGAATTTGGTTTTGGAAGGAGAGAAAGAATCTAAAAATGGAATACTGACTGGCCAATGCGATAACTCAGCAAGAGATCATCATCTGCATTCACGAATCGAGGATACGAGACTTCTTCAGTGAGTCCGTTGTGCGGTATTCCAGGCAGGAAGTCTTGTGTCTTGGTGAAAAGGTCGACACTCCAATCACGACCACGTTCTAATCGGGAAATACGGAATCTCAAGCTATTCATTACAATAAGTCAGGTTATTTTATCAGAGTATTCATCGTACTCACGGATCACAATGGTGGTCAAACGCTATGTGGATCGTGTCATCACCTCTACAAACGCCAATGGAAATAGTGTTGTGTCCATCGTCTTCTGTCTGGATGTAGTCTTCGAACACTAGTCTTTCCCAATCGCCTGACTTCTCGACATCTCCTGATCCTGATGAATGGATTCTGCGGCGTGATAGGTTAACCAAGCAGCCACTACCAGGTTCATCCTCCAGATAGTAGGCAACATATTGCCAGCCATTGATTGTAGTTATGGCATTCTGTTGGAAAGAGGCTGCGTTGATACTATGCTTTCTCTTCGGATCCCTTCCAAGAATCGATATGGAGGGCGATTCGAGGGCCATGATGATCTAAAGCACGTCACTCATCGGAGGTTCTTAGGTAGACAGCTTCCAAAAAGCACATATATCTTGTGAAGCCAGGGAACGGTCATAGCATCAAGCCTAAGCTAACTAATGAGCAACGTCTTAGTAGTCTTTCGATGTCCAATACGAGATGAGAGATTAAACCAATCATTAATGACCGCATTTATTCCACCTATCGCGTGCTGGGAAGGGAGTTTGTTTGGACCCCGAGCGTCGGCATATAGTCTACCGAAGGAACTTATGTCGGATTAGCCGCAGCCAAAGACCCTAACCGCACCATTGACCATGCTTACCCCAGGCTTTCTCCAGGATTCGAAGCAAGAAGATGCAGAAGCTAGCTCATTTAGGGTTGTAAAGCCTCCCGCCTTATCAAACAATGCTGGAAGCTTGTGACCCCGCAGCCGGAGGAGCCAGCTTTAACTATTATCCGTGCTCCAGTCATGTAGCGCTTCTATTGACTTATGTATATCCCATGATTGCCTCTGAAGGAGGTTGAGCTGAGAGCAATTACTTGAAGCCAAGGAATACGCCATGTTGTTCACCGGCGCAAGCGGCAAAGTTGACCGGACGGTGGTTGAGAGTACATCACACCTCAACAACAAATCTGGCCCATGGTGGAAGGATCGAGGCTTGAGAACTTTGAATTTCTTGATCTTCATTCCTTTGATGAGCGAGTATGTCCAAGGATATGACGCATCTCTCATCAATAATGTGCAACAATTGAAGGTCTGGCAAACTGGTACTTATATCTTTCCCCTCTTATGAAGCATTAGACTTGACAATTACTCGCAGCATTCCATCATCCCACCGGCTCGCTTCTGGGCATCTTGAGTGCTAGTTACTGGGTCGGAAATGTGTTGGGTGTCTTTCTAATTACGCCGCTATCTGATCGTTGGGGCAGGAGGGTGTCGATATTTGTCGGCAGCGTTGTTGCGGCCATTGGTTGTGCGCTTTGCACAGGCGCTATAAATGGTGAATCAGACGGCCTTGTACATTTGGGTGCAGACACTGACTTGTATTGAAGCTGGGATGTTCATCGTGGGTCGTTTGCTCTTGGGGATTGGCGGAGTGGTTGTCGGGGCCATTGGACCTGTGCGTACACTAAGTCCAAAGTATCCTAACTTGACTGACAACTTTCTAGGTATTGGTCGCCGAACTGGCGTATCCTAGTGAGCTATCCATTATACGATTTGTAAAAACACGCTAATGAGACATCTCAGGTCAAAGAGCTACAGCAACTGCCTTGTCTAACAGCCAATACTCTATGGGTAAGAATTACTCTCCTCCCATTGGCAAAGCGCTAACGCCAGAAAAGGCGCCATCGTAGCGGCTTGGATTACCTTTGGATCTTTCCGTTTGAGCTCAAGTTGGGCTTGGAGGATCCCGTCAATTTTCCAAGCACTGCCGTCTCTTTTACAGTAAGCATGATTGAAAAGCCGAACATACCTTCCCCAATTCATCACAGTCCGGATTGAAAGAAGTGAAAGCTTCGATACATACAGGACGATTACGCTCTATTGAATTTGACTAACTTATATACCAGAGCGCTGGGGATATTCTTTCTCCCAGAAAGTCCTCGCTGGCTTGTTAGGTGTGTTTATCTTCATCTGCTTATCATGTCATGAAGTCGATTTTCAGTGTTTTTTGGCTCTGGAGGGTTTACTCCCATTGTGTCCTTCATCATTCTGTGTCCTGTGTCTGCTGATAGGCTTTCTCCAAATAAGCAATACTGACCTGCTGACTCCGCATCTAGTAAAGGGCGGGAAGATGCAGCGCTTGATGTTCTAGCTAAATATCACGGAGACGGTAATCGCGAGGATGAGGTGGTCCAATTCGAACATCAAGAAATTGTAGGCACAATCGAACTGGAAATCTCGGCAAAACAAACCACGTGGACTTCGATATGGAAGACTCCTGGGAACAAGTGGAGACTATTCATCATGGTGTGGTTTGGCATCTGTAAACAATGGTCCGGTAATGGAGTCGTCAGCTACTATCTCCACACTGTAAACCATTTGAATCTCTTTCTACTGGGATTTGGCTAATGCTGGACAGATGCTCGACGATGTGGGAATTACTACTACGCTGGATCAGACTCTAATCACTGCCACTTCACAGATGTTTTCTTTCGCCTGTTCTGTTGGATTCTCTTTCTTGCCCGGCAGAGTTGGTCGTAGACCGCTTCTTCTTTGGTCTATGGCTCTGATGTGGCTTGTCTTCACGATCATCACCATTTGTAAGTCATATTCTTTAGTATGATCCATAAAATAACTTGGGGATTAAATAATGGTCTTCCGAGAGTCACCTCGGAATCAGGACCTGGGATTTGCTCTCTTACACGTGAATGTCTTCTGACACGTTGCTAGGCACGGGAGTGTTCACTCACACCAAATCAAAGTCGGCTAGTTACGCCTCCGTGGCTTTCATATATCTCTATAGTGGGGTCCACAACCTCGGCTGGACGGGTGCTATGATGCTCTATGTGGTAGAGATTTTACCTTACACGATGAGAACAAAGGGCATCTCTCTATTCTGGCTGGTCACGGGGGCAGCTGGTGCGTTCAATACCTATGTGAACCCTCTCGGTTTGAAGGCATTTGGTAAGTACAATACTTCCGACGAAAAGTCTTTGCATTCGCGGCTGCTGACTTCTCGACCTTTAAAACAGGCTGGAAATTCTACTTCTTCTACGTTGCCTGGATTGCTGTCGAGTTTGTGGTCGTTTACTGGCAATGCCCCGAGACGATGGGAACTAGCTTGGAGGATGTGGCGCTTATAATTGAGGGCGACAAAGCCCAAGTAAGCAAAATCAACCCAGTGGCAGAAGCTCTAGCGGAAAAGAACGGCAATAATACCATGGCTGGTGCATCTGAGCACATTGAGAAAAGAGCTGGTTCTGGAGCTGCCTGAGAGGGATGCGAGCTTGAGCTTGAATCTCTGATTAGTGTTAGACGACCAACTTTCTAGAATGCAATAGCCAAGAACGTGAGAGAACAGATCCGAATGAATATCTTTACCACCTGCAGGATCATCCAAGCAAGATACACTCTTTGCTGTGTGAAATGTTGTCGTCCGTCTCATGTGAAGCCCGGATGGTCGGTCACTCGTCCCTCGTCCCTCGTCGAACCATCCCCGCACTCTGAACGCCACTCGATCTACCCCACACATTCGCATGTGAACAAGACAAGCTCGGTACATGGGCGCACGATCGCGATCCATTCCCCTTTCGGCTGGTGGTGCAAAGTCCCCATTCAAAATCCAGTTACGAGGTTGATGGAACTCGTGTTAGAGGCCAACGAACAGCTTTAGCCGTTTGAGGCGGGCATGGCTGTGGGGGTCGATTCCGAGACACAATTCCGCATTGGCGAATGACACGCGGTGTGATTGCTCCTGCATCATCGGACCCAGTGCTCGAGAACGGTCCTCCTCCTGCCGTTGTCCGCCCTGGTGGTGCACGCGATGTTGGTACCGTCACCGTCGTATGTCCAACTCCCGCATGGCTTAACTTTCGACCGATCTTTGGCCTGTGTCGATGTACAAATACAGATCAGGCCCTTTGTTTTTTGTATCTATTCGATATAGCCTTGTTCTTGCTTTATAAATGTATATTAGCCTAAAATTACATAAAATCATCAACAGTGTCTGAGCTAGCTGGACATCATGATTGAGGAAATACTGGAACGAGCCTCGTTCAAGACAGTAGCCCTCTACCTCATCGGCACTCTAGCTCTCTTGAAAGTAACACAATGGATTATCCAAGAGAGAAGAATACGTGCCCTAGGAAGTCACGGGAGAAGGCTGAAGACATGGCTGCCATTTGGTTAGTCATATATCCTCTCTCTCAAAACGGATCTTGCTTATATGAACAGATCTTCAAATGCCCGTTCATGCAATCAAGGCCGCAATGAAGCATAAAGATCTCGAGCAGTGGCTGAGCTGGTTCACCACTCCTGAGGGGTTGAACTATACGTTCGAAGGCTACCCTGGAGGACGACGAATAATCATGACTGCCGAGCCAGAGAACATCAAGGCCATCCTCGCAACCCAGTTCGATTCATACGGCAAGGGTCAGCCATTCCATGACGAGTGGAAGGCTTTCCTTGGTGATTCGATCTTCACTACTGATCTAGAGGAATGGCGCAATTCAAGACAGCTGCTTCGGCCTCAGTTTATCAAGGATCGCGTCAGTGATCTTGAGGTCTTCGAGGAGCATGTGCAAATTCTTCTGAAAAAGATGGTCGAGAGTGGCCGCCACTATGATGGGACTCAAGGCAAGGTGTTTGACGTCAGCGATCTATTCTTCCGCTACACTTTGGACGCCGCTACACACTTTCTACTTGGTAGGAGCGTGGGCAGCTTAGAGGTCCCAGAACAGGAATTTGCTGAAGCTTTTGCTGAAGTCCAAAGAATTCAAAGCCTCATCAGTCGAGCTGGGTTCGTCGCCTCCTCTCCCTCGCACTATTCATCTTGCTAATCGCAACAGAGCATTCGGAAAGTACATCCCGCGGGCCATCTTCCGCGCAAAACTTAAGACAATTAATGACTTTGTCACCCCCTATATTGACGACACGCTTCGCCTCACACCTGAGGAGCTGGCCACGAAAACCAAGTCTGAGAGCGGATACACCTTTCTCCACGCTCTCGCAGGCTTCACCCGTGATCGTAAAGTCCTCCGTGACCAGCTTGTTGCTGTGCTGCTAGCTGGCCGTGACACAACGGCTTGCACACTCTCATGGACGTTTTATGAGCTCGCTCGGCACCCCAAGATCTTCAAGAAGCTGCGCCAGGAAGTCATCGAGCGGGTAGGGATGCAAAGGCCGCCAACATATGACGATCTGAAGAGCATGAAATATCTCCAGGTAGATTGCTTACCCCCCCTTCCCCTTCTTTGGGAAGCACAGCGGTATGCTAATGTGGATTATCGTATAGAATACAATCAATGAGACACTACGTCTCTACCCTGTTGTCCCCTACAACGTCCGTCTGGCCCTCAAAGACACCACTCTACCCGTCGGTGGTGGTCTAGATGGCCGTGACCCCATCGGCGTCCTCAAAGACGATCCCATCGCCTACTCCACACTCGTCATGCAGCGCCGTCCAGACCTCACTCCGGATGTCCTCTCCTTCATCCCCGAGCGCTGGGAGACCTGGCAGCCAAAGCCGTGGAACTACATCCCGTTCAACGGCGGCCCGCGGATCTGCATCGGGCAGCAGTTCGCCCTGACGGAGATGGGATACACGATTGTGAGGTTACTGCAGAAGTTCAACAGGATGGAGAATTTCATGCATGAAGTTGATGGTGGGAATCCGACTTTGAAGGCGGAGATTGTGCTGCAGCCTGGACAGGGTGTTAAAGTTGCGTTCTTCGAGGATGAGAAATAGGAGGGGGAATCGATGTTGTGTGTCATGTGGGGAGAGATGATTGTACCATGTCTTTCAGCAATGGCCAATTGCGGAGTGAGGTTTCTACTTGTATTTACTTGGCTCTTTCGGTCCTTGTAAATTTTCGAGTTCGAGCACGAGCACGAGTCTGTAGGCTCGCTTGTACATAGTATGGACTGTAAGTAGGAGCCGAGCTGGATGCCCCTTTTTCTTCCGAGCTTTAGCGAATCTGATATGCATACTTTTGTTATATACTTATATACTATTGTAAAAAAGAGCAAAGTATTTATACTTATTTAACGATCGAGAGAGAACAATTTTGAGAATGTTTCGCTTAGTCAGCGTGAAGCCAGTGTATATTAATTGTATTAGACGTTATATCATAAGATCATTATCATATCCTTTTTGGAGTTCCGACCCAGTTCCTGTCCCAGATCCATATCACTCCAATACTAACCCATCCAGTTCAAATATATATAAATACCGAATAAACTGCCTTCATAGCAGCAGCCTATCGACGACTGCAGCAGCGATTCCAATCACCGCTATGCTTCCCCATGCGGTCTCCCTCGCACCAGCTGCTTTCGAGGTGCTTGTACCCACAACTTTATTTGCAGGCCCACAGTTCTGCCCAAAGCATGCTCCTGCTGTGGAAGACTCTGCTCCTGCGGAGGCTGAGTTCGCTGGCGTGCCTGTGATCAAAAATCCTTGCTGATCATAGCTCTTGGAAGCTCCTACAGCAATAGTTCTCGTAGTAGGGAATCCCCTGTCATCCCAGCCAGTCGTTACTTCAAGGCCAGCGCCCGATGATGGTGAGTAGGGCGAAGATGACTGGGCCGCTGAGGAGTAGAGGGTGGACGATGGTATCTGGAATCTTGTCAGTATGAAGTATTGGGGAAGAAGAACCAAGTTACACGGGGAGGGGGCGGCGCACTCACGGCTGCAGAACTTGCAGGCACAACTTTTCCGGAAGATGAGATAATCCAGCCACTAGGAACACCAGCTGCTGAGGTAGCGGCAGCCGTTGCTGTGGCGAGAGTTGTGGCTGAAGCAACCCATGGCCACCCTGTCAGTCCAGCGGTGTCGGTATGGCTGTTTCCATCTATTCCTCCAGCTGGAATTGAGGGCGAGGCAGAAGTGACAGCTGGGACGTCAGCTGATGCTACTGAACTTGCTGCCCCTCCGACGTTTCCATTGACCTTGCCGCCCACTGCCTGTATGGAGCCCCAAGTTCCACTTGTGTCGCCATATTTGTATTGCGTACCGGTCGAGTAGTCAGTGACGGCCAGAGATTGAACAGTCATTGTGTAGGGTCCTTTGGTATAATCAGTCGGACCGCGAGCCCAAGAAATTGTGCCTGCGGGGTTCGAAGGGTCACCGCCTGACCAGGCCCCGAACTTGACTTTCATGGGAGTCTGTGGATATTGGTTCGAATCGGCCGTGGCGGGCGTCAGGACGCGAACGATGCTGTTGCCTACTGACCAGGTAACCTGTTCAGACGTCCACTCGATAGTATAGGTGATGAATTGGTCTTGATTATTGGCAGCAGGGTTGAAGGCGCCTCGGTTGTATGTAGTCACATCCCCCTTGCCAAAGTAATTCGACTGGACCTCTGAGTCGTCTGCCCCTAGCCATTCCAAGTCTATCTCGTCAAGATCGTCTGACTCTAGAACCAGTGTGCTCACGATGCCAGCCCCGGGCGCAGCCTTCATCGTAATCTGAACTTTTCCGAACATGATATAGAATACGCTGGTGAGTTGGGGAGCATCGCCTGACTTTCCGACTGTGAAATGAGCACCAGTTGAGTCGTAGGTGGGACTTCCGGAGGTGGTGAAGGAATTGACGGAGCCTTGGGTGAAATCAATATTGATGGATTTCCCTAGAGCAGTATCTGCCGGGCAGCTCGCTTTCTTCCCGTTAGCGATTGTAGGATATGCAGAAGCTGCCGTACTTACTTGAGAAGAGAGGATTGCAAGACGAATACGTCTGTGAGAACGCAGGCGTGCAATACAGCAACGCAGCAGCGAGAGTGAGAGCTGATCTTGAAAACATTACGCTGAAATCGACGACTCAATAATGTACAAAGAAAAGGAAAAACGCAGAAAGATGTCAAGAGTGAGCGCGGTCACTACTGTGTTTGGTGATCGAGTCTTCGGCACAGCAATGGTCTGGGATGTTGAGTATTGAAGTACCGGATGGGTGCAGCTCAAAGGTCTAGTGAGGTAAGGATGAATGTTACCTTTCAAGATGGCAATGGGTAAATATGCAGGATGCCTTTTAAAAGCTGCAGCAGATTAGAACAGCATCCAGCCACCTGCAAAAGCCAGCCAGCGTGCGTCAGTCACAAGGGTGGGAGCGCGGTTAGCAAGTTCCTAAGAGTTAATCGTTCATCGAGACTCGTATTGAGCAAAAAGGAGGTTGGGCGATGATGCGCCATGCAGGACTCGACTTGTTGTCATAACAAGACGGCTCCCTGTACCTTGTTCTGGGTCGGATGGAGTTTGTGAGGAGGCTGGGAAAGTCGAAAAATCGCGAGGCCGGCAAGCGAGCAGAACCCATCCCATCATCACCAATAACCAACCCCAAAAATATACGGGTCTTGGAGGCTCATTTCATTAATGTAGAAGAGAGAATCATTCTAATTAGAGGTGAAAATAAAGCGGGAAACCTTCAGTATTAGATGCGTATTCCTATATGCTCCAGAGAGACTTTCTGCATGAGCTGGAGCGAAGCAGACGCTGTTTCTCTTCAGCCAGCCTAAGAAAGCTTCCAGACCTTTAGAAATCCTCGCTCAAAGTTCTGTACCGGTAGTGCGACAGAGATGGCTTAACTGCATTTTAAGTCATACTGTGCTGTGTCGCAACTTGGGTTTTGATGATTGTCATGACATGGAACGGAACGGCTGACTCTCTGGAGGGAGGCCATGAGAACGAATATCAAGCTGGAAAAGTCATTTCACCTGCTGTATCACGGAATACAGTACTAAAGTGGCAGTGTTTTGAAAAGAGTGCATGTCTCAGGCCAGGTCGATAAGTTGGCGTGCGAAATGAAACTTGGCCAGCTACCTTTGGTGAAGTACTCGTAGCGATAGCTGAAAATTATCGTTAGTTGCAATCACCCAGGGCCCTCACGGCGGACAGGGAAGAGGGGCATTTCCTTTATCATTCGACCTTGATGTGCTTTGGCCTGGAACATGAAAGCTGAGGTCGCTTTGAATGTCCACTACTGGATTACCACCATATGTCTCCTCCATGCTGCATCAAAGCTCTGATTTGAGCTTCTCAGACCTGGAATATCACTACGGACGAAATTTGTCTTGGGGGGAGAATAGATGTGTAACGTGAGGCTTCTGCTGCTATAGAGTCTTAGACACATCAGGGCGTATAGCATTTTAAAGGTTGCTTCTAGGGACGAAAGGCTCGGTTGGCTTGTATCTCTAAAGGTGTCGGTCGAATACGAGCCGGGAGGAGCGTGAGATCAACCAAGGCCAGAATTGATAGGAGATGGGAGAAAGAGACCGTGAGGGGGAAATCTAGCACAGGCCCTATCCTATCAGTGGTGCATTGTGCTTGTCGTGGCCTATTCATGTTCGGACTCAACCCGAAACTCTTTCTTATGCCTCGACTCGTGGAAGATGCTCTCCCAAACAAGCCGTGTTTCTCTCTGATCGATTCATGTTCGTTTGATGTGGATGCTGGCGTATGCAGCCAGGCGCGCGACCAGGAGGGCGGGCTTTTGAGCACGGGGCACGCAGAGAGAGAGACTGGGAGGAGAGGGAGGAGGAGGAGTAGTGGAGGAGGAGTAGTGGAGGGGAGAGGAGAGGAGAGGAGAAGAGAGGGGAGGAGTCTCTAAGAGGGAGGAGGAGGAGCAGCAGCAGCAGAGGAGCTGGCGGGCAGAGCCGAGCTGGGGCTCAGGTCAGGTCAGGCTCCAGCAGCGAATCGGCCGCCCTCATGACATCCTTCTGGCCTTCACAAGCCTCACCACCTCCTCCCACCACCACCACCACCACCCCAACTAGCGAGCATCAACGACCTGTGCAGTACAATACAATACAATACAACACAGCACAATACACTATAGCTTCTTTATCCTTGCTCCTCTCTATACGACACATGTCCACGCGACTCATGGCTCGTACCTGGCTAGAGTGCTGAGTCGACGATGAGGGACCCGGCCGCTCGCATGAGCTCGGCCACGAGTTCGAGCACAGGATCGTGGAGAAGCACTGAGACAGTCAAGCCGTCGAATTCGGTGTTCCGCGGGAGAGGTACCCCTATCAAAGTGAAAACGGATGGCAGGAAAAAGTAAGACTTTCCATTGTCCAATAATGAATCCCTGCTCTTGACCCTTTGCGCCGGTCTTGGGAGTGAGCTCCATACTAGTTCTTTGACTGACGGCTGCTTGCATTTGCGCTCAGAGTCGAGACCGATCCTCAAGAACTATCCCCGACTTCTGCTGCGCCGCGAACAACTTCTCCCAATGTATCTCCGCGAGATCATAGAATGAGCGACTTTGGAAACTATAGGCGCGACTTGGCCGTCCTCGACTCAGGAAATCGAATACCCCAGATATCGCATAACCCTCCGACGGCCCTACCTTCCCCAACCCAGGTGGCACCTTGGATGTCGATGAATGGATCGAATCCGAATGGAACCCCCACGAGTGCGACCGGTTTTGGTACGAGCTTCTATGATGATTCGAGCGATGCCTTGTCGCAAGGCTCGCAGTTGTCCCCAGGCTTTAGGCCGGGAACTGGCTTCACGGGCAATACAGTTAATACAAATGCGAGCGACTCCCCAGCTGACATGGATTTTGGAGATGAACGGCGACCATCAATTGCGACGACTGCCTCTAGTACATCGTCGACAAATCGGAGCGGCGCGATGTACAAGAAGATGCAAATCTTTGGGGAGGACTTTCCTGGAAAGGATTCCGAGACGAGCCTTCCTCACGGAAGGGACGTCCGATCACGTTCGTTCTCTCGAAGAGAGAGGAATCATTCATCTGCAACGGACACTACTCCAAGGGACGCATCGCCAGTGCCTTCGAGACCGCGAACGCCAATTCCTTCTAGTGATGTTGTTCCTTTCCTTTACCAAGACTCACAGGTTGGTGTTGAATTCATCTATTGCTTTCTTGCGGTCGAGGATACCTTCAATTTCCTCAAATGCTTAGTCAATATGCGTCAGGGTGAATTCCTCGTAGTTTGAGTGGTAGCACTTTCATCTTGAGCAGGCGGATTTCAAATGATCCTCGACAGTGGGGCCACGAGAACTCTATAACTAATATTGTGGCTCAGGATATCAATCTTTACGGAGAAGCGCCCATAAGAAAAGACCTTTCTGGCCCCGATCGTGATCGATATACAACAGAGAATTCTCAGACTTCGGCGAAAACCTCCTCTCGGTCTGGACATCACTCTCATGTCCATCTTCCTGGCCATCATCACCGACATAAGAAAAGTGATGACTCTAGGTCACTACGACCAACGCTCAGCCGAGAGAATTCTACAATCAGCGGAAGGTATAAGGATCGTGCTCCAGCTTCTATGGGCACTGCTTTAGGAAATGCTTCAAGTTCGAGCCTTTCAAAAAGACCGACAAGCCCGACCCCAGGCTGGAGTCAGACAACGAATAAGGCAGCTATGAACGACGGAAGCACGTCCCCAACGGGGCAGCAGAGTAAACGAGGTCTCTTATCCCGTTTCCGAAAACATAAGGACAGCAGGTTAAAAGATCTACCGGGTTCTGTTCGATCTCTCAACTCATCTGCTTCAAAGTCAGACAATGCTAAAGGTCAAGGCTCCCCAGACATTGGCAATTGGGGTCGTGATGGAATGCCGTTGGGGTCCGAGCTCAGTCCTCTACCAAAGATCGACAACGGGCAGTTCGGTCGTCCCCCTGCTGCTTCACGTCAGGGAACCTTCAATAAGTTGCCATTTCGGAAAGGTAGGGGCAAAAATATAGACGACCCAGACCCCATGTCGGACTCAAATGAAAGAACCGAGAAAAGCTCTGGAGCAATCTTCAGCCTCGACACCAATTTGTCTAACATGGAAGGTATACTAGCAAAGCCGCCGCTTCTGACGCCTCTTGACAACAGTATCTTCGCTGGAAACGTAGAAGACGAAGCTAAGTTGGAGGCAGAAAGTGCCGATAGTTTAGCATGGAATGCACCTGACAGCTGGGCTGTGAAGAAGGTGGACGACGACAATATGTCCCGGTTACCTGAAATAGACGATGCTGGCATCCCGCCGAAAGCGGACGACAAATTGCCACCCTATTGCATCCGTATTTTCAGAGCCGATGGCACGTTCGCTACACTCTCCACACCTTTGAACGCGACTGTCACCGACATTATGAGTCAGTTGGGTAAGAAGACGTTCATGACTGACAATCTGGAGAAGTATCAGATTGTGATGAGAAAGCATGATCTTCAACGTATACTTGGAGCTGGCGAACGACCGGTCGTAATCCAGAAGCGACTGCTCGAACAAGCGGGATACGAAGAGGTGGACAGAATTGAAGATGTTGGCAGAGAAGACAACAGCTACCTCTGCCGCTTCTCATTTGTTCCGACTCGTGAGAGTGGTTATGCTAGCGTGGGCAGCGATCCTGGGATGAACCATATGCAAAAATACAGCCATGTCGACTTATCTGGAAAAAATCTTATCACGATTCCTATAGCCCTTTATTCGAAGGCGTCTGAGATCATATCCCTTAATCTGTCGCGGAATCTCTCACTCAACCTACCGAAGGATTTTATACAGTCTTGCCAAAACCTGCGAGACGTCAAGTTCATCAACAACGAAGCCTGGACGCTGCCGCCCAGCCTCAGTCGGGCCAGCCGACTCACCATACTCGACGTATCTAATAACAGATTAGAACAGCTCGAGCACGCCGAACTATCGAAATTATTTGGGCTCATCAGTCTAAAGCTCGCGAATAACCGCTTAAGAAGTCTTCCACCTTACTTCGACACATTCAAATCAATGAGGACGCTGAATGTGTCATCGAACTTTCTTGACTCGTTTCCCGAGTTCCTCTGCGATCTGGAAGGTCTGGTAGACATTGACATGAGCTTCAATGGCGTTACAAGTCTGCCAGATAGGATTGGAAAGCTAAAGAACCTCGAGCGTTTTGTTATGACCAATAATCGCTTAACCGGTTCCCTTCCAGATGCTTTTGCAGATCTTAAGCACCTTAGGGAAGTCGACATTCGATACAATACCCTTTCCAGTATCGATGTTATCGCTAAGCTCCCCAAGATTGAGCAAATCTCAGCAGATCACAACAATATCTCAAATTGTGAATGTGAGTTCACGAGAATCAGGACTCTCCGTCTGAACTCGAATCCAGTAACAAATTTCGAGATCCTCAATTCTGTGCCGACTTTGACGACGCTGGTTCTGTCAAATGCCAAACTTGCACATATTCCGGACGCCGCTTTTGACCGAATGCCGAATCTTGTTAGACTCGTCCTCGACAAAAACCATTTTGTGTCATTACCCAGTCACATAGGCAAGCTGCGAAAGCTAGAACAATTTAGCATAGCAATGAACGCTCTGAGCAGCCTGCCTCCAGAGATCGGTTGCCTTACAGAGCTACGGATCTTAGACGTCCGACAGAACAATCTAAAGAAATTGCCAATGGAAATATGGTGGGCAAGCAAACTAGAGACGCTCAATGTGTCGTCCAATGTTCTCGATAATTTTCCCAAGCCATCGTCTCGAGCGCCTCAAGTCCCTGGAGAAGCTCAACCACAAAGCATACCAGGACAACCGAATGGTACTCCTGGAGCAAGCAGCAAAGATTCAAGCATTGAGGAATTGGGTCCTTTAGAGGCTTTTGGTCAACGGAGGCCTAGTCAAGCATCAAGTGGCCTTTTGAGTGTCGGTGGTTCTCCAATTCCTGGAGCAACAGAGAGAAAAGGCTCTGTTGTTTCTCTCTACGGAAAGGGTGGCCGCAAGACCTCAGTAGTGTCTCGTACTGCCTCAGACTCAACGACTGAGACTATAACGCCTCCGTCTGGTATCACGCGAAAGGATTCTGGGATGTCAACAAGGCTCATCAATACATTTGCAGCATCTTTGCGGAATCTCTACCTCGCCGAAAACCAGCTTGACGACGATGTCTTCGACGAAATCACGATGTTGAGTGAGCTCCGAGTGTTGAATCTTTCTTATAACGAAATCAACGACATGCCGCAGAGATCGCTGCGCAGCTGGCCCCAGCTCGTAGAGCTTTATCTCTCAGGGAACGAACTCACCTCTCTTCCATCCGATGATTTCGAGGAGTTTAGTCTGTTGCAAGTCTTACATATCAATGGCAACAAGTTTCAGACTTTACCTGCTGAATTGGGCAAGGCCCATAGATTGGCAGTCCTAGATTGTGGTAGCAATTCTCTAAAATATAACGTCTCAAACTGGCCGTATGACTGGAATTGGAATTGGAACACTAATCTCAAATACCTCAATCTTTCTGGGAATAAACGCCTCGAGATCAAACCGAGCATCCCTGGTGGTTCCGGTATGCGCGACTCACGAGATCTTACCGACTTCAGCGCTCTACAACATCTGAGAATCCTTGGTCTGATGGACGTGACTTTAACCATTCCTACAGTTCCCGAGCAAACCGAAGATAGGAGAGTCCGTACATCTGGTTCGCTGGCAGGTCAGTTGGCGTACGGCATGGCAGATACACTGGGTAGGAGTGACCACCTATCTCTCATTGACATGCTCGTTCCGCGTTTCAATGCTACCGAGACGGAAACGCTTCTAGGAATGTTTGATGGACAAGCGCTTTCAAATGGTGGCTCCAAGATCGCCAAGTATCTGCACGAAAACTTTCGTCATATCTTTAGCGAAGAGATGAAACGACTGAGTCCTGCGGAGAGCCCGTCGGATGCTCTCAGGCGAGCTTTTTTGGCGCTCAATAAAGATCTGGCCACTGCGGCGACGCAGTATACAGAAGAGCGATCGCTGTTATCACATCGGGGATCGGCAGCTCCAGCAGTTCTAAGTCAAGCCGACCTGCACTCAGGTGGAGTAGCCACTGTTATGTTCCTACAACAATCCGAACTATACGTAGCAAATGTTGGCGATGCGCAGGCGATATTAATTCATTCTGAGGGTGGTCATCGTATCCTAACAAGGAAGCATGATCCCGCGGAACCTAATGAAAGACAGCGCATTCGAGATGCTGGGGGGTGGGTGTCCCGTCAAGGAAAGTTGAACGATATACTGGAAGTCTCAAGAGCGTTTGGTTACGTTCAACTCATGCCCGCTGTGCAAGCTGCACCCAACATCACCCAGACCACCGTCAAGGATCAGGATGAAATGATTCTCATTGCTTCACGGGAGCTTTGGGAATATTTGTCTCCAGAACTTGTCGTCGATGTCGCTCGCAATGACAGGGGTGATCTCATGCGTGCTGCACAGAAACTACGCGATCTGGCAATGGCTTTTGGAGCGACGAATAAACTCATGGTCATGATGATCGGAGTCAGCGATCTCAAAAAGAGAGCCCAGATCCGTCCACACCGAGTTCAGAGCCTGTCCTTCAATCCATCAACAATCATTGATGATGGCTACGCTCCTACAAAGCGACTCAAGAAGAAAGGCGAAACCGTTGAAGACTCCATGCTCCGTCGCCTGCAGGCAGAGGTTCCAGCTCCTGTTGGTGATGTCAGTATTGTGTTCACTGACATCAAGAGCTCAACGCTGCTATGGGAGACGTATCCAATGGCTATGCGCTCTGCTATCAAGCTACACAACGAGGTCATGCGTCGTCAACTGCGTATCATTGGAGGGTATGAGGTCAAGACTGAAGGCGATGCTTTTATGGTATCCTTTCCGACAGCTACTTCTGCTCTTCTCTGGTGTTTCGCTGTACAGTCCCAGCTTCTCGAAGTAGAATGGCCATCTGAGGTATTGGGCAGTGTCTTAGGCCAAGAGATATACGACAATGACCATACCCTGATCTTCAAAGGACTCAGTGTAAGGATGGGTGTACACTGGGGTCATCCTGTGTGCGAAAATGATCCTGTAACAAGACGTATGGATTATTTTGGACCTATGGTCAATCGTGCTTCTCGGATATCTACTGTTGCCGATGGTGGACAAATCACAGTCTCAGCGGATTTCATTTCTGAGATTCAGCGTTGCCTTGAAACCTATAGTGAAAGTGATCGGTCCGGATCTACTGGTTCTGAAGAATCCTATGACAATGATATGCTCGCGCAGTCCATTCGTCGCGAGCTGCGTTCTCTTAGCAGCCAAGGCTTCGAAGTTAAAGATATAGGGGAACGCAAACTCAAGGGATTGGAAAATCCAGAGTACATCTATCTTATGTATCCACATGCGCTTTCTGGTCGCATACAATATCAACAAAGGCTAGCAGAAACCGAAAAACAGGTCATGATTGACGAGCCAGCCTCCTTATCTCAGCAGACACAATTGAGTATTGACACTGAGAGCGTATGGGCGCTCTGGGCCGTGAGTTTGAGACTTGAGATGCTGTGCTCAAATCTCGAGGGCGAGAAGAATAGCCGTGCGGCTTTACAAGCACCAGAGACAGCCCTAATGGAGAAGATGAAGAACAGAGGTGGTGAGGTCACAGACCGATTCTTGATCAATTTCTTGACCCATCAGGTTTCGAGAATTGAGGTACACAAATTGCATATTTATAACACCTGGTAGTCATTCACTTACATACTTATAGACATGCATCTCGGCTCTCGCAACCCGCCATCTTGCAATCGGTCGCCCCAACCTGGACAGTTTAGATCAGATCCGTGCTCCAATGGGCGAGGTGCTAGGTGCCCTAGCCGCACAATTGCAAGAACTGCAGAAATACAAAGCCCGTTACGGAGAGCTGGATGAACGACGAGAACCAAGGCGCAGGACTAAGAGGTGACTATGGTCAATTGTAGATGATGGTCGACAACAATGAACGAGTTGGCCATGAGACTACTCGCTTTCGAACGACGATATGCCGTCGATTTTATCATATAGTATCTTTTCTTTATTTGTGAGTACTAGCAAGGCGTTCAAGGATAGGATCATGTCGAGCAATGGCTCCTATCGACTGTGTAGCATTTGAATCTCTTATTTGGTTGCAAAAGGGGTCACACTGGAGTATTGGGTATCGTGATGGGGTTTCATATCTTACAACCGATTGGGATGGAATGGATCGATCTTACCTTTCAGACGGGCGAGATTTTCTTTTCTTCTTTGTTGAGATGAACTAGCGGATGGTTCTATGCATGTTTTCACGACCTTTATGATGGGCTGATGGCTTTTTCCATTCGTTGGTTGATAACTTAGGCATGATGGGCTTGGGAATGGAGTAGGGTGTTCGCATACGTACAGCACCTACCACCAGATTTTCTCGTTTTGTCTATGTATGCTCAGAGGGATCGCAAATGCGACAAGAGGCAGATTTCTTGTATAAATTCAGGTTCGAGACTTTTGCTCTCATTCATTATCCGTGATACTCGTCCAGCCAATCGTTCCTCGCCGGTAGCGGGCCGACACATCATGCTTTGTGAGGCCCGATCTGCCCGGATTTAACCTGCCCAGCCTCCTTCTATGTCCGGCAAATTGTAGTAATTCAGCGCATTCTAAGCCCATATCTGATTTAAAAGGCCGCCTATTCATCTATCAGATTTGAATCAATCGAGTTTCGGTTTTTTCAGAGACAAGACACCATGACGTGTGAAGCATGCAACACCATCCCCCCCGTGACCGTGGAAGGTTACTCAACAAAAGGCTCATGGATCGAGCTCGCTGGTGTGAAGACATGTAAGAGGCTTCTCATCTCCTCCAAAAAACCTCCCAATTCCAGACCCTACTATCTTTCTCCCATCCCCTATTTCCTCCTTCTTCTTTCGGTTCTCAGTAGATATTTCTTTTACATGTAGAATCTGAAGATACTGATACGTGAGAGATACAGACGCGACTGGGCCCGCCTCTGCCACTAAAGCCCTAGTCGCCGTCTACGATATCTTCGGTCTCGCGCAGCAGACGCTGCAGGGCGCTGATCTGATATCTCAGGCTCTAGAATGTCTGGTCATCGTGCCTGATTTCTTGAAGGGGGGAAAGGCGGAGCAGGCGTGGTTTGTTAACCCGTAGGTTATCCTCCCCCCTCCTCCCTCGTTCCTCTTCCCTTGAGTTCTCATCCTCCATTTCTCCATTTTCTTTCAAGATGAATTTTTCATTATCGTCTTTTGTTTCAAATACGGGATAGGTATCATAGCTAGGTGAATTTGGGAAGCGAGGGGTAACTGAATGGGAGAGAGAGAGAGGCTAAATAGATAATGGGTTTACAGGAGTGCTGAGGATGAAGAGAAAAAGAAAGCTTTCATGGCTTTCGCCGGGGATTTTGCCGCACACAAGCCCTTGCTGGACGAAGTTTTAAAGGAAGGGAAGCAGAAATGGACCGGTGTTCAGAGCTGGGGGGCTTACGGACTGTGCTGGGGCGGGAAGGTATAGTGAACCAGCTCCCCATTCTACAGTCTCTATCAATTCTGGGCCAAACCATGAGGATTCCTTATATCTAACATTAATGTATAAAGGTCGTGGCTTTGAGCTCTGCTTCTGGCACACTGCTTAAGGCTTCTGGACAGGTACATCCTGGGTATGTTCGTCTTTCATCTCGTCCTTGTTTTTTGGGGGGGAATATTTTGAGGAAGCTAATGGGAACACAAAGACGTTTGGCGACAGACGATGCAAAAGCAATCACTATCCCGCACATCGTCCTCGCCTCTAACGGCGAAGATGAGAAAATTGTTAAGGAGTATGCAGATGTGCTGGTGGGGGAGGGAAAGCCAGGAGTGGTGGAGACGTACGGGACTATGCACCATGGGTGGATGGGCGCCAGGGCTAATTTTGGGAATGAGGACAATTTGAAGGAGTATGAAAGAGGGTAAGTTCTTCTTGCTTTCTGTAACTGGAGACGTAGTAGATTTGGTTGACGCCATGCGCAGATACAATCAACTCGCGCAATTCTTTGCGAAATATCTCTAGATTGGTCAAAAGTCTGCAGCGCAAAGAAGATGAATATTCTGGTAGTGTGCATGAGTTGTGGAGGCTTCAAGGCTATGAAAGTAGGGAGGGCTAGTTGCACGTAATGCTGGACCCAGCAAGGAGTGGAACAATTCCATAACATACGATCAAGGAGTAGGTGTGCAAAGACAATACTTTTCGATAATACTTGTGTGCCAATTAAGCTATCCCAATTTGTGTCTGTCGCCGTACCTAGAATGTAGAACGTCCTGCGCAGAACTCATCCCAGGAAGTTGAGAACCTCATGCTGTTGAATAGCTATCACAATCTCCAGTTTTAAGAAGGTGCTGAGGTTTATAAGAGGCATTTTTATGATGCTCGTTTGCGCAGGTAGAAAGAATTGTACGACGGAGGAAGATAGGAGCCGATTAAGTATCATGACCCGAGAGAATTCGGATATCAACATCGATTCTTTCTATCTATCGGTCCCACGCTCTAGATCTAGTAGCTACTTACAACTTGTTGGGGGCGGTTTGCGTGGTTGGCCATTGGTATCCAGCTGCGTCAGAGAACTTGTAACCGTAGGATGAAGTGAAGTCGTCCAATACAGCTGGGCCACGAGAACCTGATTGCTATAAGTATGGTGAAGGAAGGATCAATAGTCATTTGACTTACCATATGGGTACTCCATGGGGATGATTTCCTGGTTGTCATCAAGATAATGTAGGAGAGGAGTGAATATCCTCCAACTAGCATCCAACTCATCGTCACGCACGAAGTTCGAGTGGTCACCTTTGAGAGCATCGAGGATAAGAGATTCGTAGGCTTCGGGGATCTTTAGGTCAGAGAACCGTCTTCTGTAGGTCAAGTCCAGCTCAGTGACTACAGTTTGCATGCTCAAACCAGGAAGCTTCGAGTTCATCTTAATGTAGACACTCTCATTTGGCTGAATGCGCATGACAAGCTCGTTTCGTGGAATGTCCTTGAAAATACCAGATGTCACATCTTTGAACTGAATGCGAATCTCAGTCTTCTGCTCATTGAGAGCCTTCCCAGCCTTCAGAATGAATGGTACCCCGTCCCATCGCTCGTTCTTGATGAATGCAACCATAGCGCAGAAAGTTGGACATCTCGAATCCTTTGGCACAGTATCGTCCTCCTTGTAAGATGGTTTGTTTCCGTCCAATGACTTCCCATATTGGCCGATGATGACGTTCTTTGGCTCGATAGCTGGAATCCCCCGCAGAACACGGACCTTCTCATCTCTCACATCCTCTGCAGAGAACGAGATTGGTCGCTCCATAGCAAGGAGAGTCAGTACTTGCAATAAGTGGTTCTGCATAACATCTCTTATGATACCGAACTCGTCAAAATAACCACCACGTCCCTCAGTACCGAATGGCTCCTTGAAAGAGATCTGGACGTTGTCGATGTGGTTGCGGTTCCAGGTTGCGCCGAAGAACTCGTTACCAAATCGAAGGATCAAAATATTCTTGACCATCTCCTTGCCCAAGTAATGATCGATACGGAAAATCTCGTCTTCGTTCCAGTTCGGCTCCAGAGCCTTTTGTAGCTCTCGAGAGCTAGCAAGATCTTTTCCAAATGGCTTCTCAACCTATTCAATCTTGTCAATACATGGTCCCGTGAAAAAAAAAGGTGTCTCCCTTACGATAATTCTAGCAATCCCATTCTTTGGATAGCAGTTCTTCTTCAAGTGCTGGGAGACAGTGGTGAAGACACTGGGTGGCAGAGCCATGTAGAAGACGCGATTTGCTTCCTTACGGCCCTTCTCTGCCGCCTCCAGCTTCTCCCGTAACACAACAAACGACTCGTCTTCATCATACTGTCCTGACACGTATGTACAGAGGTCGCAGAATTCCTGCAGCTGCTGTTCCATATCTTTTGTTGGAGTCTTGATGTAAGACTTGACCCGCTTGAGGTATTCCTCATGGTCCATCTTCGTCCGAGCATATCCGATGATCTTGATATCTTTGGGCAGGAATTGGTTGCGGTACTGACGATCGTCGTTAATTCTGGCCTACGGGGGGGAATCCGGAATCACTTACCAGGCCAAAAAGCGCAGGGAACTACCGTAATGATGATTAGTCAAGTTTCCGAGTTCCTTGAAACACATTCTCTTACTGTCTTCTTCTTCGCAAGATCACCAGAGGCACCCAGGACGACAATGATGGTGTTATCCTTCAACTCAATGTTCCTAGCGGGGCAATCGGCGTTAGCATCTTCAGGACTTTCGGGTTTGACCAGCGGCCTGAAATAGCCATTGTGATTTAGGAAATGAGACACTGATTGCTTTTCAGACCCTGCAGCTAGTGAAGCCATTCGCACGACTTCTATCTCGTGTCGGGATAGCTTCCCCGGCTGCGATGGCTTGAATTTGGGGGTGACGTAGAAGGACGGTAGCAAGCTACTCCACTTACCCAGCATTGTGCGGCTCCTCAGGCTTGATCATAGTTTCGGCCATGGTAGGCAAGAGCTGCCGGAGGTGGAGGATGAGGGAAGAAGGGAGGAAGAACGAAGTGAGTCGGTGAGCAGGAGCAGGAGGTAATGGTGATGGCGATAAAGATGTAGCAAGGGGGGGTTATGAAGGAGCGGCGGGCGAGCTCTGGCGGAAAATGTTGATGTTGATGGTAGAGAGAGAGCTACGGCGCGGCGGGGTCCTGCACACCGGACCGGAACCACCACCACTTCAACTCCACTCTAGAGAGCAGACAGAGAGGCAGAAGCTGGGACAAAGGACCTCGACCGTCTCGACTTCCGCTAAGTCCGACTCTTGAAACTTGAGGCGCAGAAACTCAGGGAGGGATTCACGTCTCGAGACTCGGTTGGAAGATGGTGGAAAGCCGAGTATCTTCGCAGCTGCTCAAAATTATAGGGCCCTGGCCTGGGAATGATGATGTGGGAAGACTGCACACAGTACAGTACAGCTGCACCGAACTATACTGCTCTGCTTATTGTGCTCAGAGAACGAACGGAGCGTTGGTTATAACCCACCCAATCACAGACTGCGATCCCAGCACCGGCACAATTGTGGACTCCTCTGCTACAGGATCGCGGGCGCGATTATAAAGCACATTGCGTCGACGGCGTCTGCTGCCTTCTCCGTCTGTAGTAGAACGACAACGACAAACGACAAACGACTATGTAGTGACACAAAACCCCACGACCGCCATACCTAGCACTTGCCTATCTTGTCTTGTCATTGTTACGTATATCTACAACTGGCTTTCTCAAATGTTGGACGCGAGCATCCGATGTAGGACCAATCAATCACTAAACTCTCTGCGCGGGCTTATTATGTATTACTTGAGGAGGGAAAGCGGCCATCAGACAGATTCACTGCTTTTACTTTTCTGTTCGCCTTTGTCGATATGGTATGGTATGCGTGAAGTTGGTGTGTGGGGCCTTCTTCACCAAGAATTTCCCCTTGCTTCTTTACACATAAGCTGTGTGATCGAGGGTCAAAACACATAAAGTAATTCAATTTATGAAACGCTTGGATGGTACACTTATCAATTTCTTTGCTCTTTAGCAGTAGCTGAACAGCGTATGACAAATGTCGTAAAGAATTAGGATGCGATGCTTCCTCAAGAGTAATCAGCGTCGAGTCACGTTACTTAGATCACGTGGGATCAATACTCGCTTACGCTAATTAGCGCTAGCAATGCACACTGCGATTTTCAAATTTTGGTGAAGGAGCGAATCAAGCCCAACGACAAAACCGACAACAACACAGTCTTCTCGCCTGGACGGGTCGTTGATCACATCTCCTTCATCTGTCAAACCCAGAGTTAGAAAGGAGGATCACATTCAAGATGCCTACGGAAGCTGGTCACCGCCGTAAGTCGCATCCCAATCCTTGAGCCCGGTGGTGGAAGATCGCGATTCATGGCTGTGAAATTGCAGCCCTCCATTGCAGAGTGCAGAGATCCTCATCTCCAGGCTGAAGGCAATATTTTCAACTGATCAACGCTGACTTTTGACCGTAGTTTATGTCAAGTGAGTCATACCTTTCCCAAGGCACAGCGCGTACCCGAGACGAAGCACCGAGAACGATCGAGGAGACAATGGGCAATGGAATGACGGGCATCTATGAGTCTGCGACTTATCGAACAGCCGCTGACAGGATATTTCAATAGGGGCCGTCACCTGAGCCATCAACGCGGCAAGCGCATCACAAACCCAAACACATCTCTCATCAAGATTGAGGGAGTAGACAGCACCAAGGCAGCAAAGTACGTTGCACAGCAATGATAATACAGAAAGGCAACGGGTACTGACTATATTTCAGCTTCTACCTCGGAAAGAAGATTGCCTACGTTTACCGTGCGTCGAGAGAGATTAGAGGATCAAAGATCAGAGTCATCTGGGGCACCGTCACTAGACCACATGGTGAGTTCCCTGTGCCGCAAGAATATGAACTTGAATATCGGATTGACATTTCCCACTAGGCAACTCCGGCGTAGTACGAGCACAATTCAAGCACAACCTTCCCCCCAAGTCTTTCGGCGCATCGGTTCGAGTAATGTTGTATCCATCTTCGATATAGGAGCGGTGGATGGATCTGGAGTTGGTCGCATGCATGGTTAGAGAGATGGTTGATGGCATGGCACATTTCGGCCACTGTGTTTCGGCAGCGATAAGTGCATCATCTTTGCTAGCAGCAACGAAATAAAGCAAATTACAACCATGTGGGATCTAAAGATGTCGTGAAGACGTGAGCGTAGGCCCTCTGTTATCAACTGACCACGAAGATCATGGGCACCCGCTCATCATTTTGTGTTTTGATGGGAAACTCGAGGTCTCTTGATTGCAGCTCCTTCTATAAAGGGTTTTCTGAAGTTTCTGGAGAACTAGTAGAAAAGATTTGCATCTCTGCGCCCAGCCGGATCTCCATCACAGCAGGTTGGTACGGAACAAATCGAATGGTAGGTAGCTATCTTCCAACGCCCCTTCAAAACGATTTATCTGCTTGATCTGCTCAACAAACCTGTTTCTGGGGTTTCAAAAATCAGCCTTTATGCGTCTCCACATGTGCCAGGTCTGTCTGTATGATATGCACATGATTCCCCGGGCCGGACATGGGATATGGGGAAAATCAAATTCGATTGATGTCAGAATTCTCTATCCTTCACTGGACTTTTATCGTCTAGGATAACTTGACGCATGAGTGGAAGCTCCAGCTATTCCATTGGCTCCAGCATGTCACCTAATATCGATCACACAGAGCCACCAGTGCCTATGCTTTGGCGGCTCGAAGTCTAACCATTCCCGTGGATTCTACGCCATTCGTAAGAATTGATGCGTTTAACAGGTAGCTCAATCTATCGTCTTTAAAGACTATACAATATCTCTCTTGAATTCTTTTGAGTATTAAATCAAGGAAGCGAATCTCAATAAATCTGCCACCGGACATTCGGTGCCCAAGGAAAACCGCAAAGAAGGGAAGGCTGGGCTACTTATCTGAACCCTTGTCGAGCTGGGAATGCAACGCCCCTATCCTTAGCTGCAGAAATGGTTGCGGAGCCGGGTCCGGGGACGCAGCTTCGATCTAGGGATCGGGGGTCCAATATGCGATTGATTATTATTATCATGAATGATCGTTATTGAGGGGTAAGGGCAGGTTAATATCAATTTACTGTGGCAAAAAAATCTCGAAAGCAGTCCCTTGGCATGGGAGACTTGACACAATACAGTTCCAGCTTATCAAGGACGATCTACCAATTCCCAATAGGGCTGGGGAGAATTCGATAAGAAAAGCCGCGGATGCCGGATGGTACAATACGGTACTGTGCAATGTACGTCCAATTACCTGGAACGCGCGATAGAATTTCAATAGCAGCATTCGTAACGAGGCATATTCGTCCAATAAGTACGGCTTCTGTCCGACGTCCGAGACTTCCGTACGTTGCAGGCTCGCCGCATGCCCCAAAAGTGACACAACAACAGGTTTTTGTATGCAGGTCAGAAGCCCACTGCAGGGGTAGCTCGAGGAGGGATACGCTGTTGAGAATTGATCAACAGTGATAAGCGGTCTGAATTGCTTCGGTCAGCAGTATTCTATACAGTGCTTCGTGAAGGGGCCAATCCTGCCAACAACCTTACAAACGCAAGTTGGTGGGAGTCGTAGTCATAAGTGATATAACATGACATGACATGACATGACATGGCACGGCCAAAAATAACCTCTCCCCCCGTTGGGCCCGTTGGAAATCCTCGAAAATCCTCGATGGCTGGCTAGGCTTGGCCAGGGCTGGCTCACTGCCTAACTCAGTAAAAGAGGATACAGATGGATATGGTTCGCTCGAGCACAGAGGCCGCGACGGACTAGGAGAAAAGTACGGTCAAAGATTGGGGAGCTTGCGTCGCTGTCCGAACTTTGAAGCGACGCCAGGCCAGAAACGGGTGGGACCTCTTCCACAGTTGTCGCATTCTGCCCCTCCCATTCCCATCATCTATCTTGTGGGCGCCGATTACCGACTTGTATCCCTAGTCATGTCTCTCTGTGATCCTCGCCTCGTCATGCATTCGGTAGAGGCTGTGCTGTGCGGTGCGGTGCGTTGCTGCAGCACTAGCTGTGAAGAGTGGAAGAAGAGCTTGCTATGCTGGTCTGCTGGTATTGGTGGTGGTGATGATGGTGATGGTGGTAGAGGTGGACTGATATGTACTGTACCTGTCCTATCCTATCCTATCCTATATACGGATTGTCCTTGCTCTGTCTGTGTTCGACGCCAGCTCGTTCTTACACACCCACCGACACTACCCTTACACTACACGCAGCATACGCACACACTACGGGAACTAAAAGGCCCATACTCCTCACTCCTCCCTCAACGACTCCCTTCCCTTCCCTTCCCTTCCCTCCCCTTCCCTCTTCCATCTTCCTCCTAGATTCTTGTAATCTGCAACGACTCCAATCGTTCACCGTCTTGAAAATTCAGTTGCGACCCACGACGGGCGATTTCCCATTTCCCGTCATCAACGATCGTTCCTATCTTTAGAGCTTCGAATCCTCAGTGGCTATCGCTCGTTACCACACCACACCCGCAATCTGCAACCCAACATTTTTGGAGCCAAGTCACACACCAAAGGTTTTGAAGAATCACAACTTCTCACGCCATAATACAAATCTCCTTCATCGCGCAGCTTAAGACAGCTGAATCTTCGTCTGGATACAGCAACAAGGTCCTGCCATCGACATTTCAGAATTCCAGGGTCCACGATAGCTCCACTGTTATCGCCAGCCTCCACCTCCGCACATCGTTTCATATCGATAACGCCGCATCGTTAACCACACAAAGGATCAGAGCTATCGAGACCCACCGAGAGGTCCTCCGAGCAATTTCAATCAAGATGGACGCAAACCACCCTCTTCCGACCCTCCCGGGTCAAGACCAGAGACCTACACAGCAACGAGCTCGAGCGAAGTCCTCCTTTAGTTTCCGATCGAATCATTCGCGACAGAGCAGTGGCAGTGGCCATAAGGTTGACCTGACCGAAACTCACGAAGAGAAAGAGCGCAAAAGGCTTCATACAAAAGCCGATCCATCTTTGGCAATCATGGAGGCGGAGCCGTGTAAGCTACAATCCTCGAAAGCGCCATTTCAGGCGCTCACCACCAAAATGATAAGACTGATAATCTATGACAGCTGCGGTTGCTTCAGGTGTAAAATCATCGTTGGCACCTCTCCGAGCCATTCAACATCGAGATGCGCAAGGCAATCCGATCGGTTCGTCGCTCCCCGTCATACGACTGCCTACTCTACAATACTAATACTATTTTCCATTACAGCTGATCCGGATCGATCAAATCCTACTCGCAACCGATGGGAGAGGCCTCTTGATACAATCCGTGCTTTTGAGGCTGCCATAGATGGCGACTACAAACGTAAATCTTACATTCGTACCGGTCAGAATTCACGAGCTTTCGTCGGACCTTCTCTTCTTCGTACAAGTCGCTAACAACCTTTCTCATAGATGCAAATGATGCAGCTTCGAACTATAACCGCCGAAGCAGTTACTTTGGGGGTGAGTCTACAATTCTCCTATGACTTCCGATGTCTTTGGCCCCTTGAAATTTCAAATGTCCCCTTTCATTCTGAGAATATCGAATTTGGAAAAATGTGGCCTGTCAAACCAGTGCGTAAACGCCACAAGAGCGTGCCACGCAAGAAGGCGCTGCGCAAATACAGGGTCTGTCGACAATTCGGGTGGCTTGTGCGCGCAGAACTAGGTTCTCGGCGATCTGCCGCTTTTTAATGAAAGAGAGCTGGGATTTGCAAAATTCAGGGTCTTATCTTCCACGACTTGCCGCTAATGCATTATCACAGGTACCCAAGTGAGCCAAGATGAAAGACCACGATTCCCTCAGAACAGTTACTATGGGCGTTCGCAATCTTACAGACCCGAGAGTCAATACACGAATGGAGGGTATAACGGAAGAGAGAGCTATCATGCCAACGGAGACAATGGGCCAGGACCCAGCAACGGATATTATCCCAACCGAGCTCGATATCCTAGGACATCATCAGAGCCTCAATTCAATGGCAATGGAGGAGTTTACCCTGGACCTGGAAACCAGCAGTCTTACGAGACGGTGACCACAGCTTCAGGTAGTGGCTACTCAGCAGAACCTGCAGGATACTCGACCGGCCCCAGCAGTGAAAATAGCTCGGTGGATCGCGTTGGGCCTCTGCCGGCCAAGACTGAGATCGAAAGTTACGGATTCAACGGATTTGGAAATAGTCCCCAGTATGCGCCTCCAGGCAGTAACTTGATGGAGCAGCAAAGCGTCCCACGAACAATGAATGGGTACCAGCATCAAGGGCCACCCCCGCCACTACATAAAGACAACGGGCCCTCGCAAGGGCCAATCCGGCTCGGAGATTCGGGTGGTGTCCCTCCACAGGTGCCTGTGAAGGAGAAACGTAAATCATGGCTAGGAAGGAAGTTGTCGAAAAATCAGTGAAGAAACAGCGTCATAATTTGCAACGAGCACTGGCATTAATTCTGCAGCTGGCCTCTGCTCAGTGGATACGGGATAATGACTTTCACGAGGTGGGACACAATTCAGGGCTCGGGATAATTGCAGAATAGGTTACAGTCTTTGGATGTCTGCATTGGGGGCGTATAAGGTCTCTTATCAGGGTAGAATTGACTGGCAACCAACGACGCTGCTCAGCACGCAAATTTCCGTAGTGAGGAAAGCGTGGGATTTCCAGGTAGATAGTTGATAATTGCTCGCAACGTTTGTTTACAAACATTCAGAATGAGATGGATGTATAGGCGAATGATCTCTTTCCACATCTTGAACGGTGATAATACTGTCCCTGTACACCATGTTGATGAAAGGGGTGACTCGGTTCATAATTTGCGAGCCGGACATAGTGCAACGATACAGCAAGAGCTCCCCTTTACTTCCCCTTCCTTTCCTTCTCCGCCGCCTCTAGGGCCTCACTCTGATCCTCCTTGAAAGCCACGACCACATATCCTATCAAAACCACATTTGCCACAATGGCTGCGAGTGTCCCGGCATACGTGGTGTTGCCTAAACCTTCGTCACCCTAAGCTCCCCACGAGATTGATATGCAAACAAACCTCTGAACAAGTTATTTATTGTAAGGAAGTACATCCCAATAGGACACACGATCATCGCCAGCGTGAAGCCCAACAGCTTATATATCACATGTCTATAGATGTATCAACAGCCTGACCCAACTCATGTGACTTGGACCTGGAGACTCACGCAGGCACCGCAGGGGCAATATCACTCTTCCGGCTATCCTTAACATCGTCCCTCTCTAGAACCGTCTTCTCCGACGACATAATCCTTTGTGAAGCCATGTTTTTGATATCCTGCCCGTCGAGGGTGATGTTTTCGAGAGGCTAGCGAGAGGAGAGTCAGAAGCAGACCTGGCGCGTGAATGCGCGTTAATTGAATCTGCTAGCGCGTCCTCTTTTTACTTTTGGCGAAGGCGAGGCGGGAGCGTCATTGCTTCGCGGGCACCCACTCTTCGAGTCTTGTCTTGTCTACCACCCTCGAGAGACGAGGACAGATTCTGGGTATACGGGAACAACAACGACATCTTTGCTCCGGTAAACAGCATGGCATTGCATTGAAGTTTTGGGACCATGCAAGGCATCTAGTCACTTTCGTTGAAAGTACCTCGAAAGGGCGCGGCGCCAGAACTTTGGGAAAGAAAGGGTCACGTCGAATGGGACATCGTTCACAAGCTCTCCCTTCACGGACTCCAATTTCGACGACCTCCTCATTTCTCCGCTGTGACATCTTCCTAGCGCCCTCGACCACACCTCGGCCCTGCATCCGCCACGACACCCGAACGCTTGTTGCTTTAGCTAAACATGACTGCCTCAGATCTTGCCAGCCCGGCAGTCAAGAGACAGAAGACCTCATCAGGATACAATTCGACGGCAAACAATTCGCCTGCTGAAACCGGTGCATACAACTCCAGCGACGATGATGGGGACGAGTTGTTCAAAGACTATGTCCCAGAGACACCCAATCGCGGTGCTCAGACACAACCTACACAAATCTTGCCCCAGAAGATGTTGAATGGCTTTGAGACACAGCCCACACAAATCTTGTCTACGAAAGGGACCAGCGGTTACGAGACTCAACCTACGCAAATCTTGCCCACCAAGCAGAGCAATGGCTATGAAACCCAACCTACACAAATTATAGCTCAGCCCTCAGCGAATGTCTCAAGCCCTCCCGTGACGCCGGCGAAAGCTACCGTCCAGGTACCGGCCTCTTCACCGTTAACTGCCCACGTATCACATATTGGGAATGGAGGAGTGGTCAATTCACCGGGGATGCCTTTGCGTGTACCTCCGCCAGACTTTCCCGCCTTCCCACGACAGCAAGCTCAGCCTCAAACCACTGCTTCAAAACCTCTAGCCATGAGTATGGCACCTGCGGGGACCGTCTTCAGACCTCCACCAGGAATTATTCGACAGCCTCCGTCATCAAGGACTACTATCGATCTCACTGACGATATAGGATCGTCAGATTCAGATGATGATCGAGATAGGAGAGCTGATATTCAACCTTCTACTTTTGAACCCAGAAGTACGCACAATCCGAATTCTGGAAAACCTACTGCGAATGGAAGCAGCGCATTTCAAGAAGTTATCAAGAATTCAGCCTACAAAGGACCAGTATCAAATACGGCAGGTGTGAAACAGACGAGACCAGATCGAGCAAGGCCAGTTGAGGATATCAGCGTAAATCCTCTATCTAATATCCAAGTTCGTGAGAACATCGTCAGAATCAGGAAAGTTCTGCCACATATAGGTATACAGGCTGCTCAGAATGCTTTACAGGTATGTAAAGGAAGTCTAGATGACGCCCTGATACTCCTGGGAGGCGAGGATGAAGATGCTCCAGGAGAAATCGTCGAAATTTCAGACGACGAACTTAATTATGCTGCACCGGCAAAAGTTGAGCCTCAAATGAAACGTGGGTTAGCTGGACCAGCCGTTTCCATCAGAGACAAGTACTCTTCAACACAAGCTCTTCCAGCCAGAAAGCCGTCCGAGGTTGCTACTCTGCCGCCAAAAGCAAAGAGAAAGCTTGTACAAGGCAGGAAACATCCATCTTCGCCGTTGAAACCTCAGCCCTCACCTCAGCCCTCACCTACGATCTCAATCAATGAGGATTCCGATTCAGATGACTCTGGCGTTGCCTCTGTTTCTGAAGAAGATCCCGAACTTGGACCCCGGGTTCTGAAATATTTGAACAGCTGCACGGCTGAGGAGCTAATCGAACTCACTAACGCTTCAAAAGAGAATATCGAAGACGTGATCAACGCTCGTCCATTTCGTACTCTCGATGCTGCGAGAACAGTTGAGAGTAGCAAAACTCTGAAGAGTGGGAAGAAGAGCAAGCGCGGGCCTATTGGCGACAAGATTGTGGATACCGCGCTCGATATGTTCTCTGGTTATGAGGCTATTGATACTCTGTGTGCCAAGTGTGAAGCTCTTGGGAAGGCACCCTCGGAAGAAATGAAAAAATGGGGGTTTGATGTCTTTGGAGCTTCAAAAGATGGCGAGCTCGAGATGACTTCCATGGAAGATGATGCCGAATCTCTCCGTGATTCAGGTATTGGCTCTCCGAGTAGCGGAACAGCTTCTCCGAAACGTAACGACGAGGATGATATACGCATCGTTGCGAGCAGGAGGAAGCGGAGCAATGTCAATTTCCTGAAGAAGCCGGAGATGATGGCTGAGACTACTGTTCTAAAAGACTATCAAGTTGTTGGACTTAATTGGTTGGCATTGATGTATCGGGAGAAGCTGAGCTGCATTCTTGCAGATGAGATGGGTCTTGGGAAGACGTGTCAGGTTATTGCTTTTATTTGTCATCTTGTTGAGATTGGTCGTCCGGGTCCCCATCTGGTTGTTTGTCCGGCATCAACTCTGGAGAATTGGCTTAGAGAATGTCGGAATTTTGCACCTAATCTAATGATTGAACCGTATCATGGTATGTGTCACCCTACTTAAAAGAAGGAGAACATGATCTAATATACCTCAGGTCTCCAAAAGGAGCGTGGAGAAATGGCAGATCAGATTCTCGTCAACAGGGAAAGCATCAATATTGTTGTCACCACCTACGACATGGCCAATAAGAAGGAAGATAACAAATTCTTGAGAAAGCTAAGGCCTGATGTAAGTTCGCATTGCCTAGCGCCGAGATGGACACTGATTTTCCTAGGTTTGTGTCTACGATGAAGGACATTTCCTGAAGAACCCAAACTCGCAACGATATGCAGGGCTCATCAAAATTCCAGCCGTATTCAGACTTCTGCTTACTGGGACGCCGCTTCAAAATAACCTACAAGAACTGGCTGCTCTACTTGCCTTCATTATGCCACATATTTTTGAGGAACGTAAAGATGACTTGGATTATATCTTCAGGGCGAAGGCCACTACTCGAGATGCTGACCATGCGGCCCTTCTCTCTGCACAACGAATCAGCAGAGCTAGGACTATGCTTACACCCTTTGTTCTTCGCCGCAAAAAGGACCAAGTCTTGAAGCATCTCCCCATGAAGACCTCAAGGGTGGAGTATTGTACTATACACACAGCCCAGAAGGTTATTTATGAAGGACATATTGAGCAAGCACGGGAGAGAGCTCGCGTTCGCGTCGAAGGAGGGAAGATACCCAAGAGCGATGAAAACAACCCTCTCATGCAGCTACGAAAAGCCGCAATTCACCCCCTCCTCTTCCGGCGCCACTTCACCGACGCAAAGATCGAGAAGATGTGCGATATTCTTCGCAAGAAGGAGCCAGAACATTTCCCCACCGACAAGAACCACAAGCGCGAGCATCTAATTCAAGAAATGCAAAGCGGCTCAGATTACTGGCTCCACGGTTGGTGCCGCGACTATCCTTGCATCCGCTCCTTTGACATCCCCGACCTAGCATGGATGAATTCAGGTAAAGTCGAGTCCCTCGTCAAGCTTCTGAAACAGTATAAAGAGAACGGCGACCGCGTGCTCGTCTTCTCACAATTTGCCCTCGTGCTGGATATCCTGCAATCGGTCCTTAACACGTCCCTCATCTCCTTCACGCGCATCGACGGCAGCACGAAGATCGACGAGCGCCAGTCGCTCATTGATCAGTTCCGTGATGACGACACCATCACTGTATTTTTGCTCACTACCAAGGCTGGCGGGACGGGTATCAATCTGATGTACGCAAATAAGGTCATTATCTTCGATGGCAGCTTCAATCCACAGGATGACCGCCAGGCTGAGGATAGAGCTCATAGGGTGGGACAGACGCGGGACGTGGAGATTGTGAGGCTGGTGACGAAGGGCACGGTGGAGGAGCAGATCTATGCACTGGGGAAGAGCAAGCTGGCGCTTGATGGGCGGGTTGCCGGGAATGATGATGAGGCAGATGAAGCGGGGGAGAAGGCTGTGAGTAGGATGTTGCTCGAGGGGTCCACTGTTGCGGATGAGCCGAAGGGCAGTGGTGAGGTGGAGAAGAAGAAAGCGGATGTGATGAGTCAAGGGAAGAAGGGATCTTTCCTCGCAGAGGTAGTCACGAAGAAAGGTGACGAGGAGGACGAGATGCTTGTTTGAAAGTTCACCTCTGGATAATGTTTGTGGCATCCGGGAATTTCTGGTTGTCGAAGGGTACTGTGCAGATGTTGATATGTACTGCCCCTGTTTACATAGATGGGATGTCCGTGAATATGGGCATAGGCGTTGACAAGTTGTTTAAACTCTATAGAGAATGGGCATGGTGTATGCGCATAGACTGGGACGTGTTCTTGTGCATATATCTAATGGAGCTCTGCTTTGGACTTGTGCGCTCTCTCCCTCTCTCGACTATTACTAGTTAAAAACGTAGCCGGGTATCTCTGAAGGAGTCTCATGAATCTATTAGTGACTAACTGGACACTGGTGAGAGCAAGAAGTATGTTGGCCAGTGCCTGATTTACCAAGCTTGCGAAACGATGAGAGTCTTGGAAAAAATGAATTCGCCATGTTCCCTAAGGGGCTCCGATATTGAATTGAATCAAATCCAACGCTCGACACACATCTGCCGCACACCTCGCTCATTCTTATGTCCCCATCGCCTCTTGCTCTACTCCCCTAGGCCATATTCTACATCTGCTCCCCTTGCTCTCGTCACTGTGAATACATCACCACTTGGACTGAAATTAACCTCCCAGAAAGGCCCATTCGAATCATCGCCTCCCAACGACTTGCACGAAACGATATAGCGCAGGAGAGTTAAGATATGATGAAGACAGAGGCAAAAAAATATATCTGGAATTTTCTTGAAACACACGCAATTTGTAGACCCGAACCTCAACGCCTGGCCAAGCGCAAGAAGATAAGTAAAGTTACATTCAAACTACCTCCCGAGCATCCGCGCTATCTGGAAAACCCCTGCCAGGAACCCTCACGTTCTAGACATAACCTCGTGATCTGTTGAAATCAGGCTCGAGCTTGTCGTCGAGAGAACCGGGGGGATATGTAAATTGGCAAGATCCGAGGAAATGGTGCAGGAGCCGCTACTGCAGAATCGTTGCACACTTTGGACACGAGATTTCTTCTTCCCATTCCCTCTTTCCTTGGCCTGGTCTCAAATCCTTAATCATAATCGTTGGTGGTCCATCACCCACGTCTTTGATCTTGGCTGAGAACTTCCCTTCGTATGGCTTTCCGCTCTTTAGTCGTCCAAGCTTGCCATTTGCTTTCCCTGTACCATTAGTCTCTGAATCGTCATCACCCACGAACTTCTGGTGGGTCTTCTTGAGGATGTCATCAACGAGACATGTTTTATGTAGCCAGACTTCGCAAAGTTCATTATCGCAGATGAACATCGCGACTTCGGGGTTGAAGTGCCCTTTGCAGATACAGTGCTCTCGAACTTTCTGTGGTCTCATTAGCAAGCTTAAAAGGATGGTGGAAAGTGGGCTATGTACTGAGAGTTCTTGCGTTTCTCGGCAAAACGTTTGGCGCCAGTACAACTTGGATTGGATGTTGTCGTCTTCCTCTCCCCATTGAACTACATCCGCCTTGCCAGCGAAAGTAAGCACATCTAGCACATCCATATAGTTTGAAGCAATCAGCTCATGTGAGCCGTGATAGGTTCGTTTCCCCCCCAACGCGCTGACCTGATCTGGCGATCGCACCTTTGGAGGGGGGATTTCTTCTGGCCAATACATCCAAGCAACCTAGCTCGTCAATAATATACTCAACATTCCAGGAAAGGCGGTCCTACCAATGCATATACATGCTGTGCGTTCTGCGCTCTGACCTGTAATATCCTAGCCACCCAGAATACCTTCAGGTTCTCCTCCTCCAGATCTTGCTCTTTGGGCGTGTCACTACTCCGTACAAAAACAAAATGATTGTTCTTGTAGACTTCTCCTTGAACTGTATATCCCTATCAGCCCTTTCCCGTGTCCGGAACGGTATGGGGAAATACTCACTTATGAAGTTGTTATACCTCTTCATCTGCTCCCATTCCGCGCTCGGGGTGACGGTAAAGTGCTGGTCCAGCTCTCCGTCCCTTGCCGCACCCTTGGCCTTGAAAGGCGACTCCTGAAACTCTACATGGTCGACTAACTCCTGCTCTTTCTTCGATAACTTCTTCTTCGAGTCTGGGTTCGGATAGTGGACGACGAAGGGGACCTTACCCGTCGCTTCGGCTGGCGTCGCCGACCGAGAGGCAGGAGTCGAGGATGTCTTTGCGCGCTTGTGAGTGTCTTCTGGGGGTTGTAGAGAGTTGAGGCCATGTTTGGGCGCCATGGCGTTGGTGGGGTAGTTCCGATAGTCTCCTGTTATGAGGTCTGCAGTAGAGAGAGTAGAGAGTAGAAACAAGAGAAGCGCGCGTGAATATGCGTGGACAAAACGCGCAAAGGTATTGCGCTATACTCGGAGAAGCGTCGACGTTTCTTCAGAGGTGGTGGCGACAGAATCACAGCTTGCCCGTGGGCGGCCGCAGAGTTTGGGAGAAGGAAGGTGGCTGACAGCTCGGTCGCGCAACACAAGGGGCCGTTGATGTTTGTCGTTCCGGAGTCTGGCGCGGTCGCGGTCGCGGCAGCGAGAGAGAGGGAGAGAGGGATCTTTGAAGGATTGTGTCGTCGTCGTCGTCGTCGTCGTCGTCCAACGTCCTCGCGCGCAACCGACAGGAGAATTGAAGTACGGTACGGTAAGAACTTGAGAGTGGAGAGGAGAGTACTGTATGGCGGGAGAAGGAGGATTGGCGACGCGCCGTTCCGAGCAACAACCTTGTTCTTGCCCAGCGACTCGAAAGCGCAGCGCGGTATTAAACGCTTTGCGCTAGCTGACTTGTCTTGTGTCGTCGTTCCTCGACAGAAATTCTCGGAGCCAGCCTTCGAGGTCTTTCTCAAAAGACGGATGTCGGAAGAATGGAGGGGAAAGCGAGATCTGCAGCCATCGAAGACATTTCGAGTCCATGTATAAATATATACCTCTCGGGACTCGAGGTACTACTCGAGGTACTGCAAAGTACCTGGAATTCTTTACCAGCGCCGCAATTGATAGGCATTCAGTCAGTGGAGACCTTGCCGCTGAAGATGCAGGGTTCTGCAGCACTTTTTCGTTCTTTACATGGGAGGCCCAATTGGGTTGATCGGGTATATCCTTATTATTCCACCTGTCTATAATTGCTTTGGGTGACAAACATCGCGTTTTCCACGTGAAAGCTTGGTATCAAGAATTCCATCAAACTCCCCCCTCCCCAAAACTCATCGAAACACTCCCCCTTCCATTAAGCACTCAGCAAATCCAATTAGCCAAAACAAAGTAAGCCTCTCATACAGGACAGTCATTGAGACCTCATTACTTCCCACCATCCTCCGCAGCCTTCTTCTTGAACAGCTTGTTCTTCAGCTTATCGGCCAATCCCTCTGGATGCTTCGGCGTATTGCTTGGCTCCGCAGGATGCACGTTGCCTTCTCCTCCCCTGCCAACGTGGTAATTCTCCCCTTCCATGCTGGGCCTCATGGCCGTCTCGGGAACTAATACGTCGTCTTTCCGCTCGGTGGCTTTGAGACCTGGAGAGCCGATGTTGGCAGCTCCTCCGCGACCGCTGCTGAAGGCTCCGTCGCCGTGGTCGCCCACGACGCCCTCACGAACGATTTCACCATCGCCGTAGCTGGGGGGTTGTTAGTTTGTTAGAAGCGAAGAAGAGATAGGTCAGTATACGGGGTGCTATCTTGGCCAATGTTTCCGGCTCCTTTAAATGAAGACATCAGTCACAGGTGTTCGCAACGTGGGAACTGGGTACAACAAGCACGTACCTCCACGGCCGTGGCTTGTCAGCTCTGCACTGGCTCTTGCACTTCCAGTCATGTTTGCGGACTCGATTGGTATACTAAGAGTAAAAGCAGGAGCGCAGTTTTCGAAAGCTTTAGGAGGAGTAAGTCAGCGACAGTGAAGATGGAGTGTGGAAGTTTTATGCGAACAAGAAAAGATATTTGGGGCGGAATGGGCAGCGAACTAGATCATGGGAGCTGAAGAACTTGAATGGCTTGATTCGGCTTGATTCAGTTGCTTGGCAACCTCTTGGTGTACATCAAGCTACACGGCCCATTGGTACCGCAATCGGACCATGTAATAGATGGCGGGACAGTTGACTATAATTGGTGCTAGGCACATACCTGTAATTCTCCGAGCGGCTTGTGGGTGGTGACTTTGGGGGTACACGGTGGTGACTACTTGGGGTGTGTCAGGAAAAAGAAAAACCGTTGTGACAGGTGATGAGACAATGACAGTCTACCGCCACCCTAAGATATGTGAGAGGCTACATCACCATCACCGCAAAGGCTTTGTTTCCAAACATCAACAGAATTTTCACCCTCTGGTACCAGCAGTGACATAGTATGACGCCATGGCGATCTGTCCCTCCAGTGGCTCACCAGGTACCAGACGACGTCGAACTACTAGCTGTAAGTGTCCGCACGTTGATTTGCTGATAGTCATTGCGTGAGATAAGAGAGTCTCTTATCTTGTGCTCCCTTGCCTATCATTTCCGGCTTACTATAGAGTGCAGATGATGGTGCGTACATCATATGGGAGAAGTGAGGTCAAATGCATTAGTTTATACGGATTCAGACTTTTGCTGCAAGTCGTAGGTAGTTTTCGTAGCGTAATGCTTTGACGGGCGTTGTGTCAGAGGCGCGGTGAAGGGATGAGATGAATGGGTAGCACCAAGCGCGGCCCGCTGCATTCAGGATGAAGTGACGGTGGATGTGACGAAAGATAAAGGTCTCCTGATTTGGAATAATTCTGGAAAATTGCCGTATCTGATCCCAATTGTCACAATATGTCTCAATACAAGCAGCCTTCAGACAGATATAGAGTGGGGCACGTGATTCGTCTCATATATCACTATCGCAATACTATTTCTTACAACACTTGTCTTCACCAGGTCCTCAGCAAGCTGACATCGCTCCAAGTCACTGATTGCATCTCCACCAAGATTTATATTGTTTATTTCTTCTCGGTCGGTGGTGCGGCGCCGCCAGTGGTAGGCAAGCCCATAAAGATCTTGAAGTAATCCTAGCTTGTGTAAGTCCACATTTTTGTACCAAAGGGCTATCAAACTTACGTATATCATCCACTGGAGCCCTGTAAGAGTCCCTATCATACTGCGACCTGTCAGTAAAGTCTTTACTGCCAGGATGTCACGATCCGGATGAACTTACACAATTCTAACAGGGAGACCATTCCAGAGACCACCGAATCCAATATCCTTGTATATTCGTCCCATAGCTGCGCCGAACGCTTCACCCGGTTGTCGATTCGCGTTTAGTTTAGAGACCATGACATCAGCTGGATGAGAGACAATAGCGCATAGAATACCAGCGAGATAACCACCAGTGAACGAGACGGCTGTTTGGGCGCCTTTACCATAATCAGACTTCTGGCCTGGCAAGCGCTCATAGATCATTTCGACAATAGTTTCGAAAGAAGCGAATTTCATCATGGTGTACGGAATCTGGCGTCCCCAAAGAGGATACAATCCCTTATAAAGACCGCTAAACCCTTCCTTGCCAGTAATCTGACTGATGCCATCGAAAGTACCCTTCGCAAATGGTGGAATGGTAGTCTGCATTCGAACCTTCACAGCCTCAAATGGGCAAAGAGCAATGTCGGCGATGAATTCGGCTGAAGCACTGGCGGATAGGTAGAGAGCAGTCTTGTACTTGGCGGCGTTCTCAGCACCGGCAAGATCCGAGTAGAATTTCTTGAAATACTCATAACCTCCATATTTAAAGGCTCCCTGAGCTGAGTATCCGAAAAATGTCGGGCTCCAGCCTGTATAGATGCCCCGGAAACCCTCAGCGCGACCTATCTTACCCCAGGCTTGAAAGTTTCCGGTGTACATTTTAGAATCGACTTGGCGACGACATTTGACAAGATCGAGAGGGGTGACGGCAGTGTGCGTAAGACCCTAACAACAATGAGATCAAATCAACCTTTTCAAAAGCTGAAGAGATTTTGTGCACAAAGGGGAAACTTACACAAGCTAGCAGCCCACCAAATGTACAAGCAGCGTAATACTTGGCAGAATATAGCTCAATCTTCCCAGCCTTCGCCTGAGCTGCAGCGCTTGCTTTCTCGAACTCTTTGACAGCCTCTGCACTCAATGCATTCGCTTTGTTCTTGGCATCATCAACGGTAGACCATGTAGGATAGAGCTCTGTGCGAGCTTGAAGAGGAGTTCGCTCGGGGGTCATAGTTTTTGGCTGAACCTGCGAGACGGCTGTACGACGACCATATGGTACAGATGGGTGGAAGGCATTGTGAAGAGTTTCTTGTGAGGGAAAGAGATGCATGTTGTAGGTTTGATCTGGTAGCGACTATTATCAGTTCAGGTCAGTTCAAAAGCGAGAGTGAAGAATACAATGAAAAGTAGAATTCAATTCGAAAGAGCCTTGCAGAGAGAGTTGTACATTCAGTAGCTGAACAATTGACGTGAAGTTGATAAGAGGACTTCCACGTCCTTATCTCCGAGCGGGTGAAACTCACGGATAGCTAACACTTGATAATCTAGATCAATCGCAAGCCCAATCCAAGGTACTAGAAGACCAATCCTTCACAAATTGTATGCAGCAACAATCAAGCACTCCCAGCGCGGAACACTTCTCGATGTTATGTCGAAGGAGGTTGAGAAAGCTTAGAGATGCGGAAGAGGAAGCGGATCTTGGCTTGGGGGGTCGAGCGCGAGGCCGAAGGTTCTCCTCGCTTAAGTGACGTACGTTGATCGATCTCGAGGCTTAAAGAATCCTTGAAGTTTGATCCAATGATATTGTATTGAGTTATAAATTTGATCAGACGAAGGATTGCTAACAAGGTTAACCCTTTCTAGATATTTGTATTTGCTCAGAATCTTTAATTTCGGATGAGAATCAACACAATCTTAGGCCAAGTTACAGGTAACCTAGCTTCTGAGGTCAATATCCTATTCTAGACTAAGGTCTAGCCTATACTGTCCAAATATACCTGGGTAGGTAGATGGATCTGCAGCAACAAAAAATGATAGGTTTATATATTGGGCCCCAAGCTTGACAAAGTCTATATAATTTCATCAATGGGTCAGTGGCTGATTAGAAAAGTCCTCTGATGATTAATGAGTGGCGCAGTATATTTAGGTAAACCTGCAAGCAGCACGGTGGACCAGACTGAATACAGAACAAAACTCGCCAATCACATCGTGACTCAAACATTTCCAATCTCCGTACCCCTCCAACGCTCCAAGAGAAAAGAAGCATTCCACACATAATACCTTCTATAATGACAACTCTATCCAATACCATTCCCGTTGACCCAAAAAACCCGGCCAGTCAGATGGCAGAAATAGCCTCTTCCAATCGTTCCCTCTCGCAACTCGCCGCACGGTATAGAGGGGTATACGTCCAGCTCTCCCCTCTCCAATGCCCCTCAGCTAACAAGATCCAGGCAACAGTAGAAGACCTCGACCCTCCCTCAGCCCTCTCCTGCCATCCCACCGATGCCATCTCATACGCTCTTCTCACAGCCTTTGAGCGCGATTACACGCACCTGACTGTCATCTCACCCACCAATCGCGCACTGCTCGGCTACCTCTCCATCCCGTCCCTCCGCTCCCAACTTGCCTCTGGTGCTGTAAGTGAGACAGATGAGGTCGGCAAGGCGATGGTGAAGTTCAGGAGGAAAGGAAGGGTATACAAGGTTATTACAATGCAGACGCCGCTAGAGGAGCTAGAGATGTTCTTCAATGGTAGTGGGGAGGGAGGCTCGGGGGAGAAGCAGGAGTTTGCAGTTGTGACGGATGACAGAAGGAGATTTGTGCTTGGAGTGGCTACGAGGACGGATTTGGAGGAGTTTGCCAGGAGGAGACCTGCTTGAGAACGTGAGACATTGAATGGAAAAGAATTAGCTGTTCGGGGTCATCATGATATTGGAGTTTGAGATGGTGTGCATTTCCGGGAAGGTTAGCATTGCGAGCGTTCAACACGGTAAGAATCTCGTTCGACTTTGAAGTTTATTCAAGGGAGTCGTTCCAGATGTGGGAAGTAGCCTCACATCATGAAGATACTACTGCCAAGAATAAAGACAATAGATTGATATATCAGACTGTAAAAGAGATTGTCCATAATACCGTGAGCTAAGCTAGATCATGTATATCATACGTAGTAGCTCAACATCTTACAAAGAACCTTCACTCAATCATCAGAAATCCGAGCCCAGTGCTCCCTCGTCTTCTTTGAAAAGATCTCTGCTAATGCTTTGATACCCTCTTCTTCTGACCCACAAAGTCTCTCTATTCCACATGAAATCATTAGATTATCAACCAAGCCCTCTCCACTGGTATGCCTAAACTCCTCCACCGCCAACCCCTCCTCGTCCCTCAGCTGTCCATCCTCAGCCATTTCAACCTTATGCTTCATCTTGACCTTCTCCACATACCCCTTCCTCTCGCCCTTGATATATCCTACTACTACCTTCCCTAGTGCTGCCCCAACACCCATCTCATACGCAGTCCCGACATCCATAGACGGCCCTCTGAACGGCGTCATATTTACAAGAATGCCATCACATGACTTAATAAGTTCCATATTAGCCTCACGAATGACGGTGGCCATAGCATGGCTTCCATGCTCAAGAGAAGATATCTCGTTGTCGAGAGGAAAGAGGCCAGTTAGGCCATGGGTTGAGCAGAGGGATTTGAGGTCGGCGCCACGGGCCACAGCGTTTGGGAAGAAAACATCAGGGCCGGCCAGGTATATCTTAGGCTGGTTCATAGCCATTCTACTAAAGGATATATTGTGGGCTTCGAATCTATGAGTATTTGTGTTCGAGAAATGGAGGGTATGCACTTGCCTACGAAGATATAGATTTGGTCCCGACGAAGGAGCTATTATGTGGTGCGAAGTTCACTAGTGATATTCATCACATGCAAGACAGCGGAGAAAAAAGACTGTGTGCCTTTCAAAATATCCTGTGCTCGACTGGCTAGATTATATACAAAGATCCTAGTCGTGTCGATGTGTAGCTTGTTACGAACCATGTCATGTGAGTAAGAGGAAAGGACTACAATACATTACTCGCTTCGCGCTCCGGCACAACTGCCTTCTAGCTTCTTCTCTATAACCTAAAGACGAATAGGTGATATATTTCAGCTATGATTTTGGAAATCAGTATGGATCAGGTAGAAGCGAAGAAGTGATGTTTATAGCACGGCTCTAAGTCTGAAAACGTGACATGTATTCTAAAGTGCTATAACCGTGATCTTTCTAGGAACTCTCTTTTTCGAAATAAAGACCATGATTTCGAGCAAAAATAGTCCGTAAACTCAGCGTCTACTCATATCTTACTTCATTCTAGATCCCATGGTTCACACAGATTGAGGACTGCGGCATTTGAAGAAGCAGCTGCCATAACAATAGACGAAAACTTGGCCGAACAACATTGTTGGTGATGTCAGCATATGAGTCTGATGTGTAGTTTGAGAATGATGATATCGATAGGTGAAGTATAAAATAGCAATGTTAAAGAAAGTCTTCCTATCTAAAAGGCCTGGATCTGCTATCCTCATACTTTGGAGGATACTACACATCGTGTGGGAGTTGAGTCTTTTCATGACATAATATCAAGTGGGTGGCCCCGATGTTTCTAATTAAGAAGCCGCCGGCATCCAAGTTCTTCAGAATGGAGTCTCCAGTCGGAACTACTGTACAAAAAGAGTAGACTGTGAAATTCTCGCCTTTTCGCGTTCATGTGTTATCGGCCGACGCCATGAATGATGGCTCAACACCTACACGCGATTGAGTACCTGGAAAGCTTCGGTTAGATCTGAGCCATGATTGATAGGTAGACTGCAGGCATATATCCGTGAACATAACGATACAGTATTCGACCAAACTGTTATGGAAGACTTCATCTAACTCAGCAGTATGATCTAGATAGTTGGTACAAGGGAACTTCTATATGTTTCGGGAGCACCTTCAGCGAACAGATCTATACCTATTGCACATTCTAACAGCATTCATGTAAGAGCCCGGCACAGCAAATTCTAAATAGGAAGCAACGGCTTCATGCAACACAAGAGCCTTGGTTCGTAGTAGGATCTAGGTCTAAAGGTAGGCGTCCGATTTTAGAGAGGATCCAGAGGCTTTTTCGTTCTCAAGTCTCTTGCGTGTTGTACTTGACCTCTGTGGGACATAGAACCGGTGATGCCTAGCACAGGAGGCTGGGAAACAATATATGATGTGGTTTTTTAAGCCGTAGCTATATGTGAATGTCTCATCTCTTTTTTGTCGTTCGTATATAAGATGACTCCTGGAGACCTCCCTTGTGAATTCCGTTCTGTTCTAATGGGTGAATGTGAATTCTGACCCAATCAAGAAACAGCATTCGACAGGATGAGAGCGGTCGCAAAGCTTTTGCTGATGCGGTAGACCACGTGCCCTGATAGAGATATAAGAAATAACTTGGACCATGTCATATAGAGTTTCCTCGTAGTGTCGAAGACTTTTGCTCGGTTGGGAATCTCCAAAGCTTGCCATTTATTCTCGTCGCAGACCCTCTCATCACACTTTCTGTTGATCGCCCGTACACAGAACTTTTGGTTGGTAAGTTCAGGATGAAAGCTTGTCAGATCAGGATCCTTCAGCAAGTCAAACTGATCGCTCATTCTAATAGCATTAGTCCTGCTTGTAACATGGAAAACCCAACTGTCGTCGCAGCTATGCGCGCTGCACCTCAAAACCCTGTTGACCGTGAGGACTTCGAGGTACAGGTTTCACCTGGCTACAAGGCGCCTTGCCGGATCTATTACACTACCGTACAGTCAGATCAACTTCCTCCCAATCCTGGTTCGCCTCCAGTCAAGCCAGTTGCTCCGAAGGCATTGCCAAAAGTGAATCCACTGGACTTGACCCCCGAGCAAACACAAGCCCGGCGAACCCTCGAGAAGCAATACAGAGGAAACAAAGCACATTACGAAACGCTCCTCAAGAAGTATAAGGATGAACGGGCTGCCTGGGAGAAAGCTTATGAAGCATACCAGGCATCTAGCCACTCCGACGATTTTTCAGCAGATGATTCATCTTCCACAGATAATTCGAGCGGCCCTCGACCAGATCCACTATGCATATTTACGCATGGGAAAAGCACCACGCTCGATGATCCCCATGTTCGTTCTTTCTGCATCGGGTTTGCTCGCACTGCGCCTATCATGCTGTTCCAAGACAATAGAGAGGAGGTGCTCAGAGTCCAGACCTTCCGCTCATTGGCCAATATCTATCCCAGCGCGAAGGCATATTCAGGACGTAGTCTCGGTGCTCGTAATGCTGCTCGTGCCTCTGTCTATTCAACGATTAAAAGAGCGATATTGGTCACATTTCCTCTGGTTCGTGGACTTGATATTCGGTATGCCGACTTGCTTGCCTTGAGCGCAGACACGGAGGTCCTATTTATCATTGGCGATTCAGACGTTTTATGCCCGGAGACTCACCTCTCAGAAGTCCGCAAGAAGATGAAGGCGAAGTCGTGGTGGATCAGACTTGTGGGAGGCGACCATAGGTTCCTGCTTTGGGAGACAAAGGTGATCCGCGACAGCATTTTGAATATCGCTGGTCAGATGGCATCGAAGGTAAGGGTTCCAGATCGTTTAACATCTTGAAGCTTGCTGAGAACTGGGAACTGACATTACTATGATCAGTGGGCAATTGAGGAGCATCACGATCCGAATCTGACTGAATTGACCATCGAATGGAAGAAAGGAGAGGACGGCAACTTCGCTGCTCATTGGACTCCATGGCATGCTCCGCAGCCCGAACTTCCTCGGCCCACAACTGGGATTACTATCGAAATCTCTGGAGCTCACTTGCCTGGCGCAGGAGGAAGGTTTTCATTTACTCTGCCTTCGAAGTTGTAATAGTGGCGATATGGCTACCGTGAAGACTGGGAACATATGATTCAGACAATTGCTAGTGGCTTGTGACTAGACTGGCGACTAGTTAGCAAGGAAGATGGGTGCTGGCGCCTGTTTCGCTCGTGGAGTAGATTCTTTTGCTTTGATGCCTTCTCCTTTGTCGATACCACAGATGGCTTGCTTCCTCTTGCGCACATTTGCGGGTCATTTGTCATGAACATGCGTTAGACAATAGTTTCGTAGCCAACTATGGCCTCAATGGAGATTAAATATCAAGAGATGCAAGGTAGAAGAATATGCCATTGGTGATAACCTTACAAGCCTTCTGTACTGTCCAAAAGTACTAGGAGCTGAAAGAGAAGAATAGAGTTGACATCAGTCACCCAATAGAACGCTTGTAGGTTTGAACAATCTTGCGGAACGAGATGTGACACAAAGCCGCTAGGTTTCTCCTCAGACAGTGTGATGAGCCCAGCCCGCACCCCACCTTCCTGATCTGGTCAGCAACTGCCCCTGTCATGTCTAACTAGCAGCTGACATAAATTGAAAATCGCCCACTTCTGGCTACCTACAAGATCATCATCCTGTAAGGTCGGATTGACTAGAGGAATCGACAATATGAGGCTCTTCACACTATCCTTGCTATTGCTAGCTCAACAAGCATTGGCATCTCTTCCGCCCCAGTTGCAACACCCGCTTTACGATCCCGCGAGCTCTTCGGCATCTTCCCTCTTAAAGCTTCACAGAAGCTTGGTCGAGCACGAATCAATCACAGGAAATGAACACGATGTCGCAGAGTACCTTGTCTCTTATCTGACCGACAGAGATTTCACTGTCGAGACCCAACGAGTCGACCCTTACAACGGTTCGAAAAGGCAGCGCTTGAATATCTATGCATACATAGGCAATCAGCGGAGGACGAGGGTGCTGGTTTCGTCACATATCGATACAGTACCACCATACTGGCCATACAAAAGGAATGGCAATGAGATCTGGGGCCGGGGAAGCGTTGACGCAAAAGCAAGTGTGGCCTCACAGATAACTGCCGTGGAAGAGCTACTAGCTGCAGGCAGTCTGGCCGAAGGGGACGTGTCCCTGCTGTTTGTTGTTGGAGAGGAGGTTGGCGGGGATGGTATGAAGAAGGCCAATGAGCTGAATTTGGCTTGGGAGACAGTTATATTTGGAGAACCGACAGAGTCGAAGCTTGCAAGTGGTCACAAGGGAAGCATGAGCTTCGATATTTTTGCAAAGGGGAAAGCGGGCCATTCAGGGTACCCGGAGCTAGGAAAGAGCGCCAATGCAATGTTGATTCCTGCGCTCAATCTACTCTTGAATGCCGAGCTACCTTACAGCAAGAAGTATGGGAATACAACTCTGAATATTGGTGAGATGGAGGGTGGAGTCGCAGCCAATGTGATCGCTGAGAACGCTAGGGCAAAGGTAATGATTAGGATTGCGGATGGCTCTGTTGAGGCGATCGAGAAGATTGTGTTGGACACTCTTCAAGCAGCTGACGAAGAATTGGAAGTGAAATTTAAAGGTGGGTATGGGCCTGTCTATATCGACAGTGATGTGCCGGGTAGGTAATGGCCATGGACCACCTTTGATCGGCTCACTGACATTGTTAGGCTTTGAGACTATTGTCGTTAACTATGGGACTGATATCCCGAGCCTAAAGGGAGATCACAAGCGATATCTTTACGGCCCAGGGAGCATCCTCATGGCTCACAGCGATCATGAACACCTGAACCTGAAAGATCTAGGATCTGCAGTGAAGGGATATAAAGCTCTCATTGAATATTCACTGACGTGATTGTACTAATCAATTTTGATCTAAGCCATTCTTCCATATTGTCTCGTAGCAGAATATGTCAAATCTATGTCAATCAGGCAATTGTTGTCAGGACCGATGAAGGTGGTTCAGCGTCCCTCATATTGGAACCGGGTAGGATGTATCAACATCTCTCGCCTCAGTTGTGCCCTGGTTTGGATCGCTCTGTGTGTGCTCTAATGCTGCCAGCTAGATGAAGACGATCCCGACTAGCTATTAGTCAGATGCTTTGACGGCATGCGAAGACATTCTATGTCACACAGGATCAGTTACCTGATGTGATACAGTCTCTAAATTCGACCAACATGTTGTTCTAGTTTCGAATCTGTCAGACGCTAGGCACGGATACCTTGTGAGGTCCACCGCGAAGAACCAGCTGCCTCGAGACTCGGCTTCTTAGGATGTAATTGTTGGAATCGTAAGCTCTATCTAACATGTGACTGTGGTTGCGTGCCACCCCTTTTTGGATTGTTCTTCCGACCTTGAGTCAGGAATACCCGTTAGTCCCACTATGATTTTTGGGTGATCAGAGGGCTCTGAATGATTTCTGTGAAGTCGCGAGCCCAGTATACGGACTTGTCATCCGTTCCTCGAAACTGTGATATATGAGCGACATCAACATCAACTCGTCTCAGCGTCTCCATCAGACTGCTCTGCCCATCTTCTGATATTACGATTCCTATCACCTCATCATCCGTCAGACACTCTATATCTGTGCCCGAATCTCCGATGTAGATGGGGAAAAGTGTCTTTCCCGTTTTACCAATCGAGCCCCAGAACTTTAACAAATTCTTCATTGCGACAAGCTTGTCTACTGACGACGAGAGAACTGTATCTGGCTGCCAGTGTGGGACGATGCCGCCTGGCTGGAGAACTCCCGCCTTGTTTGGGAAGTTTGTCACGACGTGTGTGTACTTGGAATGAAATTTTGTCGTCGCTAAGACGCCCCCAACGAAGTCTCGAGAGAAGTTCACCGAAACGATGCCTGACAAGCTTCCATTTCCGGCTAGTACTTCGACAAATTCAGTGAAGCCTTTCCGTAATTCGACGACTCCATTTTCAACAGCTTCGGATCCAAAATCATACCAACCGCCTGAACCGCCGGGTGCGTTGGCCGTAGTGATGCCCTCAAAGATGCCCGAAGTGCTGACACGCTCAAAACTCCTCGTTTCTATATCCTTGAGACTCCTGTAGTGATCAATCTCCTCTTTCAGTGTCCTTCGGTCCTCCTTGACAGGCCGATATTGTCCCATGTGCTGCGTGAAATCCTCACCATACTTGGCGATTATATCGTCCCACACGGGTTGGAAATCCCGACCTCGGCAATACTGCCACGATATTGCATATCTCGCTATCGTACTTATTGTGTCTTTTGTAGTAATAGTCCCATCGAAGTCGAGTATGAAGGCTCGAGACGCTGGCTTGGCCGAGGATTTTCTAGGATTTGGAGGCATGGTGGTACCGCGAGAGCTAGTCGGCCTCCCGATCTTAGCAGCGAGTTTAGACATTGGTGGACGCCCTCGAGGACTATAAATGATGAGTTAGGCCAGGCTCCGTGGACGTGGACGTGGTCATTGCGGTCATTCATTCAACGATCCCAGGGGAAGCACTCTCCTGTGATCCACGAACAGAAGCTTGCGCTTGAGGTTCCCGAGGTTGCGGAAGGAGTGCGCTGATCGCGGGTTTATTGTAAAGTGCAGAGTTCCAACCGGTCTTGGGACTAGTCCGCGCGTCGAAACGTGCTGGTAACCTGGTAGGGACGAGGGGCATAAGTTGCCAAACCTTATTCGCCGGCTCTTGTTTCGTGGTCTAACTCCAAGCGGCACTTGGTCGTGCAGCGCAGAGGCAGACGGAGGAAGTCCGCAATGTAAGACTGGATTGCTCGTTTTGAGGAGCCAATCCAGATGCAACGATTTCTCGGGCGAAAATTCATGTCTCGGAGTCCACCGCCCACTCGCACGCTCGCTGTTATGGCGGCTTTCTCGTTGACTTCGTCAACATACATAAGCTGTATCGTGAGATGTCAATAGTGAGGAACAAGCATACAAATACTGACCTGGGCGTCATTGTAGGCTATGTATATCCTTATATCTTTATATCCGGTCTCCTGGCTCCATACGCCCTCTCATCCAGCCCAAATACATCATCTGGAGCCGGTTGGCACAGCTCACTCAAGCCTCTGCTGACCGCAGACGTATAAGCCGTGTCCACTCCGCTCCTGGTAAATCTAACCGCTGACTTGGGATCCGGAGTCGGTTCTCATCCTTGGACCGGAAGCTGCTTCGTAAGCAAGAACCGTTCCGACGAGTGCGGGACGGAGAGTTTTAAGCAAAAACAGGACGATGTCGAAGGCTAAAGATTGGTCGTCTGCTTACCGCACTTCTATGAGAACAGCATTTGACGTGTGCCGCATGCATGCTAAAACTGTGCCGTACAACAATGCCGGCATTTCCATCCCAGGTATGGTGGCATATTGAAAGGAGTTTTGCTATTTGGTAAGGCACTGTTCTCTGCGCAATTTGGAGAATTATTCAAAAGATGAAAGTTGAACAAGTAATGGTTATGAGTATCAAATATACAACGAGCGGCTACCTGACTTGGACGTATTTCATATTCCCTAAAGTGGTTCTGTATGCATGATGACTAATCATTCATGATTTGGGTCCTCGTCCTCGTCCTCGTCCTCGGCGTTCTGCTCCCTGCCACGGAAATATCCAGGTGGATCCTGACTGACATGCCCTGATGATTATCTACTCTAGATGCATTCGCAACATTGCCCCTCGTCAGCTGATCGTCTCTCAGACACGATGTGCACATTGTCTCATTCAAAGTAAAGCCGCTGTTCGAAAATATGCGGGCTCGCGCTATTCTTTGCACGTCCCGAATAGGGGCGCCCAAAAAGCCTCCGCCAAGCTCGATGAGCTACCACAAGGCACTATACCTTTAGAGTCTCTACCACTTGAGGAGAAAGAGCCAGCTTTACCTACTGTAATGCTCCAAGCTCGGAGCAACATGAGGAAGTTTGAGAATTGTGTTCTCCTTACTCGAGTTGGTGGCTTCTATGAAATGTACTTTGAGCATGCGGACGAAATTGGGCCTTTGTTAAATCTGAAGGTGGCACGTAGAAGGACTGGTCCAAAGACAAGTCCTACAATGGTTTCTATGGTACTTTCTCTTTGGACGAGGTCAGAGACGGTTGCTAAATGACGTGTAGGCGGGCTTTCCATTCTTCCAATTGGACAGGTATCTGAAGATTCTTGTGCAAGATTTGAACCGATATGTTGCTATTGCTGAAGAGTTTCGCAATGAACCTTCTGAAAAAATCAAAGCTGGAGGTTTAATGAATGACAGAAAAGTCACACGTATCATCACGCCCGGAACATTGATCGATGAGAACTTTATGGATCCATTTACAAATAATTATGTTCTTGCTATCCATGTGGGAGCAGGAGCTCATGAGGTGCCACAAGAACCCGAGGCGGAGCGAGATCATCTCACGCCTTTATGGCAGTCTGACACGCAAATTGGGCTAGCATGGCTGGATCTATCTACGGGCCAATTCTTTATTCAATCAACGACACTAGTAGCCTTGCCATCATTTCTTGCCCGGATTGGACCTCGAGAGATTGTACTCCACGAAGGCTTCCAGACGTCTAAAGATCATGGGATTTTCGCTGCTCTCGTAGAGGACCACCATCTCATTACCTATTCAAACCCTTCTGACATGAAGCCCGCTGTGGAGTGGTCACCTATGCTAGAATCACCTATCTCTACAAGGTTGGCCAATACGATCACATCTGAGGAAGAAGCTGCTGGTAGTGCACTACTTCAGTATGTTGAAACGAGGTTGCAAGGCTCAAATCTGAAACTCCAGCCTCCTACGAGACAGCTGGATCTGATGGCTATCGACAAGAACACTATGCGAACTTTAGAAATCAAAAGAACTATTCGAGAGGACCTTGTCACGGGAAGTTTGCTCCATGTCATACGGCGTACGGTGACCAAAGGGGGTGCAAGATTGTTAGACAACTGGTTGAGTATGTTAATCTTTCCCTCAGCCTAATATGCTGCTAATTGTAGACCAGGCTCACCTTCGACATCGATGGGGGTCATTAACGCTCGTCTTGACTTAGTGACATATCTGCTGCACAATGAATCACTTCGAGAACGCATCGCTGTTCCATTGAGAAGAAGTCACGATTCTCATCGCTTGTTACAAAAGTTTGCGTTCGGTCGAGGCGATCCAGACGACATGCTGGCTCTAGCTAGCACCATACAAGCGACGCAGGAGCTGGTCACCACCCTCTTCCAGCATGGCAGCGACGAATCTTGTATTCGTAACATGGCGGCTCGCATCAAACTTGACGGTCCAGCTGACCTTGCCAGCCGCATCAAAGATGCTATTGACGAGGAGGGCATTGAACAGCAACACATGATAGAGGATGGAGAAGCCGGTGAAATGCAAGCTCTTGCACAAGCTGTCGTTATATCAGAAGGATCAGTGGACGATGCTAATATTCTTCCGAAGAAAAAGAAGAAGCCGATGAGCATCAGAGATCATTACGCCGAAGACAACGAGGCATGGATCATGAAGCCCGCAGCCAGTCCTACACTAGAGCGTCTTCATCTTGACCTCGGCAACCTCTTTGTTCAGAGGACAAGCCTCGAGAATGACCTCCAAACCCGTCTCAATGTACCGAGCCTCACGCTCCGCTTCACCCCAGGGCTTGGCCACATCTGCCATATCAAAGGAAAAGACGTCAAGCGGGACCTCGCTGAAGGCCGCCGCGTCAGCTCCAGCAAGAGCACCTCCTCCTTTCATCATCCAGAATGGACTGACCTAGGAAATCGCATCGACAGATGCAGGGACCGGATCCGCACGGAAGAGCAACGCGTCTTTCGCGAACTGCGCGAGCACGTCATTCACAATATTGTCAAGCTACGCCGTAACGCCGCCGTGCTGGACGAGCTCGATATCGGCGCTTCATTTGCGCTGTTAGCCGCGGAGAAAAACTGGACTAGGCCGATTCTCAATAGTTCTACAAGTCATAAAATTGTGGGGGGCCGACATCCTACTGTGGAGGGAGGACTGGAGGAAGAAGGCAGGAGTTTCACAACAAATGATTGCTTTGTAGGCGATGTACAAAAGATCTGGCTCATCACAGGTCCGAACATGGCAGGCAAGAGTACGTTTCTGCGCCAGAACGCACTCATCACTATTCTGGCACAAGTCGGGTCCTACGTACCAGCGCAATACGCGGAGCTGGGCATCGTGGATCAGATATTCAGCCGCGTCGGCTCGGCAGACAATCTGTATAAGGATCAGAGTACGTTTATGGTAGAGATGCTAGAAACGGCCACGATACTGAAACATGCAACGCCAAGATCTTTCGTGGTGATGGATGAGATAGGGAGGGGAACAACGCCGCAAGATGGGACTGCAGTCGCGTTTGCGTGCCTGAATCACTTGCATAGTGTTAACAGATGCAGAACGCTGTTCGCGACGCATTTCCATGAGCTAGCGGACATGTCACATGAGAAAGGGATGCAGAGCGTAGGGTGCTATTGTACGGATGTGGAAGAGGATGAGGGTGGTGGAGAGGGCTTTAGGTATGTGCATAGGTTGAGGGAGGGCGTTAATAGGCAGAGTCATGCGCTGAAGGTTGCGAGGTTGGCGGGTCTCCCTGAGCAGGCGATTGCTGTTGCAAGGGAGATATTGGAGAAGGATAATGGGGTTCCTGTGTAATACAGTAAGCGTTGTGTATACCAATTTGGCGGCATTGTACAGATAGGTAGGTGTAAGGAAGCACAGTCAGGAAAAAATTAGAGTTGTTGTTGTTTGGTCTGCAAGGAGCTGACCTCCGTTCAGGGTTAAAAAGCTTTTGATTTGCTCATCATATGCTTTGGACTGATAAGTGGTGTAAGATAGAAGAGAAAGTTAGCTACTGACCTTTTCTCAGCTCTAATATGCGCGTTTGATAATTTTTGGTTTTCACTTCACTCAAGCTCATACTACAAACAAGGAGCTGCCGAAATATGCATTGAGAAGCTTCGGTTTGAGAACTTGCTCTATTTCTATTTCGACGAAATTCGTATAGTAGCGCCCCTGAAAATTAGCAAGGCTTTGACTGACTTAGTCGAACAAGCCTCCGAATCCCTCATCTCCGGACTCCTCAGCTTCACTCTCTTCCTTCTTGGCCTCCTCAGCGGCAGCTGGCGCATCCGCGGTTGCTGCGGCAGCAGGAGCCGATGAAGCGTAAGCGTCAGGGTTTGCGATACGGTCCTTCAAGTCCTCGATCTCAGGCCAGCTGTACTCAGTCTCGATGGCAACAGCCAGGACCTTCTTGTAGCTGTTGACAATGGAGTGCATGACTGATGGAAGGGTTGGGAAGTTGATAGCCAACGAGATGGTAGCAATGGTTGTGATGGCACTCGAGAAAGATTTGAGAAGTTGAGCCTCCTCAATGTCGAGCACACTAGGTGGGAAGGTGTTGCCCTGGTCGTAGACTTGGGCGATGCCCATACCGTAAGTGAAGGGCGAGATATTCAACATGTTGAGCAGCGTAGCCTCGGAAGCTCCGACCTTGCTTCCGGCCTCGACAAGCTTCAAATCAGTGGTAATTTCAATTGTACCACGGGCAATCTTGGTGGGAACACCGAGGGCCTGGAAGAAAGAGGTCTTTCCAGGTTCCATACCAGTGTTACCAGCGGGGACGTACACGTCGGCGGGAGCAACGGCACCAGCTCTGGCGGGAGCCGCAACCTTGTTGGAGAGGATCTTATCACGGATGTCCTTCAGCTCGCCATTGGTAAAGACGAAACCGACGTTGCCTTTGACGAAAGGAAGCAGACGCTCGTACTCGGGGGCATCGGCGACGAAGCCTTTGATAGCACGACGGACCTATGGGATTGGAAATTAAAACGTGTGCGCAACTTAGATTTTTAGAACCTCTCACCATAGTATTCTTGCCCATCAATACAACACCCTCGCCACGGAGGGCGTGTCGGATCTCGTGCATCTGCTGGGAACTGACATTGTCGACGGTGACAATGAAGATGCTCTTGTAATCTTCGAGGAGGCCCTTGAGCTTGTCGAAGTAGCCGGCCTTGTTTGCTGATTTGCCCCCCATATCTTCTTAGGATGAAGGCAGGATTTTTAAGGGTCAAATACTGTAGTTAGGAATGGGAATCGCTCAAGGACGCTTGAGAATCGGTGGATGTCTCGAAACTTCCTGCGATTTTCGCGAATATCATTGTGGGCGAAACATCTTAGCGCTAAAACCAGGACGTATTTGATTGGCAGATATCTTTGTCACGTGACATAAAAAGTCGAATATAGATCTTGAAGTCGTCCTGAACGTTCTAGTGGCCCTATTACAAGTCGACCAACTTAAAAAACGCCTTCTTCACCGATGGCAGGGATCGGGATGCCATACCAGTGCCTGAAAAGGTGTGGAAATTTTCTTGTCGGTGCCAACGGCTCCGCAATCGACTTATATAACTTCGATGACGGCTCGTTTCTCTCCACATGGCATTGTCCCACAAGTCAAGATGATACCAAGAAGGATCCATTCATCCAACCAGTCCAAGCCAGTCTAGAGAATGAAGATTCAATATCGTCGTCAGTAGATATAAAGATTGATTCGTCGCCGCCACCTGCGAAGAGAAGAAAAGTGTCAGTGGAAGAGAACGAGAATGAAGATTCCGTTGAGGTGCCTAATGATAGTAATAAGGGAGGAAAGAAGAAAAACAGGAAGGACAGGAAACTGAACAACAGATCTGAATCCATAGCTAGCGGTCTCGAGGCTCCAGCTATCATAGCTTTAGCAGTCACCTCAGACGCACAACACGTGATAGCCATCACTGGAGAGGACAAAAGCGTCCGAGTCTTCTCTTTCTTTTCTCAAGATGGGACTACGAAATTACAACAATTGTCTCAAAGGTAGTAAATTATCTCATTCGTGTAGATGCCTTCATGATATACGACTAACGTACGATCTAGAGCAATGCCCAAACGTCCTTGCGCCCTTGCTATATCAGAAGACAACACAACGATCATCAGTGCCGACAAATTTGGAGACGTCTACTCCATTCCTCTCCTCCCGTCTTCACTTCCCTCCAAACCACCTTCCCAGTCACTAAATCCAGACAAACCATTCAAACCCTCAGCCAACGAACTAACAATCCACTCCGAGCGCAACCGCAAAGCACTCGAGAACCAAAAGCGCCAAAAGGCTCTTCATCACAATCTCCCAAAGCCAGAAGCGGATTTTGAGCAAACTCTTCTTTTAGGCCACGTGAGTCTGCTTACAGATGTCAAATTAGCCAAAGGGAAAGAGGAAAGGAGTCTTATCGTTACTGCAGACCGGGACGAGCATATCCGGATCTCGAGGGGCATCCCACAGACGCACATCATTGAAAACTTTTGTCTCGGGCATGAAGAGTTTGTGAGTCGGATATGTATTCCGGAAGGGAGGCCCGAGATATTGATAAGTGGCGGCGGAGACGACGATCTTTTCATCTGGGAGTGGGAACGAGGGGAGCTACTGTCGAGAACAGACTTGAAGAAATTCCTTCATGATGGGGAGAAGACGGGGAAAATCGCTGTATCAGGCATCTGGTATGTGAGAGAAGGTGAGAGGGATTGTGTGATTGTTACCGTTGAGGGGTAAGAGATTCTTGGTATTTTTGAGATGGCATTTGCTAACGAAAGCTAGGGTTCCAATGTTGTTCCTTTTCTATCTGTCAGGGAACGCGCTCAAACATGCACAGAGTGTGACTTTGACAGGAAACGCGCTTTCTGTTGTGAGTGGACCGCTAGGCCCCGACGATGCGTTGAGAAAAGTCTTTGTGTCTGTCGATAATATCTATAAGGCTGGCTCAACGACTGAGCCCCGGGACAACGATGAGCAAGCGGATATCATCGAGGCTTTCTTTCTCAAGAATGGATTACTCATCAAGCAAACTTCGATTCAGGCTGTGGCAGCAAGTGGCCTAACCCAAGAGGCTTTAGGCGGGTTGAGAAATCTATTGTATAGTCTTGAGAATCTAAGGAAGAGGGATGGGGAAGCGGGAGCCAAGGCGAACGGTGCTGGTAAAAATACGGGAATCGAAGGGATGCCGTGATGGATGGAGATAATGCTACCCATGGTGATGAATAGCCAAGGATATCGAAAGAGTAAATTGGAGTGTGCATGGCTTCACTTCGAATGCGAATGCGTGTAAATTTGTGACCATTAATATAATGCAAGTGAAATCTAACTTGCAGAGCTCAGCCAGGCAATTCCCAAAAACATGGCTTGTTTGGTCTAACTTGTACTCAATATTGCGTATGCATTCCTTCGACTTAGCTAATCTGTCCTTCCCCACGGGACCTGCGTTGATTCTGACCTTGGCAAAGTTCGCCCGTTAACATCAAACTGCTGCCCATAACCTGTCTGTCCCCACGGGACCTGCGTTGATTCTGACCTTGGCAAAGCTCGCCCGTCATCATCAAACTGCTGTCTATAACCCACGGGCATCTTTGCTGCTCGTAGAAAGCGCAGCTTCCTTTCATTTAGTCGCTCTCTGTGCCAATACGTAGCTGCATCCACTTTCTCGGCAACATCTGTTCCCTCAGCCTGCTCAATCAATTTGAGAGCCCATCTGACTCGGCCGTCAGGAAGCCATTCCTGTTCAGATATGGCCGGTGCAATACTAGCCAAGGTAAGAGCTCTTGTCATTTCCGCCGGAATAGGATTGCCACGTATGCGGAGAGTAAGCAAGCATTGAGTGATGTTCCTCAACTTAAAACTTTGGCTCCGATTAGCTTTCGCAAAGGCTGTTGCTATCCTGGTGATATAAACTACCATGGATGTGGATAGTTGGTCTTTCGGATTCGTTGACATTCTGGGGAATGCATGATGCGGTAAGTTGGACCATAAAGGGATACCCAAGGTGCCCCAGATTTGCGCAGAGCCGAAGCCATTGTCGATCAGCGAAATGATGAACTCTGGAGACCTGTCCAGGTGTAAACCGCGAAGGTCGCTTTTCATATGACTCCAGAGTGAATAAATCTCATATGCAGCGATAGGGTCGTAGTAACTCGTCATGACGAAACATTTTTTGATTGTCGCTGTGGGAAGCTTCATTCCGATTTCGTTCATGGCGGTGAAAGTATTTGATAACTGCCTGAAATGGCCGACTTCGCGAGATATCCTGAAAATCTCTTCACTTCGCGGCACAATTGGCTCTCCATGCCTCTCCATGATGCAGAGTAGGTTGGCAATATCATTCTGACTATATCTGCGGTGGCTGTGAGCATTTTTAATGATTGATGGATGTTTTAATAGCCCTCTGCTGGTCCAATGGTCAAGCATGATACTCGCGACGGCACGCTGGGTGAGTCGTGCGGAGCCAAAGAACGAATTAGCTGTTTCATACAATAAATAACTGCGATCATTGGTAATTTGTGCCACCAGAGACAGCCAGTAAAATCTCAAAGCAACTTTTGACGTCTCCGGAGCTTCATCGAAAGCTGTGATGATTTGCGTAGAGCAACCTCTGATGAGACCCGTTAAGGACTTACCGCCAAAACTCTTGAGAGCCTCAGCGAGAGATGATACAGACTGTTGGTGAGGGAACAACATTTCCTCTGCTTTGTCGATAGCTTCTATGCTTCGATAAATGCCTTCCTTGATTCCGGGGACTAAGTCTTGAATCACCCATAGATTCTCCAAACTAGATTCCGACTCGAGAATTGCAACTAGACTATCGGCACGGCCTAACAGGCGGTCGACTGACTCCACCGCTTCTTCAATACCAACTGGGACCATGTCCGTCGCGGCGGCAAACTGTGGGACGGTCCAGCTATGTGCCCAAGCACAGATTAGCTTGATAATATTTTGCTCCATATAGTCGAGTTGCTTAGATAAAGCAGAGGAAATTATGCTGCGGGCTAGTTTTTGGACTTCTGGAGTAATGGCAATCTCTGACAGGATGCCAAGAACTTCGCCCAGAAAGTTGCCAGAATATTTGCTGAATGAAACAACTTTGCAAGCTGCGATTCCATCCCAGATATCTTGACAAATTGTAAGAGAGAGCGATTCCCTCAATGGAGATCCAGAGATCTCCAATTTGTAGGTAGTGAGCGCCAAAAGTAGCTTATGATTATATACTTCGCCAAGGACGAGACTCTGTTTCAACCGGGAGCTGAAGTCGTTACACACCTCACCGATAGCATCGCCATGTGTGGCGCGAATGACTTGCTGAAACGTGAGAATGTCTGAAAAGGTTAAGCCTTCCTGCAAGGCTTTTGAAGGCACATTGCCTCTGTCTTCCGGAATAGTCAATGGTGGAGGTGGGGGGCTATCAAAAGACGGTACCCAATTCGAAAGCCATCCGTGTACGGCTTCTTCCGACTTCGGTGTTGGAGGCTCCCATTGATATCTTGTCCTATCAACCTCTCCAAACAGACTCCACATGGGAGGGAGGTTGTAGGGAGATGTGGGTGTCGGCTCAGAGACCTGCGCCATCCTTCGTCTTCCCAAACGTCTACGAGACTCCAAGGGCCCCGGGACAAAGCTTCCATGTCGCCGAGTGGACCTCGAGAGGCTGATGAATCGCAGGAAAGCTCCGTGGAGTACATCATCGGATATCCATATCGTCTCGGAGGATATAAATCGCTGACGCTGCACTGCTCGACGGCAGGCAGAAGGGCAGCTCTGCATGGGCTATCGGGCTTCCTCTGCCATGTATGAGGTATGGGACGAGGTAGAACGTGTTAATTTCGTCGAATTGAGATCTATCGTTGTTGACATGCAATGGTTGTCGGGAGCGATTGACAGACAAGCTCGATAGAAGCTTTGAAGTTGAAGATCTCATTGAGTTTGGCGCGAGCCACCCCGGTCTGTCCGACCGAGGCGCAAAATAAGCTCCAGGAACCACAAACACCGTACATCCATTACGGAAGTAGCCTCGGCGGGGTATGGATGGATTCTGAAGGCACATTTAATCCCCAACACCTGCGCATTCAGATCCAGCACGGAGGAGGGATCACAATGTCTCATGACTTCGAGACCTTGAAGAATGATTTGATCATCCGGACAGCATGGGGTGCGTAGCTCTTCTCGAACTTGGAGGGGCAGAAAAGGATAATGACGAATTCGAATATAGGCCAAAAAGTTGAAAGGCCCCCTATGTGGGTGATGCGGCAAGGTGACATCTCTCAATGCATATGTTAGACATTTGAATAACACCTTTATAGCTGGACGATACCTCCCCGAGTACCATGAAGCTAAGGGCAACCACGACTTCTTCGAATGCTGCCGTTCTCCAGAAATCGCCTCCACCTTAACTCTCCAGCCAATCGAGAGATACGAAGGTCTAGTCGACGCAGCGATCATCTTCTCCGATATATTAGTCATTCCTCAAGCACTTGGTATGACGGTCGAGATGGTGGATAAGAAAGGACCACATTTTCCAGACCCGCTGAAGTCGCCTGACGATGAGCAGTACCAACAGGTTCTGCAGAAAGAAGTCGATGTTGCAGCAGAGCTAGATTATGTTTACAAGGCTATCACGATGACGAGACATAAGCTTAAGGGCAGAGTTCCGCTATTTGGGTTCTGCGGTGCTCCATGGACCCTACTCTGTTATATGGTCGAGGGTGGTGGTAGCAAGTTATTCATCCAGACTAAAACTTGGATATACAAATATCCTCAAGCCAGCAAAAATCTTCTGCAGAAGATTGCTGAAGTCTGTGTGGAGTATCTGGCGTTACAAGTACAAGCAGGTGCTCAGGTCAGTCCACAAGGTGTCCATGAAGGCCTCGTATTGATATTTGATTTAGCTTGTGCAAGTATTCGACTCGTGGGCTGCTGAACTATCACCGGCGACATTCAAGGAGTTCTCACAGCCATACCTCGCCTACATCTCCGCCAATCTTCCAAAGAGGTTGGAGGAGCTGCATCTGGAAGCAGTACCAATGGTTGTTTTTGCAAAGGGAGCATGGCATGCATTGGACTCGCTATGCGACCTTGGTTACCAAGTTGTTGGCTTAGACTGGCTACAAGACCCTGCGGAAGCAGTCAAGATTAGAGGTAGTAGGAATATTGTCTTTCAAGGAAATGCAGACCCGGGTATACTGTACGGATCAAAAGAAAACATCACGAAAGTAGTGAAGAATATTATTACTGGATTTGGTGGGGGAAAGCAAGGCTGGATTGCAAATTTGGGCCACGGTGAGTATCTCTCATTGTAGGACCTTTTCAAGACTCAACTGATGTTCTCTAGGAATCACACCTGGCGTCAACCCCGACGATCTCAAGTTCTATTTCGAGGAGCTCCACCGTTTAACCAAGAGTTGATTCCTGTATTATAGCTTCATATAGAACACAAAAGTCATCTTCCGCATGTCATGCCTCTTTTGAGTACACCCTCTTCTCTACCCCAATATCCTCATTCCTATAATCGCCTTATCAGCATTCATTCCAGACAAATCTATATGCATCGACCTACCAAACCTCAGGCTTCTCCTCAATAAACTTCTCCATAAGCTCTCTACACTCCTCGTTGTGCAACACCACAACCTCAATGCCCCTTTGTTTCAAATACGCTTCTCCGCCTAGGAACGTTTTGTTCTCACCAATCACGACACGTGAGATGCCGTACAAGATGCAGGCGCCGGTACTTTTGCCATTAGTGTCAAATATGGGAAGGAGAGGGATAAGGGAAATGTACCACATGTCACAGGGAGAAAGAGTCGTATACATCGTTGCGCCTTTGTACGCCGATGCTGGAAGCCGACCTGAATTCTCTAGTGCTGTTGTCTCGCCCTGAGGTTCTCGTTAGTAGATTATGTTTTATGGAACATTAGGAGGTCTGAGAATTCACGTGGTGGATAGCTGAGCCTTTCTGGACGCGCATGTTGCGGCCTCTGCCTAGTAGTTTGCCATCTCGGGAGATGAGGGCTGCTCCAATCTGTGAATTATACATGTCAAAGATGTTTCTTGACCATTATGATGTAGGATTGCCGTTGGGCGAGATGTCTTACGGGAACTCCGCCTTCGCTGTAGCCAATCTTCGCTTCTTCTACAGCGATTGCAAAGGCTTCCTTATCACTCATCATCATTGCTGCTGTTTGTGTTTTACCTAAATTCTTCACTTGTGCTCGAAGCTTTTTCGTCTTCTTCTCTATATTTTCGGGGGATTATTTGAAGGGGAGATAAAGTACAAGAAAGTGCTAAAACTATGGTATCTTCGCGTAGTGACTAAATTTTATTTCAGTGCTGTAGTTGAATCTCCACCTTCCACATCCCACTCATCGACCGGCTGGCGAGACACCAGCTACTGCCCGGATAGACAGCATAATGCAATAATTGCAAGAGACTATCCTCGACCGAGAATTCCGGGAGGCCTTTCAACTAAGATGATTCACAGTGATATTCGTAATATTGCTCTGCAGACTTGCGGCTGTTGGACTGCCCCTCCCCCTCCTCGCAAACCGATTCTCCAGAGTATGCTTATCGATAAGACATTTTCGCCCAAGAAAGGGAAAGTGGAAAATGGCTCTGATTGGCTGCAGCGGGACGGCAAGGATTGTGCATCGGAGCTAAAATTGGATGGAAGGTTGCGGACACCAGGACCAGGGACGAAACATTGTATCGATGTGCTTGAATATGATCACAAAGTGCAGATGAGCGAGGCTCCTCTTGCATCATGTAGGTGATTATCCAGACATCAGTTCTGGAGTCTTCGCAGCGGAGTTTCCTCTCCATTCACTTGGTGTGAGCCTTGCATGACGGGGCTGGGGGCGATTACCTAAATGGGAAGCCAGAGTTCTATCATGTTCCATGGAACCTATTAGCGATTTTCGACTTCTCGGAGATCAGGACCACGACGTGAACCATTTTCTAAAAACATAAATCCTTCGTAACCATAATTTCGCAATACCCCTCTTCACTCTGCTCCTGCGCTCCAGCCATCTGCATTTGAAATACGAAATCAGTCCTCCAGGAACTCCGGCAATCATCCGCGTCCGTTGCCTCGGGAAGATTCTTGCGCCCGCAAGCAAGGCAGCCCAGCCTCAGCCTGAACCGTGGGTCAGCCCTCTCTCTTTTGCTTTTGTTGCCTGCGCCCAAACATCTACAGGATGATTGTTGCTGCCTGTATCTAGAGTTCTTGCAGTAGCCTCGAGATTGTCTGGACTGCTTGAATACTCATTTCGTCGCTAACACTTCCGGAGCAGACGCCGTGGACTCTCTTCCCGCCACCCAGAAGTCACAGCTGAACTTGAGATCCCTTGCGTTCGAGAATAGAAAATAGACGTGTAATTTTCTACACGACGTCTCTTTCACACCTAGACCGACAAAATGCCTAAGGACACTAAGTTCTACGACGTCCTTGGTGTAAGTCTTCCCCTCGCCCGGGAGCTACTGCCATCTGACAATTCACAAGGTTTCGCCGAATGCCACAGACGCTGAGCTGAAAAAGGCCTACAAAATTGGGGCTTTGAAGCACCATCCAGGTATGCATCACATCCGTCTATTGGAGGATCTGGCTGATATCGGTGTTTAGACAAGAATAAGAACAATCCCCACGCCGAAGAAAAGTTCAAGGACCTGTCTCACGCATACGAGGTTCTTTCTGATCCACAAAAGCGCCAGATCTACGATCAATATGGCGAGGAAGGCCTGGAGGGTGGCGGAGCAGGTGGTGGTATGAATGCCGAGGACCTTTTCTCCCAGTTCTTTGGTGGCGGATCGGCATTTGGAGGTGGTGGGTTTGGCGGCATGTTTGGCGGAGGTATGCAAAGTCGCGGACCACCAAAAGCTCGAGTCATCCACCATATCCACAAGGTTTCCTTGGAGGACATCTACCGAGGAAAGGTCTCCAAGCTTGCCCTCCAAAAATCCGTCATTTGTCCAAAGTGTGATGGACGCGGTGGAAAGGAAGGAGCCGTCAAGAAGTGTAGTGGTTGCGATGGTCACGGAATGAAGACTATGATGCGTCAGATGGGTCCGATGATCCAACGCTTCCAGACCGTCTGTCCCGACTGTAATGGAGAAGGTGAGCTCATCCGTGAAAAGGACAAATGCAAGGGATGCGCTGGAAAGAAGACTATTGTGGAGAGAAAGGTCCTCCATGTACACGTAGACAGAGGTGTGCGCACAGGCCACAAGATCGAGTTCCGGGGCGAGGGCGACCAGACTCCTGGCGTCCAACCAGGTGATGTGGTTTTCGAAATCGAACAAAAGCCACACCCACGCTTCCAACGAAAGGAGGACGATCTTTTTTACCATGCTGAAATCGACCTCGTCACGGCTCTGGCAGGCGGTCAAATTTTCATCGAGCATTTGGACGAACGATGGCTCAGCGTAGAAATTCTCCCCGGGGAAGTAATTAGTCCAGGTAAGTCCGAACCATTTTCTGGAATGACGTTTGGCGTGCTAAGACTCTTGCAGGAAATCTAAAAATGGTACGGGGACAAGGTATGCCATCGTATAGACACCACGACTTTGGTAATCTTTTTGTCCAATTCGACGTCAAATTCCCAGAGAAGAATTTCACAACCGAACCTGCAGCGTTCGAAGCTTTGAAACAAATTTTGGGTCCTCCAAAAGCAGCTATCGCAGCCCCTGCAGATGTCATGACCGAGACTGTCGACTTTGAGGATGTCGATCCAAGTCAGCGGGCACGAGCCGCAGGGGCTACCGCCATGGATGAAGACGACGAAGATGGACACCCTGGTGGAGAACGCGTGCAGTGCGCTTCGCAATAAAGCGCGATGAAGGAACGATACTCTTTGCATGAGATTTTCTTTAGCATGAGCATTTGGATGGGGTAGGTGCAGAATACCTTTTTGACGTCTTGTCCGCGTCCTCGTAACTCGATGGCTGGGCAAGGGAGCAACTAATAGATGGTCCGAACCTTGTGTCGTTCGGGTTGATTTGACAAGCATGTTACACCTTCCTCACGCATTTCCCTTTGCTTGGGTTATATTGGCAGACATTGTATTGAGGCGTTCAGCTGGTTAGGACTTAGACATCGTGAAAAGAATATTTCAAAGAATCTCACGGTCTACTGTGTGATGAATCTAAATGGTTTGGGAATGGAATTGCTCTGGTGTGGCACCCCACTAATCAATTGACGTTCTTGCGGTTTTGGCACCTATCCTCAGCTATAATCTAACGACGACTTCTCATATATAAGTACCTTACACATTGCTGCAGCTCTGCTTACTATACCACATAGTTGTGCCAGTCATGTGCAATGGACACTCGTATATTTGATGAGTCAAGCCTCGACTCAGACCGATACCTCTTATAGCCATATAATCTGTGCCGCTATACACCCTAAGCCTGATATAATGCGTGTATAGATCTCTGGGCTTGACTCGGAAGAATACTAGGCATTTAAGTGTACCAGACACCTGAGCGGCACAGCAGCGACCCCTCGCCCCGCGGAGTCATCAAATCAATGTCAATCTCATCTCGTAAGAATCTCGCCGTAAAAGATGGACTACTTCAACCAGGGAAGCAGACACTCTCCAGACGCGAAGCCATATCCATCTCCACCGTCCGACACCAGTAAGGTCCAAAACCATGCAGTACCACCCGCCTCAGGCAGAGGCACGGAAACATCGCCTGAGCCAGGAAGTGCGCAGACCTCAACAGCAGCAGCAGCATCATCATCAGTACCGCGTATCCGAAGACGCAATCGCATGATAACATCCTGTCTAGAATGCCGCCGCAGAAAACTAAAGTGCAATAAATCCCATCCGTGCACTAACTGCCTCAAGTTTTCCCGTGACTGTGTCTTCCTGGCCCCCGCACTGGACCAAGCATCGCAGCTAAAGTTGACCGAGATCAAAGAGAAAGTCGGATCGTTGGAACGGCTTCTCGAGCGGGACGTCGCTAAAAATCCCGTACTTTCTTCCGGGACCGCGATAAAGAAAGAAGATGTCGATGGTAAGGGAGTACTGCCCGGAGACGAGGATGACGACCTTCCGCCCAATGAAGACGAAAAGGATCTTGAACCCACCCCGTTGGCAGTTGTGGATGCGGCGTATGGAGATGACGGTGACGATGATGAGTTGCTGGATCTGGGCATTCAGATGGGGAAGATGAGAATTACAGAGAGGATTGGGGGGTTTTTTAGACCGAAGATTAGTGAGGAGGTGGGTGCATTATTCTTCTTTGCTCTAAGTCTTTCCAATTTCTCATCTGTCTTGGAGATGAAATTCAGCGTACTTCCTTAAAGTCTCGGTGTCCTTTGTGTTTTACCTATGAGCTTTATGACACGATCCGTTTTCAAGTTTTCTCTTCTTGACTTGCTCCAAATCGGAAAGTATCTCTACCCTATCTCAATCTTGATTACAAATGAAGCCAAACGGCTTGCTTTGTTGTGCTCTTGTTCATACCTCTCTGGTCTTAGCAATATGAGGTATTCCGATCTCTTATCATGCACACTTTCGCTACCTGATCAAAACAGAAGCTGACTAAATATCAAGATCGGATTTTCTATGCTCGATAAAGACCGGCAGCCAGTAACTAAGATTTCGACATCGCTTCCCCCGGCCTCAGAATGGTTGAAGCCGGGTCCCTCATATATCATGCCCTCCTCCGGCTTCTTCTTTGGAATCGCAGGTCAGCCAGCTTCCCTGATTGACTTTCTCCCTTCACGATTAGCCGCCGATAGGCTCGTCAAGCAATATTTCGCATCCGTCCACACAATCGCTCAGATAGTGCACCGGCCAACTTTCGAGAAAGAATACGAAACCTTCTGGGATGAAGTCTCTCTGGGCATCGAACCCTCGAGCTCAGTTCAGACTATCGTGTTCTCAGCAATGTTTTCAGGGGTAGTCAGTATGGACGATGCTATGATCAACAGAGATTTCGGAGTCTCGAAAGCTTCTCTGATTGAAAATTTCAAGCTTGGGACGGAGACTGCTCTTGCGCGTGCTAATTTTCTTAGAACCACGAAGATTGAGGTTCTCCAAGCATTTGTGATGTATCTGGTAAATCGAACTTCCCACTCTTCAGGGCCAACTGACCGGATTAGATTCCTCTTTGTAGGACAGAGGTATCTAGAGCACATTCTGTCTTGTTGGGTGCCGCACTAAGGATGGCGGAATGTATGGGCCTTCACCGGGACGGCGAGACTTACGGGATGAATCCGTTAGAAACCCATGTTCGAAGGCTCGTGTGGTATCATCTCTGCTTTCTGGATATCAGGACTTGCGAAGCGCAGGGTCCGCGACCGACAATACGACGAGACGAGTTCGATACCAAGCTGCCAATGAATGTAGACGATGTCGATCTGCACGCCAAGGGGAAGCCACCAGCAAATGCTGATCGATGGACTGACGTAACCTTCAGCTTGATACGCTTTGAGATCAACGAGATGACCAGGACGATATGGATTGACAGGCCTCGGATAGAACGGCGTAAGATAAGTCTTACCGCTGTTCTTAGCAAGATCGAGACCTTCAAAAACAACATGGCCGCCAAGTACGACCATCTGATAGATGAGCGGATACCACTCCAAAAATGTGCGAAGATGGTCAAGACTATGCTTATCGCTCGCCTCTATATCATGGTGCTACACCGCTACCACAACTCCGTTGTGTCCCCCATGCCCGACCGCCTCCGCAATATCATGCTGACAACCGGAACCACGAACCTCGAAAATGCAGTCGGGCTCGAGATACTACCAGAGATTAAACCTTGGGCCTGGTATCTCGGCGCATTACAGCAATACCATGCCGCATTCTTGCTTCTCGTGGAAGTCTTCATATACCCGAAACGCAAGGAGGTAGACCGTATATGGAATTGCCTAGATTACATATTCGAATGTGATCCTGCTGAGAACAGACGTACGAAAGCTGAGCGAGTGCTGAGCGAGCTGCAGCAGAAGACGGCGATATACTCTACCATGCGGAATATGCGGGCCCCAGTGCAGATGAACAGGCATATAGGACAACAGCCACCGCGAAAAATCGGGGATGGACCGCTAGATAAGGAGCTGGTCTTTCTGTCCCCCGATAACGACCAAAACGACGTGTTGTATAGCAACAAGAAGGATAGTACGTCTATTGGAAGGGCTCCTATGCCTGGTGTGGTATTCGCCGGGGTTAGCAACGGAGAGAGTTTGTGGGCGCTACCGACGCAGCAGAAGAGTCCGGGTAGTAGTGATACGCATAGTATTGGGACAGTGGAGAAGACCACCCCGACTATGAACCGCAATGTGGATGATTTAATGGCGGATATCGATTGGGTAGGTGGCGTGCGTCCCGTAACATGTTCAAAGGCTAACCAGGTGCGCAGGATGCTTTTGACGCCTTGTTTCCCGAGAGTGGGCAGACTGAATTGAGTGGACTTCCCCCGAGTTTCCACTTCCCGAGCTCTAGAACCGGAGGACCTTTGTGAGATAGTTATAAAGGAGCAGTGGAGTTGTGGGTTGTCAGATATGGCGTCTTGAAAACGAGTGCTTAACGGGAAAAGGTGGACTATTCAGCGCACAATGGTTTATGTGTGGCGCATCTCTCAAATTTGTGTTAATATTCTGTCACCTGTAGGCAATTCCGACAATCGCCCTTTTAATGCTTGGATATGTCCTGAATATAAGCTGCTGGTGTACACAGAAACTTAAGCGCCATCCCAATGAGCCCGAAATGGTAATACACTTAGGATGCTCTCAGCACCTTTCCCGTGAATTCTAAACGTCTAGATCCATCTTCTCACCCAACGCTGTCTCGCCTCCATCTAGCTCATGCACAGTAACATACTTGCTGATCTCCTCCCTTGTGATAACCTTCTCATTCAATACGGCAGTCGTACCCCTCTTGAATGTATAGCTCTTCTGCTTTTGACTCCGCTCATTCGGCTTCACATATCCTCTCTTCAGCGTTGTCTTATCCTTCGTAATGACCGCCACGTCCACGTTGCTTCCAGACCCTAGATCGTTGAAGATACCGGCTTGAATAGCATTACTCGCAAGCGTCACTGCTTCCTCTTCTGTCATTGTAGGCTTCCACTGCGTCTCAAATACACTCATCGCCGCCAATGACCCACTGCCCATCGTGACGTAAGGAAGCTTGTCCGTACTACCATGTGCATGTACAGTAAAGAGGCCGACGCCGGTAGGATCGACTCCTGCCACTACCAAGTAGGCACCGATGTGGCCCTGGTAGCGGAACAGATGTTGTTTGAGCATCGTCATGCAGGTGACGACGCGAGGTTTGCGACCGGTAGAAAGGGAGTGTAGCTCTAGCTGCGATGAGATGAGGGCAGTGGTAAACTCAGTGTCGGCGGCCGTGCCGGCGCCAGCACACCAGATCTGAGGGGCGATGTAGTGGAGTTTTTCGCAGTTCTTGTCAGCTACTATGGGTCCGCTGGTTGCTCTTGTGTCTGCGGCGATCTAGGGGGGATGTAGTCAGCATCGTGGTGAAGCTTCAAGTGTTGATGTTACAATAGGTAGTTTGTGAGGCTGAAAACAGAGTTGGTTGATGGAACACATACGACTACACCTCCATCAAATATACAGCCCACGATAGTAGTACCAGTACTCGTCGCCTTTGGCAAAGGTACACCTCTTGCGTGTAAGGCTGCATTGCGAGTGTGATTTGAGAAGTCGAATCCAGGCATTTTGGGAGCTGGAGCTTAGGGCACCCCTTCCTCAATCAACTTTGTAGATAAATAGTATAATGCTAATGGGGAGTCGGGACGCGGATCGAGAGGAGGTCGTAAAGGGGCGTTGATGAGGTTGGGTGTCTTGATGTTCTGATAGCTCACTAGGTACCACAGATGTTACGAAGCTCGAGCTTGCCTAGAGCTTCAAACGCGACCTGCACGTGACGCTACAAAAGTCGCGACTTTGAATTTCAGGCATTAAGAGCTCCCGGTAGCCTTGCTTCTTGTATAGTGTAAATCACACCGGGTAGCAGCTTCTGCGTTCTATTCCTTATTTAACCCAAAGCTGCTCATCTGCTAGTCTTCAATTCAATACCAACACCCAATGCGCAGAAACATTTTATGAACCTCTGGACCGCTCCGCAAGGACGGGTATCTTGCGACAGTCATGGCTTTTGCAAGCTTTGGAAATCCTCCCATGGGTAATCAGACGGGAGGAGCAGGCAGTGGACTGCAAAATGGACCTCCGCTGGAGACTATACAAACGGAGGTATGACAACCTGCTCTCTTTCCTGACCGATTTCTCTGACTTTATAGTAGGGACTTGGATTCTTAGCTCTCGCGGGAGATGCAAAAGTTCAATTACTTCCTACGCCATGGCCTGCCGAGCAACTGCCTCCACCGACGGCGTCCCTCATGAGCATAGCTTCACGCAAAGGCCTCGTTGCTGCAGCAGGACCCGATGCAGTCATAGTGGCGAAGACAAAATCATTACGGCAGGCTTTCGAAGGAAAAGAGACAGGAGATAATAACATGAAGCCATTCCGGCCGGAATTGACGCTGCAGATGCAAATGCGAGTTTCACAGCTTGCATTCTCCGCGGACGAATCATACCTGGTCTTGTCTGCCGAAAATGGAGGGGGCCTGGCTGTGTACGATGTTGATTCTATACTGAACGGCTCTACGAATTCGGCTTTCGAACTTTCCACAAATAGGGCCTCATTGAGGGCACTGGCGCCCAACCCTACACCAGAGAAAGGCGAGCTGTTGGCGGTAGTCACTAATGATGGGAATTTGATGATGGCTAATCTGAAGGAACGAACCTTTGTTTCGGGATCGAATGGACGGATTCTGAAGGGTGGCGTAAGTTGTGTTTCATGGAGTACGAAAGGAAAACAACTAGTTGCGGGTCTCGGAAACGGTGCTGCATATCAAATGACACCTGAAGGAGAAGGGAAAGCAGAGATCCCGAAACCGCCAGATGCAAGTGCCGGTGACCATGGTAAGTCTTGCTCACTTCGGCGTCTGGCCTCGAGCTAATTCCGCCAGTTTCATCAATCACTTGGCTTGAAAATAACGTATTCTTGATGGTTCACACGCCCACACAGTTCGATAATGTAATGGCTCCGCAAGGCACATTCCATCTCGTCACTAGACAGCCCCCATCTAGCTTCCTGTTCCAGAAAATTGATGATCCAGCAGGCCCCTTTGGTGTCAATCGTTCACCGCCACATCACTTCCTATTGCGGTTACGAGACTTCCCACCCAATCTTCAGGATGTGCTCTTTGTCACTTCGTCTGCAGCGCTTGACATTGGGTTGTTCAGCAGATCTAAGGCACCATTGACCAGCAATAGGCCTGCAGATAAAATCACTGGCGTCTTCACTATGACAGAATTCTCTGATGACTCACGACGAGCTCAAGTACCCGTTGGAGGTGAAATGGGCGATACCTCTCCGATCGGACTTGCCCTGGATCTCTCAAGTGATGAAAGGGTTGTGAAGCCTATCCCAAGTGATGAGATCAACGAATCACCAACCCCATTGCCTGCTCTTATGGTTTTGAATCATGAGGGTGCGTTGGCTGCATGGTGGTTCGTCTATTCCGAATCGATTCGTCAAGGCACAGCTTATCCTGGACTTATTGCAGCTGGAGGTGGAGTACAACCAGCACAACCGGGTTCAGCACCCAGTCAATCCAACTCAGTCTTTGGAGGATCAGCGTTCAGCAATAGTTCTCCTGCCACTGGCTTTTCTGCTTTCAAGCCAGCCGCGACCTCTACCTTTGGTCAAGCTACCTCCACTCCAGCTCCTCCTACAGGCGGTGCCTTTGGGTCTGCATCAGGCCTCGGTCAGAAATCATCGCCCTGGGGGGCGCCGACAACCTCAAATGCAGGCAGTACACCTTCGGCAACTCCAGCGTTTGGCCAAGCCGCTACTCTAGGTGGAGGGGCCTCCTTTGGCAAGCCAGCTTTTGGAGCCTCAAGTACTCCTGCATTTGGCGGTGCAACCATGCCCGGAAGGCAATCTGTTTGGGGATCGGGAGGTGCGACTGCTCCTCAAGCGACATTCGGTCAATCAGGTGGATTTAGCAAACCTGCAGCACCTTTCGGCTCGACCTCCAGTGCTGGTGCTGCAGCGCCGTCCACAGGAGGATTTTCTGCTTTTGCCGGAGGAAGTGGATTTGCTGGAGCTGCGGCGAACCAAAATACTGGTGGAAGTGTATTTGGCAAACCGTCTTCAAATTCATTCGGCGCTCCTGCTTCTGCGCCGCCAACAAGTAACATATTCGGTAGCGGATCTCAGAACGACGATAAAGCAACCAACGGCATTTTTGGTGGTTCCACTCAATCACCGAACAAGCCATCTCCGGGCGTCTTTGGTGGTGGCACTCAGACTGAGAATAAACCATTTGGCGCGACCAGCACTTTCAGTCTTGGCACGACCTTCAAACCTGACGCCTCTAGTAAGGATGACGAGAAAGCAACGGAAGAGCCGAAGAGCTCATTCTTCGGTGGCGGATTCACTAGTGCACTTGGGAACTCAGGCAAAACACCAGCTATAGAGTCACCAGTGTCGAAAGATGCAGATATGGATGCAGAGGATCCCTCCAAGCCGCAAGAGAGTACTAAGGATTCTACGACACCTGCCACGACGCCCGCGCCAGCTAAATTTCAACCCTTTTCAACGACTCCTGGGAGTACTAGTCTTTTCGGAAGCACATCAGCACAGCCATCATCAACTAGCACTAAGCCTATATCAGCTGGATTTAGTTTTGGGCAGCCTGTGACAGCCGACAAACCTTCGGGTCTCAATTTCTCCAATTTGACTGGCAATGCTCCCTCTACTCCCAAAACACCTACCGCGACTGAGCCCAAACCGCCTGTTACAGCTTCGGAAACACCAGCGACTCCCAAGATTAAGACGGAGCCAGAGTCCAATGAGCAAGGAGATGCTTTGAGTACTGTCCCAGAGGCTCCAATACCACCTGAATCAACAAGTAAGACTAGCTATGCCGCAGGAGAGTCGTCGGTCTCTTCGTTATCTTCTATTGGAACTGACAGACCGCTTCCTTCAGGTTCCATTCCAAAATCGGCACCCGAAGCTACCCCATCACAGCCAAGTGCTGTTGAGCCCCCCTCGAAAGCAATTCCAAAAGATCTAATTCCACCAATGGACGTTCCAGGCGGTCCTGAGGATGATGGAGGCAGCTCGGACTTTTTATCGGAAGAGGACGAAAATGAGGATAGTCTAGAAGGTAGTGAGGAGGGAAGTGGTGAAGATGTCGCGAAGGATTTGAGCCCTACATCAGACACGAATCAGACTCTCGGATTTACTCCACAAAGCTCTTTCAATACTTTGAAAAAGGAGACGAGCAGTGACCTCTTCCAAAAGATCGACAAGCCGGATCCAGCACCGCGGAAGTTATTTGGAGAGGGGGCTACGGCGCCAACTCTTCCACCACCAATACCAAAGATACCCCAAAGCCCCCGCTCACCCAGCCCAGTTCGAGGCGCAGTACCTGGACGAATGTTTCGGCCTGATGCATCTCGGTCCGTGAGCGCGCCAGGTGCTGCATCACAATCGTTGGGCCAGCGACCTGGTAGTAGACCAACATCCCGACCTAGTGAGAATTCATATGCGCTTGCCCTTGAACAGCAAAAGGCAGAAGAAAACCGTCGCGAGAAAGCTAGAGCGCGAAAAGAAGCGGAGGAAACTCGAGCTCTTGTGGATGAAGAGGATGATGAAATGCAGAGATATCTTGCCGAGGACCCAGAACCAACAAAGATATTAACTGAGTTCATCGCCCATACAGACCATGAGAGCTTAGCTTCTGTTGACAGCATCCCGGCACAAGTTGAAGCTGTATACCGAGACATTAATTCAATGATAGATACTTTGGGCCTCAATGCCAAGCATCTTCAGGGATTTATCCAGGCTCACACCGAGCAATACAAAGAAGTCGGCCGCTCAAGGGAGGATCTAGAAGATGCAGAGGACTGGGTTTTGGTGGAAATTGATGACCTTTCATCGCTGGTGGAGAAGGACCTAACTCAAGATCTTGAGAGTGCTCGCGTTCAAAATCTTGCCCAAAAGCTCAAGAATTGCAACGATCTACAAAAAGATCTAATTCGATTACGAGCAAAGCACGAGGATATCAAGAGAATAATTGACATGCAACGCGACTCTAGCCAACTTGCGCAGGCACGAGCACAACCTCTAAGTGCTGAGCAGCTAGCTCAGCAAAAGGATTTGCGACATGAATACAAAAACTTTCAGCTTCTCCTTTCTGAGACAGAAGAAGCACTCACCTTGCTCAAGACGAAAATTGTCTCGCAAGCGAAAGGTGGGACAGCTGGTTCTGCTGCCCCTACCGTAGAAGCCGTCATACGAACCATCACCAAAATGACCAGCATGGCTGAGAAGCGAAGCGGAGACATCGACGTCCTCGAAGGTCAGATGCGGAAACTGCGCTTAGGTTCGTCAATCAGCGCTGGTTCTCGAGAAGGCACGCCCTTCACACCTCAAGCAAATCGACAGTCGTTGCGTAACACGGGCACCTCGAGCACATACGGGCTCTTCTATACGCCTGAAAGCACGCGCGACACGCCACGAAATCCACGAGACTCGATCATATCGACTTCTAGCATGAATTCACCTGCTCCGAGAAAGAAGCTGAGCGGTTATACGTCGGAAGAGAAAGCGCAGCTGAAGGACAAGCTAGCGAGACGGAAGGAAGTGGTGAAGAAATTGAAGAGTGCATTGGAAAAGGCAGGATCAAATGTCAGGCTCATGGATGATGATCAATAGACATGCAGGCATCTCGGGATGAACCAATAACGATGTTACGGAGGGATGGTAATGGTGTAGTATTACTTAGCATGGAGAGCGCTGCTCCTCAGAATTGGAAATGATTCACCAGCGTTACATTTTCCTTGTGATTCAAATTGTCGTGCTTTTAATCTCTCCACCCTTGACTGACCCTTCTCGTAGATAATCTTCTGTAGGATTAAGCGACCTGGTGATGGAGAGTAGGGATCGAATTCTCTGAGGAATCTTGATCTCGACATTGCACTTCTGCTTCTGCATCTCTGCCTTTTACCGGAGCCTCGACTCAAAATCTCTAGTGATGGTTCGGCAGAGGAGGAAGTAGCTGTGCTGTGCTTCCACAACCCACCATGTCTTTTGACGAGCCTACAAAATCAGCATCGACTCCTTATTTTGAACAGTTCTATGATGTTGCCCCAACTCTTCACACTGCTCCAACAATATCTTTCATAGATTTTGGCGGTTCTTCACTTGATGCCATCTTCTCCCTGAATTCTGCATTATCCTCTCTAATCGAGATTGGATACCCATGCTTCCAGTAGATTTTTCTCGGCACCTCAGCGGCCTCTCTTTGCTGTGCCATAGCCTCCTTTTGCTGCTTGCTTACACAGAGCGCCGAGTCCAGGGGCTTGAGGCCGGGCTCCTTCATTATCGAAAGCGCGGCTAGGGCTAAATAGCTATGGTATATATCTGTAATCAGATCAGTAAAGATTATGATATCACGAGTAGAGCAGAAGCATACCTGGAGGGTCGCCGGGGTGCTGCCCGAAACCTCCTATCCTATGCTGTGTCTGTGCGAACAAGAAGCGACGTATTGCCTGGATGTTCACGAGTTTTATCATATCTTCACCAAGCATCTGGCGAAGGGGTTAATAGGCGGCGTCAGGATTCCGGTGGAAGGACATGCTTACGTCTAGTGAAGCCGTGACCCAAAAGGCGTAGCACGTATCAACATTTTTGTTGCAACGGCCATTGAACCCCACAAATTCTTCATCTTCAAGAGTCAATTCTGGGAGCGAGAGGACATCAGACTGTTGCTTATGTGACGACGGATCCTCGTCCTCGTCCTCATCTTCTTCGTCCTCGTCCCTGTAGCCAACCTGTCGCGAGACAAGCCAATGAATGGTAGCTGGGATGTTGATAAGGCCAGGTTCCAGGTCACTTTTCGTTGCACTACTCGGTAAGCGATTGAGCAATGCGAGTGACGCTACAGCACAATATGTGTACCCGGCTATATGAAAGTCAGAACATGCATTTCGTCGGAGAGAGGGTCTTACCATGTGCCTCGTGCCATGAACTTTCCGCAATACCTCCATCATACGTCTACTGGTATTAGCTTCCAGATATCCCACATTCATTCTGTCATACCTGGCCATTTTGCAAATGCCGCACTAATCCCCCCACGTTTATATCGCCTTCAATCTTTGTATCATTAGGCACATCGCCTCTTAACATCCATCTTACAGCGGAAGCAACATAGCAATACCTCATATCATGTCCACCCTGTACCTTCCCATCCTGTGTGACTAATTCGCCAAAACTCCCATCACTTCTCTGCAACCTTGTCAACCACTCCAAACAGTCCCATCTCTTGACCCCGTCTAAACCCCCCACAAACCCCAAACTCAAGATCGCGAAGAACGTTGCAGGTAAATTGGCTGGGTCCATCCCCTCTTCTTCCCTCTCCCCTTTACCGTCACTGTAAAACTCGTCTGGGTATCTGTGATTTGGGGATCCGCAAAATCCGCCATGAGGATGCTGGCATTTCAGGATCCAGTTGCGGATTTCGTCGCGTTGGGTCGCAGGGAAGGTGTCGGGACCTGCGGAGAGGAGATCGAGAGCTGAGAGGATGAAGAAGCCGAGGGTCATGCGGGAGGAATCAGTGGACGTATATTGTGTTGGCAGGAGGCTGAGGAGACAGCGGCGCCAGTAGGAGATGTGGGATGCTTTATTGAGATGGGGTTCTGATTCTTCCATTTTTCAAGATCATCTAGTGGGAAGACGGATCTCTTAACAATATAAACCACAAAGTGAGATGAAGGCTCAAGCACCCATTGTGGCCGTTAGTCTGTAGAATTGTTAGGAGAAGTTGAGTGGCTCAATGCAAGGGAGGGACGAACTCGTGATACGAACTCTTGATAATGAAGCTTCGCCCACACCCACTAGGTAGCTACTAGTCAAGCTGACCACCTCTGGAGAGCCCCCCCCCCCCCAGCCGGAACAACGTTCAACCCTAAAATCCCGCCCGAAGGACCCCTGATCTGCGTCTCAAGGCGCCCACGCGAATCCCTCGTCTCGTCCACGTCCACGTCTCCCGCCGAGCTTTTGGAATACCAGGAACACCACCAGACAACGCAATCTGGTGATAACTGGTGTGCTCTCCCTCATCTCAACAACCACCAAAGCTCCTCTTCTTCTCTTTCTCTGCTAGCAGAAGTGGACACCAAAATGGCACTCATCTCCGCCTCCACAATACTCACATCCCTCTCGCTCTTCCATATAACGATGGCATTCTTCTTCCTCACCAACCCGCACCAAATCGCTGATCAGACACTCGTCTTCATCATCGGAGAAGCTATGGGAATGGTACTCTCCTCCTTACACGCTTTGCTGTTCTCACTGCTTCGTCGCTACGGCATAATCAAAGGAATATGCTAACCTAAAGAAAAACAATAGCCCGAATCGAGATCCTTCTCAAACCAATCCCCACCGCTTGCCTTCCTCTCCGCCATCCTCCTCTTCCTGGGCGTCTCGGATCTTGTAGCGTGCTCGTTGCCAGAGGAGATATATTCTTATTTTTGGGGCTCACAAGGTAGCTCCACCTCTATCCTTTCCCAGCCTCTCCTCCCTGTTCCCCCCCCCCCAACATCCGCCAGCGCTGATTGATCTTACAGCACCAACGCGCCTCTTCCTCCTCTTCCTCTATACATTCTACTCCTTTTTCTTCTCGCGCTCCTCGCCGATGTATGCGAGCTCAGAATACGCATATGTGGCCAGTGGCTGGGGCGAAGGGCTGAAGAATAGAGTGTTCTTCACGTGGGCGTTTGTGGAGATGATCACTTGGTTTTGGGTCCTTGTTACGCTGAGGGAGGAGCGAAAGGAAGCTGCCTATAAGGCGTTAGAGAAGAGAGCGAGGGAGGAGGGGAGGTTATGATATAACGAATCGAAATAGATGAAAGTCGAAATAAAATGACATTTGAGTGTAATGGACTGAGATATTCGCAAGATGGCATGTAATGTAGCCTCAACTATTTTGTACGGCGACTTTTCCTTATTATCTATATACTTCCTACGGTAGGGGAACTCTCGGACAATGATGTGTCAATCACTTCACTGGCGCCTTTAGGTAGGAAAGCCCTGCAACGGTATCCCTCAGACTCTCAACAACATCCCCAGCCCATATCTCCAGATGGCCTTCATCTACCATCTCCCGGAGCTCACCTAGCACCGACGTTGGATCTTGCAACACACTGTCCAGTATCTTATCAATCCAACCACCTTCGTCAAACTCCTTTTTGACGGCTGCTGACTTCTCCGAGACGCCTTCAAGCAAGCGCTGTGCGACCTCGGTGACTATCTGGTTTGCCTTTAATTGGCTTTCGTGGATATCTTTGCTTCTGCTCGAAAGAAATGCAGTGAAATTTAGGACTGTCCTGCCGACCTCGGAAAAGGTGTACAGAGAATGTATGATACCTGAAAGGGGGATTGCGCTACTTTGTGTGTAACTGAGGCACTCGCGAAGTATTTCGCATAGATCCTTGTTAGAGGAATCAAGTCTATCCCGAAAAGTTGAACTGGACCATTGATCTTGATTAAACACATCGAGCAGGATGATGTGCATGGCATCGAAACCCCGTCTCGCAAGCTCCTCTGGATGTGTGAGGGCTTTGGAGTCTCCTTTTGAGAATTTCTGGGCTGAGGACTCGAGGTATGATTGTAGTAATCCCTGAGAAACGACCTTGCTTACAGCGGCGTCGGGTTGAGGCTGAATAAGCTCAATCAAGTTTTCTGCGGCCAGATTGATCTGTGTTCGATATTGCTGAGACTCGTTAGTAGCAGGTAGGTCAACAGGAATTGGGCTTGCTTACTGATGGGCCTGGGACAAATCGGCACAGCTCCTCAAATCTTGCCCCTCGGGTACACTCAAAATTCGGGAATGTATCATAATCGTTCATATCCGAGAACGAGGAATCCGCGTTTCCTGGACTGGTCGTCAGTAGACTGGCTATACTTGAGTGCTCTAAACCGGGGTTCTCTTACGCAGAACATCAGAGCTGATATTGAGAGTTCCCGTTTCTGTTTCGGATGGAACCAGGCGATATATCCTTTGGCTTTCAATGACAGACATAGCTGCGGCTAGCGTTCGGGATAGTGTGACCGAGACTTCATGTATCTCAAATATAGAGTTATAGCTTCCATGTTTGAATGATAGCCATATATTCCTATCGATCTGCTCGCGAGAGCTGCGATACATCTTCTGTTGTTTCTGTAAAGACCTAGTGGGTGATTGATATTTTGCAGAGTCTGCAACTGAGTGTGCAAAAGGATGAGGATGGAAAGTGGAGATCCTATCGAACAGAGCATATGATAGGGTATCGAGCTGAATTTGTTTGAGATGAAGGCGTTGATAAGCGTGCATAGCCATAGATGCACAGCCCAGGTAGTAATACAATCGGATAAGTAGCAAGCTTATTTGGAAATTTGGTTGCGAATGCGTCAAAGCGTATTCGAGCAGTGCGGTTGCCTGTAGTATATATGAGGCTTTGGCACTGGTGAGATGCTCAGGCTTCTCTGGACTAGCTAGTGCAAGCTTTATCAAACACATGGCAGCGAGCAAGCAGAGATCATCAGCTGGATGAGTATCTGTCGGGAGCAGATTCCAAACAGCCCGTCCTCCACCAGCGGCAGCAAAGTATAATCTCGCTGAATCATGCGCAAGTTGTCTTAGTGATGATGGAAGAGAGGAATCTGTAAGATTGGCTTTCCCAGCTTTGTTCGCTGGGCTTTCGCGAATCTCATGGTCGGGTAAAGTGACTGTGAGGAGATACCTCAGCTTATATGAGTTTACGAGTTCGGTTATCTTGGTTGCTGTCTTGAACTGAGAGGGTCATCAGTGTAAGAGCCGGAGAGAAGTGCTTGTAACTAACATCTTTGTGTGCTTCAATATTACCGAAGATAGTGTCTTTCAGTATAAGATCTAGAAGTTGTTTTCTGTCCTCGGTGCTCAGTTGCTCGATGAATGGTCTGAGGTCAGAATAGGCAGTATTGGCATTTCCATATTTATGCAAGTACTCGACGATGATAGGGATTCTATCGTGAGGTTGGCCCTGGGACGAACTAATGCCCTCGAATGAGATCTTGACCCGGGCAAGAGAGGCATTTCGCTTCCAACTCTTATCGATCTTGCAGGCGGGATCTAGATGAGCTTGAACTTCGGCCATTACTATGTCTGTGTGCCTGCTAGTCGTTAAAAGAAGCTCCTGACCTAATAAGAAATGATGGACTTCACTTACTCATGTCCTTGAAGCTCAATCGCTGACAGTATAAATGCTCGCCAAACAATCCAGTCACTCATGCCGGATTCCGAAAGCTGCCCAGATGCATCCGTTGTTCTCGCACGCTTGAGTAACTTTCTAGTAGTTTCGAATAGCTCCTGCCAGTTTTGGATAGATTCCAGCAGACTCAATTTGAACCTCCACAGTTCCCACTCGCCTTTCGCAACTGCTGATTCAGGTCCCAGAGCAGCATCGTCAAGGTACTCCAATCGTTTCTCAGGCTTTCCCAGCGCCGCTGTGATTCTATGCAAAAGGAGAAGCTCTTGTGGAGTTTGTATTGACCGAAGTGGAAGTTGCTTAGGATCCTACTAAGATCAGTGAATTCGCACCGGGTGACCCATCAAAGCCAAGACCTACTTCTGCTTCTCTTGTGGCAGTCGCTAACTTTCCAATCTGAGCAAATGCCAATGAGCCCCATAATTTTCTTTGCTTTTCTAGATAATATGGTGAGATCTGTGACATTAGCAGAGTGTCTACTGTAAGCGGAGGTTGGCACTAGTCACCGAATAGAGGAACATTGTTGAAACATTCCAGAAAAGATATGAATGATTCTTCGGAAAGGTCTTCTCAAGACTATTGCAAATCTATCAAAACAAAATTAGCACTTTCGCAATCTAATACTCACCAAATCGAAAGCTCTGTCCTTTCGACTAATCTGAGTGCCTTGCTCACCTGCTTAGCATGCTCCAAATCATGTCTTGTAAGACAAGCCTGCAAACTCTTGAGACTCAAAGTTTCATTCTTGGGCTGCCCCTTAACACATCCCCATCTCAACTCCCCGATGACTCTCTCCCACGCCTCCCTCGAGCCTGGCAGCACCTCTTGAAAAGCCTCATCATACAACTCCAACGTCTCTAAATCAGCAATAGACTTCTTTTTCTCCGCTAATTCCTCCAAATAAAGAATTACTGCCTGCTTCTCGGTCAGAGAGGGTAATTTTGACCGGATGTAGATTTTTAGAGCCTGCGAATGTCGAGTATCAGCCTCATGAAAAAAATGTGTGGTTGTCACGTGAGGAGTTGTACTCGTCAAGAGTATGAGGCTTAAAGGTTGCAAAGGGTTTTCGAAGTACCTCTAGATGATCAGTTCGCTTCTTAGCTAACCGCTTGTCGACAAGCTTCAGGGCTTGCTTGTAATTGTTGGCTTCGATAGCGTTCCAGATCGGGACGTCCTGCCGATCCTGGAGCGCATGGTCCGCCATCTCACCACTTGCTATACCAACTAGAACGCTCACATGCGGCTTGGACCGAGATCTCAAAACGTATGCGGGCCGGATAATTTAAGATTCTGGGGGGGCGTGGGCTGCGGTAGTGATGCAAAGAGAAGATTGGTGTTTTCTTTTGGGGATGGACGGGATTTTGCGGTGGAAGCGAGGTGCTTAGTGCAGCAGGACAGGGGAAGGGGGAGAGAGAGCAATCATCTTGGCTAGACTCTTTCTCATGCACCATGATCCAAAACTTATTGAGAAGGTCAATCTGGTATAGTCTCTTTGGCAGGGTATCCGATCGTTCCTTATTGCCTTGTGCTTTATGAGTGTAGGTATTTTCATTCACAAATCTGAGTGAATTCTCCCTATGTGTATACGATAAGGGCCCTCCTTCTAAAGCCGGATGCTTTTGCTGAAAAAGCCTATTGCAATATTGTAGGATGAATTCGTTGCTCTCAGATGACGTAGATGATCCATTTCCATCAAGGTAACTTTTCCGCCACTTATTATCATACAGACGATCTTATGGTACAAAGCATGCCAATCTCATCCCACAACATCTTCCTGTCGGTCTTCACAACCATGACTTGCTACTCTTCCTCTTTGCTTCTTTTCGATCGGCAATCTGTCTAACAGTCAATGACATCCATAACAAGTAAAAGTACGCCCATTCAGAGCCGCAAGGATTCCAGGACTCAGAACTTTGGGCCTCCTCTAGATATATAAGACGAGACAAGACAGAGGACGATCTTGATTGGAGGTGGTCCGAAGACCAGCATAAGCTATAGCGCGAGACGAAAGGAACCCATACACCACTTACCCATTGCTTCTTACAATCTCGATATGCCCTAATGCAGCCATCAGCACGGACAGTTCCCAATGAATGAGGATCTGAGGATAAGAATTCCAGGAAAATAAAGATCCACTGTACAACGCAATCACGAAGAAAACCAGGCCGGTAGAAGATATTCCCGTGACTGGTCGGCGTTTCTCTGTCTTGAGAGTTGGATCTGCGATAAGAACCACCCCAGACCCCAGCATGGACTTAAATAAACCTTGCGATTTGAAACCAAAAAAGAGCATGATCTGGAGAGGACACTCACTGGAAGTAATCAGCGCACAAGGCTCTCTCCCCTCCGTTCCGATGCAGACATTTCAGACTCCTGTCGGCCGCCTCCTGGCACGGATCAAAGAATTCTGAAAGTTGCTTGCTGAGTGCCATCGTCAGCAAAAACTTCTATCGATAGATGCGTACACTACTGCTGGCTACAGGGTGTAGCTGTAGCTTGGCCGTGCATGATGCGGATGCGCCGCGCTGGGCAGGAAAGCATAATCTCACATACTTCTCAAACTTCTCGCTCGTTTGCTTGTCCCAAGGGCCGTCGTCGGAGGGGCTATCCTTGGTTGACATGATACCGTGAGAGCGGATTCCCCAGTAGCGGGGAGTTTGGAGTATCAGCCTTGAAGTCGACGTGAGGTTGGCGCTATGGAAGACAAGTGACGAGCCAAAACATTCGTGCTCTAGGCCATTTTTGGTTAGATCACGGTTAGTTATCGAGATTTGGATCGGACAAGGATTTCTTGTCAAGCTTTGGAGAACTTGGGGACAGAGACAGGGACAATCAATGAGTGTAGGAGCAATCACTCACGGCGTCGATAGATGGGTTTGGGGGCCGCTCAAAGGCTGGTCAAAAAGTCTGGAGGCTTGAGTGCCGGCTTGCTCCCGCAATTTCGATTGAACTCAATTGCTTCTGCGTTTCCTCTCATCTACTTCTAGGGATTGATTACAAGTGCGGCAGTTGTCCAGGATTGCCCTGCTTGGGTTCCATTAGTCTCGATATCTTATCTGTTGGTTTGGTGGAGGATTGGCGTTTCCGCAGGCAATGGCAAGGCGCTCAAAGCAAAGTTCAGGCCGGATGTATCTGTGAGCTTGCATAGTAACACAGCGTTCTATGCTCTACTGCGTCCGAGCATGTTGCAACTACCCTCCAAAACACCAATAGGGTAACATCGTCTTATTGATTGCTTGAAGCTGGAAATCGAACTGACTTCGTCTTCCGCAAAGATCACAAAGATAGATGCACAGCCTGCGTCCGTTAACGGCCTCCGTGCGGCATCTTCGCACCAAGCGATCATGTCGGTGCACTTTTATCGTTTCGCGTTCCAAATCGGGTCATTAGATCCAGGACTCAGTTATCACTCCCCGCTTCGTCAGCTCGTAATACGTTAGCCCTCCACACCTATTTTCCAACTCTTCTGATACTCCTCCACTTTTGATCGTACGTGTCTCCACATCGACGCCTGATATGTGCCATTGAGTAATAGGTTTGCACCCCGCCTAGAGCATGTGCAAAAGTGCCGTTTTCAATGACGCTGGCTGGGCCTCGCCGTCTCAGCCCCTGGCAGTTGTGGCTAATTTGATCTGCGCAGAGCCCCCCGATTGGCATGCTGTCTTGAGCAAGCGCTTGACTATCACCAAGAGTTGCTCCAGTCTACACATTCGACGTTCCGAGACTATCCATTTGGAGAAACACTTTCCATACACCTTTCGTCTACTGGGTACCGCTGCATGGGTATCCGACAGTTCCAGCACCCTCTGACGCTGCCAGCTTGCCATCCAGAGGACCTAGCATCGTGGCCAGGGACAGCGATTGACCAGTGCTTCATTTCTGCTCGATAAGGCTGCTGCGAAACGGTGAACAACGTGCAAAGCATTGCAAGACCCTCTCAGTAACCTATCTCACGGGCCGTGCTTGATTTCTGAACAGTAGGGAAGGACCCAAGCAAAGGTGTGGAGGACGTAACAAGGGAAGGACCGGAGATTCAAGAGCGTACAAAACTCACGGATGATCAACCCGTAGCCGATTTCCTAGGTTGGATTGGATCGCAACGTGGAGTTCTCAAGCTTTCAGGAGCACATACGAAAGAGTGTGGAGGCCACTTTGAAGAGCGGTTCACATGTGTATAAAATAACAATAACAGTATCTCTTCGCCGTCATTCCATATTTTGAACATCTTCCACGCAAGATAATATTCAAGTCAACAACGACTATCCCTCTTCTTCTTCCTCATTCAGCCTTAGTCATCTATCACACTCGATAACAGAGGACGCAACAGAAATCCGATGTGAGTGTTTAATACGATTTCCTTCGCAGACTCTACCTCAACAGCAGTGTGAGTGACGGAGAGAACGTTCATCCCCCTTACCCCTCAAGGCAGACTTCTGCCAGCTCAGTCTCTTATCTGCTTTGCCGTTGGAGCTGTCCCTTTTCCGATGTGGCAAAGGTGTGAATGGATCCCTTGGATCCAGCATTGACAACTGCCTCGGAACATTGACGATTACTTGCTTCACAAGATGTGTATGAAATTACAACGGCATCACCTCATGCCCTCAACTATCCTTAGCGCATAGTGCATATAAGGAAAATGAATGTCGTGCGTCTATATCCGCGCAGGTGTATACCAACGTTGTGGCTTCACTAAGCTTGATAACGCTCAACACACGCAATCAAGATGATTGGTGATGCGCAGCAACAGTCCAAAGTATCTGATGAACTGACGTTTCTAAAAGCAGAAATAAGCTCACCTATTACGCCTTCAGTAACCAAAATGGCTACAACAGACGTTTTCTCCCAGATGGGAACTCCAGAACGTTTCTATTCAAAGACCATCGAGTCTCACAGAGTGAAGCCTTCTCCAAAGGAGAAACAAGAGAGCCTCAAGCGTTCCTTTGCAAAGTATCTCGCTGCCGACCATGCATCCCCCGCTGTCGGAAAGCTCTTTGATCCGAGCAAACACCTTGCGTTTGAGGAACCAAGCAATATCTACACCATGGAAGACATTGGATTTCCTGCCAGCAACGGTGTTTCCCCTATCGCTGTCTCGGAGCCTTTTCCCCTCTTCAGCACAGAAGCTGTCGACATCATGAGAAGTGAAATCTTCCATCCGGAGGTGCAAGAGAAGTACAGCTGCCACTCTGACATCTCTGGCAAGCAGCTCCGTGGATATGCTCCTGAGTAAGTCATTCTTGTTGTTCACCTTCTGCTCATAGATGCTCACTGCTGTTGGCAGCTACGGCAAATTCATTTTCGAAGCTTGGAAGCATCCTGAGACCTTGTCCATTATCTCCAAGATCGCTGGTGTCGACCTTGTCCCGGTCATGGACTACGAAATTGGTCATATCAACCTCTCCATACCAGGAGACAAGGCGGAATACACTAAGAACAAGAATATGGATGATGACGCTATCGTCGGCTGGCACAGAGATAGTTATCCATTTGTGTGCGTCATGATGATGAGCGATACCACGAACATGGTCGGAGGGGAGACTGCCTTGAGAACAGGCAATGGAGATATTAGGAAAGTCCGTGGTCCATCCAAGGTTAGTAGTCGGCCCTATCTTCTAGGAATGTTCCAACTGACATGATCTTAGGGCTGCGGCGTTGTCCTCCAAGGTCGATATATAGATCATCAGGCTCTAAAAGCCTTTGGTGGCCAAGAGCGTATCACCATGGTCACTTCCTTCCGGCCACGTAACCCCCATATCCGGGATGATACAGTCTTGACTACAGTACGGCCTATCTCAAACCTCTCTGATCTCTACGGGCAGGCTGTGGAGTATCAGCTCGAGAATGCAGAGTCCAGAATGCGCAGCATGCTGAAGAACATCCGTGATTCAATGAAGGCTGGTGCAACTGATGTCGGCTCGATCAAGAAGTTCCTGGACTTTGAGATTAAAACTCTAAAGCACTTGAATGACGAAATTGTTGATGAGTCCAAGGTCAAGAAAGGCGTGTTGTCCGAAGTGTGCGAAGATGCCGCTAAACGCCAGAAGACTGCATAGGGATATGATGAATTTGACGACGGTAATGATGCTATGGCGAGAGAATCTTCGAGAGCCGAGCTGCTTTGGGTCCCAGGAAACAAATTGCTTCTGGATTTGTGAATTTTTGAATGTTTAATGCCACGTTCGGGTTTCTTTTTCACGCCCAAACGGCTGTGTGTTTTGTTTGGTTGCTTGGACATATTCATGAATGCTCGAAGATGTCTGAAGTATTTGATACTGCAATTTGTTCCTTCATTTAGCGATTTAGCGTAGATACTTCCAGCTGCTCCCAATGGATCACTCTTTTTCAGAAAATCGAATAACTAGAGACTTCTCAGCGACAGGTCCGATGCTAGCCCTTTAGTAGTCCAGTACGTTGCTGGTTGCTCTGGTGTGAAGAGGTCACCTCATGACAGTGTCGACTAATGAGATACCCTCAACGATGCCCATTGGCCGCAGGGCTGCCACGTACGAGACCAGCAGAACGTGGGGTTGAACACAGCATTGTGTCAATGCGAGCTGGGACGAGAGCAAGCCAGCCTAAATTTAATCAGCTGTAGCAATAGCAGCACTGCAGCGTCCCTAATATGACCGGGCAAAAGCTATGAAGGTGGCGCGACTTGGCTAGTCTGGACATACTGCATGGCTAGCATCTGAGATGGTCGTTGCTACGGCACCGATGGGAGATGGAGAATCCATATGACAGCCATGGCTTTATGAAACTGGCTATGTGGATAGATCATCTCGTCGAAAAGAATACCGCGTTTGAAGAGGGGAAAAAGACTGCATGAAGATGAAGCTTGTAGATAGTGTGGGGTAGAGAAGAGTAGGATGGAGTAGAGCAAGGGTCTAACCTAACTTGGAATTTCACACGCCGTTGAAAAGGAAGTAGCCGTGGACCCACTTTCATCCAGCGTCAAGCGCTTTATCGCGTTATACTCGGCCAGCCTTCTCTGAACGACGAGAAAAGCAAGATCCGACCAACACATCCTTTCACAGGCACCTCTTTGAGGCGCGCGTGATTCCATTGCGTCTATCTCGATCTATGGTATTGTGGTAGTATCAGCTCTGCTGGGGACATACCATCCTTCTCTATACCACAGCCGTGGTAAGGTCACCCGCTTCAGTCCACCGCCAACATGCCGCCTCCTACTTCAACATCAGCCCCAAAGGCAACTGGACCTGCGGAACCCCTTGTACCGAAGATCCTAGCACGAACCACTCCACAAGCTTCTGTCAAGAATGGGAAAGAAGCGACGAAGATTTCACAAGACCACAAAGAGGTGAGATTGCGAGATCGGTCATTTTAACACACACTGACCATACCCGGTAGCTCGCAGACATCTTCAAGTCGGATCTTACGAGTATCCGTGATCTCGTCACTTGTTCAATATGCCATCAATTTCTTTATGAGCCATGGACGCTAAGCTGCGGCCACACTTATTGCTATAGTGTGAGTCCTCCTTGACTGGCCTACACATTTCTGTTCTAACTAGATTGCAGTGCTTGTGCAACTGGTTTATCCCGAATAAACGGAAAAAGTCGTGTCCTGAATGCCGAATCAGCGTCAAACAGCTACCGGCCCCAAACTATCTGGTACAGGCGTACTACACTCTACTACGTAATCTGATGCTGACTGGTAATTAGGTAAAACAAATGGTTGAACTGTTCACCAAGCGAAGCGAGTTGATGCCTCCAGATGAGTCTGTCGATCAGCATACTAAGAAGCGCGCCGAAGAGATTGCAGAGGTTGATAAAGACAAAACAATGGATGCAGGGCTATTCAAAGGTGCATTTGCTCGCAGCGGAAGACAGGGGCCCGCATTCAGGGATGAGCAAGATGGTGTTTGGAGATGTCCTGGCTGTCATCATGAACATGAAGGTGGACCCCTCTGTCATCATTGCGGATATGAGATGGATGAGGAAGATTATGACTACGAACTCTACGGCGACATCTTCGACGACGAAGCTGAGCTTGATGATATAGAACTTGATCTGGACGGTGAGGACATGAGAAATGAATTCAGCAATGAGTTTGGATGGGGAAACTGGCGCCTGCAACCCTATCATCGCCACCGCTCATCTGGTGGTAGGATGGTCGACTTTGAATCGAATTCAGACGCAAGTTCCATGTATAGCGACGCTACTAACGAGGACGAGGACGAGGACGATGCAGGCTCATTACAAGACTTTGTTGCTCCAGATGATGAAGACCCAGTCAGAGGACCTGGCCATCAGCCTGGAAACCAATCTCACCGGCAACATGCCATCACCATCTCTGATGATGAGTCAGATGAAGGTGGCGCTGTGACAAATCACGCAGGGCGGCGACGGCGTCCTCGATTTAGTCCTACACCTTCTGTTGTTACAGTCACTGATAGTGTAACTAATGATTCTGATACTGGAGATCTAAACAGTGAAGCTGACAGGCTACGCGACGCTGGATGGAGCCCATTGGATCAAGGAAATGATAGCGAGGCTGAAGATAACTTTGGATATCAAGGGGACTATCACTCTCGGGATGGATACGGATCTTCCGATACTGGGGCGTTGGAGCATGGAAATTGGACGCCAAATTCTAGAGCAGAGGACTATCCCGAGGATGATGAATCGGACAACAACAGTGATACTGAGACAATGGTTGGTAATGGCGCCGACGATGACGAGATTCGATCCCGTGAGGACTTGTCAGAGACTCCAACGAATGATAGGCCGCCTTATATTCCTCACGAGCATTTGTATGGCAGTCTATATGGCGACGCCGATGATGACGATGACTCGGAAGCCGGTTCCAGCGTGTATGATCGAGATGGCGACACAGAAATGAGTGCCTCGCCGAGCGCAGGCCGTAGCGTCAGCGCCGATACGGATGGATTTGATGAGCAAGCTGACTATCCGGACGAGCCAAGGTCTGAACGCAGTACTAGCCGTCTGACTGATGGCGAGCCTGAATATTATACGAATGAGATGTACGAGAACCTTGGAGAGGCAAATCAATTCCATAATTATGAAGAGGACAGTGATGACAGCCCTCGTCCGCCAGTGCGCCGACAACGGCGGCGATCGAACCTGGATGTGCAGGTGAATCAGCAGTATGATCCTCAGATCAGCAGAATGTTTGCAGACCACCAACGAAACTTGCAAGGGGGCCTTCCTATCCAGATAGCGACTATGACTCAATTAAATGAAGAGCTACGGAGACAAAATGAGTCTAGAAGACGCATAACAGCATATCGCAATCAACCGTCTCGACGGAACGATCCTCTGCGAAGCTCACGGTCTCCTTCCGCCAACCGAGTCATTGCTTCTTCCAGCAGGAACTTGCGCATTCCCAGACAGTACCATACTATAGGGAGGGGATACAATCAATAGAAATTATGTGTTAATCTAGATGGAGTATTGGGTATTTGTGGACTAGCTATGAGCTAAGGAGTTTTCTGAAAGCAAAAATTACCTGGCTACTGAGCCTTTTTGTGGCGTTGGTAGGGTGAGCATGGAGAGCGACTCCCGGGACAATTGTTGCTTAGAGTTACAGCATGGCAATACATGATTATTTTGGTGGGTAGCTTGGCTACTTAGCTTCTCACACAAGTTTCGGTACTCTTGAATCGTGTTTCAAAGGTATGCTTCGTGATGTTCGAGTATATCTAACCTCCGAACAGAACCGCCAGAAGGGGCCTTCAAACAAACACCTGGATGATCTGAGATGCGTTGGGGAGATTGCCTCAAATGAGCTCATGCGAAAAGTCGGAATTCTTCTATTCTGCTTGAACCAGTCGTAGGACCAGGGAGCCCACAGTACAAATTCTCTGGCCTCGCAGACGTGGAAAATCCGAAGCTCTCGCATCGTCTCAACTTGCCCCTGACATAGTGTTTGACCCTCGTTTTGGAAACTTGAAATGCGCTAGGCGCAACCAACCCCTGCCATTCTGGGGCCACCTTTGGGGCTGCAAGCGCCGCATTGCGATCCGCTCCAAAGTTTTGGAGAAGATATGAAGGGGTAAAGTGCTACTTAGTCGTTCGAGGTCAAGTGGAGCCGGCCTCCGTCCGAAGTCAGTGCTCGACGCTTTAACACGTTTGATGCTCACAGGTGTTGCTATTGGATCGCTTTTCAAGATTTCCTATACATCGTCGAAATTTAAATTAAAATAGCGTTAGATTTCGAGGCCTTTGAGGGAGAGAGGTCGCTATGTTTACCCCGGAGCGAGTGTATGATCGTCCTTGAAATGAAGTGCTTCAGACGATCAATTCGAGAAATGCGTCACTCTAGCACTCAGCAATGAAGTTACAAATGTAAAGTATATCTTCTTGCTCTTGTCCTTACCTTCCTCACAAGCTCCTAAGTCATTTTCGATCAATGACCTTCCGCTCTTTTGGTCTGTGGGACTTGCCATCGCTTGAAATACGCATATCATATTCTATCTCTTCAACTCGGTGTCCCAAACTTCACATCTACTGAACCATCTCAAGGTCAGCGTCGAGTAAGATAGTAAGACAAGATGTACTTTGCAAAACTTTGCGTATTCTTGTTGGCAACCACAGCCACAGCGCTGCCATCATTTGTCACTGAGCGCGCCTCTACAACTGTAGACCTTGCCGCTGTCACAGGAACAGTCTGCACCGATGCCTCGGCGTAAGTCGTTCCCCTCCCACATTATCCGTGTCCTTCTGTCTGACAATGTCCTAGCAACATCGTCTTCCACGACCAGAATGTCGCCGAGCTTGGCATTTGCGGCGGCATTGCGGGCACGATTGAGAAATGCGGCGGTGCCCCAACAACGACAACTGGATCCTCGGGTACAGCGCTGTTTCAACTCAATGCTACGGATGCGGGAGCGACGATCAATGTAAGCAAAGGACGTTGGGAAGGCTGTGTCAGGGCTGCAAGGGCGACGTGCCCCACGGGTGCTTTTAGCAGCACATGTATTGGTGGTGCTAGCACGGGCAACGTGGCATTCACCTTGAGTGCGCAATAGACTGAGGGGAGAGTGAGAAGTGAACGAGGATGGGGGCTGTGGACACGGAGGGGATGCTGCGACCGGGCGAAAGACATCGGAGGTTGCAAGAAACGTAATATCTTACAGGTGTACTCCTCGGTGCTGATTATGTCAAGGAACATCCCAGAGAGGATGAAAAAAGGGCGATTGAGGCCAGGGAAGACGGGCGGAGAGGCATGGCTACGGTGTAACGGAATCTCAGAAATCACTCATGGCCACCACCTGAGGGGCCTCCTTTGAATTCTGGATGTATAGTTGTTCTCTGGGCCTTCCATTTTCGGACATCATATGCAAAAATCGAAACTTACCGGGTGAAAAGACATCTCGTATATGCAAGTGAACGAAACCGAATAGTCTGAGGCAGCAGATAGTGGAACTTCAACGCTCGGAATATTTGGGGGCATCTCGGAATATCTAGTAGCATAAGCTCTCAGGCTACCAGTACTAAGCCACTTACCGAAAACATGCTTTACGTACTAATATGAACGAGTCAGCCTCAGCGTTGAGCTACTTTCCCGATCCAGATAGCTGATACGCTCGCTTCCAGTGCCGCTGCCTAGGATTTATGTAAAATTACATAACACTGTCTGATTATATTTAACATCTTTGAAATCACAATCCGCGGGTGGCTGCTTCGATAGCAGGCTCTGTCCGATGATTTTTTAGGCCTGCTTTCCAGAATATTTCCTATCTTGCGCGCCTGCAATGTAGGTGATTCGACGCATTAACTTATTGCAGATGAGCCTAGCCGAGACTCGCCTCGATTTGTTTAATAGCAGTAACCCCATCAGATTACTCTGCATCTACATAAGCTACTATCGTTCATTCCTTCATCGTGTAACAGTAAGATCTCATCCAGTATTAGAGGAATGGTATCTTTTGTATCGTTGCTGCTTAACCTAGCAAAGTTTCACGCACGTAATTATAATGAAGCGGAGTACGAATGGAGGTAAAATTCGAGAATGGTAACTTTGTACTGTAATTAGAGCTGCGCCTTTCCTATAAAGAAGGTACCTCATTTGATATGTTATTCTCATTTAAATATTGTTCTGTTCAGATACAAGGGAACGTAGAACAGGGGTATCGTCTATCTATACTATATACAAATCATGCCAGCTTTCATCAATCTATAAAAATTATCAAAGTACAGCCAGTCCAAAATTCTCCAGTCACCATCCGCAAAGCGTGAAACTTGCCACTACACAGACAGCCCAATCCCACCTTCCAGCGCTTTCCAGGTCATCGACGTTCAAGACGCTCACCCCATTCTCCATCAGCGTCTTCCAAGTGTTCATTCTCCATGGAATCGGCCAACTGATTGTGCCCCAGTATCTGCTCTTCAAGCCCTTCCCTTCCGCCGCACTGATCTGTGCCTTGACCGTGTCTACTTGCTTCGAGCTGAACTTGCCAGTCCACAAGTACCCGACGGCGCTCGGAAGGGAAACAGAGGCGTAATATGAATTTGTGCTATTGTAGAGAGGCGAAGAGAGTGCGTCGAGGGGTGCGTCGAGGAAGATGGTACGGGAGAGTGTGGTGTTTGGGGATGTGATGTCGGAGATTGAGGCAGCACCTGATGCTACGATGGTCAGAGGACCATACGTCAAGGTGTTGTTAGCATAAGTCGTAAGATATCCTTTCTGACGTAGTGGTTCAAGAGCGCTGATAACGGCTGGGAAGAGTTTTGCAGAGTCTTCCTTGAAGTCGATGAGCAGAACGGTTGTGGTGTTAGGGGAGGCGGAGAAAACTCCTGCTGGGTGGAGGGTGTCGTCTTGTGATTCGGTTGGGTAAGAGTCGATTTTGTTCTGATTATCGAGAATTTGAAGAAGGGGGTCGAGGTAGAGTGCGGATAGATTGCGTTGCGGGGTGAGAGAGCGCGACGAATGTCCTACGAGTAGGACTTCGTTGCCATTTCCGTCGTGACGAAGCCAGATATCTGCTTCGACACTGGAGCAGCCGACAGCTAGTGCGTCATACAAAGGGACATTTCGAGAGTAGTCATTGTGAGAGTGGCAGTCTTTGGGGTATATATCTCTGCTGAAGTCTTCTGGCCAGGGTGATAGGAGTCTGGTCGAGTCACTAGGGCTGTTCCACTTCTTGGTAATGGTTTGGAGGCCGTTTGAGGGCGATGCTTTTGGGGATAGACGTTTGATCAACGCTAGGACGAGGGAGTACCATGTTCTTTCAAGATCTTAGTCAAAGAGCCAGATGAGAAAGTGGTGAGAAAGATAACTAACACTACTGCGATGCCCGCCAAAACCAAGAGCAGGAACGTGGCCATCAGAGCCCGGTTCCTGTAGGCTGCTCTGCGAGTCAGATCACCCCCATGCTTGTAGTCAAATTTCCTCCGAGCAAGACTCCTTAGAGATCTTCTTTTTCTTTCAGGTTCATGAAAGGACGGCAAGGTGGGCGACGAAGACGAGGAGCAGGATGGCCTATCTCTTGAGACCGGTCTTAGCTCTGCAGTTTCAACAGGTTGATTTAGTCTCAAGAGATTTCGCGCGGAAAGATTCAAAGGCATAATGAATAGTAGGAAATTCAAGTGACATAAACGCCAAAGAACATATCGACAATTACGGGGGCTTACAGACTATTATAACGTTAAGGCCATTTCGCATTCTCCTCACTCGTACCTTACTGACAGTGCTTTTCGGGCAATGATCCTACAGGTTGGTCCTGTGTTTCGTCATAGCTTAGCTCAGTATTTACGCTGCAACATAACCACTTTTGGGCCAGTGTTAGTATGGAGGCTGAGTTTACAACAGCTGTGCCACTACGCTTTATGTACAGTATTCCGTGTGGTTGGTTGTATCGCCTGTTAAGGCCACTCGCTAATTTTGGATTTCCACAACACTTGTCTGAGACTGCCGCCGCCAGCATTGAAATTGAAGCATGTCACGTACAACGGCAAATGCCCAGACACGAGCTCTTCGCCTTCAAGACGGTCAATTTCAAGGTGGGTAGTCGAGACATTAAGTTCTCTGTGACAGTTAAATGCCATAAGAGATAAAAATAGCACCAACTATAAAGTGTTGTAACTAGTGTAAAAATAGCTCGACAACAGTACTGAAACGTGCGCTTGTGCAGCTCATCTGAAATGCTTTTGTGGCTCAACTAGCTGCTTTGAATTTCGAAGTGAGAGATTTTCACACCGTATACCCGCTCAGCGCCATCTCTCGACCACTTGATCAGGCAAGAGCCGAAAGAACAAGCTTCGGCACTGGCCAAGGCAGACAAGTCAGGAGAGGTGTCAGCAGTGTGACAGCTCTTGCATTGTTGCTCAGGCTGCACAGACCCGAAGTTGGTAAATGCGGCGTCTCGACTTCCTTCTCCAGATCTAGCGCATATGACAGACTTTGTCAAGATAGTTTGTTGCTTGGGGCTGGGGATGAGGATGGATGCGGCGTGAGCAAGGCTTAGTCTCTCCAGAGGGCTGGTGCGGTGTTGGCTGGAGGAGAAAAGAAAATCCGATCCTAATCTCCCCTTCCCCCTGGAAATGCATGTAGATCGCCCCGTGCTTGGCACAGCGGCAATTTTCCATTACTAAAGATTGAGGTATCTCGTATCTTCGCTGTGGGACTGACTATTTCGGTGGTGAGTTGTTCATGTATCTCCAATAGGAGAGTGAGCCCAGTCGATCACAGCTCTTCTACGGTAACACTAGCAAAGAAATTAGGACGTGCATGGCTGAGCACAACTTATCTATTTAGGAACTAATACAGCGCGTTCGGAATTCCCCTGCATAGCGTCCGAACTGGTGAGGTATTTCAAGGGTGTATGGCCAGTGGTTTGATCAACCGAGCTCTTCTAAGAAACATCACATTGGCGATGTCGAACATGGGGGTCCCGACCGACAGGAAGAGGCTGTGGGGAGCATAGAGCAACCTTAAACTTTGTTTTCTACCCCACTTCTTGTGTCATGGCACAAGATGCTTGGTGTTGTTCCAAAAATGCATTTATCTTGTTGCCTGCGATAGTGACGCGTGTCGAAAGCCGTGTGTCGGCGGGCATCGGCCCGCGAACGACGAAGCTGGAACACGAATGCTATCAATATGAAGAAACAAGTAGGGGTCTTCAATAATTTTACTAGATGTCGCTACCCAGGAAGATTAGTGTAAGCTGATTGTTATTGTACAGGGAAAGAGTTGTCTCGGGTACGTACTAAGTTTCAGTGACATGTTAATTATTCGCGAGGCAGATTCAACCAACTATACCTAGTGTAAAGAATTGTTTTCTGTTCAAAGAACTTGGTTGTGTAGACCAATTTAATCAAAAATCGCCTTGGAGTATGTTAGTTCTTAGCTTTGATGTGTCAACGATTTATTCAAGATTGTAACCACACCTCTTACATCTTCTTTGACTGTATTCAACACATTGTGAAGTGGGTCTACTTCTGAGGAGGATCAAAGTATATTCTCCGAAAGCAGGAAGAGGCGTGGTTCTTGCTGTTTGATGATATGGCGTAGCTATGTCGCAATGTCAAATATAAGCAAGCTCGATTACGATAATCATGATTCCTGACTTCTCATTATCTTAACTTCATTTGACTTCATCCTTTTGCATTGAAATGTAATAAGATGACTCTTTCAAGGGCCCAAGAGCTGGGAGCAGCGGCCCGTAGATATCATGGGTGTTTGATTGTCGCCCACAACACTACCCACCAGTGGCTATGTCCGAGCATGTATTCATACTAGCTACCTTTTTATGGGAAGGCTACAGTAGTGGAATAGTATCTCGTCATAACAGATTGGGCATAGCTATTATCAGACAGTCCATGTTGTGCATGCGACCATTCAACCCTTTCACTGCCTTCTACTAACTCCGTCTTGGAGGCGCAGTACGAAGCCTGTACTATCGTGCGACAAAGGTGCTATCCTGGTGCCCCATCAAGCAAAGAATGATGCGGCAAGGCCCATGCACAGCGCTGATTGAACAGAGTACGATAGTAGAAGTTTCGGCTTCGGACTATTGCCCAAATTTTATCACCTTGATGTGCTTAGCCGCTGTCGATCACTCGAGCAAAATGTCTCAATCCACAACGAGAAGGTCATATCACAACATGTATGCACTGCCACAAGGTATTACTCACGCCGGAGGGATAAACAGACCGGCAGAGTCAAAGGTTGGCGTCCTTCATCTAGGGCCAGCGTCGAAGTGATGCTCGATCATAAGCATTCTCAAACATCTCCGAACCACTCGCAATACACGATGACGATCAGGGCAGCGAAGGGCGGAGACTAGACCGCCAACTATCTCCATTAAGCCTATCTGACATTGCAAGCGGCATAATATCAGATGCAGCATTTCTTCGCATGCCAAAGCATCAGACTCTGTCAACCTTAGCCATCACCCACGGAACCTCCTCTGCAAATAGCGTTGGATCAAGTATGCAGGAAAAGACATACCAAAATAAGAGCGATATTGTGTTCTATGTTATGGGGGCTTCCAATACCTATGGTTTTGATCCAATCTGCAAGCCCAAGTGGAAAAACTGCTGCCTTCTCTTGTCGATGGTAGCGGCATATGCTACTGACATATGCTGCAGGGCACTTGGCTCTCCATGTCATCAGCAGTGAACCGCTCAAGAATCCTCACCGATGATATTCAAGTCCAACGATCAGGCGGATAGCCCGCTCGGAGGTTGAGTGTCTCTCAACTAACTATGCATATGGCACTACATCGATTAGGTGGAAGCGTCGTACCGTAAGTGCCACCATCTCTGATAACAATATACTGCCTCACACATCTCTTAGGTATTACTCCTCAAAGCAGTTTGCTTCGTTCCCTCAAAGTCCTGCATGGTAACCAGGATCTGCCTGCGAAGCCTTCCACCTACTTGATATGATCAATACCAACTGCTACGACGTCTAGTCCGGTTCAGGAGCCTTCGTCAAGAATCGAAACTTTCTACATAAACAAAAAGCTCGCCAGATAGGTGGTGGACAGAGTAAAGATGTTGTGCTCTATCTACAATGGTCTTGCAACTTCAGGTCCCACGCTCAAGACTCGAATAATTCTCGGAGTCTGAACCTTCATTACTACAACGCAAACAGAACAAATTCCAAGCCGACAGGAAGCAGTCGCCAATGTTTCTATCTGGTCAATGCCCAAAGTGATGGACTTGGCCTTCGAATTAAGCGAAGCGATTTTGATGGGATCGAAACGCCTGATATACGAAAATTTAAAGCAGATTGACAAAAGTCACGATACAGGCCACGATTACCGTTTAGTGAGCCTTACTATTCACGAATTGAAAAGGGAGTCTGTTCCGAATCGACAATAAAAGTATGGCATGGCATTGAAAGACACAGCATAGCAGTCGTTACATTCCAGTCAGCCAAGCATTATATTACGTGTGGCACCGAGTCATTGCTCGAACTAGCTTCGGACATGAAGCGGTCGTTCTGGACCAGGTAATTATGTGACTAAATAGCTTACAGATAAGTTTTACCTGTCTCAATGTTACAAATCTACCGCGTCGAGCCAGATATAGACGGTATGGATGCTTTGACTAATTTATTAATTTCTGAGGGGTATATATACATCAATAGGAATTTTTCCACAGCAACTTGCACACCTTTGCAAAGCGTGAAGTCAGAATGCTCCCGAACGCCATCGCCATTCCCATATCACTTTTGATCATGACTAAGCCTCCCGATATCCAACCATTTTGATGCGATATTTCCAGCGCCACAGCTTATGAGATCGTCTACTTGAGAGGAATAGTATACTACCATAAATCGTTATTTCTGTTTCGATCCTGTATCACTATCAGCCCGCAGGCTCATTGAGCGCCCATTCAATGTAAGGTTTGAATCTGTCCGCCAACACCTCGTCGATAGCCGATAACAACTTTGCCCCCACGCCCCTCAGATACCACGACATATTCATCCTCTTCACCAGGAGACCATATTGCGCCAGAATCACAAGGGCCTCGGGGCGATGCTTATGCATCAACGATATATACGCTGGCGATACTTTGCTTGGCCAAAGGTAGATCATTGCAACGATGGCCATCTTCCCCGCCATATAAGGCCCCGACCAGAGCTCTCGGAGTTCCTGCAACGCCGCCTTGCAAATTTTCAGTTCCCATCTCTCCTCTGGGGTAGATATGACTGCAGGTTCGAGTATTTCATTAATCCGCAGCAGATGCACGTCTTCCGGGTGGTCGAACTTGATCTCGGGCACCATGGGACTACGAATAAGCTGATACCCCAATGGACCCTTAGCCAAGTCGTCCCAGCATTTGTACAGGAAGGCCATGTATCCACGCAACGCATGAAACCAGTGCGGCTGCCCTTCATAAGAAGGAATTCCACCCATCGGGCCATCCAACGACCCGCTCGAGGCCAGCATATACGGCACTACAAAGTGGGAGAAGGCGAAGACGGCATGGAGGTTCCCTGCCTTCTGCTCCCGCTCCGCAATCATCGCGCGGAACGGCGGCAGCGCAAGCTGTTCTTCCACTGCTGCAAACGTCGCCAGCTCCGTCCTTCGGCCGGGTATCAGCGCTGATAGGTGCAACGCTGACAGGGCCAGGATGCCGTGCATGAGGAAACGGTGCTCCAGCGCCATTTGCGGTATGGCGATCTGCCAGATGTGGGTGACCTTGAGCCCCGCGAGGTTCAAGCAGACCACCGTCGTGTAGTGGTGCAGGATCTCCGCGCTCCTCAGATCCATTCCGCCGTAACGTATGTTTAGCGCTGGGCCCGCCGGCAGCCCTAATAGCCTAGGCTGCTGCTTAGGCCTTTGGGGTTGCGGCTCTGTCCTGACGGGGACGGTGATGGGGCTTCTGGAATGGAAGGGATGGGCATGGGCATGGGCATGGGCGCGCACCGCCATCCTTGCAGGCGTGAGAAAGGCAAGTCCGCATTGTAGCTTGTTGCGCTCACAGTTCGTGCAGACTGGCTTCCTCTCATCGCACTACCAGGCAAATCCCCTTGAGTTAGCCATCATTCTCTGGCAACAACAAAACTCCCAACTGTTCATGTTGGGCAGAGTATTTATGAATGAGACGGGCAGATACCTTGACCCTGCGCCTTTTGCACTGGTTGCATCCCGTCCTGGTCTTCCTATGAGGCCGTCGAACCCTCCAATCAGTCCCAGATCCAGTCCCAGAACTCTGGCCGGCCTCCTCGGGAGACATGATCGATTCGAGGCCGGCAAGGGGCACAGCAAGGAATGGGGCCAAAGAGCCGTTGGTGGGATGCGGCTTTGGGTATCGACGTCGTACAGTGGGAGATCTGGTTTGATACCGACTGGAGGATCCCGGGTCCAACGTCGTTTGACGTGCAGCTAAGTATCCTTGCGGAGATCACCTCGTTCTCTGCACGACCTGATTGGTCAGATCATGCAATCTCTCATGCTCCAAAGGCTTCAACTTTGAAAGGCCTTTGTGGTTTGACATCATTCTAGCTTGGTCGAAAATATAGATTAAAGTTTTTGGTAATAAAGTTGTGTTGGGGGGAGAGTAAGATTTGAGTATTTAGTATTTAGTATTCGTACTGCTTATTTTCCAGTGGTGTAGCGTTAAGTGTCGATCCTTCGGTAGTAAAATATCTCACTCTTGGTAAATTGCTTTCACGTATAGACAAGGACTACTCAATATTGTATTCGACAAAGACGTCATTTTAATAACCATGATACGATACATTTAATTGCATGCTAGTTACTTGTATTCCTATTTTTTTCTTCTTTTCTTTGCTTCTCCAGAAATTGCATCACTAGGTCACAGCACAAATTCTTGAGTCATGTTGCACAAAGATATCTGGTAAAGACAGTTGTATTATTATTGCAAGGCTCTAAATCCAAAAAACGCCCTGCTATGCAGCCCAATGCTATATCATAATTGTTACAAAAGCCTTGAACGCCAAAGATGCATTCCTAGTTGACACTGACTGCGACCTTCCTTGGTCTCTGCGACTTGGGTACCACCACATGGAGGATACCATTCTTCAGGCTAGCCTGGACAGCATCCTGCTCGATCCGCTGCGAGAAGGAGAACGTCCTCTCAAATGATCCGACTCTTCTTTCGACAGCCCAGTACTTGGGCTTGGGTGTTTGCGCTTCAGTCTTCTCCTTCGCTGGGGCTTCTGTGGCGGCTGCAGTGGCTGTGGTTGCGGGAGTAGCGAGCGGGGTATCAGCTTCATCGTACTCATCCTCTACAGTCGCGTTGTGTGATTTCTCTGATGAGGTTTCGACGGAGTCTGGTACGTTGGCCTCAGCAGCTGGCGCGGCACTGGTAGTGATACCACGTTCAGTCTTGCCTTTGACGACGAGTGTTTGAGCATCGGAGAACTCGATGGACAAATCCTGTTGCTCTAGACCTGGGACTTCGCCGAAGAGTTCATAGGCTTCAGCTACTTCAGCGACGTCGAATCTTGGTGTGTAAGTTCTGGGTGCAGAGCGGCGGACACAAGCCTTTTGTTGGGGCTGGTCGAGTTCTGAGAGGATCTGGAAGAGTCCAGCCTCGGGAGAGAGATATGCTTGAGGGAAGAAAGGCATTTTGGTTGTTTTTGCTGAGAGAAGCTTGGAGTGTATAGATGTAATTGTGAGGACTTGGAGTTTGATCTGAGATCGGAGTGTGATTCTGAATGATAGAAGAAAACTTTCCTACCGACTTAAGCAGGTATTATATACTCAAAACCTACCTCTAGGCTACGTAGAAGACGCAATGCTATTCTGATAAATCAAGAGCTGACGAGTTGTTGCTCGTCGCCTCTGGAAGTATCGCGAAGGGTGTGGAAGTGAGTGGAAGCGCCACAGAGCATGTGACATGCAGCACCGCCACATCGTTACAAATCAGTTAAGCGAGACCCCTCATGCCTGAGCGAATGCTAATTGGGCTGGACTTTCAGTCTAATTGTTTTGAGGGAATGGACGGGCAATCTTTCCTCTTTTAACGTCAATTCCATTCGAGCTATATGGATTATGATCAAATCGATGTTTGATTACAACCTGAGACAATAATAAATACTGACTTTCTGACTTTCGAAGCTCCGAACCATGCGAAGCAAAGTTGTCCGTGTGGCGCCGAACACAAAACGAATAATCTCGCAATGGGGTGACCCACATGGGAATTGAGGAGCAGTGTGTAGAGAAGCATATAGTGAAGTTACTCAAGAAAGCAGTCCAAGCCATGTTCATTCGACCGCCTGATCTGGGGGTATACGCAGAACAGACAGCTTTTTGCTACCAATACCAGGAAGAACTCCCAACGTCGCGTTCTAGGAAATAAATATTCATCACAGTGCCAACTGGTGAAACATCCATCGAAAAGGGAAAAATACTTCTTTTCCGATAAATTTCTGAGTGAGTGTTACCTCCACAACTGAACCCTTTCTCCTAAAATTTATACTGCTCTTCTGTAAATATGATTCTCCAGCAGTAATTAGAATAAGCTCAAGGACATCTTCTTTCAATTTTTTTTTCCAGCTCTTTGGCAGCAAGCAGTTGGGCGGTTTGCCCCCGTTTCCGCCTCCGGCCCTCAGGTATATTCGGAGCCGCCTCGTAACTTAGCTTTCTTTTCTCAACCTCTCACAGAAAGAAAAACACACCATGTAAATATAGATGGGGCTCAAAAAAATCCCATGGGAAGTATTGCGGAACTCTTGAAAAGCTTTTCTGGAATTTTTTTTTAAATTACTATGACTCATGTTTCATGTACTTGAGAATAGAATGAGACGTGGATGTGTATATAATATGAAATATTTGAGAGAAGAAAGCTGGCGTCGACTCCTTTTTTCCTATGAAACGTGGATGTGGACGTGGACGTGGTTGGAAGAGGTAAACCAGTTAGATCATTAGTATATAATGAGATGAGATGAGATAGGGCTCGGCTCTGGGGTAGATGGATGTTGTTCATATGTAAGGTAGATGATATAGATAGCTGATATAGAATGTTGGAGGGATCAGGTGAGGTGGGAGGTTAGGTATATATCCCACTCTCTCTCTCTCTAAAAGACAAAGGGGGAAGGAGGGGGAGAAAAATGGGAGGCTGAAGATGAAGATGAGGAGATAACACATAGGGAGGGCATTGTAAAAACTGCACCTCACGCCTCACGCCTCTCACCTCTCACCTCTCACACACCTCCTCTTTCAAAAGAGCCACCAACAAATTCAGACCGGAAAATTGGCATGAAAGAAACCTCCCAACCTCAAACCCCCCCCTAAAAAAAGAAAGGGAAAAAACGAACATCAAGGAATCAAGAAATCAAGTAGACGAACCACATCCATCCATACCATCAATCATACTCCCAAATTTCGTTCATTCCGACCTATCTGACTAGAATACAGTCCTTCTCCCCTCTCCCCTCCTCCCTTTCCTCCCCAAATATATCGCCCCACCAATATCCTCTACATCATCATCATCATAAGAGAACTATCTCATCTCATAACATAGTCCACGTCTCCACATGCACACATGCACACACGCAAAACCACATATCAAATTCATTTTTCGTCTGGTTTATTCCCCGCCCCCATCCATCATCGTGACCCAATTGCCGTCGCTAAGTTGTATCAAACTCAAAATTAAAATCAAAAGTTCCAAAAAAAAAAACCACACAAAAAAGATCACAAAAAAAAAACCGGGAATGATCTTATCCCATCCATGTCTCATATCGATTTTTCTTATACAGCTAAAATTTTTTATCTGCAAAAATCTACTCTACAGTGACAGACTTGGCCAGGTTGCGCGGGAAGTCGACGTTGAGGCCCTCGGCGACGGCGAGCCAGTACGAGATGAGCTGGAGCGGGATGACGTTCAGCAGGCCCTGGAGGCAGTCGACCGTCTTGGGGATCTCGATCTTGTCGGCCTTGCCGGACTTGAACTCCTCGTCGTCGGGGTTGCAGATGACGATTGGCTTGCCGTTGCGGGCGATGACTGTTTATTGAGAGAAGATACGTTAGCCAGAGTCCTTTTTTCTTCTCAAATTTCCATTTATACGCATTCTTGAGTCATAGAGCGGGGCCTTGGGGGAAATGAGAGAAGAAGAGGGGGGAGAAGAGGGGAGAAGCGAGGGGACTGAAGATGAGGAAAATGAGGGGTTGGTATAAATCTGATTTACCTTGTTGATAGGCATTCAGGGACTTAGCGAAGATGTCGTCGCGGGTGAGGATCATGATGATAGGCAGGTTCTCATCGACAAGCGCCAAGACACCGTGCTTGAGCTCACCAGACATGACCGCCTCGCAATGCAGGTACGAGATCTCCTTGATCTTGAGAGCGCCCTCGAGAGCGGTGGAGAACTGGCTGCCGCGTCCTAGCAACAAGAGGGATTTCTGATGCTTGAAGGTCTTGGCGCAGAGCTCCTTGATGGGCTGGTCGAGCTTGAGCACTTCACGGATCTGGTTGGAGATCTGGCCGAGACCTTCCATGATGGCTTCGCGGCGCGCTTGCTTGGACGCGCGGTCTTCGGAGAGGGAGAGCGCGAACATGACCATGGCTATGAATTGCGAGGTGTAGGCTTTGGTGGATGCGACACCGATCTCGGGACCGGCGTTGACGTGGACACCGCAGTGGGTGAGGAGGGAGATGGAGGAGCCGACCACGTTTACGATACCGACAAGCAGGGCGCCGCGCTCCAAGCAGTATCTCAGGGCCTGGAGGGAGTCGGCGGTCTCGCCGGACTGGGAGACGAAGACGCAGGTGTCGTCACGGAAGACGGGGGCTTGTCTGTCGAGGAAATCCGAAGCTAGCTCGACGGAGATGGGGATCTCAGTCAGCTCTTCGAAGATACCACGCACGGCCATGCAAGAGTGGTAGCTCGTTCCGCAGGCGATGAATATAAGTCTTCTGCAGCGGCGGATGGTGGGCATGTATTTCATCAGCCCACCAAGCGTGACCTTCTTGTTCTCCACGTCGAGACGACCTCTCATCGTGTTGATGACTGATTCTGGCTGCTCGAAGATTTCCTTCTGCATGAAGTGGTCGAATTTTCCCTTCATGATCTCCTGCAGCTCCATCTCGATTGTCTGGATAGTCCGGACATTGGAGGAGCCGTCCGCCTTTGTGAGTCTGTGGATGTTGAGGGAACCTTCATGGATGTGTGCAATGTCGTCATCCTCGAGGTACATGACCTTCTTTGTGTGCTCGACGATGGCCGAGGGATCAGAGGAGAGGAAGAACTCAGTGGGCATTGGAGCCCCATCATCAGTCATGAAAGCTCGGGATTGCGAGCGGTGGAGGAGAGACTTATCCGGGGGTGCAAGAGCATTGCCCACGGAGAGGAAGTTGCCAGATGATTTCTTGATGGCGACGTTGTGGGATGCTTGCTCAGCTGGGAGGGCAGCATCTTCAGCATATTCGACATCGACGAAATCAACCTTCATGCGCTTTTCCGTCCGTACTCCAATAACCAAAGGCGAACCCTTTCTAGCCGCAATGACTTCATGAGGAAAGTGAACAGACTTCAGCAACAGACCGAAAGCACCCTGTAACTCCTTGATGACTGCCTTTGCGAGATCTGTGAATCCAATCCCCTTGTGCTGGTCGTAGATGTATTTTGCAAGCTTCGCAATGCACTCAGTGTCGGTCTCGGTCTCGAATTTGAAGCCTTTTGCTGACAGCAGAGTCTTCAACTCCTTGTAGTTTGTGATGATACCATTGTGCACAACAGAGAATTCCCATGTTGGGTCAGATCTGCGATTCTCGTCAGCAACGAAGCCTGGCAGGCGGTTCTTGATGTGGCTTTACCTGTGTGGATGGCAGTTGAGGCGGGATGGGGGACCGTGGGTGGCCCATCTGGTATGTGCAATGCCTGCGTGGGAATCGAAGATCTTGGTCAGGTCTGGCTTCTCCTCTGCAATGAGCTCCTTCAGCTTGATCACCTTGCCAACCTCCTTGAATGCAAAGACTTCATTCTTCTTGTCGCCGTCTATGGCGAGACCAGCCGAGTCGTAGCCACGGTATTCGAGCCGGGAGAGGCCGTTGACGAGGGTGTCGAGGATGGTCTTCCGGTCCTTCTCCACCAGGTAATTGATGCTGTTTTGTAAATCTTGATCAGTATATGGTAACTCCCCTTCTAGCAGAGCTCGCAGGACCACGTACTAGCCAAAAATTCCACTATTGTTGCGTTGTTGTCAGCAGTTACACTCGGCATAGATGGAAGCTGAGGGGGTTGCTTGTCTACGTACCACATCGTGTTCTTTACGTGGCGGACTGAGCTCTTAGTCGATGGGGGGTAAGAGGGAGCCGGGTATCAAATCCAGCAGCGATTGGAAAGGGGCAGTGAGGAACAAACGAGTGCGTGCAAACGAAGATGCGAGATGGAAGAACGAGTTATGTATTGCAGACGGATGGAGATGGGGATGGAGAGGAGCAGGAGGAGTGAGCAGGAGGGGGGGAGGTTTTCTTTTTGAGGAGAGCTTTCGTCAAAGAGGGTTCGTTGCTTGGCTGATGTCGGATCGGGCTGACACCTTGGCCCTGTTTCAAACAGCTAGCGAGATGGGACATGGATGATGGACGATGGACGATGGACGACTCACGCACTGTGGACTTGGTACGGAGACTGGGACTGGGAGCCACCGCCTTGGATGTCCACCAGAGACGGGGACGATTCACACGTCTGCAGCAGGGCCATCTGTGCGTGCGGCTCCTCGGTGCAGTCGGTATGCTGGTGGTTGCTGGTGGTTGCTGGTGCACATGCATCTCCTGCATCTGGCAAAAGAACAGCCAGAATTACGAAGAGAACGGACCACAGTCATACATAGCCATACATAGCCATACATAGCCATAGCCCATAGCCAGTTCCCGTCAGCTCCATTTTCTAGCGCGCATTCTTTGTCTCTGATGCTTCTAGCGGGAGCGTGCACAATGCGAGGCTGGGGGGCTGCGACTGCGACTGCGACTGGGCTGAAAGAAGGAAAAGAAGAACAGAAAAAGGGGTCTCTCTCAATGGGTCTTGAAGGGGGTCTTGAAGAGGGTCTTGAAGATGCGCCTATTCGTCAGGTTTCTGGTTATGCAGAAACAGCTACAGTAGGTACAAGCACAGCCAAATCCAGGGGAGTAGCTGCAGCAGAGCCACCACACCAGCACTACCAGCACCACACTAGAAGCAGAAGAACGAACGAACGAACTCTCTGGCTATTTATAACATTTGGGTGACCATACCATACCCATACCCATACCCATACCCGTAAGGGCCACCCCATTCCCCATTGCCCCAGTGGCGATCGTCAGGAACGAGCCTCTGCTGCAGCGCATGGAAAAGCTGGGCTGGGGCAAGAAGAGAGAAGGGGCCTTGTACTGTACTCCTGGACTCCTGGACTCTTAAGACTCCTGGCTTAACGAACGAACCAAATTCAGACGGAGAGAACACCCTCGCCATGACGTATGGGGGACGGAGAAAAATACGAGCTTTCCTGCTCAGCTCAGCTTTCTTCTCTAGTTTTCCTCCTCTCCCTTGCTCTTGCTCGTACTGTAGTCTCGTACTCGGCAGGGCCGTTGAGCAATAGAAGAATCAGCTGGAGCTAGAGTGGCCTCTACTCTCCCCTCTCCTCCTACCTGTCCTATCCTGTCCTCTCCTCTCCTCTCCTCTCCTCTCCTCGTCTTGTCCTGGCCCTACCCGCAGATCTTCTTTGTCTCGAGCTTCCCATCCCATACCTTGTCTTGCATTGCTAGCTCCAGGACTTCCCTTTCAGGCAGAGCAAGGCAGAGCAGTATCAATGCAGCTACTCCCCTCATCCCGGAAGTAGAAAGGGGTCCAGCGACAATCCGGCCTTGTTTGTTTGCATATAGCATGGAACCCCCAAATAAGCCCCAATTGAGATAATTTCGAGGAGGACTTAAGAAGATCATGGTGTTTTGAAAGAATTCTTAGAATTTCCCTTTTCAAGGACAGAGTGATGCTCATGGCCCACGGCCCCTTCGCGAGCGCTAAAGTGCCTACCCTACCCTACCTTAGGGTCGGCAGCCTCTGACGACCTGCAGCAGGTCCTGTAGCTGAGCTCCGAAATAATATGGACAAATGGCCATGCTGACGACGACTTATGCAATTCAACCACGCATTTCACCCATCACGCATCATGCAATTTTTTCAAAATGGAGGGAAAAAACTCCCACCAAGCACGCGAAAAATTCCTTCGCTGGAAAAAAAGGGCTCTATGCATTTCCTTTTTTGGGAAATATGGTATGTATATTTATATTACAGAGAGAGCCCAAGCCCGGGGAGGGGAGGGGGGCCTGAACCAGATGCTTACGGGGCACCCGCTGCAGATGCAATCTAGGTATGTTTTTCATCTCTACAGCTTTTGATACTCTAGCTTGCCCTCCAACTTCTTCGATTCTGCCACCTTCCGCACCGCCTTGTTGAAATCGTCTTGGTTTACCGCGTCTCGGTAGTCTTTGATGGCGAAGAGCCCGCTGTTAGGATTTGTTGTTAGTTGGGGATAGAATGAAACAATATAAAAAAAATGGAAATAAAACTACTAGAGGTAGGCTGGTTGCATGGGAAGGGACTTACGCCTCTGTAACCACATTTCGTAGATCGGCTCCGTTTAGCCCGTCACTCATCTTCACCACACTCTCAAAGTCAACATCGCCCTCGGTGACAACCCCAGCCGCGTGGATCTTCATGATCTCCAGACGGCCAACCTCATTTGGAAGAGGGATCTCGATCTTTCTATCCAGACGTCCGGCGCGCAGAAGAGCAGGGTCCAGGGTATCGGGTCTGTTGGTAGCCATGATGATCTTTGTCTTGCCCAAGTAGTCGAAGCCGTCAAGCTGATTCAGAAGCTCCATCAACGTCCGCTGAATCTCGCGGTCTGCCGATGTGCCCTCTGAGAATCTACGGCCCCCAATAGCATCGATCTCATCCATGAAGATGATGCATGGCTCGTGTTCTTTGGCGTATCCGAACATTTCTCTGATGAGACGTGCTGACTCTCCGATATACTTATCGACAATGGCAGAGGAAACGACTTGAGATCCATTAGTGAACAGCCCTTCTTCGTGACAAGAGGAGAGGGATATATGTATATACCTTTTAGAAAATTCGTCTCCAGACTACTAGCCACAGCCCTCGCCAACAACGTCTTGCCCGTCCCCGGCGGCCCATACAGCAACACGCCCTTCGGCGGCTTGATCCCCACTCTCAAGAACAACTCTGGATTCTTGAGCGGCAGCTCGATGACCTCCCTCAGCTCCCGGATCTGCTCGTTCAGTCCCCCAATCCCGCCGAAACTGACCTGTCCGGGATCCTCCAGGGACATGTTGTAGACCAGCGGGTCGACCTCCCGCGGCAGCATCCGCATTATCGTCAGCGTCGTCATGTCGAGCGCCACTCTCGTCCCCTGCTTCAGCGCTATCTTGTCGACCTTCGATCTGCATCCTACGACGTATCGAGGGCCGGATGAGGCTTTGACGATAACTGTTCATACCACTCACATATTAGTTACTGTAGAAAGTGACATATAGTAGAAGGATATATATATAGCATAGATCAGATAGCGTTTTTGGGGGATGGGGGAAACTTCTAAACATGCTTTGGGCAGCAAAGACAAAGGGTAAATCTCACATCTCTCATCATCCAGCTGCTTCAACACCTCCCCGATGATCTGCCCCACGCTCTGCAGAGCCTTGATGTTATCTTCCGTATGGTCAAAATCCTTCTGCAGGCTCTTGATCTCTAACCGCAGAGCCTTGAGCTTTGCCTCCCATTCGCGCGATTCCAGCAGCTTGGTCTTGAAGCTTTGGAGGGCGTGGGCGCGCTCCTCGTCGGACATTGTGGGGATGAGAGAGAGGAGGGTCTAGAGGAGGAGATCGAGGTGGAGGGATTGAATAGACGAGGTTGGAGGAAGGTGGTGTGGTGGTGGTGGTGGTGCAGGAGTGTGATGGGTTTGGGCTTGGTTGCTTGCTTGACCTGCTGGTACGCGAAGCTCTCGTTGCCTCAGCTTGGGATGGTTGAACTTCGGACTTTTTGCTGAGGCATCAATTGCGCTGTCACGTGTTGAGATTGCCTTCTTTTCGGTGCTTATCTATCAACGATCTCGTCTTGTTTATTATGTTTTTACGTTCACAATTATATTTTCGAAAATTGAACATAGATCCTCTAATTCTTGATAGGGGCGGATGCTATTTTGTACGTTCTAAACATAAGTATAATGCTCAACACCGCGCTGCGCATGGTCTGAACGAAGTCCCTCGTAACATTTTTTGCTGTAGAACTTTCTCTTCCATTTGGAATAGTCTTGAAAGGGTAATGATACCGGTATCTTGGAGCCTATTGATTAGAGGAGTAGCTTTTAAGTAATTTCTAGATTGGTGTAGTAAGCTTGGAACTGTTCTTCAAGCCGTAAGGACCTGGAAGTAAAAAGCAATTATGCTGACCACCCACCTGAGTAGTCTGATATTTCAAAGGCGTTCTAAGTAGCTGGGTTTTCTTCCCATTGCCACAAGGAGGTCTCATTGAATGAAACCAGGCCCCTTATATAATGATCCAACTGTATCAAGTCAAAAATGCTCCATGTGATTTGTCCTGTTTTCCGGTTTCACTGCTTCGGGAGAGGCCGGAGGACATGACGAATAAGGTTGATAACGCAAGAGCACAGAAAGCCGGATCTGCGACCCTCGAGCACTGTAAGGCTGGAACGGGAGTGGCCGAGCTGAGTGAAATCTTACCTCACTCGCACCTCACTCGCACCTCACTCGCACTTGCACTCTACAGTACCACGCAGACGGGATCGGCACTGAGCTCGGGCCCAAGATAATCCTGCCTTTTCACCCCACCAAATCAATCGTACACTCAACTCCCCAACAATCACCTGAAAACCGCTTTTTGCATCTACCACAACCACCGTAGGGTACGTTTTCTCCAATTCTTCAACCAATTGGGAAAAGCATTAGAGAGCTGTGTTCATCATCCGAAGTTCGGCTGTCTCTCCCGATCTCGCCGCAGCCTGTGATCACTCACCCCACGCACATTTGACCCCTCCAAGCTCTGCACGTCAACTGACGAATTTTCTTTTGCAGAAAACACAACTTTCCAGCACTGCTACCCAAGGTGAGCTCTTAGTCATTCTCAGGCCTTGGCAGCTATGTATCTCGACTGTCTGCTAACAGTCAACTTGCTCGCAGTAAACAGCCTTCCTGCTCACCTCCCTCCCCCGACCCCCGAAGCATTCAACAAGCATCATGCCTATCTCCAAAATTCATGCTCGTTCCGTCTATGACTCTCGCGGCAATCCAACTGTCGAAGGTTTGGGTTAACAATTCGTGTTGGGTACAGATCTGACCAGTTGTCAACAGTCGATGTCGTTACCGAGTTGGGCCTTCACCGTGCCATTGTACCATCCGGCGCATCTACTGGTGCGTATATTCGAGCAGCATATTTCGAGACAAGACTGATGAGAGTCATGATGTGATAGGCCAGCACGAGGCTGTAGAGCTCCGCGATGGCGACAAGAGCCATTGGGCCGGCAAAGGTGTTACCAAGGCTGTCGCCAATGTCAACGATATCATCGGCCCTGCCCTCATCAAGGAGAGCATCGATGTCAAGGACCAGCCAAAGGTGGATGAGTTCCTGATCAGCCTTGACGGGACCCCAAACAAGTCAAAGTTGGGTGCCAACGCCATTCTCGGTGTTAGTTTGGCTGTCGCCAAGGCGGCCGCTGCTGAGAAGGTAGGCGCAGGTGATTGAACCTCGATTCACATCGTTAACCTCATCTGTCTAGCAAATCCCTCTCTATGCCCATATTTCGGACCTCGCCGGCACCAAGAAGCCTTACGTTCTTCCCGTTCCATTCATGAACGTTCTCAATGGAGGGTAGGATTCAAGGAAATCAATATCAGACCAGACAAGGACTAATGAGGATAGATCCCATGCTGGTGGACGCTTGGCCTTCCAGGAGTTCATGATTGTGCCATCGTGAGTAGTTTTCATCTGGCTAGAAAACAATCCACTGATCTTTCGCAGCGCAGCACCTTCCTTCACTGAGGCTCTCCGTCAAGGAGCTGAGGTTTACCAAAAGTTGAAGGCCCTTGCTAAGAAGAAGTATGGACAATCTGCCGGTAACGTCGGTGACGAAGGTGGTGTCGCACCTGATATTCAAACCGCCGAGGAAGCTCTCGAGCTTATCACTGAGGCTATCGAATCTGCCGGTTACACTGGAAAGGTTCACATTGCTATGGACGTTGCCTCTAGCGAATTCTACAAGGAAGATGCCAAGAAGTACGACTTGGATTTCAAGAACCCAGACAGTGATCCTGAGAAGTGGATCACTTACGAGCAACTCGCCGATCAATACAAGGACCTTGCCAAGAAATATCCAATCGTCAGCATCGAGGATCCTTTCGCCGAGGATGACTGGGAGGCATGGAGCTACTTCTACAAGACCTCTGACTTCCAAATTGTCGGCGATGATTTGACTGTCACCAACCCCATCCGCATCAAGAAGGCCATCGAGCTCAAGTCCTGCAACGCTCTTCTGCTCAAGGTTAACCAGATCGGCACCCTTACTGAGTCCATCCAAGCCGCAAAGGACTCCTACGCTGCTGGCTGGGGTGTGATGGTTTCTCACCGCTCTGGCGAGACTGAGGACGTCACCATTGCTGATATCGTCGTCGGTATCCGAGCCGGACAGATCAAGACTGGTGCACCTGCCCGATCGGAGCGTTTGGCCAAGCTGAACCAGATCCTGAGAATCGAGGAGGAGCTTGGTGACAAGGCCATCTACGCTGGCGAGAGCTTCAGAACTGCCGTAAACGTGTAACTAGCGTTTGACGTCGGGAAATCATGATGCAGAGGGAAGTACACAATGGTTGATGAGAAAACGATAAATTGCTCAAGGGACGAAACTGGTAGATTTTGAGTGAGGACAAAGGCGATCGAAATGAAAAGTTGTGCTTTTTCTAGATCTACTCTGCCCTGCTCAACATATACCACGTGATTTGATAGCCCGTCTGTGAGATCTATTTCTGTGACGCTCCAATGTTCATGCAGCTGGGTTCTCGAGACTGCTTTGTGAGAAGTAAGAATTATGAAAGACTAATCCAAAATTTGGACTGAGACGCACGTGCTAATCCCAATGGTGCCTGATGGATTACGCTTAAGATTAGCCCCACGGTGATTCAGTTTTCCACACAGATCCTGCCACATATTTCACAGACAATCTTGCCAGACTCTATATCTCAGTAGATTCGGTTATCGCAATTAGATCGCGCAAAAGTTTTCAGCATCTACGATTCGATCGCCAAAATGCCTGACAAGTGGGGTGAGTTTCCTGCCAAATACCCTCTGGCTTCGTCCTGTGATCCATCACGGCTGACAGAATGGTTGGGCAGATGAGGAAGAGGAGTCCTCCACGCCTCCAAGCTCGCCCCCTGCGGCCGCGAATAGACGCGGAAAGTTCGACGATGAAGAATCGGACTCTGATGTACTCGAGAGTTGGGATGCGGCAGAGGATTCCGAGGTTGAGCGCGAGAAGGCTAAGGCTGCCGCGGAGCGAACAGCGAAGGAAGAAGCGGAGGCCAAGGCCAACCACAAGTCCAAGGCCCAGCGCGTTGCGGAGAGACAGGCTGAAAAGGCTCGAAGACTCGCAGAGGAGAGTGAGGAAAGCAGTGAGGAGGATGAGACGACGCGCAGAGAGCGCCTGCGACGAACTGAACAGGAGGCCGACCTCAAGCACGCAGAGGATCTGTTTGGCAACATTGGAATCAGCAACCAACGCAAGGTCACCACTGCCGCGAATGCCGTTGTCGTTGACGCGAAGGACCCTTCTTCCACCGTCGATCTGACCTCGCTTCCTCTCTTCGACCCCAAGACAAAACTCCAGTTCGAGAAGATGCGCGACACGCTTGTCCCGGTCATCGGCAACAACTCCAAGAAGGCTCAGTACATCATCTTCTTGCAGGAATTCACCAAGCAGCTGGCGAAGGACCTGCCTAGCGATCAGATCAAGAAGATTGCTAGCACCTTGACCGCACTTGGTAACGAGAAGATGAAGGAGGAGAAGGCGGCTGAGAAGGGAGGGAAGAAGAGCAAGGCTCAGAAGACGAAGACTACTCTGGTCGCGAGCAGGAACATTTCTACGGGAGCGGATACCACCGCGTACGATGATGATTTCGGAGAGTGAGTCTTCCAACTTGGTTCAGCAGAAAAGGGCTGTTGCTAACGCCATAGTAGTGATGATTTTATGTGAGCTGGTCCTACGATCGCGGTGTTGCGCATCCGTTCCTCTCCAGACTACCTCAGACCCGTTCAGCTACAATATCAGTTGCACCCGGCACGATCCTCCACATATGTCAATAGCTAGATTCGCGCTTGGACTCCTAGGTGCAGCTGGCTTGCATACACAAGGCGTCGCTCATAGGCCTCCGCTTCCATTGGAGATGGCATGACAATAATTCAGTGCGGATCGGGAAACGAACAAGTCATAGCAGATGAATAATGATGATAGACCGAAGACTGGAGGAGGTTTATGAGATTGCACGGGCGTTTGTTCTTCGTTCATAGATGGCATTCGGATGATCACATGCACATTGCTTTTTAGACTGCCTACTTAGCAACGCGACGATGTTACTGCTTTTGGACGGTGGGGTCGAAGATCACCCACAGAGGGGAAGTGAGTTAACGGCATGAGGATGAAGTTCCATACGCCTTTGTACCTGCATTGTTAGTTAGACGAAAAGATATCGAACTTACACTCTGCCGCGCAGTAAAGCCATTTGGAATCAAGTTCAGTGCTCCTACACGCTGGGATATTTCTATTCTGATGGAGCCCCCTCCTCATTCGCGCTTCCCGTTTCGAAGTAGAGGTACTTATATGAGGGTTGAGATGATAGACAGTCCGTGCTTCTCGTCCCGTCACCCAAGACTTATTACTCACCATTCTAAACTCGAAGGCAGCTTTCTGCGAGCCCAGTCCTCACAAAAGACACCCTAGGCCTCTAGATGGTTCTCTCTATTACCTGTAAAACTTCTCCTACTGACATCATGTAGCCATATCCGCAGGAACTAGCTCCCAAGTACCGGCAGATGTAGCTGCACCTCGGCCTCAATCCCTCTACTACTGTAGTACTGTACTGTGGACAGGCCGTTGCCATCTCTCTCTGCGCCGCATCCTCCGTCCAGAAATCTGTTCCATCCTCAGGTCCTCTCACCCCCAAAAGGGCCCTAGGCAGATCGACATCGACCAGTGTCCCGTCGCGCGCCCCATAATGCCAAGCAGCATTGACGTCCAGTTCCAGATGGCCTAAAAGTATGGCAGCATGCTGCCGGGCCTATGCGCTACAGCGGCGAAGTAGCATCTACAGTAGGACTAGGACCCCAGAAAGGTGGCGTGATCTTGCTTCTGGCCCTCAATACTGTTCAACTGTAGCGGGCGTCCGTCTACAGAGTCACAGACTCTCCCCACAGACGGTCTTTGAAGAGTTTTATTTTTGGGTGACACAAATCACGCGGAGTAGCACTTCTACATTGAGGGTGGTGTTGGGACCCGGCACTCTGGATAATCGGCCATGGCTGGTAGCAGTGTTGCATTCAGTCCGATCATGTTGGGGGGGGTTGCACGACACGCACACGTGTAGACACACCCTCATATGCACAACAACTCCTTTATCAAGCAGGGCGAGCAGGGTGGCGGGCCGGGGTCGGGGCATGAATCTTTTGTACGTGAAGCATTTGACAATGGCCTCTTAGCGGCGTCCGCGGCTCTGGGGTACGCTGAAGCCGCTCGCGAAGTACCTGCTTGGGCACGTCGCATAACAATCCAACTATCAGAACCGTCTCCACTGCGCAAAGCGGCGCCCAATAGAGGCTGCGGGTGGCTTGCGCGGATCAGTATCCGGGTCCGAAGCAGAGGGATGGAGGGATAGAGGGTCGATTGATTGATGATTGATGGGTCTAAGGGGCTTGAAGAAAGTGCTCCTCCCCGACTCCACGCCCGCTGTCGGTCATCACTGCTCCAAAGGGGATCGATCACAAGGGCCTTGCTTGCTTGCTGGCTTGCTGGGGCGCTCCATGGCCCTGGTGCTAAATTGTCTCATCCCCACGCTTGGGACTGTGCAATCAAGTCCCCTGACCTGGCCTGGGTGGACATGGACATGCAAATCCCAGGTTCCCTTTAAATCTGGGGCCAAGGTACCTCACTTCACCTTTCCGACTTCTTGCGAGGTCGAGACCTTTTTCTCTGCTACCTCTCCCAACACCAAGGCCTTGGATGCGTTCGCACTTCCAGACGCTGCTCGAGGGGTCCAGTTTCGTCGCGCAGCCATGCTGCCGGGCAATCATGTGGGAATTGCAGATATATGCTCTGCGTCGGTTGGGTCTTTCTTAGCGACGAGTGCGGTGGCTGCTAGGCTCGGGGCGAGATATCTGACAGGGAAGCGGCTTGGGCGGAGTGATATCACGATCACCATCTCTCTTGTGAGCTCATCCCGTATATGGTACTATCTTGTTCGCATCTAGAGGCTTACTATTTGCCCAGGTCTTTGCCCTCGCACTGGCTCTAAACAGCATCCTCTGTACGCAGATACCTCTGAACGTCCAATTTCTAATCCAGCTAACAATAATCACTAGCTGTCGTATACGCTGGTAATGGCTTCGATTCAACCGCGTTAGGACTCCGTGCACCAGCAGAATTAAAACTACTGCGCAAGGTAGCTTTAATGTTATTCTCAGTGTCCTGTCCAAGCTGACCCTGGTAGTACTTATTCGCCCAGAACATCCTCTGGGCCTCAGCCAACACCCTCGTTCGCATATCCATACTCCTCCTGTACCTGGACCTCTTCCCCCTCAGGTCTTTTCGGAAAATCGTCTTCGGCTTCCTCGGACTCCAAATTCTCTACTGGATTGAAGTTGTCGTCCTTCGATTCTTCCTGTGTGTCCCTATATCCTGGAACTGGACCGGAGCGACTCTCCCAGCAGCAATTACCTGTCGTGAGAATGTCTCGCAAGCGGCGTTTATTAATGGTGTTGTCAATATCGTTCTGGATGTGAGTCTGGTAGTACTGCCGATGCCTATATTATGGAGCCTGAGAATGGCGACTGCGAAGAAAGTCGCATTGAGCTTTGTGTTCGGGCTCGGCATTCTGTTAGTTACCCCGTTTAATTTCTTTTATTAAATCTCAGTCACTGCTCGATTAGTACTGACAAAATTTGTTGGAAAACAGCATTTGCATCATGTCCATCCTTCGTGTCATCTTCATCCAAGAATCAATTCACAAGTCGTCGACGAAAACCAATGTCGCCTTTGGCTCCCTCGCCATCCTCGAATCTCTCCTGGGCATCGTCAATGCCTGTCTCCCCTTCTTCCGACCCGTCGTCTATTACTTCTTTCCCAGTATTGGAAGTGGCAACACTGATGAAGAGCGCTACCAGTACACATCGGCGTACGACTCTGGCTATAGGTATGACAATGGGAGTCGAGAAGGTAGCGCAAGGGCGTTGCGAGATGTGGAGGATCCAGGGATAGAGTTTCCTTATGAGAGCACGAGCACGGGTGATCCGTTGAGGAAACTTGATGCGGTTCATCAGCCGCCTGATTGAGGGAACGAGGGAAATCGTTCTGAGGAAAACAGTGAAAGAAAATCTATTTATACCCCTTTATTCATCGTTGGCAGCATTGCGTCATATCAGGGATTACGGTGTTTGCATGGTGGGTTCAGGCATTTAGCATATTGGGATATTAGGATTTGGGTACGACATGTTCTAATAGATGGCGGCTGGTCTGATGTAAAAGCGAGATAATACAGATCAACCGATCTAGTACCACATACTGGGTTTGTGGAACGTGCCTTAATACGTGATCCTGGCGTGAAGGTAGATATTTCTGATCCTGACCGTGATGATTCTAGTTAGGAAAAGTTAAAGAATTATAAGCTGCAGCTTTACTCCATCGCGATAACAGACGTCATATTTATAAATACTTACTGGCTGCTCAGCAAAATTCTAGATTTGAGATTGGCGCTCCATTTTGACCCTGGTTCTTAGTCTTGGTCTTGAAGATTGTCCTCCAATTGGACCCTTGTGAATGAGCCTTTAACAGTCGTTCTAATAAAGTCTGAGGTGCAACGCTGATGGTTCACGATACACAACGAGAAAGACCTAGGGAAATGCAAGTATTAGTTGACATATTGGCTCACGTGATGAGGTGTCTTAGTCAGCGAAATCAGGTACAGATCTGACGCGACATTGAGCTCCTGCCTAAGCTACTGATCAACCCCAACATCACCATCTCCCACAACACCACCCTCCTCCTTTCCTTTCCCTATCACAGTTCCTCTCAATAGACATCCAGAATGGATACTCTCGTCGCACAATACAGCAGGCCGATGTTCGAGAAGGAGAACTACTCCGAGGATGACCAAATGGAGCTGTATCAACCAGCACCGAGCTTGTCCCTCAAGTTCGCCATGCCTCCTGTAGCTCAAGTATGTGCTTCTCTTTCCTTCTACACACATTCTGAAGCTTCACAATGGCGTTTGCGGCATATGGTGACTTTACTGACCTCTTTCTCCACCACAGCCTTCCGCCTGGCTTCGAGCTGCAACAGACGACCATGCCAACCCGAACTGCCCCATCAAGATCGCACACGGTACCACGACTTTAGCATTTAGATTTCAAGGCGGTATTATTGTGGCGACGGATTCTAGAGCGACGGCGGGCAACTGGATTGCCTCGCAGACGGTCAAGAAGGTTATTGAGATCAACAACTGCTTACTTGGGACAATGGCTGGTGGTGCTGCTGTAAGTTTACCCAGTCTGAATTCCATCTGGATTTTTGATTTTTCGAGAATGAGATGACCTTTGAACCAGAAAGGATGCTGAACAAGGTAAACAGGACTGTCAATACTGGCTCGCATACCTAGGAATGCAATGTCGACTACACGAGCTCCGCCATAAGCGGCGGATCTCCGTCGCAGCTGCCTCGAAGATCCTCGCAAACCTCGTCTATTCATACAAAGGCATGGGCCTCTCCATGGGCACAATGTGCGCTGGCGTCACGCCCTCAGAAGGCCCAGCTCTGTACTACATCGACTCCGACGGCACCAGACTCAGCGGCAACCTCTTCTGCGTCGGTTCCGGCCAGACATTTGCGTACGGTGTGCTAGACGCAGAATACAGATACGACTTGACCGAGCAAGAAGCGCTGGAGCTGGGAAGCAGGAGTATCCTGGCAGCGACGCACAGGGATGCCTACTCGGGAGGTTTCATCAACTTGTATCATGTGAAGGAGGACGGATGGGTGAAGCACGGCTTCAGCGACACGAATCCGATCTTCTGGAAGACGAAGCTGGAGAAGGGCGAGTTCTCGAACGTGACGAGCGAGCTGGTGTAAAGAAATGGGCATAGATGGGATAATCCTTTCCTTTTAGCATGTACTCAATAGTAAAGCATCGGGGAGGGAATGGACGAGGCCGTGTATACTACTGCTTCACTTCACGAGTGGTATTTATATCAAAGACCTTTCGGATGATGAATATGACGGGGCTGATATTTGTGTGTACGAAATCATCGGCCCAAGTTTCTGAACATTGAACCATCGGAGAAGAGGAAACACAAACACAACACAATATAATTCGTGCCTGGATCAAAACAAGCTGAAAGCACAGTTGCATTCAGAATTTTCTTTTCATTTGGCAAGTGCCATGAATGCGCCCTCTATATCCAGACTCCCCCCAATTTCTCGCACTTCTTTACCGTTCGACCCCTAAAAGCATTTGTACATTCATGTAGCCTCACATCCTTGACCCTTTTTTTTATTGTTTTTCTTTTTTTCTTGTGGCATTCCCCTATTTATTCCCAAGATCCTCCCTGCTTCCCTTGCGATAGTGGGCACTCGGCATCCGCAGTCAGGTTCCCGAATGTTGGAGTCTCGGCTGGTCCGTATGCCAGCTGCGGGCTGTTCAGAGGCTGCGTGAGATTCGAGCTCCCTAGTCCTTGCTCTTGCTCTTGCCCCTGTTCCAGTTCTTGCTGGAGGGAATCCAGCCATGGAGCAATCTGCTCGTCTGTTATCTGTTACGTGCTCCCATTTTGCGGACTGCTGAAGCTCTGGATGTCGAGGAACCGAGCAGCATCTCGCGGAACTGCTGTGATGATGTCTGGCAGCAGAGTAGGCTGTGCTGTCGTTGGCGCGGCGGCACCGAAGCTGGGGATGAATTGGTTCCGGGGCGCTTGGCTGGAGGCCAGGCTATTTGAGATGGGGTGGCTACCGCTGAGACTTTCCTGCTGCCCTATGAATGTCTCGGAGCTCCTAGAGCTTCCATTGCTATGTCTAGATCCCCGCGCTGTCGGTCCTCGAGCATGATGTTGTGTCCATGGGATGGTGTTGCCATTTGGGCCAAACGCTGCATTGGCATTGAGCTGTACCGTTCCTGCTCTAGCGAGATGGCCACCATAGCTAGTCGGCTGATTTGGGTAAGCTGGCGGGACAGGAAAAGACATTTCGAGGTTCATCTGTGGCTGAAACGCCGAGAAGCTGGATGGAGTGCTTAGATTCGGGAAAGCCGCGTGTCTCGCGGGAGGGGTGTAACTCTGCATCTGACAAGTCGATACAGCATTCCCAAATTGTGTCGTTCGAGGAGGTGGCGGAGCATAATGTCCGTCGGGAGGAAGATACCAGTTCTGGGGCTGCGGTACCGGCTGGTTGTGGCTGGACTGCGTTGGATTTGGCCAGCTGCTGGTCATCACATTCGAATATCCCATATGTGGTTGGAAGTTGCTCTGAGGATATGACTCGATTTGCGGCTGCTGTGCTTGCTGACTCTGGTCGTACGATACTCCGCGTACTGAAGGACGTGATGACATCGCAGGCGAGTAGGACGCCTGCTGGGGAGATGCTTCCATGGCATTCCCCATGCTCGTGCCGGAGCTTTGTGAACGTATTGGAGAATATTCGGCTGACAGTCTCTCTGGTCTCTCTGGTCTCTTTCCTATACATGGTCGTGGAGGTGGAGGCATCGAAGGACTTGGGATTGCAGGAGCGGTGATGGCTGCCGGTACATCCTCCTGCGGACGCTGCTCACTTTGTACGTCACTTATCGGAAGTGGAAGTGGTTCGTCAGCTGGCTTGGAAGGAGATGAGCCTCCATCTAGACGCAATGCGCTGGTGATTTCAGCATTGACGGCTTCGCATACGGCTTGCAAATCTAGCTCCGGGACAGCTTCAGTAAAAGCTGTGTCAGGTGTTGTCGTCGGACTTGCAAGGCTAGACGATTGTCCTTGTGAACTGGCTTGTGTTCCTGATGGGCCTGCTTCACAGACATTGGTGTTGGCAATGCTGGATGTAATTTCTGGTAGGCAAGCTCTTGTCTCCGAGGAGCCTAGTCTTGGGACATCGGCTTTTACAAGCTTATTCTTGTTCTTGGAACCTTTTGGTCTACCTCGGCCCCTCTTTTGAGAAGGATTTGCAGTTTTGGGTACAGCTGCACCGTTGCCAGGTGAGCTTGAACCTGTTGTGACCAATATGGAATCATCCAGTGGCTGCTCCGCTACAATGGGTAACTGCGCAGATGATTGTCCGGAGAGGAGAGCAATTCCAGTGGTGCTGTCATCTTCCTCTTGGTCCTCAGCCTCAGATCTCCGATGCGTTTGTAGGGGCAGATCTTTCGCTCGCACCGGGGGTAGCTCTTGGATCTCTCGCTTTATCCCGTCTCGAAGGTATGCAAGCCTTTCGACGACCCTGTCCATCTCTCTCAGAAGAGGCACTATTTCGAACCATTTTTCCTTCTCGGTATGTTCAATGCCAAATCCGGGTCCAAATTTGAATGCTTCGATCTCAAACCTATCCACATATAGCGTCGCATCCGGATCTCGCTGATGCACAACCCAATTATAACTCTGCATTGAGCTCCCCACTTGAAGAAGCCTGCTACACATTTTAGTGTGGGCCTCTCCAATCCATTTGCTAACTGCGCGTAATACAAGTTCGTCGTAGTCGGGCGACAGATAGTTACCTCTGTCCCTCAGACAATGCTCTTGTTCGATGTTGATCCGAAGTTTGAGCTCCTCTTGATATACGGCTTCCCAAAAGGCATCATCCTCAGGAAATGCAGCTGCCTTCTCCTTTGCTGCAATGACAAATTCATTCCTTGAGATGAGCGATCGGCCCTCATCAGCATTCAGGGCTTCGTCGAAGCCTAGCTCTTCGAAGAACTCTAGGACTTGCACTGCTCTGACTTTGAATTTTGCCTTGGTCGACTGTAAAGCAGTCAGAAACGCACAAGGCTTGTTTTTGGGGGGTTCACTTACAATCCCTCGTGTGGGCTGTACTCGCACTGTGTCGTATATAGCCTCACTTTGTGTCAGTTCTCCTCCCTCAAAAGTCTCAACGAACACTTTTCCGTTCCCGATCTTTATGCGTGGAAATGAATTCTCTGGTCGGACACTTCTTGGCTCGTACCGTGGATCGAGTGGGCTGGGGTCGAGAGAGGGATACTTTCTTTCCCATCTTTCATCAAGTGATAAGGTAGACAGCTTGGCTTCCTCCATGAGATTGTCGCAACTTGAACAAACTGGAGGAAGTGAGAGACTAATATTTTCTGGTTTGAACCGTAGTTGAGGTGGCAGCGTGGCTTCCCAGTCCTTTTGCTCTCTTATATCTTGGCATCTTGGACAGAGAAGAGTCCGGTGGAGATGCTCATCTTCCCGGTCGTCTTCTTGCTTGGGTTCGCAGCCGTCCTCATCTTCTTTGGTCTTGCGGTGCTTCACATATCGCTCCCAGAGCTCTGGAAGCTTTTCACCGCAGAGAGAGAAAGCCTCCTCCGGTCCTGGCCAATCCTCCGTGGACTCTTCAGGTGCGCGTAAGTTCACCTCGTCATCTGGTAATTCAGAGAGCTCCGACTCGTCTGACTCGCTCACTTGTACCCTGGGCTGAGGCGTCATAGTATCATGATTCATCTTTTGCTTTCCTTTATCCGGCTTTGTTCTGGCCTTCTTCTGATGTCTGTCCTCATATTCTGAATCCCCTTCGCTGCTGGAGGAGCTAGTGTCTCCTTGACTGCATTCATCCGCAACAATGGTATCTTCCATCAGGGCCAGATCAAATCTTACCAACTTCCGCTTTAAGCCTTGTGGTGCCATTTCTTGAGGTCCTTTTCGTGCTAGACTCGGAGAGCTAATTCTATTTGTGATTTCTGTGTGGCTACGAGTTTCATGAAGTTTTCAGCGACATGTACTGATTCTTGTTTATCAGTGATCTCCGATATATTACACTTTAGACGCAGTCTGAGGTTGTCGAAGTCTTCCAGTGATTCTTCATATATCGTGTCACGTTGCGCAGTCGTTGAACCGTTGATTCCCAGTGGCGAAGGACCAATGCTCGAATCCAAGACACTAATCGTCCGCATTTATACAAACGTTCTTCCATAAGAACAATCCAGTCTGATTTGTATTTGGACCGAGCCACGGACCCTATGTAGTAGCCAGGGACTAGCGTGGATCCTGAACCACAGTTTCATTTCAGGGGAGCACATCACGTGGAATTATCGGAATCAGTAATTCTTGAACTCAAATTGTACATAAGTTGGTGTCTATACCGTAGCTTCCTTATTATTGCAGCACTTGATCTACTGTTGAACAGAGTCGTTGTTCTTGCTATCCTCTCCTTCTGACTCATCGCCCCTCTCTTCTATTTCGACCTCCAGCTTCCGAATCTCCTTCTTAACCATCTTCTTCTCACGCTTCATCGTTCTCAACTGCTCTTCATCTTTCTTCAAGCGCTTAGCAGCGGTCCGAAATCTTTGTTCCGCATCTGCCATGTCGTTTGACCACTGTGCCAGCACGCCCTGAACGGCTCTACGGTTCCAATCCGGTTCCAAATTGTCGACTCTCAAGACGTGAGCTTGGGCCTCGAAGTATAAGTCTTCGAGATGGGTTTTTCTGGTGTGTATCTCACGGATTGAAAGCTTTAATCTATGTAAGTTGCGTTTCAATTGGGGGAGGTCTCGTTCAGCAGAGGGTTGGGAGTTGAAGGGTGTGCGCAGTTTTAGGCGTATCCTTGGTGCACCGGGTGGTTTGCTGCTTGATGTGGCCATACTTTAACATCACGAAGTCTTCGAACCATATTAATGCTACTCCGAGAATCAACTTTATAGCTCTCGATTTCTCTGTGTCATTAGATTCAGACTGGCGGATTCGTTACGACTTGCTTGTGAATGGGTCCTATAGTTAGCTCGTGTGACGATCTCGACTGACACGAGCTAATCTCGACATACTATGACAGAGAAAGTAGAGAGCAAGCTACACACAGAATTTCACCTCGTCAATCGAACAAGAAAGGACCTCTGTTCCTCTTTTTTCTTTGACAAAATTCTATAGGCTTTTATCTACGCCGTACCCACTTTTCTACATTCTCATTGCGTGAAGACTTTCATATATCTTCCCGTGACAGAAGATGGAATTTCGGAGACAAGCATCTGTCAAAAGTAAAGATTGTCTAACGAGCACCTTGGAAGTATGATGCTGTCAGAGAACTTGCGACTGAAGTGTGATGACCTTTTATTCTTGGGTAGTAAGCAGAAAACTTTCGCGCTGGGGCGTCGCCATTAGTGCTGCCTCTGTGAGCCACTGGGAAGAACTTTTGGTATTGTAAAACAATCAATGTGGTGATCAATCAGAGATGATCTAAGGAAGTGACAGTATGCTGCTTTTTCGTTGCAAGTGTCTGCCGCGTCCTCTCAACTGATGTTTTTCTCGATCAGACGTACCCTAAAAAAGTAGTCAAAGGAGTTGATTTTGGAGTAGCCTCTGAGCTGAGCGCAAGGCAAAACATCAGAAAGAGCCTTGTGGCTGACGTCCGCGGACGAATTCAGAAGAGGAAGAATCACTGTACAAGCTGCTTGCCTTGCTGGACTTGACAGCTTTTCCTCGTCTGCTATAGGGAGGGGTACGAGGATTCAAGCTCGGATGAGGATATGAGTGGCCGGTGCCGACCATAGCCAGAAACTCGGTGCCACGGATAGCTGTTCTGGAGGGCGAGCTAGATGAAATACCAGAACTGTTGTCGAGTTGCTTGCGGTATCTAGCACGGAGTGCCTTGGCAGCGGCTTCTGTGGCAACCCGTCAGCTCTGATATCTGGGCATATATATTCCGGGAAGCAAAGCAGGTGCGGCGGCTTCATAAGTCTCGATGGTGGAATTAGGTCTTCTTCAACTTACTGTAAGTACTCTCTCCTTTATTGGATGATGGCTGTTGCACGACTTCCTCGCTGATGGTACTGATATCACGCCTGGTCATAAATTAATAAAATGATTACATGTTGTGTTCATGAGGATTTACCCCTGGCTATTTGAGCCATCGCTAGGAGCGGCGTACTGCTCATAAACCGAAACCTGTTTCTCGTAGAATTCACGATAAAAGTCATAGGACTTCTTGACCTCATCGGAATACCTCATAGCAATCGTCTTGATCTTCTGGGCATTGGACGCATTCAGTCGCTCAGTTGCCAATGTTTGCTCAATCATATTGTTCTTCTCGACTAGCGCATTCTTCTCCCGTTCGAGGCGGATGATGGCCGTACTTTGATCTCGCTGAAGGATATCATAGTCGCGATTGACCTTGGCCAATTCAGTCTGTGTTCTGTGGAGGTGAGAGTCTAAGCTCCTGATCTCATCCTGATGGGAACTTCGCTGTAAGATAACGAGTTAGCCCCTTTCTCGGATCAGGCATTTGAAACCTGAGACGCGCAACTCACCTCTCTCTCGATTTTGTCCATTGTATCAAAGCAACCCCTAATGAATGTATTTTTGTCTTCGATATGTTTCTCTAGCGAAGCAATCTTCTTCAGAGCTTCAAAGATTTTCTCGTGGGTCTCGGCCTCCAAATTCGTTAGCGACAGCCCGATCTGGCACTCGTGTTCTTGAATGGCATTCTTGAGAACCGTCAACTCGGTTATATCTGGATGGTCCTTGACAATCGCATCGATGGTACGGATGACGAACGAGCGATCTAACTGACTTGAACCCAGCTTTGCCTCAACTCCATACTTGGCAGCTTCGACGGACGCCCGGTGATTCGTGCCATTCTCGAGATCGGCAATCCGAAGCCTCATGTCGTTCATCTCATGATTCAAGAGATTAATGACGGTCGCTTGATTTGCCTCCGCATGACGAAGTTTTCGGACTCGATCAGCGATTGTGTTGCGGTCTGCATGATTCTCAAGTTGCTTGGTCAGCTCATTGATGGCACGAGTGATGTCCGCTGTTGTGATGTCAAATTCCTGTCTATAGTCTCGCTCTAAATCAGTGACGGGGTTTATCGAACGCGATGGGCACAATGGGCCACTTTCAACGGCCTTTGAATTGAATGAACGTGCGACACTGCGCTTCATCTCGACGTTGTATTCCATGCCGACTTTGCTGGCGTCTTCCTTCTTCTCGTCATTTTCCTTGCATTTCTCGCCCTTCTTAGCCTTGCTATGTCCTGTTCTGAAATGAAACTTCTTTGGTAGTTTTGGTAGATTTTCTTTCGTGGCCAGGGTTCGGCTGGTAATCGTAGCTTGGATATGTTCCGTAGTCGTCACCACGAACGACTTGATTAGTTGAACCATAGCACCAAGGGAATGAGTGAACTAGAAAGCGCAATTAGTAAGAGATCAACTTGAGAATATCTGAATCTCACAATTGCCATGAACTTCTTGGCAGATCCTCGGTATTAGTTCTGCTCTTCCTCTGATGTCGTTGTCGTCGGCAGCTCTACAACCAGGTTGGAAGATGAATTCAATGGTTGAAAAAACTTTCTAGAGATGACCGAGGCCAAAAATTCCAACTTGTAACGGCAACTTCCGATGGAATTCTTCATGATCAATTCACAGTCCAGCGATAATTTGACTCCCGGGTGGAGATACAGGGGTTTCTTCAACCCGCCACCTCCCATGCACATTAGGTACGGAACGTAACCTGGACCTGCTCTATAGAAACTGTGTCCGGATATCAACGTCCTATTTCAAACTATGCAAGAACAAAGACATTGGGAGCCGAACAGACACGGAACTTGCGACACATTCGGTTATGCTCAGTTTCAAAAGACATTGAATGACTCAATGTTGGCACACTTGAAGGCATTGAGCAAGGCTCTAGTATTTTATCTGTATATTTCGCAAATGAGAAGTCTTCTTAGCATTTAATTCTTCGTTTGACGGAGACCGGACTCAGAGAATTTTCTCTCGCAATATCTGCATCACTGAGCCCGGCGGAAACGAGATCTTTCAGATCGAAGACTGTAAATCACTTTTAGCCCGTAATTAGTTTTGTCATTATTAACATGCATAATTGAAGGTCCCATGCCTCCCAAGCAGGTGTTCAGAGATAGCCATCCTCTGCTTCATACCGTCGTTCACGCATGTAGATCCAGGGTTCCTAATTCCATAAAGAGCAAAAGTGATGAGGCATCACCGCAGAGAACGAAGTCCTTTTCGCTGTCAATCTTTCACTTTGAATCGGTCCACTCGCTGAGAATTGAATGGAGGCAAGCGATGTTGGAAAGACTGGAGAGCTGACGATCCAGTAGGGAGTAATGCTTGCCTCTCCACTCTTTTCAATGTTGGATCATGATCTCCCCACGCCGCCCGACGCTTTGCAGGAGGCTCAATAACGCTGAGCTCGTCGTGGTGAGCTGAATGTCTCTTCCCCCGGTAAGAGCTCATGACGTTCTCCAAATTTGAGAATGTGCTCTTCATTGTCTTATTCTCCTCCATCAATTCCTTCAGTCGAGTTTGGGTAACCTGCAGCTCGGCATCGATCTTGGTAGTTTTCGCAAACGCCTCATCCGAGCGCTCAGAGCGCACCTTGAGATGAAAAATTTCGACACGCAAGGATTTGACATCTTTCTTGAGATTCACAATCTGATTCTCAAGTGTATGCTCCCGCTCCAGAGCGTGTTTGACCAGGCTTTGATTGAGGCATTTATATCGCTCTAAAATGTGTTCTTGGCTGCTCAGATCCTTTACCAAGGAGACAATCTTTTCCTTGCCCATGTGGAGAGCCTGGTCGTGTTGTTGTCTCAACTTGTCGATCTCCCCTCCGACTTCATCAAGTGAATTGATGATTGCTCTGAGAGGCGAGACTTCCGTGGAAAGTTGAGGAGTCGCCATAACTTAGCTCTGATGGTGAAATCAGTTGACTGCCAGTCATTGAAGCACTTTACTTGACGCAGGTGAATTAGAGAATAGGGACCTTTGATGAAGTTATATAGTTGAGTTATAGCAAGATACGAGGTGTACGAAGAAGCGAGAAAATTGAAGGATCGTAAGAATATTTGTGGTGAGAGGCCGGAGTTTGTCAGATGCTGCGTTCATAAATTGTGATTTCAGGAAGGTCTCTTTAATAATCTTGGAACCCTTTCTCCCAAAAAAGGAAGTAGCTACCGACGGCCGAACATTGGTCGCGACTTTCACCTGGATGAATTGGAGCCAGGAATGACTCGTCAGCCGCAACTGGATGATCGGTTGCTCACAGTAGTAGTTCGACCCGCAGCCTTGATCGAATGTAACTTCGTGTGGAAGAGAAAGTGTCTGGCGTCAGTATAGCATCCATGGCGTACAGTAAATACATTGGTTATGTGAATATAGATTTGGAGATAAGTAGCACTGTAAGGTGTAGCCGCGCTCAGAATCACAGGAACTCTTACAAAACGCTTATTACTTCTTAACGTAGTATTGTGACGCAGACTCTCCTCAGAATGGATTGCCTTTATTCATGTCTGTCATCATTGCTATTATACCTGTCTCGAGAAGCCATATAGCTTGCTACCGAGATGACGATAAACCCATCCGTCTTTTATCAGCTCACATTATACGCTTGTACTGAGGCCTTTGTGAGAGAAAACATTACATTTCATATATCTACTTCGTGTTGAATGATCCTCGAGTAACCACCTAATCACCAAGCAACATCATGTCCCGTCACTCAATCAACTGTCACAAGATCGTAGGAGTTAGGTGAATTATCATGATTACCCTGATCAACAACACTTTGATCATTGACGATTGTCTTCTGCTTACGCTTTGGCTTCTTCCGAAAATGCTAGGGACGGTCAGTGACATGAGAATGTGAATATTATTTACAGCTCCTCACCGCCTTGACAAAATAATAACCGTCAGGAGCCCATTGGGTTTCTTTGACCTTTCTCCGTGGTTCCTCCTCCGTCTTGATGTAACGTTTAGGTGTCGGTGACTTGGCTCTAGCTAAAGGTGATTTGCTATGCGTCTTGGCAACAGGGCCCTTATTGTTGTGAGTAGTGGTGGAAGCCGCTGGTCGGACTGCCTGTTGATTGACTGCTGGCGCAGTTGTGCCATCGTCCTTCTGCCCTTTCTCTAAGCTAACCCTCTCTTGTGCGATACTGTCATTCAGAGCCCTAAATTGTTCTTTCAGGTCCGTAGAAAGGCGGAAGTCTTCATAGATCTGATCACGTTCCTCGTCTCGACTCTCCATACTAGCCTCTGTTCTCTCGTATTTTGACTTCAAGTCTGAGAATTGATGGGAAAGGCTCCAAAAGTCGAATTTCAAAGTGTTGACTTCAAGAAAATTGGCCTGTGACTCAGTGATGTTCTCTTGGAGCATCATTAGCTCGTGATCTATGAGATTGTTGTACTCATTGAGTTTTTTCAGGTTCTTCTCGAATAAGTACTTATGCAAATCAGCTATGCTGGACGATGTCATTCCGCAAATTGTTGAGAACCGCCGGCGATACGAAGTAGAATAGAAGAAATGAGATGATATGACCGATTGATCCACTCTGGTCTGAATTTCAGACTGGGATGCTGCTTGTAAACTGTTGTTATTGCTAGGTCCTGTCGGATCTTATTGCGGTAATCGGAAATCTCTGCCTCCGTGACTTTTCAGGAGACCTGGATGCCTAATACGTCCCCGACTATGAAATGTCTTCATTTTCCGTAGAGCCTTGTGCCCATGGAAACTTGAACAGCTGAAGTATAGGCGTTTAGCATACGCCACCAACATCCCCCCTGCGAACTGCACTGCCCCACGATGGCACGTGAAAGAACAACCCCTCCATCCTAGCACGCCATCATCTATTTTTATTACTTCTCTTCAGATGACATATGACGACTTTCTCTTGTAACCTAGATTGCATATATATTTTTTTTATTTCGCTTTAAATCACCTCTAAAATGGGCGAGCAGGCAGTAAAACAGAATCTTCTCGTCTTCGGGGCAACTGGGTACATAGGGACCCACATCATCCAGCAAATTGTCGCGAGCAAAGAATCTTTTGGGCAAATCACCATCTTTACTTCACCTAATACGGTAGAGAAGAAACCGGAGGTGATAGAAGGTCTGAAGAAGAACGGCCTACAAGTCATCGTTGGCGATGCGTCTAACTCTGAAGATGTCACCAAAGCTCTGCAAGGTCAGCTACTCAGGTCATCACTTCTCGAATACGAGCAAACTAAAATGACTGTTCCATTTGTTCAGACGTAAATACAATCGTAAGCGCCGTAGGTAGAAATGCAATTCTGGAACAAATCGCCTGGATCAAGCTCGCTTCGGAGATCTCGAGCGTGACGCGCTTCTTCCCCTCTGAATTCGGCACTGACATTGAGTATGGCCCCGAGTCTGCCCACGAGAAGCCGCACCAGTTGAAGTTGAAGGTGAGAGCTGCGTTGAGGGAGGCAAAGGGACTAGAGCACACGTTTGTGGTCACAGGTCCATATGCTGAGGCGGTGCTAAGGCCGTCGTTTGTGCAGGGGGCAGGGTCTTTTGATGCTGAGACTAGGAAGGCTACGGTGATGGGTGATGGGGAAGGGCGTACTAGTCTTACGACAAAGGATGAGTGAGTATGTAGATTGGTACTGTTGCCATGATACTGATGATCTGATAAAACAGTGTCGGGAGATTGACTGTGAAGGCATTGCTTCATCCTGAAGCCTCAAAGAACCGAGCTCTGAGAGTGAACTCTTTCACAGCAACAGAAAATGAGATTCTACATGAGTATGAGAAACAAACTGGAGAGAAGTGGACGGTGGAGAGTACGTCTCTTGAAAGACTGAGGAAATTGGAAAAGGTGGCTTGGGATACTGGGAATCCGGCTGCTACAGGTTTTACTTTAAGGAGAATCTGGGCCGAGGGTGGGACTTTATATGAGGAGAGGGACAATTGGCTCATTGATGGACAACACACTGAGACGTTGCAAGATGCTGTTAGGATTGCTATCGCAACCCAACGAGCGGGAAGCAGGCTTTAAGATGATATGAGATTTCCAAGCTTCATTAGATCTCGCTGGTCTCAAGCCGACCAAATTACTGTTACCTTCGTGAAAACCACCATCCCTAATCAAAATCACCGTAAATATGCTAACTTTTATAACTGCAAGATGCTTTGCTAAGTGCAGTGCAGCAGTGGTTTGCACTCATTGCAATTTCCTTTCCGTCATGTCGTAGACTGCAGTACCCTCCTCCAGATGAGCTTTCGACACCTTGAGGTTTCATATTCCCTCATTGAATATAATGTCCACTCAAAATGCCGCCCCTAAATTTCAGCTTGTCGATGACTAGCTTAGGGCGTCTCCTGAATCTCGAGCGGGTACCGAACCTTCTTTCCGGCTTGCTTGACGCCCATATCCTCTTGCTTCACGAGGTTCATTCTAATATCATGGACTTGTTTAGTCTTGCCTTCTATTATCTTCCCATTGAGCTCGAAAAGACCTTTGAGAATGTGACGAGCTTTCACGATCTCGTAGCCGTTATCATTATCGTCAACTAGAGCTTGGAGAACACCATCGACGAAGGATCCCAGTACCTTGCTGCGAGCCCCTTCGCTCATTCTATCGGTGATAATTGGAGGAGGAGGATTCGTCGCGGCACGGGGATATCGGCTTTGCCAGATGTTTTGACAACTGAAACGCTTCTTTCTGCCGATAAGGAGGGAATTGTGATAGAATTCAGTACCTGTAGGAGGAGATAGTGTCAATATGTTCGCATTGGCGATTTTGCGAGCGATACTGTGAGATGACCGCTTATGGCTTTGACGATCTGGTGATGTTCTGGACGTGGGTTCTGATCTTGTTCCTCGAAATATGGGTTTACTTGTAGAGTTGGAAAGGGCCTTTGGTGAGGGTCTGCGGGTCCGGGCAGGGCGACTTCTCTTTGGTGATGGTTCAATGTCCGAGAAGAATTCTTCATCGACTACGACCTGCCGTTTTGTCTTTGGTTGTGATGAGCTTTGCGTAGACCAGGTTGCAAGAGAGGGTAACCCCCGGGGAGAAGCTGAGACACTAGCATGTGCGAGGGAAGCTCTTGTTGATGGTCTTGGAGTAAGTGATCCTTGTTCGAAGGCACTCGCACTGCTCTTTGGCGATACTGTACGAGTGGTCGATTCCCTTGCCAACGCTGACAGTCTTCCACTGCTTGAAGGGGTCTTGACTGGTGAGGTTGCGGGCGTCGTCCCCGGTGGAGTAGCGAATTTAGGTGAGAACGGAGCATCAAGCTTTGCGGAATTGTTTTCTCCAATGTATCTGAACTTCACGTTTTTCAAACTTTCCACTTCAGCCTCGTAGAGAATTCGCGCTTCCTGTAGCCCAGCCTTCACTTTGTTGAATTTTGATAGTATATTGTTGTATTCATCTGTCTGGCTTCTGGCAAGATCTCTCAGAGCTGTCACGTCCATGATACGGGTCTCCCTATCCATGATTCTTCTCAGAAGGTCAGTGAGCCGCATATGGGCGTCGTCAAACTGTTTGGCCATTGAGCTGGAGGGTGAGGATACGCCTTTCGAAATAAAGATACGATCCAGAACTTGGTAGTCCAAATGGAGGTGATTGAAGTCGTTGCGAAGTTGAAGAGTCTCAAAAGAGGTTATTGAGGACATTTTTCGTCAATTTGGCGCAGGTGCGTTCTAGGATGCGACGATGACTTTTGACTTTATCATGCCAGGAAGGAGTACTCGACGTTACTGTGAAGTTCTGGAGCGAGAATGAGTAATAAAGGGGACAAATAATTGTGACTCTTCTCGACAACAATAGGGTGAGAAATAGCGATGTGAATAACATTGTCTAGGTGAATCGACAAATGAAGGGTGGCTCGGAAGATATCACGACGCGACATGGAATGAGGTTTGCTGCCTGATCAGTCGAAATTCCAATTGATGTTGTCATGTGTTACACTTCGGCTTTGAAGTCCTCATAAAATGGCTGTGAGTAGGTATATCCGCGGAACGGGCCGCGCCTAAGAATACAGTTGAAACCATAGCACAGTGTACTATACAGCCTACCCTCCGCGGACTGCTAAAAGCCAACCAATGTATCTCAATCGACAGACAAGAACAGATCATAACTCAAGCACGTATATCGTGAAATAGTATTTATCGTGAGGATCAGTTGATATCACATTTTGGATTTATTCGCAGAAGACCATGATAGGATGAAAATGAATTTTTATTCTCCGACATGCAATTCCAGACAAAGGCAAAAACAGACCGTCCAAGGTCGGACTACTCTATCAGAAGTAACTCCTCACAAGCCTCGTACCACTTCCTTGCCTGGAATTGCTATACATCCAACGAAAACACAAAGTGAAGTACAGGCAGGCAGCTCATACTAAGCGATAAACCCATAACCAGAACTTATTGATGCAGATGACAAAGTAGTATCGCAGATCAAAACTTTTGTTGCGCATGAGCCGAACACGGATCTCATTAGAGGGCAAAGAGAATAAGAAAATCTTGGCCACGCAAACAATTTCGCCAGCAGTGATTACTGCGCCAACCTCTGGGCAAGAGTCTTTTCGACCTCACTCAACCTCTGCTCGCGCTCCTTGATCAATCTATCGAACTCGCGAAGTTCTCTCGCTTTGATCTCACTCTCCTTCTCCTTCTGCTTATTGACCTTGTCCAGCGATTGACTAAGAGCTGAGCGTTCGGCTATTTCTTGCTTAAGGTCAGCGAGGGCCCGAGATTCTTGGGATTGCTGAACACCGAGCTGATTGAAGCTAGACCTGAGGCTTGCAGTTCCCAGACTATCTCGAATAGGGCTGCGGGGGTGATCAGTGTTGGCGGTGCGGGCCTGTTTATGCTTGAGTTGGAGGTTGGCGAAGAAAGGCGAGGTTGTCAGGTGCACTGTGGACTGGCTTTTACGGACAAACGTAGAAGCGCTGTAATCCTTCTTATCCTTCTTATCCTTCTTGCCTTTCTTGAGACCGCGGCCGGAAGGTTGAGTAGTACGAGGTTCCGAGTCGGTGCTGTCGCTACATAGTTGACGCATGTCTGCGAAACCGGCACTGGTGCTGGTACGCTTGACACTGGACTTGTCTTTAGGATCTATAGACTTTGAATGACGACGCATTTTCGGTTTGTAGGCGGCCGGAACCTCCTGATTAAGGAGGATTTGGTACTTCGTCATCTTGAAACGATACGGATAGTGCGTATAGTCTGGAGGCGTACCCATTTTTTCAAGGACTTGTTGGCATTCAGCGACCTTGTTCAAGAATATATTGTACATTTCTAGAAGACCTTTGTAGTGCTTTGTTTCTTGTTCCATCCGTGCAGCAAGGATGACAGCAGGAGTACCACGAGCCAGGGTAGCCTCTCGAGACTCGACTGAGTTCTCAAGGGCTCTAAGATAGTTTCCCAGAGCATGAAGTCCCTCCATGCTGTCAATATGCCTTCGGCGGAATTCATTCGCGTAAGCATAGTGAACAGTGATCTCGGGAATGTCTCTGAAGAATTCACCCCGGAGAATGCAAAAGTCGCTCATGAGGGCCTCCTCGTTGCGACGGAGCGTAGTGACAGTACTGAGAGAGACAGGTGTAATAGGAATCTCATCTTCGGTAGCGTCACTATCGATAACATCCTCTGTTTGCGTGGCAGATCCTCTTCTAGCAGCTTTCTGAGGTGTCTTGATAGTAGTGAGGAAATCCCTAGCCTGAGCTACAGCTGACGAGCTGATGTGCTCAACAGGTGGTGGAGAACTGTCAGCCTTGATGTCAGTGACGGTAGAAGCTGGCGCTATAGAGTCTGAGGTATCTGCGCCAGACGGAATAACATACATCTTATCCTTTGATTCAGATCTAACGAGGGCTGGCGTCGAATGATGAGGCTCGCTTTTGCCGTCAGACATGATGAAAGATCAAAGTCCAAATCTGCTCAGAGGAAAATCAATTTGGTGAGCCAAACAACGGTGAGCGATGTAAACAGACTACCTACGTAAGTAAACACAGGACTAAGACGAATAACAAGATGAAGATGCCGTTACAAAAGTCGATAAGGAAGCATACGTGTATGCTATCTTAGGAGTCCAAGCTTGTGGGATGTTGTGTCAAAGAAAGACGAGGAAAGCATTCACGACTGGTCTCGCAATAACAGGAAGAGATATGCAGAGAGATATTTGCCGAGGCAGATGATGAGAAGCAGTGACAACACCCGCGTGCGATTGCTAATCTCTCGGGCAGCACTGTCACTCTTCATACAAGTCTGTGTGAATGAAGAATCACTTCACGAGCCTGATTCAAGTGAAGCGAAACTGTCCATCCTGTGAGAACACGCAGAGCCGCATACTGGGTATGAAGAAGAGCACTCAGCAGCGACCTGATATGGATACACATGGATAGCTGAAATATTGAAACAGTACTATAGAATCTCTAGGGTATTCAAATCTATGCTGGTGTAAAGTCACCAAAGCAAAATATTGACTCATAGAAACAGAGAATGGTACATCACAGCAGGGGTGAATGAGAAAGCGACAACCACTAGCACCGGTTTATGCAGAGGAGAATGATGAGACTGTCCGCTGTAGGAGTTAGTGCGATAGCTAGGCAATTTGTCAACTTGCGTAACAGTCAAGCTCCTTAGGGATCTCTAATCCATCCACCGATCCCTATGATGCCCCCATCATCAGCTCTTGGGTCGATGGCCCATTTGTTGATTGCAATTGCACTTAAATCAGTCCTCCATCCGGCCTCATACATCTCCATCCCAGTCCAAGCAATCATGGCGGCATTATCGGTGCAGAACCTTGGTGGCGGAGTAACTAGATGAACATTTTCATGCCCCTCAGTGTCAAGCGCATTGCGAAGTATGGCCTTTAGATATTGATTGCTCGCAACACCGCCAGATACTACAAGAGTTGTTATACCCTTGACTTCCTCCGTCCCAAGCGCGAGAAGCACTCGAGACGCAAGGTGCTGAAAAGCTACGCGCATTGTCTCTCTAGCTAAAACTTGGCGCTCTGCATCGTCTATACCGGACTTCCCCTCAATGATCTTTTTCACCGAGCTACCAATTCCAGAACAGGAGAATGAGTCGCTGTAAGATGCAACGCCTTTTGGTCCCGACCTTGCATATGGCCTACTGATCTTCCAGTCATACACATCTTGTGCGCTGAATCGGGATGAGGGCTCGCTTTCAGCTCCATCTGGAAAAGCAAACTTTTCCAGCAATGGGCCATACATCACATCCGGAGCAGCTCTTAAGATGGATGAGGGGAGTATATCCCTGGAGCACTTATCAATCATATCTCCGATGGCCAGATCAGTTGTGTTAGCGAGGATTTGGTGATCGCAGAGAGCTTTCGAGCGGACCAGCATAGTGTGTCCGCCTGACACAAGTAGAGTGAGGAATGGGAAGGAGGGACTATTTTCGGTCGAAGAAGTAGGCTCAGTCGTATTCCGATCCAGAGCAGAGATGAGTCTGGGCGTAAGAGCGTGCGCTTGCATATGATTAACTCCAAGGATAGGGACCTGCCATGCAACTCCCAACCCTTTGGCTGTATCCATTCCCGTGATTAGGCCAGCCCGCATGCCGGGTCCCCGGGTCACAGACACGAAATCTGGCTTTTTCCTTATCGATCTTTCTCCATAGCCTCTACCAACTATCAAGACGTTGGCCAGCGTGCCATCTGATTCCGCAGTGGGCAGGCTGTGGAGAGCCTTGTTGACAAGGGCTGCAATGTTTTTCTGGTGCGATTCATGGGCGACTATCGGATATATCCCTCCATATGCTCGATTGTCGGAAGTGATCTTCGAATTGAAGTGTAGTGTCGCCGAGTTATTCTCCTGCTTTTCCAGCACCGCAACGGCGGTGTCATCGCATGATGTCTCGATGGCAAGCGTTAGAAGACTGCGTTGTTGATAGTTGCTGAATGCAGTCCTTTGAAAGCGTCTGATAAACAGACATGGCGGCCTCATCAAGCTGGGTCAATGCTGGCTGCCGGACGGAATGCAAAGGGTTGACAGGGGACGAATTGGGCGCGTGAGATACGCAAGGTGAGGTCGAAAATAAGTTCAGGCGGACAAGGATCAGACAGTCAAGCCACAGGCAAGCCACTGTGAACATGGTCGAATCATCGATCGACGGATCTGCAGAGTCAGTCCCGACGCGGTTTGGCTGCAAAAGTGACATTTAAACAAGTGTGTCCAGCGAGGCTAGGCCATCACTCCACGCGGCTGTTGGATGTCGTGTCGTCCCTCGTCTGTCCATGATGCGTTCCCACTTGATTTCCGCGCGAAGGCTTGTTTTCGGCAGGATCGATCTGCCCATCGCCAGCATGCTTAGGAACTCGAGCTGCATTCGCAAAGGGTCTAGGAATGCTCTCTTCATACTCCAGATGAATGGAGAACTGTGCTCGCTGTCTTCTCTGCGTGCATTTCTGAGGCCCGCAGCTCTCCCGCTCGAAGATGCAACATGATGGCGTCAAGCCAGATACTTCGACCTCTGATATCACTACCAACAAGTCTTCGCTGCGGAGGGCTAAAGATACAATCAAGTCGAAGGTAGAGCGAGCTCTTCACTCAAGTTCGTCCCGAGAAGAGGGCACCGACAAAAGCCCTTACATAGCAGCTGTAGAAGAGCTGAACGAGAGCCCCGCCTTCAATACCTCCAAATTCCTCCGCAAATCACGAAGCGGACCTAGGGGCGTACCAGACAATGTCTTTGGATTTATACAAGGCGTAGCTCGCACCATTGTTGATCCCAAGGGAGCAATCAAAGGCCGTGTGACCCAGAAGGCGGCGTACAAGTTAGCAAAAAGTCGCCCATATATATCACGCCAGGTGGATCTGCAGTATCTGGAAGCTTACGATGATTTCGAGCGGGCTAGACAAGGTGCACTGGACGGCGATGACAATGATCGCTTTGACGAATACGCGCATCAACTTCACGCATTGGAAGAGCGAAGGCATAACATCAGAGTTGCGTGGGTCACGGCAAGGCATGTTCACAGAGTACGTGCCGTCCGAGCACTACCTCCACCACCATTTCCAGAGGATAGCTTTTTCGAGGAAGAAGACGATTGTGGATACCCAGCGTTCGATTGGGGGAAATGGCTTGCATATGTGAGTTTCGTCAAGGGCGGAAAGCTGCAGACGAACAGTTAGCTCATCGAGACAGAACCTTCTTTACTTATCTCATCAATTTACGGCGCAATATATAGACGACTTTGAAGAGCTTCCGTTCGATATAGACACCTTTCGGCGACACATCGAGAGACTGATCATAGTCAGCGCCCCGTTGCAAACATTCATATCCGGGGTGCGGTGCATTTATAGATGGGAAGATCCATCACGGACGGCAAAATGGATGGCGTTGTACTTTTTCCTGTGGTATTTTTCGCATATAATGACATTTGTTGTGAGTAAATGTCTTGCTCTCGAATAGCCGTTCCCTCCTGATAAGTCTACAGTATGGCTATATCGTTTATTTCGTGGTCAAAAACTACTACTATCCTACCTCCATCCCAGATCTTCGCGCCGCTATCGAACGTGCTATCGATCGCGGAGCTACTGCAGCTGGAGTGGGCGAACTGATGGACAGACACGGATCCAACGACTGGCTCGGGCCTTTGATGAAGCATTTAGGTCCTTATCTCCAAGTCCAAGTTGCCGATCTCACAAACCTACTTGAGGCTATCGAGAACTTTTATCATTTTGCTTCTCCGCTTGCATCTTTCGCATCTCTTTGCTTCTTCAGTACATGCTTCCTACTCTGTGCCGTTACAGACTCAGAATTCACAATGAAGGTGTTCTGGTTCATTGTTGGACTTACGTTCTTTATCTGCTGGCCAATCAGCTCTCGTTACCCACGGTATCGACTTCTAGTATCTCCATTTAAGTGGATTTTCTGGGACGTGCCAACACACGCAGAATGGTGTTTCCAGTACTTGCGAGAACGCTCTACTGCTGTTCGGGAACCATTCATCTCACAGTCTTCTGCTGAAGTTCATACCAAGACCGGTGACGAAGTAGGAGGCGGTAGCGATGACTCAGATGCCGAGTCGTTCTATAGCGCTAGCAGTGCCCAGATCGACGATGAAAAAGACATCCTCTCCTTCCGCTGTACCTATCACAGAGTTCCGGGTCGGGTAATCATCTCCACGTCATCAATCCGCTTCGCACCTTCTGTTCCTCTTCCCCACAGAGTATTTCATGAATCATTGGATGCTCTGGTCGAGATGTCGAAGCGCCAAACGGGATCATCACCCCTTTCCCCGCTACCAACTAGGTCGGATAAGCTGGAGCTCTGTTTCCACGGAGAAGGAAATCGTGCGGGTATGCACAGCATGGAAGAGAAAGGATATGCGCATGTAGTCTTATTAGAAAACATGAGAGAGCGTGACAAAGCTTTCAATTCTATTGTCGGGTTCAGTGGGTTGCAATGGCAGCATCTACAGAGCCAGAAACAGCCGAATGAGGCTGAGGCTGAGGAAAAGAGAGTTTAGCGTATGAATCATTTGGAATATCCCATCTACCGGGAGACTTACGTGAGAGGTGGAAAATTACATCAAGTATTGCGCGGCAGGCGCGAATTGCTTTTTCCCTCGTGAGGCACACGCTAGATCTACAGCCCCCCCCATATAATGTGAGGTGAGCCGGCGTATCCGCCTCATTGGGGGTGTCTGTTCTGCTTCCTAATCGGAAGTATAAGCTCCCGCATTCAGTATATGGTCAGCCTAAGGGTGTATGACGAGGTAGCCTGGTTGGTCCCTGAACATCCTATTACAGACATAAAGGCTACCGGATTTCTCTCTCTCGCAGGCACTGTACGACATGGAACTAAGCCTACATCTCGTATAGGTATAAATATCCTGGTTACATCTTACGCTTAGACGCACCAGAAGTTCGGATGGTGCATGACCAGCCCAGCGTCAGCGTAATCACGCGATATGGCAGGCCCTGTGCAAGATTGTTGCAAGTCGCGATTTCGCGGAAGCTCCCATTGCTGGGTCCTGGAGAGCTCGGGTGCTGGACCCTGACTTATGTCGATCCTGACCACCCAGTAGCAAGTTCCGGCTATCTTCCGAGCACTTCTCAGATAGATTTCACGTAAAGTCTCTAAGATTGCGAGGCCATGTAGGGGTCCAGAATACGACGTTTCAGTACCAGACTTCTACTATCGAAGTAACCTTCGCGGACTCATGAAATACTTTCCGAAAGTAGAAATCTCCGAACGTCAATTACATGGCCCTATAATATCTACACTTTATCAATAGTAGGACGGGTACAATTCGGTCCTGTTGCGAGCTACTAAGGCGTATCACATGCAACTCCATCACAATTCAGTCGTTACCTTGAGGAGCGGTTGAATTATACTTCCCGTGTCGGAGACTTTGAAGCAACAATTACGGACGTAGCTTAGTCTCGCAGTATAGCGGTGGCACGAAACGTCCCATCAAAGATCCCCACTATGCGTACGTGCTTGCGGATAATGTTCAGAAGCGATTTGTGGATAGCACTGCGACCGTAGCCATTCTTCCCAGTCGGGGCTCTTTCAGCGAGATTTGTGGTCGTTGAAGGGTCCCTCTACTCATACCAAGGAATCCTTCGAGATACCCACGCGCGTCAACTCGGTATGGTGCTAGCATAATCTCCCGCTCTAGAACTTTAAGCGGTGAACGGGTTTAAAGAAACCGTTTATCTAAACTGTTTTGGGCTGTCTGGAGGTCCGCAATCCTTGTACAATGCTCCCGCGAGCAGTCATGATCCATGCTTTACTATCATAATATTATAGTTAATAAGTTTTGTGTGAACGGGGGGCAGGAGCGAGGATCCTGTATGTACCACGCCTTGCCTAGTTCCGATCTTGCAGCAGAGCAAAAAGCTTGGCTTCGGGATCTTAAAAATAGAGGTCCATGACGCTGCAGATGAGGCGCCAGTCCTAGTCGCGAAGGGGAAACGTAAGACAGCTCTGTTGCAGGGTAAACAAGCGACGCGGGTTTCCTGTGCCGGCAAAGGAACGATCATGACTAGGATAGTGCTTACATCCTCACCAGCAAATTGGGGACTGTTGGAACCACGCCGACGTATCTACTGTGTTGTATTACGCTGAGAGATAAGGCCTAAAAGATGACTGCGGATGACCCCGGCAGTTAGGCACATTACTTGGTAACACCTCTTAGTTCTTCTTAGTGTTACTGAAATCTATGGACGCCTCAAATGTGTCTTCCTCTATCGCAAATATGCTTTGATTCTCATTCAACGGAAAGATATTATAAATTTTTGTTTTGGACCAAGTATCTTTGAAGATTCCCTCAGACTTGGGGGAGGGGTTGGTAATATGACAGGAGGGCTTCATCAGGCCCTCTCCCGAGGTTGCAGTTCATGTAGGCAACGGCGGAAAAGGGTATAACTTTTCTTGAGACAATCAAGCCTCCTAGATATTTCAAGTGGCTAGGACGCTGGCTAACTGAATATCCTGAACATAGTGCGATGGAACTCGTCCGGTAAGCCGAAACTTACTTGTAGACCTTTCCAATTTGTGGTGCTACCGGTTACCTTTGTACCCGCAAAATAACCCTATACGGTGGGGCTGACAGATGCAACTCAGTCTTGCAGTAAATGCCACAGAATAGACAGCCAAAATGGCGACAACACGGACGATGCATTCAACAAGTTCCCCCTGGACGATAGTTTCAATAACTCTTCTGAGCTGAAGTCACCTTCGCGAAAAGCCAGCCCACCAAAGGCTGTCCCCGCTTCGAGCATCGGTACCGTTCCTATGGAAATCGTGCTGCAGGATGTGAACGGGGCGCAGGCGAATCTTTTTGCCTTGAATGCTTTCTTCTACGACTACTGCGTCGTTCCGGCAAGCTCGAATTTATCCAGGGGCTTCCTGTCTGGAATAGAGGCGACGGCTTATCGCTCAGGGCCCAAGTCTGACTTGGTGAAAGCTTGCCAGGCTATATCGTGTGCAAGTCATGGGAGGGCGCTACACATGCCTGCTCTTGTGCACAAGGCGGAGATGCTCTACCAAGAGCTTCTCGGATCTTTTGCCAGAGCTATACAGGATCCAGCCTCAGCTGATGCCACGGAAGCAAAATTACTAGCTATGCTGTTGGGGATATATCAGGTTCGTCGTCTCTCGTGTCTCCAGCAGTCTCCCCATTCCCTATCTCAAAGAAAAAGGGAAATTGACTAGACGCAGATGATAATGGCCAATGAAGATAACCATGGTGATATCGACGCACATTCCAAGGGTCTAGCCGCACTTATGAAAATTGAGCGTTCACCTATGAACCTCCTAGGCACGGTTCGGGCCGGTGTGGCCACAAACTTGAAGAAAAGTTCTAACCTCAAAGTATGGCTATTGGCGTGTCAAATGCTGCCCGTTGTAGACTAATAGCGATTTAGGTCGACGGCGCATTTTCTATCCCGGCGCTGAATGATAGGTACGAAAGGTTAGACGATTTACTCTTTAGCTTCGACCAGATCTGGAAGAAGATCGAACTCGCGCCTGCACATCAAGATTGCAAAGCTCTGAGGGATGATGCTATCGCTCTCAACCGCCGCTTTGCCGACTGGCAAGAGTCACGAGCAAAGGAATTCAAGCCTACCACTGTGGGCTATGTCACCCGTAGCACCCATCCATCGGAGTTGCCAGCCGGCTACTGGCCTGGCAGAGTCGACACTTACTTTGACCTCTTCGTTTCTGGTGTCTGGAACATCTTCCGAATAGGCCGAATCTTGCTTCTTGCTCTGATCATCAAGCTCTCAGAGAGCAGCGACGACTTCTCTGAGTACGTCCATGCTGCCAATAGTGTTGTTGAGGATATCGTCGCCTCCATTCCATATCATCTCACGAGATGTTTGCATACGTTCCTCGACGGGCAGGAGACGAGTACGGGGATAAAGACGCCAGGGAGGTCACTTGGAGGATTACTGCTCATGCACCCGCTGTATGTCGCTTCTTCGATGCCGTTTCTGCCTGATGGGATGCAGATTTATTTACGGAAATGTCTGGAATGGATTGGCGAGAACATGGGGTTTGGACAAGCTTTGGTGTTAGCAAAGGTGAGTAGATCCCTATGAGCCAGATGTGTGGAACGTGCATGCACTGACGCACGAGTCTCGGCAGACTCCGAAAATTAATCGTGAATACCTAGAGAGTGGAGGTATGATCATTTGGGCAGGGTTTCTTCTAGGATGAAGATCCTGGTCTTGCTACACGGCGCAATTTTGTCTGTTTATGATTGGTGTCGAGCTTCTCCCAAAGATTGGGGGTCAATTAATCGAACCTCCGGACGCAACAGGTGCTCGGATCTCGGACCATTAGTTTCAACGTGCAGATGATAGCACGTAGAGTGTGGAATATAGATTCATCGATGTCGCCCGGAGAACTGGGAGGCGCTAGAATATACTACATATGGCGATTGGGCGTTTTGGCCAGGGACTAGATTTAAAGGTAGAGCTAGACTGGGGATTTCTGGGCTATTGGGCGTTATCTGGTCCTGTACACTGTTCGTGAGCAGCACGACGAACTGAGGCATATGCTGCGTCATTATCGTACGAGCATGATAATCATAGACTGAAACGTAGATATAGTGTATGTCCGTCTTTTAGGACACGAACAGTCCGCCTCGTAGTTGCGGCAGCAGTCAGCACCTGTGCCTCAGCAAGGCTGGTAAAATATAGTAATTGTTCGGATCTTAACTGTTGCTATTGGCTATCTCGCGTGACGGCACAGCGACCAATCCCTAAGTCAAGAATAATCTAGATGAACTCGAAATCCCTGTTAGCGATACCATGACAGCTGTAGGGATCCATGCCACGGCAAGCAAATGGCACTTAGCCGTCCACAAACTAACGGTACGAGGCTAGTCCTTCTTAGCACGAAATGTTTGTAACAAGTCGTGGGAAATAATTGTCTTAGGAACGTTCCAAGCCCTGTTCTTGTGCAGGATCTTACGTTATCTAGACGACTCAGTAAGCAATCTAGTACGAAACCTTTGGAATATTTGTGAATAGCAGACACATGACACCGCTTACTTAATCCGGATGAGGCGGAGTCAGAGTCTGTTACCAACATACTACAACATAATGTCTCAGACTCGGAATCCAGGAGCGGCGGAGATCTAAGTACGGCTTCGACAAGCCCGCCGAGCCGTGGCGGGCAGATCAGCTATGACTATATAGCCGATAACACATGGCTACCTTACTAGTGAAGTATCTCGGATGCGAATTTTCAAAATATAGATCTCCAGAATCCGTATCTTTAAGGTTTTTTTCTCATGCGGGTTCTTGATGATAAGGCATCTCGTACCTGTTCGATTAGAGTACGAGCAAGCGGAGAAGCGGGTAATTCGGAGATAACCCCGATATTTGACCGTAACACATAAGCGATCTAATATTCTTAGAGGATTACTTTTGACAAAACTATCCCCTCATCTACTAAGCCATTTCCCAGCGCTAGTAGGGAGACCTTGTTCTCGTGGTTGAGGCTCTCAAGTAGAAGGCAAACAAACATACAAAACGCAAGTGGAAGATCTCAGCAAGGCCCCCCAACGTTGGGAAATGTTCCAGCGAAGGAGAGAATACGTGAATGGATGGCCAAGCTATTTGCGTTAGCCGTGACAAAGCCGTATAATATTGGGCAGGGTTAGTGGTACTAGCTCCCAAATAGTCGGTTTCGAGAAGCTTGACAGTGGCACGGCAAGGAAGGATGCCTGAAATCTTTCGAAAGGGTCATTTTCCTACTAACGAATTATTGATGGGAAAAGAAGCGGGGCTATACATCGTGGCTCAAGAGAGGAAAGTACTGAGTTGAGAATGTCGGCGGAAGCTTGAACTTTGGCCCACAGTCTGGAACTGACCCTCCTCGGTGATTTCAAAGACAGATACGTATATGTTCAAACAGACTGAGAGATTGCAGGCAAACCTTTTGCAAGTTGCTCATACTATATTCATAATATCAAAGCAATTCCCCGTCATTCTGTTCTTCCGTCAAGCTTAGATTCTGCTAACTCCCTGCCCAACTGATGCTGCCAGTATCAACATCATGACTATATAATTTGTCTGATTTCCGGTCTATCTCGTCTCTACAACCGAATCTCGGCTTTTCATGGTGCACCCTTCTTCGCGATCGTATAGTTACGATATGTCAAGGACGAATTTGCTAGAGTGCTAAGGTATTTTGGTGACCGCGACTCCCGGATGTGGTGGCGGATTCTTGCGCTCTCAAGCATTTACTGCGATAGAGGCCGGAGTCTAGGAAGGAATGAAGCAGATAGGCTACCGTTATGATGGGTCAGCAGTTATTTGAAAATGTCCTCGATATCGAACGGAAATATTAGCTACACAGGTCACTTACATGCTGGTTTTCAGAACAGTCAGCGTGACTCCAACCTTCTAGGACGTTGGCAGATGCAGAGCTCAGACTGCGGGTAACTGGAGGACCAGCATTAGCAGCATCTCGGCCTAGTCATTAATGTGACCTCAGATCTAGACTTACTAGACTTAGGTCGGCGACCAATGACGATTATTGTCATCAGCCATTGACCGCCTGCGACGGAGCCATGCAACCGACTGCGTTGTAGATTATCAAGAAGACTTGTAGGTTGATCATGATGATCAAGAACAAGCATAGGCTACGGAGACAACCCCACAGGAGCATGAAAGCATTCTTGTTTGCGCTCTGATGCACTCGCAAGAAGAGTGCAAGTGATGTAAATACAGAATTGAACTCAGACACGGCAAAAGACTTGAGTAAGACCTTCCCGAATTTCCCGATTCGTAATAACATGTAAGATATCAGTTCCCTCGCATTATCATCCAAAAAACTTGTCGTAAGTTATGCAATTGACCATCTTTTCTGGCATCTAGCTAGAGAATTCTCGGCGTAGCAGGAATGTCTCGTACGTAAAATGCCCTTCGAAGTTTAAAACGTCAAACATTTAAACTCAGCTAAACTGGTCAGGTGAGGCGGATATACCAGCATCTCTCGGTATTTCGACATTGCTAGTATCACAATTGCTACCTTTAATCTGCTTGCCTAGTGCCAAGATCTATCTTCCGTTTGCTACTGTCCAAGTACCGATCGGCATATCTCCCACTTGCATCTTGCTTATGGAAGACGTCCACTTTCCGCTTTTTAAGTCTTCTGAGTTCTGCCATTCATCAAAATTCCACACGCCTCCTGATCCCGATTTACTGCTGCTAATCATCCACACATTCTAGCGATAATGACTCCCTCACTTTTGCTCGGAAAGGACTTCGCACAGATATATGTAGACTGGAGCTCTGTTTACTTCTAATTATCTGAATTCTAAGCACCTAGAATTGGTATTTGATGAGGTAGGACTTAGCACAGCAATCAATCAAGAGCGTCTAGGATTTTGTGCCTCAGCAACCATGTTTCCTCAGATAATTATTGGCTTCATTTGCGGCCGGTCAAAGAGTATGGAGTTGAGATTTACGTATACGTCTTATGAGGAAGATTTTCGACACCTTCACTGCTCGTCGTTGGGTAAAATTCAACTTTCTTAATGTCTCTAGCCGACATTTAACACCGAGCTTCTCCGGAATCACGGAAGACTTCCAGGATCTCCTCAGTCCTACCATCAAAATATCACAATAGATCATCAGCTTAGCACTCATTATTATGAGTGAATAGCAGAATCACTGTGTCAACATGAGATCTGACAGTAGGGAATGTACACAAGATGAGTGGTGATTTCTGGAATAACTGTGCAAGTTTGTGCTGTAGTCGAGGTATAGGGGCCTAGAGATGGCTGCTGAGAGTGTAGACAAAAGAGAACTTACATTTATCTTAGAACTGAGGATCGGAAAATGACTAGAATGTCTGTTTATCCTCTTGGAACAGCTCTGTTGGACCAAAATGGCTTTCCCTTCTCCGCAGTCTCTTTTAAGTACTATTATTGAATTTCACGTCCTCGATTACCGCCATTCCCTGTTTGGCATCTGGCACGAGCCCAATGATCATGTTCGCGCTTTGTCTCATGCTCTTTGCTTATCCCTGCACTGCACAACGTTTGAAAATAAGCTTGGTACGTTGGGAAGATAGCGCACATCTTCGAAGAAAGAAGCTCGACCTTGAGGGAATCTTCAGCAGGAAAGCTACAGACATACAACTCATTGCATTCACATCTTTTATTTGGAATATTCTTGGAACTTTCGGCCACAGAGCCGAGTTCTCGAACTTAGGCAACGCAGGTTTAACGGAAGTTGTGTCTGTCTGGCCACCACCATTTGGCATCGATTTTCCACTACGTCTTCTTGGCACCCATCTTTTCTGGTTTCCAATATTTGGCTGGCGACAGGTCCAAATCGCTCTGAACCAATCAAGTACTTGGAGCATAGGGTCCAGAGCTTCATTCGAGATTTTGATGCGAATCATCAGGTTGACTGTTTAGGTCGTGAAGTATGACTGGAGAGATGTGTGGGGTAATCTGGGGGAAAATAGATGAGATCTAGGATACATACCCGGAAGGCAAAATTGAGACCTGCCAAATTTTACAAAGAATGGGTGGCACGGCTATTCACGCGGTCGTCGGCAGTTACCCGACCATCTCTTGATTGGCTAAGTGAGCTCCCGAAGTAGCATATTTATTCGCCTTTCATATTATGAACACCATCCAAGAGAATACTACCATTGAAGTGGACGTCGAAGGCAATGACTTATGTCTGTGGTGGACGGGGGAACTATCAATGGGCGTGTTGTGCAACTGTTGAAAAAGTCCCCAAGAGAACGTAAGTTGAGACAAGATCTTGTGCTTGTCGGTGCATATAATAAGGTGAGAAATGAACACTGTCTCTTGACATTATTTCGTAGGCACAAGTTAACCATATTTGAATAGCTAAGCATAAACAATACCAAGTTCAAAAATATGTACTTAGTTTCACTCCTTGCGGCCGCGGCCATTGCGCCTTATGTCAATGCAGCTGGTGCAACGCTTCGTTTTGCTTGCTCACAGCTTGTCGTCGAGCGCTTGGATCCGTAAGACAACTCAGAACCGAAGAAGGCATACTCACTAACATCTCATACCAGTATCATCAACGCCGGTGAGGTAGGATCTCCTCACCTCCACCAAATTGTCGGAGGCAATTCTTTCAACGCTTCTATGACTGGTGACATCCCATCTGAATCAACTTGTACGACTTGCACGCCTACGGAAGACTTCTCCAACTACTGGACGGCCACTCTCTTCTTCCGTGCTCGTAATGGAACATTCAAGCGGCTTAACACCATGGCCAACGAGCTTGGATACGGCGCCCAAAATGGTGGCCAGACTGTCTACTATCTCTCTTCCGGCAAAGTCACAGCCTTCAAGCCCGGGTTCCGCATGACCGTTGGTGATCCGTCTTTCAGGACTGCGGCTCAGCTACACAAATACCCCATGCTCCAATTCTTGTGCCAGCAGACAGCGTCGACGAGAACCGGCTACAGAGATGACTTCCCCACTAGCACCTGCGCTGGAGGCATCATGATCAGCGTACGCTTTCCGACCTGCTGGGATGGAGTCAATCTTGACAGCCCAGACCATCAGTCACACACAGCATACCCGACAAATAATGCCTGCCCATCAACTCATCCCGTCTCAATCCCACAAGTTTTCTATGAGACGACGTGGGATACTCGACCCTTCAACAACAAAGCCGATTGGCCTGCTGATGGCTCGCAGCCTTTCGTATGGAGCTTCGGTGACAAGACAGGGTATGGAAACCATGCCGATTATGTCTTTGGGTGGAAAGGCGATGCGCTGCAAAGAGCCATGGATGCAAACTGCAACAGCGACTTGTTCTCGGATAACATGAATTGCCCTACACTAAAGAGACAAACAATTGCACAGGCCAATCAGTGCTCCAAGAAGGCGACTGTGAATGACAATCTTGATGGATGGCTTACTGAGCTTCCTGGCGGTGTGATGGTCAATTAAGTTGTCATCTCCGGCTTTGGGCTATAAGATCAAGGAGGACAGTATTTCCCATTTCATGCGATTGCACGAATGTTCATTTGCCTTAGTATTGGGGACTGTTTTGCTCTAGGTGACTGAGTGGAACGTGACTTACACAAGTTGTACGATTTGTGAAGTGGAATGATGCGCATCTGACCAGAACTTGATAGCCTATTCTTTTCATTTTTCAATTCAATCAACATTTCTTGGATGCAGCATGGCACGGTTCCTCGTTCTCTGATTTCGTGCGTAGAATTCGTGCCTTCCAATCGACCTCAGGATTGGGATTGTGCCGCCAGTGAAGTGTTGGCTTGGCGCATGCTCTGGTTGGAAGAAGGAAGCTGTGAGTAATATACGTCGGTTCTGTCAATCTGAGAGCATCAACGAAAGGCTAACATGGTGTAAGAGTATGCTTCGAATCATAGCAAATCACGAGTGTAAATGATAGCAGCATCGTCGAGGCGCGAGGCTTAAGGATGAGAGGCTTCTGGAATGGATACAACCTGTTAGCGGAGTATTAACGATTGACTAATCATTCTCTAGAAGCCGGTTGCCCCTATTTTGATAACCTCTGAACGTAGCCACCGTAGCCTGCTGGGCCTCACCTACTCATTGGCTCAAGTACCTTATAACTGATCTTATGCGGTGATCAATAGGTAATCACTGAGTAACTTACCGTGGCAAGGTAAATGTAACGCTTAAGCGCTCTGCACAATGTACTAGTGCTGCTATTGCGCTGTTTCATTCGTCACCCAGGCGGTCGGCTTCAAGTAACGAAAATAGAATATACCATACTAATGGATCCCCTAATTTGATCAAGAATGCTCTACAGCAATGGCCATTCCTAGCAGGTTTTACCCTTCCCGCGCTCGAGGGAAGATCGTGAAAAGTCGAGTTTCGTTTGCACCGTGGTTCAGTTCGCTGTAAAAATAGTATCCATCCAACCAGCTGACCCACTGCTGCGCAGCTAGCAGTGCTTAAAATAGCTTGTTTTGGGAAAAAAGCATATCACTGGCACTCAAACCATCCAAATCACTAATCGGATTTATGCCAGCTTGTCTGCTGTCCTCGCATATTTCAAGTCGAAGTTTTTCATTTTTTCAAACTCTTCGGGCTAACAAGCCTTTTCCAGAACCCCGTTTTCTTCTTCTCTCCAAATACACTTGCCTTGGCACTATCTCTTCTTCTTTGCTGTCCACTGCTATATCCTCCATTTTCAATACTCTGAATTTCATCCCACTCATCTCGAATTCGTCTCACAAGTCCAAATATAGTCTCATCAATATTGAGCCTCGCTTTTGCACTACATTCCATGAAATCTACGCCTAGCTCATCCGCAAGCGCCTTGCCCTCCCTCGTACTTACAGCCCTATGCTCAGTACCAAGATCAACCTTATTTCCCGCGAGGAGAATGCCTCTGAACCTGCCATCTCTATATACGTTCTTATCCTGGATCCTTTGGCTCATGTTTGGAGACCCGGCAACTAGTCTGTCGCTTTGTTGTCTCTCCCATGCCTCTCGCTTTACAAGTTGAATCTGCCGGTAGATGGAGCGGACTTTCTCGAAGCTTGAGCGGGATGTGATGGAGTAGAGAATAAGGAGACCCTCTGAGTCGCGGATCCATTGATCGCGCAGCGCGGTGTATTCTTCCTGCCCGGCCGTATCGAGGAGTTCGAGCATACAACTCTCACCGTCAATGTTACATTGTTTGCGGTAGCCGTCTTCGAGGGTCGGGTCGTAGGTGTTGGTGAAGGTTTGCGCGACGAACTGGGGTCTGTCATTATTCGACCCGTGAGGTATGTTCTCTGTACAATAAGAAACGAAATTGGTGAAATTTGAGAAGTTGAACTTGACAGGTAAATAAGCGTGTTTGCTTCCTCGCTCCTAGCCCATAGAGAAAGCGCTTGCTTGTGAAGCTACTCAGCTGTTTCCGGGCATTGAATTTTGCAAGTTATGCTAGCGTACCATATCGAATATGGTGAGGGGAACGATACAATGAAGCACCTGTGAGCGGAGTAACTTTGTGAGACCTATCCCGACGTCATCTTTAAAAAGAATTCTAGAAAACTGTCTACCCGCATCAAAATTCTGTCACGGGATTTTGAATCATTGAGAAATAAGACTTTTCTGATAAGAACCCCCCTGATCCCAGTAATTCAAGCCGCACACGGACGGAACACTTAACATTCTTGTGGTATATCTTACCTGCGTGACGATAGAAGTCTTGCCCACTCCACCATCCCCGAGCAGAGCAATTTTATACAAGCTCGGTTTCAGCGGCATATTGCTGGCGCAAAATAAATTTAGAATATTTTAGGAAGATTCTGTCCTGTGAGATATGAGCGGGAGGTGTGGGGTGATAAAGAGACGCGCCGAGCCGAAGTGTGATCGAATCCTTCGCATGTGCATAGAGGCACAGTGGCACTTTATCCGTAAGCAGGGGTGGACTTTCCGGTTGTAGGGGTGGTCTGCAAATGTAGTGTCGGTCTTGACGAACAATAGGACTGCTATGTGGGAAAGTTGATTGAGAATTACGTTTCTTGTCTGGAATACTCTCGTTGCCTATAGCGGGTTTCGAAATGTTGGACTTACAGTTCCCCTCATTTGGTAGACATTACGAGAATCAATCTGATTAGGACACATTTTGCGAGACTGTGTCAAATGAGAGTTTTCATAAGGTTTCGTGGACCAAAAATGCTCTGTGTGCAATTGTTGGCTACATCGAGAGTTTGCTCCGAAGTGGTGTGCTATGCCCAACGATGGCAACGTAGGACTGGTCCCCCACCTTGCTGGCAATCGTTCTGATGCACGACAGATTCTACGTTACGATTTCAAGATGCTCCAACTTGAAGGGATTATCCTGAGCAGAAAGAAGAGTCTCAGTCACTGTGGTCCCGGTATTCGCTGCACTGTACGAATCAATAGTCTGGACTTTCTAGGCAAGTCGAAGGCTCAAGGGCGTAGATACGCAGAAGCGAGGAAAAAGAAACGAAGACGGAATAGGCATCTGCGACCACCACCAACTGTTCAGATAATGTAACAGAGTGCGTATGTCTTGTAATGAGTTCCTAATCAAAGGAAACTTTGATCAATCTCTCAAGTAATAAAGAGTGAAGGTCGTCGTATAAGCCGGATTCCACGTGATAGAGATCAATAGATGCGACTTCTGATTCGCCCCCTCGCAGTAGCGGCAAGCCGTCATAGACTAAGCCACAGGCAACGGCTGCACAGCCGCATCCATGGCCAGAAGGATGCAGATGATGTCTGTTGAGTCTTGCTGGATCATCACTTCAACGGTTTTGATATCTTTACCATCTGAAGATTGCTTGTGTATATGATTATCCTGCGGTGTGCCATCTCTTACTGCATCCTCTTGCGCTAGAGAGTGTTTGGGGCTAGATATAGAGCCGCTAATTCCACTACTACATCATCCAGAAAGAGGGTCACAAGCAAGCCCAACAATCAACCGCCTGCCACATGAACGACTTTTCGAGCAAAGCAGATATCTAGAATCATACTTAAGTCGACTAATCCACCATCTACGGTCCCCTTCTACCCAGGAGCGAGGCTCATGCTTCCACCACCGGGCTTCGAGCCCTCCCCCCTCGACAATGCCACCCCAACAGACCTCCTCTCCTCCACGATAGCGACAGCCTCCTCCGTGCTCTCGATAGGCGTCGATACACCATCATCTGCCATCATAACCGCCCTTGCAACTGCGACAGCTACCGTGTTCTCAGAGTCTCATGGCGGCAAACCACCCCCACCTCCAGACAATGGCGAATGCCGCTTGTTGGGCCCCTTTGCAATATTTGTGCAGGGTGCGTTAGGATGTCTAGCGCTACTAGCATTAGTATACAAGAGATGGAGGGAGCGGCCTCAAAGACCGCTCAAGATCTGGTGCTTCGACGTCTCGAAGCAAGTTGTGGGCAGCGTGCTGGTTCACGTTGCGAACCTCCTCATGAGCATGCTCTCATCTGGGCAGTTCAGCATAAAGTTAGATGCGGCAAGTGTTGCGCAGAGGCGCATGGTGGATGAGAATGGGAAGTACAAGCCCAATCCGTGCTCATTTTATCTGTTAAACTTAGCGATTGATGTAAGTTTGCCCCCATCGCCTTTCGTGCGGCAGAAGTGCTGATGCGTTTGATTCAATGTAGACCACGATCGGTATACCTATCCTCATCTTACTCCTCCGAATCCTCACAGCTCTCTTCATGATGACGCCGCTGGGCAATCCACGCGAGTCTATCGAGTCAGGGAATTACGGCTCGCCTCCTCGAGCGTGGTGGTGGTGCAAACAGTCTATAATCTATTTTATAGGCCTCATGGGCATGAAGATATGCGTGCTTATCATATTCCTTGTTCTGCCGTGGATATCTCGTGTTGGAGACTGGGCACTCCGATGGACAGAGGGAGATGAAGCCTTACAAGTCATCTTCGTGATGCTTGTGTTCCCCGTCATCATGAATGCTACACAGTACTATATCATTGACACTTTCATCAAGAAGCGAGAGCAAGGCCATGAGAGAATAGCAGACGAAGATAGTGATAGTGACAGTGAGGGGGAAGACAGCACATATGACGACCCGGCGAGCAGCGATTCGGGAGAGGAGGGTGATGCTGAAGTAAACAATAAGGTGGGCAAGGCGTCTGCGTCGAGCAATACCAAACCACCGTCTGGCCTGACTGGGGGCAAGAAGCCACGCGTCTTGCAAACAGGCAGCAAAGATTACGATCCTCTGTACGATGGAGAAAGTAGTCCCACGGTAGTTGGAAGTTCAAGCTCAACCGAGCGGGACCGGCTTGTGCAGGCACAAAAGGAAGGTGACGACGAAGATAAGAAGGCCACGAATAGTTGAGTCTGCTTTGATTTGGGGGCGTCATAGTGAGTGTAAATCATCGTGTATCTACAACCGAGTCGGCATGTGGTTGACAGCCTGTCTCTGGAAATGAGCTGCAAGGCGTTGAGGTGTTGGTAACTTGCATAGGCAATGGTATTGTCGCCCATTGAATTGGCATACGATCTTTGTTACTAGCTATTATTGCATGAAAATTGAAGTTAGTCAGGCCCAAGATGACCTTGAGGTGACCGTAATTTCAAAAATGGCTTCTAAAAATGGCTGAATACGCCGTTCTCAGCGTCTGACATGGCTTTTTTTTCCGGCTGCCGAATCTAGGCGAGACGTTGACGTCCTTTCCTCAAACCTTGAATTGTGACTTGGAATAGAACACCCAAGTCCACTTCACGATTGTTTTCGCCCACGCCTCTCTAGAAGTAAAAAGCGGCTCTTCAACCCTTTCATGTATGACGCCTCATAGTAAGCTCGTTGCTGTTTTTCGTGTGGGCAGCATTCCTCGATTTCACCTAGAACATATATCCTCTCAGTTTCTTTCCCATCATGAGACGCACCAACACCACGCACCTCACAAGATTTGTTCGCCCAACAGCATCGTTCCATTTCTCATCTCCGCCTGGCTCGTCTCCCATCACTACCATAACGCTTCCGCCTCACTCTCCATGGACTTCTGGTCTTCACTGGCACGAGTCACACACCGAGTATCTGCGCGTCGTCTCTGGTCACGCATGGGCCTCTGTTAATGGAGAGTCACGTATCATCTCTGCGATAGACGGTCACATCACAGTACCCCGCTTCGCTCGACACGAGTGGCGGCGTGTAGAGGCATTTGATGGATATGAGTTCCAGGCCTCGTGGGACGAAGAGGATCTGGTTGTAGAGGAATGGACTGATCCCTTTGATGGAGAGAAGGAGGTGTTCTTCAGGAATCTTAATTCAGTCATTGCCGATTCGACCGGGTGGTGGTTGGATTTCCAATTGTTTGCAGTCTTCGCGGCTAATGATAATTATCCTGTGTTCTTCCCGCAGAGCAAATTACCACTAGTAGTGCAATATGTTCTCACACATTTCGTGCTCTTTATAGTGAGGGTCTTAGGCAGGCCTCTTGGGGCCAGGGGGATTTATGAAGAGTACACTCCAATAGAGCTCAGCAAGAAAAGACGATAAAGGCTGCTAAAGACTGTTTTCGCCGGTAGGGGGATGCTCTGAACTTCATCGAGTTGGATGGTATGCTTTATATACCTGCATGCCGCCTTCCACGCTTTGAACCACTCCAAAGAATACAGTCAGCACAAGGACCAGTACTGCCACCCAAAATGTATACCACTGCACTCTACGCCTTCGATCTTGCCACCACTGAAAGATTGTGCTTGGCTCGGCATCGTCGAACACGTCCTTCAGGATCTCCAGCCGATCACGCCAGTACTCGAATTTCTCTAGCCTGCGCTCTTCCGTCTTCATTGGTACTCCTTTTGCAGCACTTTCGTCGAGATTGTAACGCTTTGCTTCCCTTTGATACCACGACTTCAACTTTTTGTCGTGGTATGGCAGGAGTAATGCCAATGTCTGCAGCGTCTCTTCAATGAAGCCTGGAGGGAATATCTGCTTCTCTGTATTCTGGTGATATTTCAAAAATGTGGCATGATGGAAGACCGACACTCTTGTGGGGTCATCATAGACCTGCAAATGATCTGCTAGATTACTTGTCCATATGATGCGGACCCCTGCCAACTTTTGCAAATTTCGAGCATTGAATATCTTCTTTAAGGGATGAGATCTTGTTTTTGTTGTCATCCGTTCAAACCGAGCTGCTAGAGCTTGTTCCAAAGTCATCTGCTGCCAGTCGATAAAGCTTCCAGGCAAAGAAACTTGTTGGAATCCACCAACAGGTATCATTATCCAGAAGTGCACAGCTAAGTCTATCAGACTATCTTGAATGTCATCCTCATCATATGGTGGCGGCGAGGACTCCGTATCCGACACGGTTTGTTCCGATTTCTGTTGCAGTTCCGCTTTCAGATTTTCTCTATTAGGATTTTCATCTTGGAGTATCTGAACAATCTGGACGATATCGCGATATGTGGCTTTGCACCCAACTCGTCTATTGTTATGAATTGAAAGTTGCCGGTACTCGTCTTGATGCCTGAAGAAAGCGTCTGTGTAGCAATTTCCAGGCGAGTATAAACATTTGGTATCACAACCCCAAAGCTGCTGGATGAAAATATCTCGGGATCGGGGCGGAAGTGGCTTGTTCACGCCTATATCAAGAAAATCCTCATCGTCAACCATGCTGAACGTATGAAAGATGCCAAGACACTAGATCAAGTGAGATGCCTGTTGCTCGAGGCGATCCCGCCTTTATTATTATACAGTTAAAACACATCTATATTTTCCCACACATCATTGAGAGCAGATGTCTATCATTCCATTCATGAATGTCAGGAGGCGTTGAGATAACTCGCCTGAGAAGCAGTACTGAAAGTCGTCATCAAAGACGCGTGGCATCCTGCAGTGGCGTTCGGTGAGTCGAAGCGACGGCGAGGCTCAGCCCCTCATTCGCTACCATAGGCAACGCTCAACTTCACGACTTAGTCGTCGTCTTGCTCCTGTGATCATGTATCTGATTCGTGGGTATCTAAACCCTATTTTACATCGAAGCTCGTGCTAAGTCACGACTAAAATCTTGATATGGCAGGAGAGGGTGGATTCGTACGACGCGCTACGCGGCCACCGCAAGAGGCTCATATGGATCTAAACCATCTTCAACCACTCTATTAACTCATATCGACTGTATTCTAAATTCTCATATGATGGTGCGGAGATATCGGATCATAGAATTCAGTATGCATTAGAAATTCAGCGGATGTCCTACCTATGAATGACTTCGGTGGCTGTTCTTCACAATCAAGTTCAAGATGAACACGAATTCAACAACAAATACTTCCATAATCCATGCGCGCACAATAGAACATGAATCCAGCAGAGCCTGGCCAGACCTAAAAAGCGCTCCATTTGCCGAAAGCACTCTGAGAAGCAGGCTTCAGCAGTCTTCATCCATAGCCCAATACCGATGGCCGGAGCCAGAGAAATCCATCGGCCACTTCTGTGGCTCTCTAAACAAGAAGAACAAGTGCTGGGAGGTCATCGGACCCGCTCACGACATCTCGGCGGCCATCTTCCGCGTCACGAAGGACCTGCTAGACCAGCACAGTGAATACATCCATGAATCTGAGAAATATCTCTTCTCAATAATGTTTGGGCTATATATGATTGGCCGAGATGAGAGAAGATCAAGCCCTACATTGGTTCTAAGCTGTGAGCCGAAGAGACCCAGAGAAAAGGCCTTGAAACTCGTTAGGGACAGTGGGGTTCTGGAGAATTATAAGGGCGTTTTACTAGCAGGCACGTCGCACTCGCCCTCTTCCCTTGGCCGAGTGAAACCTTTGGGAGCCTTAAGAGCCGTCGACAAGGATTTAGTCTTCTTTACTCCCCCAGAGTTCGATAATGTTTGCGGTCGAGCAGTGTATATAATGAACCCTTCCAGTTTGGAGAACACGGAGTTCACGTCGGTTTCTCAAAAAGCAACTATCGGTGGCTTTGTTCGACTTCAAAACAGTGTACATGATGGTTTGTATTGTGGATTGACGGTGGCACACGCCTTTGAGGACGAGGTACAATTTTCGGCCCTTGTTGAGGACCTTGAATTTTCCTTTGAGGGTGAGGACGATAACACAGACGACGAATTTGACACACAATCAAGTAGAGGTATGCAGTCAGAGATCTCGCGGATGAATATAGAAAAGAGCTAAAATATTCGAAGAGACGCGGGATAAGCACACAACACCTCAACTTGTTCAGCAAGTTTCAGATATGTGTGGAAGGTTCGCCCCAGACAAAGTTCCAAGTCGATCAAGTAAGCACATTACTTCAAGGTCACTTGGCTCTGAAATTGATGCGCTGGTAGGAAAACTTCCAGGCCATGATCATCATGGACTAGGATCGCAGATGGCCACATCCCTGACAGGGGAGCACCCAGACCTCGATTGGGCCTTAGTAGAGATTCTGCGACCACATCACGAACCAGTAAATGTCGTTTCAATCGATCAAACGACGGGCCGCTGTCATATCTACGTGGATCAGTTCGTCTCAAAGATTTCAGAAGATGCAGATGTTCTAGTTGTCACCAGTACTGGTATCCAGACAGGGGTCTTATCAGCATCTTCTACCTTCTTCAAATCACCCTATGGCGTCTCCTTCGAAGAAGTCTGGACTGTTCGAGTTGATGGAGGGCTTGGTGAGTGAAAGCAATTCTATGAGTAAAGTCCATCTGCTAACGACCCAAGTGAGGGGCGACTCTGGCAGCTGGGTTGTTGATCCAATCAACGGAGATCTCTATGGGCACATTGTGGCAGGCTGCTCGAAATCAAAAGTTGGCTACATGATACCAGCGCATCGGATCTTCAGTGACATTAAAATGCAACTTGGTGGTAGTATATCGTTGGCAGGAAGAGACTTAGGCGTTCAAGCGTCGAATTCAACTTCCAAAGATACATTCAAATCAAATGTAGCTCACGCGGATCATGCCTCGCTTTTAGGTATGAACCTGACCGATGGCGAGATGATCAACTATTTAGGCCTCAGCAATCCAATTTTCGCAGAAATGGCTGTCAGTCCTCAATATCCTTTTGACTTCCCCGTGTGGCTAACATTTGTCTCAAGCTCGAAACAGAGAAAGTATACAAAGCACTGAGCGTGAATCCTTCTTGTCTCAAAACATACGTTCGGAAAGAGTCTCCATTTTCATGGAATGATGTCTCTGACAAGGCGAAGTATGAAGCCATGATTCAGTTAAGTACCACTGGTACAGCGGAGACGCAGATGTTTTGGGACAGGGGGTTTCACGATGGCCAACATCCCGTTCCGAACCTGCTCGCGCGATGGTTTCTCTTCAGGAGATTTAGGCTGGCTGGGACAAGTATCCAACACAGATATGGAGGAGCAAACCCTACACATACTGATTACATATTCGCGCCTCCAATTTTGACGAGCATGACTGGTCAGCCTGGTAAGTAGAGTCTGAGCCTTGTCTAGTCTCTGAGCAGACTAACCAGCCTTCAGAGCAATCACCACCCACACCCACACGTGTGCGAAGCGTGAGCAAACAATGCGCAGAAGATACTAACGACGGAGGAGAGCGCAAATCATCCGTCATGAAAAGAATAATATGGGAAGAACCTACCAAATCTGGGCCCCGGTCCGATGTTGATCTTCTCGAGAAAGAACTCCGCAAGAAGATTGACCCGGCTGACCCCAGAATTATTGATTAAATTCTTTCAAACCATTTTGGACATATTTCAGCTTAAATCACATGCTTTGATATTGATTGCGAAAGCCGTTAAAACAGACGTAGACCATAATCTCACCTGCTAACCAATTTTTGACTCGGCCCGAGCTTCGCATGTGCGAAATAAGCGGCCGAATTTGGCCCAGGATCCTAAGTAAGGAATTATTTACAAACAATTACTTTTGAAAATAACTCTTACTGAATACTTGATATGATAAATCTTAAGGCTTGAAGCATAACTAGGAATCTTTCTATTCAGAAATTTCTAAGTATTTAATTGGATACAAGTATTTGGATGTTACGTGTAAACCAACTTCGGCCGCTTTTTCGCACACGCGGAGCCGAGTTTACAGAAATGGATGAACGCCGAGTCGATTGTCAGTGACCTTAACCGAATTTGGAAGGTGGGCAGTACAAACATACTGCAAAGTCAAGAAAGAATGACTGAAAAGAGTCAGAGTTTCAGACCTGATTTATAAATATCTCTGCTGCTTCGTTTAGACTCGGAGCTTGCTCACCCTTGAATCCCAATCCACTGGATCACCAATCGATGCAGTCCGGATGTGGGGATCAGTCACTCACTCGGGGCGCCGACGACGCAGGGCACACTGAAACTGCCCACCGATTGCTTGATCCTTCACATGGCTCACTCGTGGCTTCTGTCAGCAAGAGACTGAGAGTACATATTAGTAGAACTTTCTGCTCTAGAGATCCGGGTCTGTTGGCAAGCTTATTACAATCTCCACTACGTGATTTCGGCCAATATCAGTTGAGGCATTCCCCGCTTATATTCTACGTAACTCTCTTTTTATCAAAGGCCTGTCCAATCCAGAGACCATGACAGACTACTCTTTCGTCCTCCTTTTGATCTTTATCGCGATTAAGTTCTATCGCACTTTGTCACTTTATCTCAACATCAGTGCAGAGAAGATTCCTGGGCAGCCGGGATTCGTACCCCTCCTTTCATCTGCATAAGCACACCGTTACACTGCATATCGTCCTCGACGCCAGCTTCATCCTCAGCTGAACAAAGATACTTCCAACAACAACACGATGGAGACACAAATCATTGCGACGGCTGTGCCCAGCCTGAATGAGAAGGCTGTTGAGATGCAGCCCTCTACGACATCGACTCCTGATGCGGGACTGCGAGCCTCGTTCACTCCGGAGCAGAGTAAGGCTTTCGATGATTTCAAAGCCCTGTGCAGAACAAGTGGACTTCTAGACGAATCTTTTGGTCTGGACGACAAGGATTGCAGGCACGGCATCAATGATGAGGCTTCCTTATAGTAAGTCACTCATGAATGTTGTATCAGGGCCAGTATCTCAGTCTATCTCAGTCGATTTTTCAATGCACGGTCATGCGACCCCGTAAAGGCATTCGCACTCTTCAACGATTCAGCTCAAGCTAGAAAGACCAATGAGATGGCCGAATTTTATAGAAACTTAGATATGGACTTATATTCAGAGACCCGACTTCTTGTGAGTGCTTCAACCTATTGCTAGCTAGAAAGTTCTCCACTGAAGCGTCCCAGTACCCACATTGGACAGGCCGACGAGATAAGCGTGGTAATCCTGTATATATAATGAGCCTGGGACTCCTGACACCAACCACTCTTGCTGCCCACAAAAAGACTTCCAACGCGGTCAAGCCCGCATTACCAAAGAACTCGCCGCTTTCTCCAGTTCATGTCCGCAGAGCTTATGCGATGCACGATCATGCCACTCGATTTGTCATGCCTCTCTGCTCTGCTGTCAAGGGCCGACCGGATCCAGATGTGCCCATCACTAAGCAGGTGATCATTGCAGATATCACCGGGCTTGGGATTATGAGCGCCTGGAAGATGAGAGATTGGGTCCAAGGGATGGGTGTACTTTTGTCTACCAATTATCCTGAAGTGTTGGATGCGGGATTGGTAAGTGACAAGCAAGACTTATCGGTGATGATCCACGCGTTCTAATGCTAGAAAATCTAGGTTATAGGAGCTCCGTCGTACTTTCCAGCGATCTGGAGTTGGGTAAAGGTGCTTCTCGATCCCGTCACTGCCAATAAGCTGCGCTTTTTGGCACCCGAAGAGATACTCCCGACGCTGGAAACCATCATGGATGTCGAGGACATTCCGCAGAAGTATGGTGGAAAACTCCCTTATGAGCCAGGTGATCTGCCAATCTTAGACAAGCAGATTTGTGAGACGCTTAGCTTAGGAGAAAAAGCGCTCCCTGAAGGACCACTCCACTGGGTCAGTCGTCCGGACGGTTCGAAGACGGCTGTTGCCGTAGGAGCAGTGAAAGGCGAGAAACGATGTGATGAGTTCGCTACAATCTCATGAGTTTTGGCTAGGAGCGAAAGGATCTGATAAAGGGTACTGGAAGCGGACGTGTAAGATTGTCAAAGCAACCTGCAAGAGTTGTCAGCAGATATGCGCTATGCTAGAATATTTCCTTTGAATATAATAGAATCATAGACTTTGTCTAGCAATCCAAGATCCATCAAGTCAAGTGAAACCTACCCGTTCATACCAAGGGAATTTCAGTAAAGCTGAGAGCAACTACTCTCTAGCTGCTATAACTTTTCCAGCATGCCGTGCAGCTACACAGGTCTAGGTACTGTCGATTTGGAGTTCAACGTCCTACCAGACGCACGACTGTACTTTAAGGTTATTGCGGATCAAGAGTCCAAGAGATAGATATCCGAATCTGGGAGCTTTCCGTGGTGCTGCGAGACGTAAGTCATTATGAATTCCTGGATAGGTGAATATGTGAAGACCAAAGGATGATGGGAATCAACAGACTCGTCTTGCGCTGCGAGAGGACGCAAGTGGCGCTAGATGAACGAGTGATGATGTAGAGAAGCTGTCATGCATCCAATATCTGTCATTTATGAGGTGAGAATGGGCATAGTGAGGGCCTCTGTCTCGTCGAATTGCTCGATGCTGTGGGCGGCGATGTTGTGTTTGGAGTTGAATGAATTTGGAAACGTCAAAACAGGAAGCCGTCGCCGATGTCTAGTCGGATCACGCACCAGACGCCTCGGGCACGGCTCAGTCACGAGGACCGGACCGGACCGGAAAATTTTATATATTGAATAGCAGATTATTTTGTACTCCTGCTTATAGTGGATATGGAAATGTGTAATTTAGAAATGAATCTGGGCAGGTGAAATGCAGATTCAAAGCAAGGCCAGATTTGAACTATGAATAAAGTGAACGAACTCAAACGATTTTTTCCAGGGACCATTTCAAAGGATACTGTGAGGAATCTAAGCCTTTAAAATGTCCCCATAAAGTGCATAGATAGATATTTAGGCTTGTATAATGAACCTAAATATGCAACGTTGCTGACTATCTAGACATTTGATCGCCTCAGCAAGAGCACCGAGTGAGAGCTTGCGTAGAAACAAGCATATCATAATCGGAATGTATGATAGAATTAGTCTGTATGAAAACTACAGGACTTTTGATTGTGACGAAGATATCTTTAAAATGATTAGGAAATAGTATATCAACTTGTTATCCCATCTTTTTCTGCGCGTAGTGCCGCTCAAAGCCATCGTCGCAGACGAGCGTGGGCCGCATATCACACGAGATAGCGACGAGAAGGGAAAGCACTGCACATAACAGGCAGGAGAGCTGAGGGCAAAATAGTCATGATGAAACAGTCATTGCATTCAAGGAAGGTGCTGCTCGCATTCGCAGCATGATAAAAGCTAATTTGAGTCCTGGCCTGGCAGCCCGCTTAGGCTCGCTTAGCATAAAAAGGGGTTCGGAAACGCAGTGCGCGTGGGTCACCTCGACATATTCTATATGGAAGTGGACAGCACATTAAAGATTATTTTCTACAATTCCAGATATATAATGATGCTCCAAGGATCCAGAATACATATATTAGATTTGTTTCATCCTCATCGATCCAATCACAACGTCTAAGATCCTGGCATTCCACCTCACAACGCTAACGCAGCGGCCATCAGAACAGCAAGTCCCAGGCCAGAGAATTGCACTGATGAAGCTCCACCAGTGACTTGAAGAAGGCCAGTCGTCGTGCTTGTTGGTTGAACGACTTGAGTGCTGGCAACACTGCCTGTGCCTGCAGGTGACGATGGGTTTGAAGAACCTTGGCCTCCGCCAGGAGAACTAGTGGCCTGTTGTCCTGCAGGGACTGACGACTGAGAATGCTTTCCTGAGTTTGATGAGCTTGTAGGAACGTTGCCTCCAGATGACTGGGATGAGGCATTGCTTCCTGACGAAGGAGTCGACCCGCTGCCTCCAGATGACTGGGATGAGGCATTGCTTCCTGACGAAGGAGTCGACCCGCTGCCTGATGAGCCCGCCGATTTGCTGCCTCCAGTTGCTTGGGACGGCGTGGAACCTCCACCTAGAGTAGTAGTTGAACCTACCACAGTCTGAGTTCCAGATGAGACGCCTCCGGTCACTGGGCAGACGGTGGTGCCGATGACTACAGTCTCGGTAGTCACCTTGCCAATGCTAGCTGGGCAGTTTGTGACACTCGGAGCGCAAGACGTGATTGTGTAGACCTTAGTTGAGTATAGTGTTGAAGTCGTCATGGGTACACTAGAGACAGGAGTTGACGATGCAGGAATCGAGGAGACAGGGCAAACGGTAGTGCTAACCGCAACCAGGACTGTCGTAACGGAGTTGAGAGGACAATTGGTCACGGTCTGCGCACATGAAGTAATTGTGGAAAGGCTTGTCGAATAGATAGTGGAAGTTGTGTATAGTTGGGAACTGGCCGATGTAGGAGCCAAAGTGTAGGTTGAGGAAGGACACTCGACGACTGTGTATAGCGAGGTGCCAGTGACCACAGAAGTGATGTAACCGGTCGAATTGGAGGAGTCTGCTACGACAGCCTTCAGATTGATGAAGCCCAATAGGGCTGCGCCTACACTGGGAATGAAGTTGCGCATACTGAACGAATGTAGGTTTCTTCTGATGAAAGGAAAAACGCGACTGACGAGAAGAGACAATGGAGAGAGGGAGAGTAAAAGAGAAACAGAGGGATGCAAAAACTCACCAAAAGCTGAGAAGCCAGCCGCAGTCAACTCGTTTTATTGATTATTAGTTTGACCGAGTAGTCGGGCACCAGGACATTTGACATTGTGGGGTGGTGGCGTCTCCGATTAAAGGGGAAGGGGTACGTACCTGCATAGCGGCTCAAAATTACGGACCTGCCGTGCACGTGGTGGCTGGCTGAGAGAGCCCGCTAGCTCTCGTTAGTGAAATATCATCGCGTCGTGACTCGTCCTTCGCCAACCCTCCGCCTACCGCCCACCAATTATTTTCGACCGAGAGAAAATCTCTCCACAACGCTTTGTTGGTGGTGCAGTCTAGAGTGATCTACAGCCTCATTAGCAATATGACGGTGACAGCACATTTCAGGGGCCACGCGACGAAAAAGAAAAAGTGGCTTAGGCTAACGATGCTTAACCTCTCAATAGTGAAATTGGGATAGTCCTAAAGCAGACAATGTCGAGAATCTCGCAAGAATAGTAATATACAGTACGTTCCGCCCCTTCAATCGGGTGTTCTATAGTCTTTCGCTTCTTCCTTCGTTTTCTTTCGTTCTTGGGTTCGCAAAGCTACGATCATGTTGTTGAAATCAGTCCTCACATTAGCAGCAGCTTCAAATTTAGTGCTTGCAGCTGTCAATTCAACATGTCAAACTGACAGCTGCGCTCAAGGTGAAGCCTCCTACCACTTGCCAGAAGTCATGAGCTGATTCCGTATAGCTGTTTTTGCCAGCTCAGTCCCTGGCTCTGCAGACTGCCAATCCTATTTTGGAACCACGACTGTCACTGCTTCCAATGTGTATGTTCACAAGTGGAATAATATGATCACCTGCTGAAAATTCTTGTCAGGACCTATACGCAGACGTCGACTCAGGTCATCAATGCCACGTTCTCTCAGACGTCGACTCTAGATGCAAGTGCCACTAGTTATCAGACCTCAACTTCACAGACCTCAACTTCGACTACTGCCACAAGCGTCACGTTCACGACGACAACGTATGTCTTGAAGTATGAAAGATCCTTCAATGTTGCTAATTTAGGACCTCAGAACCTCGCAAATTGCTTCAGCGACGACCACCCAGACGTCCGTAGCATATACCACTGTCACTACCACTGTTACTTCCACGGTCACTCCTGCCCAATATTATAAGAGAGCGGCTGCAACAATCCAGCATCTTCCTCCTTTGGTGGATAAGAGAGATGACACCTCTGCACAGTCTTCAGACTGCGTCACAAAAGTCTATACATCCACTTATCTATACACAACGCTCCTTCTCCCGTCATCATCGACTTCTTTCGGCAATTCCTCCACCTCTTCTGTGGTTCAGTCCAGTTCTTCAAGCCAATCCACTTCTACCATTGCAACGTGTTCTGCAGCCCCTTCGTATGCTTCCGCTTGCAATGGCTGCGAGCAGTATACAAGCGCTTGCTCGTGCGCTGGTGTCACAGGGATCACTACCTTGACAGTCCCAGGGCAAACTGTAACCATGACAGTCCCAGCGGTAGATGCTCCTCCCGCTTAGGGCGCTCAATTAATAGCTACTAATTGGATTGTAGACTTCCACGTCTTCGACCACCGAGAGCTTCCAAGTGGTAAAGAAACCTACAGCCCTATTCTTCTGATGATTATTGACATGTAGCCAGACCATCACATCTACTGCAACCCAAGTAGTCCAAGCTGTATGTTGCATATCAGAGTCTATCTAAGCCGTTCTAATCCCTGCCAGACCTCTACAGCTGTCATCAGCTCGACTGTAACAGAGACTACCACGATCACAGTCACCTACTCAAGCACTATATCCTTCACCCAGACGACTAGCACGACAGCAACGAGTGTGTCGACGGCCAGCACATCTGCTCTTGCGACGCCCACTTGCGGGACGTTCTCCGCAGGGTCTGCCAGTATCCAATACAACGTCGAATATGCCGGATTCCAGACTCTGAACCCCAACAATCCCGGGAATGACCAGGCTCAAGCTCCACCGATCACAGCCACCTACTCTGGCTCTCTGGTAAGTATCACGTGATGGACCGAATAGGGGGTAAATTGGCTGATTGTTCTTTTAGGACACCTGCGCTGCGGCTATGCAGTGCGCTACATTTGCCGCAAATACGTACACGCCTGTCGGGGGTGCTTACTTCACCTTCAACCTCCAGTACTCAAGTACGACTTCGTCGTGGATATGTGTCGCATATTTCGACCGAGCTGATGCTTCATATTTCAATGTAGATACGCCCGGAATCAGTCAGAGTTATGGCTGGGCGCAAGGATAGACGTAAATTCTGCTTGCATGTTCTAATAAAAATGTTCTTGAGGCGGATGGGGAGCGAGATCTTGAAGGGTGTCCTAGCGGAGCTTCCCGATATTGAAGGGCTCGCTTATCAAAAGCTTCTGCTCTAGGAAATAATTCTAATCATAATCCAACCGGCAAGACCATTCATTCTCTTGATCTTTCGCTTTTCTCTTGAATTTGAGGTTTCGAGGCATCCTACTCGCAATCCTCCACTATGGACCTCTGTTTCAAATGCACGTGATTGTACCTAGATCGAGAGCCATGCAGTACTCTTTGGGCACTTGCTAAATTAACACGAGAGTAGATGATTGCCCCAAGTATGTGAACAGGCATGAAGTCATACACATCAAACGTACGTGTTCAGCCTGTTTCGAAGAGAGATCTTTTATGATGAGATGGATCCTATGACTAGCTTGGTGCCAAGGATCGCCCTTGAAAGCTTGCACTGCAGAATGAGAGGTTCGCTTATCGAGACTTGGCAGGTCGCGTATCACCAATTCGAAGGAATTATATAAAGGTGTTGACATGATTTTTGGTATTGCTGAAAGCTATCACCAAACTATCTAGAACTGCTCATTTGAATGCAAGCAAAGCAAATGAGAGCTATCACTAATCTAATTGTGCGGAGCTGCCCATTCAAATACAGTAAGAGCGATTCCCACGTCAATATTGTTCATTTACCAGTTGCTCTGCTCAGATTTCTTCTCAGTAACATCCCATCCGCTGCTATAATTCTTGTCCCACGAAGAAGTTGCCTGGACCTCTGCTGCTGGTGCGCCTTGATCGATGCTATTATACTCCGTACCACCATGTCCAGGCTGAATATCAGATGCACCCCAATCTCCAACAGCGTGTCCATCAGTTGCAGAAAGATTCTTGTCAGCGGCACGGATGACAAGCTCTCTGGTTAATCCATCAGCATCGAGAACTTCATGGAAGTCGGTCGTGGTATGATAACCCCGAGCATGAGAATCAGTGAAGTCGGTAGGATTAGTCGCCAGGGTCCATGACAAGTACTTTACACCATCTCTGACCCAGAACCAGCCAGGAGTGTAGTCATCGTCAAACTTCACCACACAGTCGGTCTTGGAGCCTGGTGGAGGGGCGTATACATCTTGAGGTAATGCCGGTGACGTACAAATAGCGTTGTGAGAGGAGGAGAGGGTGGGGAAGGTACCATCGGCGAGACGTTCATTGACCGAGTAAATAGATGTCTCTCCACTGGGGATGTAAGACTCCTTTGACTTATTGGACGACGTCTTTCTGAGATGCGGCGCCAGGGACATATCACCGTTCTTCTGCCGGTCAATCAAAGATGCAGACTTGGCGAACTCCAACTGCATCATTTCCTGCTCCTCTGTGGTTGGAGCTGTCTCCATGATGTCCGAGATTGACAAGATGCTGCGCTTGATAGCCTTCGCTGTGTCGACTCCCAGCTGCTCAGTTTCATGATCTAGATCCATAGCGTCTCCAGCGAGGGCAACTGAAGAGTCTTGCTGAGCCGCACTGTCGTCATCTGGCAGCACTGGGAATTGGGAGAAAGCACGTCTAGTCAACTTCACGATGCAGCGTTTTGTGCTGTGTTCCTTTGATCCGCATTTACGGCATGGATCAACTTGGTCACAGTCAACCAACCAGTGTCCCTTTTTATTGCACTTCTTGCACACGCGCTCAGGACATTCCGCCTTGGGATGGTCAGATGTCTTGCATATGGAACATCCGTTGCAATCAACTCGTTTGTGACCTTGTTCTCCGCACTTACGACAAACACCACGGAACTGAACATCTCGACTGGCCGTGGGTTGTGTGCATTCGGCGGCCTTGTGTCCAACCTGGTTGCACCTACGACATATTGAAGTGTCTGGAGCATCGACATGTATGAGACAACCTTCATCCTCTGCTAGGTCCTTCAAGGGTAGAAGGAATTTCATACATTTTACTCTCGAAAGGCTGGAGAAGTCCGGTTGGCTGTATGACTCTGGGCGGAGGACTGTGTCGGCCATGATGAAAACGACTCCGTATCTGTGACGCGTTGAGCCAACCAAGTTGCGAGCGCCATCTCCAGCCCATTCACTGAAGGCCCTGGAATTTGGAATTGAATAAATGCCTAGATCAGTGTTGACTCCTTGAATAGGCTCAACCGTCGATGTCTTAACTCGTCCATTGCGAAGCTTGCTGATTGCAGTTACCATGCAGTTGTTCTCTGCGAGGTAGGGTGTCATGTGCAGGATCTCGAAGGTGTTGGTGGTGAATTTTGCTTCGCGAGGATCCAAGCTTGCCAATCTAGCTATAAAGGCATTGATGATGCTGAGTGCAACTTGCTGATGAGCTTCGTTGTAGATAGATTTGCCAGCATCCTCGACCTTTGCACGACTGCCTGCGACAAGAACAACAGCCATGTTATTCTTGATTCCATAGAGATCGTGCAAGACCGACTTCACGAAATCGACTTGGGGAGGGACAGGGCGCTGAGCGGTGCCATCGACGAGCATACCGTTGTAGAAGATATCGGAGATTAACTTAGTGAGAGACGGAGTGTGCATACGCCATTGCTCATATAGAGTGATAACACGACATCCAGCATCCTTTGCACGCTCAGCAAAGGAGTATTTTGAGGCCCAGCACCACGGATTCCAGAATTCAGGATTCTTGAATGTCTTAGTGAATGCTGTCAGCTGTCGAGAATCGGAGACGATCATCCAGAACTCTGGTGCGTAAAGACCAAAGAGCGCCAATTGCTTCTCGTGGACGACCTTTGCGGCTTCATCGACCACAACGACTGTCCGATAATGGCATACCTTTGCGACAGCTTGACGAAGGGCACAAGCCACAGTCATAAAGACCAGATCAGCAGACATAATGCAATCGTTGGCCAATTTTTGGAGGAGTGGCTTGAGCTCGCCTTTGCTCAGAGTAGTATCCAAAGAACTTTCCTTCAGATCCTCCAACAGATTATTGAGAATGTGGTAGTCTGGATCGTCCTCTGGATTTTCTGTCAAGCGACGAAACATATGCGCCTCTAGACTATTGTCACGCAGTCTGGCATCTCTACGCTTGTCACCTGCCTTACGTTCAGCATCGACGGACTCACCGATACGATCAAGCTCCCCAGTAGTGTAATACATAAAGTCGGCGACCAACTTGTCATCAGCCAACGTGTCAGAGTCACGATAGTATTCACGATGCTCTCTTGGAATGACTCTGTCCTTCATCTGCTCCATCTCCGCTGGTGGTGCTAGCATACGGATGATGGTAATGTCATCTCTTCCGTGCTTTCTACATTCGGCCTGAGTATGGGCGTCAGTATGACCTGTAATCACTCAAAAAGAAAGAGAGGGGTAGGAGGATTAGATAGGATCTCCAGTCCTATATGCATCACCGAAGGGTAATGTCCATTGCAGATGGAGCTGTGAAATGAATGGATCAGGAGCTTACCTCGGCATTCAGAGCTGCATCATTGGTTGCGGCATTGGTCTCTGTGATGTATAGACCTGTGTTTCGTATCTTCTGCTCACCCAGGGAATTCTTGCTGATGCGGTTTGTGTTTGCAACAGCGCATATCAGTGTGAGTACAGCAAATCGAGTCTTAGCTGACGCCACACATCCATCCACAAGCGCGATGCCATGTTGGATATTAGACAGCTCTCTGAAGACGCTGTGTTGGTATGGCGAGAGGGATACAAGGAATTTCTCACAGTCTTTGCCCGCAATGTCATCGAAGAAATTGATGGCAGGGTAAGGCAAGTCGTGATTGAAGCCGAGAACATAGTCAGCAAGATGATGTCTGATGGATGAACTTACGAGATCAGGGTTGTCATCCAGAGTGAAAAATGTATGAAGTCCATTGACGGTGTCCTTGTATACTTGTGAAGAAAGGACGGGCTGTAATTTGATCTCCTGACGAGTCATTGTCTCTTGTGCGCGCCTATATGCAGCGGCATCGTTGAACTTTGTGGGTTGTGTCGGGATGATGGTGCCTACGTGAGGGGCAGTGCTAGGGGGGCCCATCCATCGTGAATCGACTGGTCTCAGAAACACGACATGCAGCTCAGTAGATCCAATGAGTTCATTGCCAGCCGATTGAACATATCCGCGCCAAGTCTTGAGACGACGAATCTCCTCGGCAATACGCCGTTCTTCAATGCGGCTCTCTTTTTCTTCAGCCGTCTCTCCTGTCATCATGATCTCGCCATTACCATTGCCATATTCATCGCCATCATCCTGAGTTTCGGGTGCATGACGTTGTGGCTTCACGTAGTTGCCTTTATACTGTGGACAATCTGGCAGATCAAAGTCGAAAAAGCCTTCGAGGACATCACCTGGCTTTGGGCGATCTAACTCCTTGTCGGTCCAGTTGATGCTGCCAGAGTACATCTTTGGCAAGCCATTGTCAGTCTCGCTACCCTTGAACCTGTAAATATGAATCAGTTCCCGCGTCCTCAAGGGCCAAACTTTAGAAGCGGGAGAAAGGGAGGTTGGGAATACGTACACAGATCCCGGAATAGCTGCGAAGGTGGCAAGAAAAGTCTCATTCTTCCATTCGTCATGATGGGCAACCTCGTATTGGTATTCTGCGTTTGCGCTGTATACCATTGGCACATTCATATCAAGGCGGTCGTGGTACCATAATCGCTTGCGAATGATCAATAGGTTCTTGGAAAAGGCTGGACATTCGTGCGGAGCAAGAATGTTGCCTTGTAGAAGAAATAGCTTTTCAGGGCTATCCTTGATCCAGTTCTTGAGAGGATCACGTTCAGTGTCGCGGTCCACGGCATCTTCAACTTTCTCGAACATTGCATGGTTGTACTTTGGAAAAGATATAATCGTAGTGAAGGTGAAGAGGTCCTTTTTGTTGCGTACAGCGGCGAGGTCCTTTGCAAGATCCTTCACCTTTGCCTGGCAGTCGGCGTTGAGGAGTGCTGGAATATCCAAGCCGTTGATAGTCACGGTCTTTGTTGTCCACGTCACCAGTGCCTTGCCCTTTGGATCAAAGTCGTCACATCCAAAGCTTTCTGGTAGCTTATAACCTTTCTCGTTGGCCAAATCAATCACCTTGAATTGGACGATGTCCTTGACTGGACACATAATTGCTAGCTCGTGGTGTAGACTGCCCATTGGATTGACCTTAGCAGGACCTTTAGCAGTTGCTGGATCTTGCTTGCGGCGCGAGGTGACAGTAATGCCAATCTCAGCTCGAAGGCTTGGCTCTGTGTATGACAAGTGCAGCGCGAAGCTGGGAGCTTTGACAGCGTCAAAATCTTTGAGATGACACTGACTGGCTAAGCCGTACGACTTGCCGTTGAAGATTGGGTAGGTGCGGATGCGAGGACATCTCTCGGGCTCGACTTCTTGCTGGAACAGGCCTTCCATATTGGTGATGATCTGGTGCTTAAGGTCTCGTACGTCTTATTGAGCTTGGTAGTATGTCTGATGGAGTCAAGGTAGTTGAAAGGTGTTGAAGGGTGTTGAAGGGTGTTGAAGGGTGTTGAAGGGTGTTGAAGGGTGTTGAAGGTTGTTGAAAGGTGGTGGAGGAGGTGGGATATAGGTGGTTTTTATGATGTTGTGTGGTGCAGAAAGGTGAATTTGGGTTGTTTTGATTTCGAAAAGTGGGCGATGGAAGCGAAATACGTGGGCGGCTGGCTGGAATTGGTGATCAGGCGACATTCAATATTCTCGTAACGAGATGATGGCGCCTTCCTAGTCTGGTATTCACACACTCAGACTGTATTTTATCGTAGATGTGTATTATCAACAGAGCCTATAGTCCATTAGATGCATGATTTCACAGAGTCGCTTTGCAGCGTGCCAAGTGGATTTTAGTCAAGTTAGAGGCAACTGCTTTCCAGATGCCTGAACTTCACTAGCATGTCATGCAACCACACGATGCTAGTTATTGTCAATTTGGAGCTTAACGTCCTACCAGACGCGAGAACATGGTATGGAAATGTATGTAGTGTGGAGCTGAATGAAATGTCGAGACTCGCTGAGTTCCACGTGTGAGGACGAGGGCGGAGATTCTTGTTGTTTGTGTAGGTTCCCTACTCTCTAGAATACGGGGAGGACCTCTCCTCATATACTAAGGATATGTGAATAGGTGCAGAGTCTAGAGTTCACAAATACTCAAATGAAAGTGGGATCAGCTGCTTCCCTGTTGCTATGACTCTTCTAGCATGCCGTGCAGTTACACGGATCTAGGTTCGGTCGATTGTGAGGCGTTTAATTCCACCGAAAAAGAAAGAAGTACACATGAAGCTGTTGTCGTTGCCGTTGCCGGACTGTTGAATTTGTGAATACGAATCATGTATCGAATGGGAAGGCAGACTCGGGTCTTCTCATGTCCCGAAGCTGCGTCCGAGCAACACTAGACGGGCGAAATAGGAGCGAATCTTCATTCGGGTTTAAATTTTAGATATGCTGTACCTGGACCTCGTCCGCTTTCGTGTAACGTGTATTCCAGAAGGCATCTCGAGAGGCGCATATCTTCCAGTAGGTGTACCACAGCCAGATCAGAGCCTGTGATAACTGTCGTTAGTCTAGGTCTGTCTGGCATAATAGCATACTCACCATGAAATCAGCCAAATATGATCGTTTCCCATCATGCATGCTTTCTTCTAGCAACGGTCACCAGGGCGACATTAACGTAACTGTAACTAATTTCATCTTATCCAGTGATACTGTGCTCTCACCTCGACTGCTCATACGTATGCGTACTCACAAATTATATCTATACTATCCCTTATTCTAGATAAAACTTCCTCAACTCCGTGAACGGTGTACTCAAGCGCTATGGGATTTGAGAGGTGGGCAAGCGGTGGGGTAAAGGGATTGAGATTTCACATCGTGTTCGATTTGAATTTCCGTGCTTGTGTAATCTTTATCCAGATGACGCAACAGGACGGTCCATACATCTTTTATTGAATGACCAGTAAACGAGAGATTGAAGGCCATGTGTATTATAGGTAGACGCAGAGCCTCTCCCCTATAGTGTCGTGTCGTTGCAAAAGGTGCTCGCTTATATTGGTGTGAGTACCGGGGCGCGGGCGCGGCTGTCCGGTCACCCCACCTAAAATCTTCAATAAATCTCGGCTTTTTGTGCCCCCACTCCCGGTCACACCCGTGGTTTGTCGAACAAGAGTTTATTATTGGCTTGTCTCCGGCCCGTGCTGCCACCTGCCTTACCCGATGAAACATATATGCACAATCATCAGTCCAAGTATCTGATTCGCATGATAAGAATTCGACTCGCATGTCTCAATAGTTCCAATTGGTCCCAAGAAAATCCCGCACGACCTCGTTCACATGAGCTCGGCTCGGTGCGATACCCCGAATCCCTCTTCTTGCTCTCAAAAGACTTCGGAGCAAGGTGTGTTAATTCATTCATTAGTCTGCCATGGTCAAAGCAAATCCCTACATCATTGGTGAAGATCCATGCTGACTAACGAGTCTTGAGTGTAGCTAGGTATTTCAAATTAGCAAATCCTACATGTCGAGACCCCTCAAACCCACCAAAGACAACCCCGACAGCCTGAAGATGACAAGCACTACCCACTCCTCTGATATGTATCATGTACCTCGTGGATCTCGAAATAGCTTTAGCTCCGGCCATGACAGCAATGCTCCAACCCCCCAAGTAAACAGGAAGCGCAGTGTCAGCGACCTTTCACTATCTTCCCCCAAGGTTCATATCGCTTTTGCCATGCATCTCGAGTACCTGGTCTGACTTTGGCAGTCTCACTTCCTGCCGAGCTGCGGGTGGGGACACTTTCGTGAGCTTTCCATTCTTTGCGGCCCTGAACTGCTTGTCTCCGATGTTGTTGGTGGTGTGGAGCCTCAATATAAGGTCTTCGTCAGGATCAATAATGAAGCTTTGAGAGCATGGGTAGTGGTCGTCATTCACAACTCTTGAACCAAGAGGGGCTGATGCAATTATAGTCTCCCTTGCACGTCGAAGGACGACAGTTTCAATAGCCCTATAGCTGCAGTATCGTTGTCGACAGGTTCCTTCATTCGATTTGCGAATTTCTTTGCAGCCCTCGCAGGTTTCTTGCCGTTCGCCCGTCTGTTCAAATTATTCTGGACCAGGAGCAAAGTTTCGAACAACCTCACGTGTATTCAGTCTCTCGCTTGCACGCACTGTTCTATCGACCTCTTGTCTTCAAATTCAGGATGTGATCGGTGGGATTGTTTCGGAATGACCTCTTCACATGGCTGGCTGGGGCTTGTGCCATTTTGCAGGAGATAATGATAGGGAAATCTGGTGAGGCTTCAGAATTTGATTTTCTCAGTGTTTGAGATAAGATAGATGCTAGACTCGGGTTCTGAACTAATAGAAGTAATAGAAGCCATCTGCTGGGATGTGGTTCCTCAGAGCTCATGGCCCGTAGCCCGTCACCGTGCATACCACAGCAAATTGATTGCATCCTCAATCTCTTCATCAGGATAAGAGACACGCTACAAAGCTGAGTGGTAGTAAATACTCTTTGCGTGGATTGACGGTTATAGATTAGAAGAGGTCTGATGGGTCGACGACGAGCTATAATATGTGCATCACAATTTTATCCCTAAGCTGGTGAACAATTTAATTCTCACGGAAAGCCCATTACAATTTCATTGAGGGCACGAGTGATTGCACTTGGACACCAGAGAACCAGAAACTCAGAGTACGTCAAGGAACTTTCTAGCATTCCATGCCTTTTGCCTTTTCTCCCGTCTCCGAGTGATGTTAGTAGTGCCACCGTAACCCGTGTGAAAGATGATCCAAGTCATTTCAATCTTCGTAAAAGACAATGGCCATTCGAGCGCTTTCTATAGACCAACTTCTAGTGTATATTCCTCGGCGTGTATTCAAGCATGTCGATGACCAATCTGCTTACTGGACATTCTTGATCTATAGGCTCTGGTAGACAGGCCCCCTGCTACTTGAGTTATTAATACTTGACATCTCCAGAAATTCTTTGGATCAGACCAGTTGTCTGTCAAATACTTCCGTTCACGAGAGAGAGCGGAATGACATGAGGCAGCGGAAGCTAGAGGGTACGAGACGCTTCAGCGACAAGTCGAATATAACATTCAAGCTGCGCAGCAAACGGACAGTACGCTGGCGTGGAACCCATGAGGCGTTCCGGTACAGAATCTGCCAGGGCATGAATCCTATTGCCGCACGTTGTTTCTTATTCTGCCTTTGCTGCACAAGTATTCCTCTATTATATGCATCTTCAATGCGTACCACCCAATGGGGGAAGTATCGACTAGACTTATCAAGAGTATTAAACTGAAAGTGAATTCAATAGTAGTCAGAAGGTTTGTTCTTTTTAATACGACTAAATATCTCATAAACCAATCTTCTAGTGATAGGAGCAAAACCTTAGATTTGGTTGAGCACGTAATATAAATACAAGAATGTGCATCCCCTAAGTTCCAGCTCGTTTGGAGCTATCTGCTTGACACATTCCGGGAATCAACTCTCGAGCTCCGAAAAATCGGTTCCGGTTACGGATGTATATTGAACGAAGCCACCGTAATGAATAACTTGCCGGATACTTTCGATAGAAAGATTGTAGATATCGCCAAGAAATTTCTTGGTGTCGTGAAACACATGAACCATAATGTCGCAGCAGACATTTGTTCTCGAGGTCAACGACGTCTTGAGATCTCTCGGATCAGTTCTTGGAGAATTCATTCTTGAAATATGGCGAATATTCCAAGACGATCCATCGGGAGACTTTCATTTCAGCAATGATCTGGCCTTTAATGGGCTTCCCATCCTCTGCGTCTCTGACCTCCGAACGAAGCCATCGTAGTGGATGACCTGTCAGATGTCATCATATTGGATAGAATATAACTCTGAGGCTGGAAACTGAGCACCCTGTTCCACTGCCTGTAACTATTAGGCTTCGTTGTCATATCTTAGCTCATCATCAATAATCGAATTCCTGCTACAGTCAGATCCTGACTAGTAGCTTAAATATCCTCTGCTTTCCCCGCTGTCCACTGAAGAATTTTCCGGGTCTATATCTTCTACAATCATGCTCGTAGTTGTGTTTCGGGGGATGGCAATGTACAGTTTCGGATTTCACTCTGCAATGAGCCACTCTAATACTCACGAAGCATATCTAGATGAAACTTTGTCTCTTATATTGTTCATGATTAATAGGTGTGGCTCTCTAGGTATTCTAGCTACATAACGAACAGAAGCAATTCCCAGCTGCAATGAATGTCTCCATCAGTCGTGACGGCGAGATTAGCAAGAGTAAGATAGCCATGTCTGGAACACTTGAGGTGATATCAAGACACAGAGCAAGTGATGGGGGTAGAAGCAATATGATGCATCCGTAGGGATCGGATGGCTATGTGTTAATTCACAGTCATTGACTCGAAGTGATCCTGTGCTACTTCTCTCTCCGCCTACTCCATCGCGTTGGTAGGGTTCTAGATGGTGATTCGTCCTCTTCGTCGATTTGCCCGCCGTAGCACCTGGATGTCTTAAAACCCCCTCGCAGCTCTGTAATGCTAGGTAATGATTCGTTCTCTTCCTCGATCTGCTCGCTAGAGTATGTGAATGTCTTGGAATCATCTTGATGGTCATCTTTGCTTCCAAGAAGTTCCTCCCAGGTCTCTCGCGTCTCTTCTGTGATCAAATACTCCTCTTCAGCTTCAAGTTGATACTTTTCATCGACAAATGTGTCGCACGTTAGAGAGGGATACTCCCTTTTCAGTGATCTGGCGAACTTTTCGGGATGAAACGCTTGTACATGCATGTAGACTCCCTCTTTCGTAGTGTGATATTGAGAGCCGGATTCACATGCACGATCCTTACACTTTTCAGGGAACTTGCTGCGATCGAACTTGCGTATATTCTCTGGTATAGTCGCATCATAGGCTTCCCTGAGTCCAAGGCGGTCCAGATGTGATTTTACGTGACGATTATACGTATGTGAGTCACCAAAGGACGTTTCGGCTGGGCAGCCTGGGAATCTGCACACAAACTTCAAGAAGGTATCCTTTGGCGGCATATGCTTCTCCTTGAAATGAACTAGGTAATTCGAGACACCGTCTACCGCGGTCGAGAATTCTATCTCGCATCGGGGACATGTCCAAGTGCCCTGGACGGTCTTTGCTGCCTGCACAGCTCGATTCCCGTTCCTTCCTCTACTCGCAGCTGTGATTGGCTTTTCTCTCTCAATGGAGGCGCTGATCATTAGGCGCATGAAATGCTGACTCTCTTGGCTGCCTTTGCCACCATCCAGGAGATGATATAGGTCTTCCAATAGGAATACAAGAAACAACGAGGTATTTTGTTGGATCCAGAGGCCCGAGTTGTCTAGTCGGGAGTATTGCTCTTCGACTGCAACTATTATTCGGAAGTGTCGATAAGCTTCCCAGAAGAGCTTCCAAGCATCTATGGAGATGGAGATGGCCTCTTGGCCCCTCAGAACCAAGACTACAGTCTCTCCATAATTGAGAACCTTGAACATCTTGACAAAGTTGGCCTCATCGGAAGAGTGAGAACGGAACATGTTGCCAGCGCTGGGGAAACGGCCATTACATCTCTTACTAGCCAAATGGCACCATCGGAAATTTTTCTGTCTAATCTTGAAGTCTAAAAGCTCCTGAACATCCATCATAGACATAACATAGTCTCTGGGCTCTGGCTGTTTGAGTGACCCTTTTGTCGGAGAGGACCTGGATACCACGAATATAGCTTTTGGTTTCCGGAGGCGCATGAAATGCTTGATATTGATATTTGGTTTAGTGGGTGGTGGGTTTTGGACGATTAATGCTTCCTTGAATATTGGAGGCGGAATTACATTATATGTAAAGGCTGGGTCCATGGTTCGCGGGCTCGAATCTACATACCGGTGCCTTTGGACAGAGAACGCGTCTGATCTGGGGCGTGTCATCGGACTTTGATTTGCGCTCGTCTCGGCGATTGTGTGACGGGACCTAGCCCATGGTGAGGACTGGACAAATGGAGGATTACTTGATGTTGGTGTTGCGTTCTCTCCGTGGCTTGTTTCTGTGAGCAGAGCACCGCTCATTTCCGTTGTCTCGAGACAAACGGAGTCGAAGTTGTAATCTAGTGGTTTTTGGAAATCGCGAACATGGAAATCCGTTATGTCGGCGTTATTTGAACACGATTCGTTCTTGATCGGTTGATCTTTGACTAGGACACTGGTATTTTCGTCTATGAGCTTTTGCATCACGCTGTATCGGACCGAGCCTTTTCGTCCAGCGGTTCGTTCAACTTCCAGTATGGCCTTTGCAAAGTCGAGACGTAAGCGCTTCGCGTCGACAGGAACTGATCCTACTACGCCCCTCTCGATAATTGTGATCATGTTATGGAGAGTAAAGATTCCACAATTTTCCCCGTCTGCTTGACGCTGACAGAAAAGATCGAGATGTGTCCAATCGGCAGGTGGTCCAAGCCACTCCTCGTAAGTCTGCAGTATCGATACAGTCAGTCTCTTGTATTCATCTCGATAGAGTGGGTCTAGCGAATTGAAATATGAGACAATCTTGTTTGCTTTGTCAAACTCTAACAGTACCCAGTGGTTAGTCTTATCACAACAGGCTTTCAGACAAAAGTTTACGTCAGGATTCTGGAAACCGTTAAAATGGCAAGATTTCTTAGGTGCTTGGCGAGGTAGGCAGGAGTCGATTGTTGCAAATCCATCTCGACGTCTAAATGTCTTGACGACTTGATCAATAGTGGCATCGCTGATCCATTGGCCTTTGCCATGCTTATCCGGGACGACAAGTTGGCATACAGCCTTACAGGGAGATGACATCATGGCGGCGTCTTCTTCGGACAATACAGGCTCCGGAGAAGACGTCAGTGACAACACATGCTTCGGAGAAGACGTTAATGTGCCAGTGTATTTTGGGAACTTAGCAGTCATCTCTTCGCCCTCGCCTTGACTGGTGGCACGTTGATCCTTAACATTTGCTGCACCGACTGACGTTTGCTTTTCGTCCAGGTTCATGCTGTCTGGAGGTATCTGGGGTCGCTGGTCCATGACAGGTGGCGATTGTTTCGTGGCTTGTTTCTGTGGTATCTTGGCATCTGCTTGCTTAGCCTCAGCTACCCTAGTATTGTATATAATATTGCGACGCCGCTTGCTTGGAGGTAGCCGTAACTCCTGGTGGTGCCGATTCTCCACAATAGAGAGCGATTGTCCAGGTAATATGGGCTCGGGCGCTTCCAAAATTATGGTGCCATTATTGCATGGATCCCCTCCATGAGTTGTCCCATTGTCTGTGTTCTCAATTGTATTGATATCCTCTTGTAGCGATTGGTCATTGTTGTGTGACATTTGCACTATTTGAGCTGGACCAGACTTGTTTTTCGAGACTATCTGGGTAGGCTGAGGATGCTGAGAATACTGAACTGTCTGAGCGGGCTGAACGTATTGAAATGGCCGGATAGGTTCGGGATACTGAGCTGTCTGAAAAGGCTGGACGTAGTGGAACGGCTGGATAGGTTGGGGATACTGAGCGTATTGGAAAGGCTGACTGGGTTGGGGGTGTGGAGGGTATGGAGAGTATGGAGGATACAGAGGGTGTGGAGGGTACGGAGAGTACGGAGGATATGGCGTTGGCTGAGCAGGCTGAACAGAGTATGGAGGGTGATAGGGGTATTGCGGGTATTGCGTGTAGTAATTGACAGGGTATCGAGTTCCAGGACCAAAGTGAACATGATGATTCAAATGCTGACGTTGAGAATTGCGAGTAGCCCGTTGATTGTATCCATTTACTGGCTTCGGAGGCAGTGTATGACCAATGCTGGGCATAGAAACGCCTTGTCGTCTACATTCTGCTTCGACCTTCGCGACGAATTCCGGTGTGTCGTCTGGGTTGATCCCGCCAAAAGTACCGCCGCGCCTCCGCTTCCTATTACCATTCCCTGGATTTTCAGGTCCAGCAGGCTGTGCAGATCTGCGTGTCCATTAGCATGGTGATCGAATTGCACTTAATAGACACGCAGCCCCAGTATATACCACTTTCGACTATCAGAGAAGGGGTCTCCAGTGGTAGTCAAGGCAGGAAACGTTGATAGTGGGAAGATATGTAGGCTTGCCATGTCAAGCAATATGCTGGTACTCGATGGTACCGCATAGCACTGCAGAACATTCAGGGCAGCATGAAGGAACGGGAATGAAACAACGAAGTGCCACATTCGATGAAGACTGCCTTTTGCAGGCAGATATTCATCGAGGCGGGATCATGACATGGTTAAGTGGTACTTGGGGAGCGAGGATCTGCCATATCCGATAACTACTGCCTCGGATGGACGAATAGTTACCGGGGCGGGATCGACACACGATCAAGGAGAAGACAAATAGTGGAACGTGATCAGGTTATGGAGGTGTAATGACATATGTTCGAGATGAAGAGGAGAGAAGAGGTGATAGGGTAGCAGGAGTGCAGCGATTGTGCAAGAAATGCCACATTCTACGAGAACTGTCATGCACAGACAGATAGTCATCGAGGCGTGAGCATGACATGACCGAGCAGTGAAAGTGCTGGGAACGTGAGTTAAACATAGGAAAAGCAACTTACCTCGTCATGTTCTCCTATGTTCCTCTTCGTACGACTTTCCAGCCACAGGTGGAGTGGGGTGTCAGATAGAGTGTGTCGAAGAGAGCTGTGAGATGGTGGGAGTGAAAGGTTGCCGATGGAAGATCGAAGCTCGTCGAGTAGATACAGTCAGTCGATAATAATGATAGGGCAGGTACGATGGTGAGAGGAAGGAGCGACTCGGTAACCTCGTCGCAACCCATGTGGTCAGCATCCATAACATAATGATGTATGACAATGAAAGACTCACACTCGAGATATTAGCAGGATATGACAACAAAAACAGAACAAGGATATAATGAAGCTGAGAGCAACTGCTTTCCAGATGCTATAACTTCACCAGCATGTCATGCAACCACACGATGCTAGTTATTGTCAATTTGGAGCTTAACGTCCTACCAGACGCGCGAACGAACATAGTTTATATGGTCATTGCGGACCAACGCCTCATGAGGCTCTAGGATCTGAGCCATGACTTGCTGTTTGTGATGTTATGTCTGTGACTTGTAGGATGCACTCGAGTAGGCGAAGGCGAAATCAAACTACACTTCGAGCCACGTGATTAAGTTACATTCTGGCTCGCACATAGGAAGGAATGGTGCCCACATGCTTAGTCAGACACATCATGTGATTTTAATCGTATGTGACGGTCGTTGGCGAAGAACAGCTTCTGGCAAGTCAAATGCTGGTGCATTTCGGCATCTGATGCATGTACCAGCCGGCTCTATTCATGCTGTCAGATCTTATGGCCAGTATCAACGACTGAACTATCCAAATGCGTTTTATATGTTTTCTTGGTATGAACTGGCATGCGGCCAGATGCAGGGAAGGAAGGCGGCTATCACCTGCGCCCCAAGATCCCTTCGATTGGATTTACTGACGCTTGTATATAAACATAACTTGATGTTTTCAATCACACAAAGCTTGGAGGCCATACTCAATAAGTAGTTGATTGTCTTCATCATATATGAGGTCGATTAGCTATGCATATTATGCCGCTTTTCCTACATGGTGTAGCCCTTTTCAGCAGCATCCTATACCTCCATTCAAGTGTGTGTGATCAGGCCATCTGCTCCCTGGTACCGACTGCGAAAGTGATGATTGCTCAACATATCGTTTCCGATATACACTGATCATGAGATCATGCCTAGCAGTATACTATCGATCAATTATATTATTTGACATATTAAATATCTCCATGGGTCCGAATTTTAGGTTAGGCTAGGCTACGCAATTACTCGATAGCTATACACCATGCCGCCTGGAACAGAGAGCACAGAGGTACAGAGACACTGGAGATGTTTACGACTCCAAGCAAGATTTGGTGAAGCTAATGGTCACAGAAGAACATGATGCCGTAGATATTAAAGGGCCCCAAAAAGAGTGGCCGAGGAATGGCGGAAGAGGAGGTGGATGCCGATAGACTGCGCATCGGGTACCCATGGGTCCAACTTAAGGACCCAGACCCAACCCATGGGTCGATAGACCCATCCGTAGGTCCAATAATATATATGGACCTAACCCACGGGTCCCTATAGGTCCCCATAAGTCTATTCTATTTTAAACATTTTAAGCCTCAAACGTTTTGGCTATTACCCTTGCTTTACTTCCTTGTTTATACCCTTGTCTACACTAAACAAATATAGACAACCTGAGATAAAGCCCTTATTCTAGCTAATAATTAAACTGCTATTCTTACTAAGTTTATTAGCTATTCCTAAAGGCTTTGCTAGTAAGTTCCCTAGTGGATTCGTGAGAAGCCTAAAGGGAGAGTAATAGCTTTAGGGGAAAGCAATAGCTTTGGGGAAGAGGCATGGCCTTAGGGGAAAGGCATGGCCTTGGGGGAAAGGCATAGCTTTAGGGGAAAGGCATAGCCTTAGAGGAAAGGCATGGCCTTAGGGGAAAGTAATGGCTCGTGATTGTACTAATTATTATACTAATCATAATTATTTATGTAGGCTTACCCATAGGTCCCTATAGGTACCCATTCAAATATATGAGGACCTAGACCCGACCTATAGGTCCTTGAAAAAAAAAGGACCTGACCTATGGGTCTAATGGGTCGGGTCACCCACGGGTATGCCTACCCAGGTGCGCAGTCTAGATGCCGACGTTGAGAACTTTATGGCAGAGCGTAAGTTTAGATTTCTATCTCATTAGGGCTGGTATTCCTGATTTGCGAATCCTTCAAGAGTCCATGGCAAATCGTGTTAGCATTATCATGGACTTGTAAAAGCCAATTGGCAGACGGAGGTGTTCATAGCAGTACGGCCACGGCTCATAGAAATCGAGACGTTCCGATTTCCATCTCCACATTCAAGCAACTAATTGATCCATTTATTCCCTTTCCCGTCCGTGTAAAGGTCGTCGCTTCGTAGGTTGAGCCCAGACTGCAAGGGAACTGCAAGAGACAACCTTCAATCTCCATCATAGATTAGAAGAGGAACAAGCGTATCAAAAGTGAGCAAGCAAAATATAATAAGACACGTTCTGTTTTACGATTGTGTGAGATAATTTTACATTTTCATAACATAATAAGGAAATTGTTTGCATAAGACGGAATTTAAAAACAATAAGTCTTCTCGGGGGCTTCGATCCCGTTCGTGTAAGGTTTTGGCGAGAAGGCTAATTCACATAATATTTACGAGGATTGAACCCGCAGAATTTGTCTGATAATATAGAAATTGAAATAATAATCATAATAAAAAAATAAGGCTTCCCTTAAATGTATCATCTTTCTCCTCAACGTCTGACACATCTCCGACGTCGGAGATGTGTCAGACGTTGAGGAGAAAGGGATATACCTAAGAGAAGCAACAAAAAAATGCTTATTTTAAAATATGTATCTTATAGTACGAAGGCTTCCTCGTCTTCCGGTACTTATCCATATCGGCCCGCCGACCCATGAACGAAATGTACCATATTGGTTGCTTGTGAGTGATACGACAGCCCAAGTCCCAGTTGTGCAGAATATCATGACACCGATAGTCCTCATCAATACCGCTGGTACGACCGCGATATTTCTGATGTATATGATAGTTGATATAGTGTAATGCTTAAAAATGCTTGAGTCTGCGTGGCACCATCCCCCCATCCCGTTATAAACGGTAGTATATATCACGAACATAGACATGAACATGCCGTTGATTCTCGGCTCCACACCTGGTACCAGGCATCGATTCTCAAGTTTGGAAGCATATCACATCTTTAAATTGAGTCATGTATGACATGTGAGATGTTAGCAAGGGGCAGCGGTCGCCTGCTGGGTTCTTCAACTGCCTACGCGGTGAATAGACAGCGTCATCCCAAACAGGGAACACTGAGGCAAAAGCCTTGCTCATTAAGTATGGGAATATCTCTCTTCCTTCCGATTCTCCTTTATGCACTGCTATTGGCAGGGAACTGTATACTGCTAGCCTGCGTGTATGTAATGCCTTTGTCTGTGCTCTCGCTATGAGTCTTTTCGTAAAATCACACAACTGCAAATCATGATGCGCGGTCATCGCCGATCAGAAACCAGCAATCTGAAGGCAAAGGAATACCGATATGATGAAAATGATCTATCTCGAGCCATCTTCTTGTTAATGTCTATAGATCATGGCATGCAACATATCACGCATGTACGGTGTCTCGTGGAATCGTCAGTGATGTTCCTCGTCTCGTCACACCGACCTTGATGGAAGACCTGATGAGTATCGGAGAATGCTGTGAGATTGATATCGATCAAGAGAGACGAATAGCTTTCATCACATGTCATAAGCAGATGAGAATTATCAAGGTAGCCATCAATCCATTGACATTTAGTTGAGACTATCATGTGCATCTATGCGTATAATTCCCTATTGAATTCGCCCTGTCGACCCGAATCAGACCTTTGAAACCACCTCCGAGAGATTTACCCGCCGTCGAGTACCTTGATCAGCAAAGTAGATGTTATCTCTAATGAATTATCAGATGCATCTTGTAGAGGTTATTCCCTAATGTACAGGCGCGACTACCTTCTCAATACGTATCTCCATCATCAGGCTGCACCGCTACATCCCAGCGGGCGCCACAAACTATACTATAGCCCAGCCACTCAATCTGATTATTCCAGACCCTCCAATACGGCAGTTCGTCGTCGGGCTCTGTCATACCCAATGTCATATCCAGAGTGTCATCGTATGTATGGCTCCGTTGAGTGTATGTATCACGAAGCTCTGCTGTAAACCCACGAGACATTCTGTAGTCGTTGTCGATCTCGGGAGCATCCGATGGCTCAGTTGGTGAATTCATATGGAGGCGTAGCTGGGAATTCAGGGCCGTAGCGTATCTCCGGTCTTCTCGCTGCCGGGACATCTCGATAAAGTCCATGTCACCTACAGTTGATCTTTCATTCGAGCCAGCATCTCCAGCAGTGGCCTCATGGTCATTGTCGGACACATCAGCATTATGATTGTCTGACTGATCACTCTCTGATGCACGGCCATTGTCGGACGTGCCAGCGACAGTACTGACAACCTGATTGATAATCGTCCTTGCTCTAGATTGAAGGGCAGCGACATCTGCGATCGGATAGCGAGCCCATATCAGGTTCCAGATCTCGTTATTGTGTTCCATAATGTCAAATACGAGATGCTCAATATCTATGCCTGGTTCTGGTCCTGGTCGTGAAGCAGTCAATAGAGAGACATATGATGAAGGGACTAGAGCGTCTTGAAGATCTCTCATGATTGAATTGTGCGACTGAGATGGATCTGCCGGATTTCTGATGGGAATGTGTGGCGCTGGGTGCTCGTAGTCGGCCGGATTGACATTTGTATCTTCCCATATGGGCTCAAGTCCCCAGCCATGCGAATTCTCTCCGTCATAACGCGGAGCATCGCTATCTGCATGTGATTCACCCATACTCGACCCATCTTCATGATCTGAGGCGCCATGAGGTACAGGCGTCAGCGGACGCGTAGGAAGTGGTGTAGGCACAGGCAGAGTCGAGAATACGGTGTAACGATCGAGCGATGTGAATTGATGCCGAGGTGCAAGATCATTCTGAGGAACGGTGGAGATGTACTCAGAAGCACTTGTCGTGCCATAGATGACATACGTACGCTCAACGGAAACAGAGACCAGGGAAGGTGTGATCATAACTCTATCAACCATAATTGCAACATTCAGAGCTGCATTGCCCAGATGCTGTGAGTTGACAAGTGCATCAGCGATGGGATTGGCTGTGCACAGGTGAATATCAAAGATAAGCTGTGTGAGCAGCAAGAGTATCAAAGTCTGCATTGTTGCTGATGTGACTGGAATGGAGGATGATATTCTTGCAGGATGCGCAGACGCTGAGTATATGAGGTGGAATGGTGATGGATGTCAGATCTCTGATGGTTGATGATTGATACTGAGAAGGTTTGAGATGGCGGGTGTGGTGGAGTCGTTAATTAGCAGACGATCCCATTGCTGTCGACAGAGTGAATGATAACTAGATGTCAACGGCTCAATTGTGATTTCTCGGGTAGAATAGCATGACGTGTCGCCGTTGCAGCATTCGAAATTAATCTCCGTGAACTTCAATTCTCCGTATCTGAATTTCTTGTATTTGAGGCCAATGCTTGGGTGGTGTGATAACCTGACTAATGCTTTATCCAGGTCGTTCAACTTCATGCAAAACCTGATTGATATTAGCATTTGAATGCTCGCCTCTTCATAAGATATTTTCATTTGATTTGGCTCTGGGCCCTGAACGGGTCCGGACTTCTCCACGCATCAACTACATGATTGATATGAGTAAACAAAGTTGGGAGCAGCTGCTTTCCAGATGCTATAACTTCACCAGCATGTCATGCAACCACACGATGCTAGTTATTGTCAGTTTGGAGCTTAACGTCCTACCAGACGCGAGAGAACGGTATGGAGAATTTCAATACTGCTGGGGACAATTAGCAGTGCTATAACTCTTCCGATATGCCCTGAAAATGCCGGAGCCTGGGGATCGGTCATGTAGAACCCGATATTCTTCTAAGTGTATGGACATGTGAAGAGTCGCTCGGGAGAGTAAGTGAGGTAATTCGATTGGGGGATCCAGTAGCATTAGGTGGACTGCATTGGTTGCTGTGGACCGACGCACCCATTCGCTATATAAAGTAGCTAGTGATGACGTTGCAGACTTGCTGATATCATTGACATGCCTGAGGTTGACGACTCCTTCGAGTGAATAGGCTGATCTTGTCCAAGGGCCATCTGAAAGCTTGAATGCCACTCTTGTCACGACTCTCGTATTCAGGGGTGATAGTGACATGTAAGGACCTGGATGCCACTTGTGTTTGGATGCAGTGATTGTTCTGTGATGTTGGGCCATAGGTCTTGCTCTTCTGCTGAGTACATAAGTATATATTTCACACTTCGGTTCTCTCGGTTATTTCGACAGAGCAAGCCAAGGATAATGAGGTCTTGGTATTGCCCGACCATTACCAAGTTATCGCATAAGAGACAATGGCCAACGCCAATCGGTATTTGTTGAGTCGACGACATTTGATCCACAAAGGTTGCAGGGCAGTGTTGAAACATGTCATGCATGCGCAAAAACGAATCTCCCAAACGCATGGTTGATCACGCTTGCTCTGATTGATCAGTGTCTGTAGTGTGGTGGTTATATGGGGGATATCAGTTAGCTGATTCCCACGTGATATACGCGTGACCCTACGCGATATTTATTTTGTTTTTATATAGAGATTTCAGACACACAAGCACATACACATAGACGCAGAGATTACTTTCTTACACCCTTATTACACTCCTATTCAGACCTTGCTTAGTACGATGTGATATCTACAACCATTGGATCCTGATTCGTCCATTTCTACAGCTAGATCCTAGTCACGATTCTGCGTTTGAGGCTTTCCTGCTTCAGTAGAACTCAGATAGCCTGTTATATATATATTGAGCTCCGGTGTGATATATAGCCGTGTATTGTCTGGTTTGCTAGTTATTCTGCAAATTATCTTTGCGGGAAACAGCAGACGTAACAGTAAGATCATCAGGCCTGGAAGACTAGATATAGACACATCTATTAGAACTTGTCAGGCAAGTAGCATTGACATCGGAGTTGGAGCCACAGTTGCCATCGATGCTTGCCGGCGAGTCTCGTCTGAGAAAGACACTTGTGGTTATTAGCTAGGGCGTAACGTGGACGAAGAATAGCTCACGGATTGTGTGCCTCGAAGCTGGATGCACTGGCTAGAGCTGCATTGCAGAATATGAAGGCGCTGAAGCTAGAACGCTTCATCCTGCTAGAGTTGTCTCGCTCGACAAAAGAGCTTCATCAGGTCAAAAGGCTCATCACAAAGATCGCTACCGAGAAGCCGTATATGTATAGGGACCGGACCCCAAGTAATCTCCATGATGAACATGTCATGAACTTGTAAGTGCACCTATCAGCATCGTTTCCTTCCAAGACAGACTTTGGCGCAGGATTGCTTAGAGTTCGATACGTGCATATCTAGTAGCCATGGTCCGACAAAGGAGAAAGTAGCAGCGTCATTGGCCACTTGCAGCTTAAGCGACAGTTAAAAATATGATCGTTCAGGGGACTTTTACGTTGACATCCTGGCCCTGGGCTCACGAGTTGGGAACCGAGCCGCAACCATGTGGCACAGATTGTGGCCCACGTCTGAAACGCCGCTTCAGATGAGGGACTTCTTCATCCACGACGATGATAGGTTGAAGTGTACGAACTGCCAGAGCTCGAGCGACGGAGTGAGCGCGGGCGTGATATGAAGACGGACAACCTTGTCATAAGACAATGCTAAGCTCAAAGCTGCCCGTATCAGAGATGAAAGATGTGGCATCAGCCTTATCGGTTGAGCGGCTGGTCGTGTGCCAGATTCTACGACCCTTTTTATGCACGTCAATAAGTCAATGCTATCAATGCCTTGCAGAAGAGGAATTCCATGCGAGAGATCATCAGTGAGGGAAGGGACGGTGCTTAAGAGAATTGCATCCCCATTTTTCTAACGGACAGCAGTAAGCAATAGCAACTAGCCAGGTGGCATGGAAGTCTATTGAAAATAGCATATAATCCTACGCGATCCATCCTACAGCGCCAAGACCATTTCAGCAAGTGTCAGCTCAAAGAGCGCCAACCTCTGGGCAAAGCTTAGGCACAGAAACATAAGTCTAAAGCAGGGGAAATTGCTAGGGAATTAAGCAGGACAGTTTGCGTGGGTAGGGGCCCAAAGAAATGGGAACCTGATAATCAGTCATGATCTTTTGAGGTCATTAGATCTGAGCCTCGGATACCTCTCTATATAGTCCATGTCGTCCCGAGAGGATATCTGTGCTCGTAGCTGACGGGAAGCGACTCTGCTGCCCGTATTCCAAGTCCACATTTTCTTTGCACCGCCTGCGTGGTGGCGCGCGAGGAACATGCTGCGAGATGACTTGTCATCATGGACAGATGGGAAGATGTCAGATATCCCAAGGGATCCGAGGAGATGATTTAGATAGTTCCTAAGCCGTGTTTCTGGGCGTTCTATAGCTTCCTCTGTAGCTGTAGACTGGACTCGATTGGACTGGACTTTAAAATGGCGAGCGTGGGAAAAACGAGATCTGTGACGCTAATCCCAAAGAGCAATAGATCCACGTGACCCTTCAAGACTTTGATAATCAACGAGACCAACTACCCCTCCGATACCATCGCCGCATCTGCACCCTTGCACACCCTCACACACCCCAAGTTACCGTAATTGCGAATACTACGTAGCCAAGCTATGAGTCGAGGCGGAAAACTTGCGCCCGAGGTCAATCGGTAGGTTGGCTCTGTACCCTTGCGGATGTGGAGGAGAACGAAAGCTAATCTCTGTGCTGCAGCGTACTGTTTGTCAAGAACCTAAGGTTAGTTCAACCTCTGCGAGTATCCAGGGACACTGGGAGGTCGATGGTGAAAAGGGCGCATACTGATTTGGGATAGCTACAACGTTACCACAGAGGAGTTGTTCGACCTGTTTGGCAAATTCGGGCCCATCCGGTACCACACATTCGTGTTCACACCTTTCGATCAGGCACATTAGTACTAACATCTCCGTGCAGTCAAATCCGTCAGGGTATTGCCAACCAAACGAAAGGAACCGCCTATGTCGTCTACGAGGATGTGATGGATTCTAAGCAAGCATGCGATAAGTTGAACGGCTTCAACTTCCAAAATCGCTACCTCGTCGGTAAGGTCAAGCACCCATGTGAGCTATGGATCGCAAGCTAACAGTTCTGCGCTCACAGTACTATATCATCAACCAGAGAAGATGGCCCGATCGAAAGACGACCTAGATGCCCGCAAGGACAATTTAGAGCAGCTCAAGAAACAGCACGGCATCGAATAACAAGTAGACGGGCTTGCGGGAGCAGAAGCAGAAGCAAGAGCTGTAGCAGCACGGCCCACGCGTCCTCGCCGCTCTACACGCTCAAGCAGCAAGCATATCCACAACCACAAGGCTCCTGCGAGCCCGTCTTTTGGTCGGAAGGGCAGTTTGGGAAAACCATTGGAACGGCGTCAAAGCTCCACTGCTCCATCTGGGGCGGGAGCTTCTTCTTTCTTTGCTTTTATACGCGGTCTGTTTACCAAGTAGGCGTTGACTGGAGCCTTACATACATAGGGAGGTTCTCGCGGGACTGCGGCGATCCGTTAAGAAGGTTGTATTTTGAACGAACGAACAGACATGGCTGGCTTCTTTTCTTTACATTTGATAGGGTCATTTTTGGGGGGATGAGGTCGGGGTCAGGTGGCCTAATGCCATGTTCAGATTGCAAATGAATACATAAGTCGCTGCTTAATGCGCGGGCTCTTTCCTCGCAAAGCGTTGACTGCTTTCATACTTGCAAAGTGAACTAAACTTCCTCTGCACATGGATCAAGGCTTATAAGTGATGCATCTCTCGACTCGGATCAACATATCACCGTCCTGTCAGGATTAAACGCCCGCCACAGATCCCACAAGACCAGCGACTTCCCACGTGCTGGCTAAAGACTGGCTGTTGCTAGGCCGGTCCGTCGATATCCCCCCGGGCATGAGGTGCGGATGACTTGCCTTGCAGCTGCCTACTGTACGATACAGTAATCCCGCGACCGCCTCGTTGGCCGCAGCTTTATCTACCCCTCCTTCTCCCCCCTCCCCCCTCCTCCCCACTTCTCCAACACTCCCATCTCACTCCAGCTTCGAAAACAAATACAAAGAATACACAAAAAGCCAGATATCTATCCTGCAAAGATCTACAATATATTATCAGATCAACTCTCCAGCAAGTCAGTGGAGAGCTCCAAAGAAAAAAAAGGTTCCTCTTTTCTCAAGTGGAATCCAGCCAACAACGCACAATATGCACGGATCCGACTGCCCCAAGTGCGGTGCGTCCTCTGACGGGACCAAGACCTGTGGTTCTTGCGGCGCTGTATGTTGTCTCCTCATTTCTCTTCGTCTCGACTTTTTTTTTTGTCCCTCTCTCTCACCATCTTGATCATCATCAGGCCTAATTCAGAAAACAGAGCTGCCCACAGTAGATGCACTTCTCCACTTTCACCCTGCTGCCTTTGCCTTGTTGGTCCCGCGCAACTGATGCGACATGAGGCTGGATGGTGAAGGATGAAGGGCTGTTGATTTTTCTTGGGTGTGTTTATCTTAGTCGAGGTTGATGGCGGCATAGCGGATGGAGTGTTGGTGGGTTGGTGATGCACTGCTTTCTTTGTATTGATGATTCTGGAGAAGTGCGACATGGTGGAGGGAGTTGAGCGACGGCTGCCAGGAAGTCGAAGATGACCAGATGGAGCTACGAGAAATCGATCGAGTCCTGCCTTTTTGACCTTCCTTGAACTCGTGATTTAATCTACTACCTAATATCCCTCTCACTGCATAATGATGGTGCGCGACCTTTCTATACCAAGTAGCTGCTATGTTTTCGCTGTACTTTCACTTGACTGCATTGACCTCATTGATGATTTTCCTACGCCGTTCATTATTCGTCACTCATTAAAGTCTTCCAAATCATCTTCTGATCTCTCTTCCACTGCGCAACCTGCCTCCGAATCTCCTCGTCAGCACTACTCTGCCACGTCTGAACCACATCCCTAAGGCCCAAGATCAGCTTCCGCCTCCGTTCCACCTCTGGCCCTTGTCCACCCTTCTCCAGACCTTCCGAGTCATCACCAAATGCCGCGTCCTCAACCAACTTCCTCGCCAGCGCAGTCCGCACAAAATTCAAAGCTGACGATGCCTGATCTTCAGCCGATCTTGCAAAGCTCCCAATATACAGTGCAGCATATAGCCGTTCGTCAACCGTATTGAGCAAATCAGAGACAGTAAGAGCTTCTTCGGCTAGTTTTGGCCAGCGAAGGACATTAGCCTCGCCTTGGAGGGCATCTCTAAGCAGTCCCAGCAATTCTTTCGCAAACGTCTTGCACTGGCCTTCCAACTCTGTGGGCTCGGGGAAACAAGGGAACGGGAGGAGGCGGAGACGAAGTTTCGTCACGGAGGGTAAGAGGTGAGGATTCCGCTCTCGCAGGTACTTTTCCTTCTTTTCGAGGACCGATGCTAGAACTTTCTCAAGCACCAGTCTACCAGTTCCATGCCATTTCCCCACCATTGATCGTAGTGAGTCTGCGTTTTCAAATGGGTAGACGCTTTGCAGTGGATGACGGAGTTCTTGCAAGAAAGCGTCCCATTCGTTCGTGTGGTCTTCATAGTCGTCGAGAAATACCGATGCCTGCGTGACGATCATTTCTACTACCCTGTCGAAGTCGATGCCATTGGGAAGAGATGACTGAAGTGTGTCGTGATGTATCAGATCCAAGAGTAGTGGTGGCCAAGCCCAGGAGGGATAGCTTTTGTGGTCAAAGTTTTTGTGGCCAAAAACGGACAGCCAATGTCTAACTTCGGGGGTTCTAGAAACCTCACGGTCCTTTTTCAGTGATTCGTTGAAGTCTCTCAGTGCCTTGGGCGGTGTGATCATTATAACGACAAACTTGTGGAAATCCTCAATTACCGCCTGAGGGATGAACTCGTTATACTGTCTCACAAGAATGTCCCAAATATCAGGACTGATCGGAACGTGAGGAAGGTCGTCTATGTTGAGATGCGCATTGTACTTGGCAAGGAACAGGGAAACCCATTTCCTATGTTCCCTCTGAGAATGCTCGAGAATCGGCAGGAGAAGACGAGCGACAAATTCAGCATTTATGTTCTCTAACCCGTGATACTTCTGGTCACTGGGGGCTTTGAATATAGCTTCCATTAGAGGAGGTAGGCTAGAGGAAGAGAAGAAGCTAGGGGGTTCAGTAACCTCCGGAAGAGTTCCTGTATCTTTAGCTTCTCTCCAGTCCTCTTCCCTTGGGGGGCGACGTTCGTTGATACTTCCCACCACGGGTATGGCCGTTTCCAAAGCATCCATGATCTTTTCTACCAACGGATTCGATCTCCATTTCTCGTCTGCTCCACTGCACAAATTATTCAGTAAGCTGAGTAGACTGTCGAGCGTTGCAAGTCGGATGTCTCTATGAGTACCAGCTTTGAATAGCTCTACTAGGACTTCCACAGCCGCTTCAGCGGAAATGAATTGGGCATTGTCGAGAAGCTGAGCCAGATACTTCACTGTAGTGACCTTGACAAGCGACTGAGGTGGAGCCGATGGAGCGGGTTGCGCCTCGCCGACCCTGACATATGATTGCTCTTCCAACTTCTCACCGATCGCTGTGGCAAAAGCGAGAAGCATATCGTGGGCGTCTTTGGCGGAGAGTGATTTCATAAAGGAAACATTCAAGAACTGCCTGTGCCATGAGCTTGCATCTGGTCGATCCAGAATCGTCTGAAGGACAAGCTGCTGCGCCAGCTGGGGCTTGTCGCTTTTCACCAGCGTTATGAGGACATGGTAGGATAGTTGCTCTAATAGATTATCTGATGGCTGGCGGTCCTTCTTCATTCGCCTCTCATTACCTGATTCGAGCATGGCTTTGACGGTGGTAGAGAGCGTTGCTGGAGGAAGCGTTGACAGGGCATTTTGAATTGGCCCGAGAAATTCTCTAGGGAAATCATCACTCACTTCCTCAAGTAGGGCCAGACTCGGGGCCCAGACAAGAGCATAAAGATCTGCCCCCGAACGTTTTTGTAGGGCTTCTGCATGAGTCACACGGTCACGAATTGCGGCACCGAATAATGTTTTAACACCAGTCCAGTCTGATCTCTGAAATGATGGTTCCTGTTTTGCTAGCGTCAGAGCTTCATGGAAAGTTTTCAGGATCGCATTCCCCTTCTTCACTCGGCGTCCTATTTCTTCCAGAGAGACGTCATCTGGCGGCGATTGTGGAATCCCAGAAAGTAGCTCGATTCCTTCTTCTGTCATAACGGCATCTCGCGCAAAAATAACTTTCACAGTGAGCGGATCACGAACAAAGCGTTGCTGCCAGATGATAGTGTCCCCGTAGAGCTCAAGACTGCCGCTGGCTATGGCGTAGAGGGCAGCTGCACTGGCAAAATGTGCTCGGTCCGCCTGTTCTCTTGCTGTAGCCGCTTTCTTCCGAAGTTCATCAACAGCCTTCTCAGCTCTCTGTTGAGTATCTCCAGAGCCGTGTTGTAACATGGTTAGAAGAAGATCTGCATTGAAATTTGGCTGAGACTTGATGTCCTGTTTCGAAATGATTGAGTCTCTGGCCGAGGATTGTAGGGATGGTATGTATTGTAGGAACAGATAATGTGGGTTGGCATTATAAAGGCCCTTCAACAGCCTAATGGCTTCATTTTGATTCAGATAGTCGAATATGTCACTCGTCCAAGTCTGCTTCGCCAGTGGTGTAAAGTCATCAGTTGTATCAATGTCAATCCCTTTCTTCGGAACGTGGAGACAGTACATTCGAAGCAGTGGCCATCTCAATTCCGGCTCAGCCTGAACACTTCGCGACATTTGGAGGAAGTCTCGACAAATGCTATACTGTGACCCACCAAGCCCCAGGTGGAGAGCTAATACCAGTAAGTCGTCGTAGAGGTCTGGAACCCTTTTCCAAAAACTTGAAAGATGGGACCAGAGCCCTATCGACTGCAACTTGGGCTTGAGATTTGGCTTAGCTTCTAGTAATCGTAAGGCGAGCATGAAGACATCGTAGAGTTTGGCCTTAGATACCCTCCGCTTTAGACATCGCCGTAGCAGGGAGGATATTATATTAGCTTCGGATACCTCTCTAGGCCAGCGCTGATCGTTGATGTCGTTTAAACGATATTGCAAAACCCTGCTGGAGAAGGCCATGGATGCCGACACCTTTGGGTCTGGCCCTGGTCGCGACAAGTGCTTGCACGTGAAGCTCTCAAGGCACTGACGAAGATGTTTTCGTTCGTGCCCATCACCGAAGAGGCTATCAGAGACACGCTTTTGTAAGACTGGTTCATGCGTCTTGATTAAGCGATTCAACGGTAGCCTCCTGTAGAGAGGATTTGACAGATCTTCAGCTTCCATCAGTTCTTCCACAAAACTTGGCGAGCAGGCAGGCAAAATCTGTGGGTAGAAGTCTTCAATAGGCCGTTGGTCACGGCTCTTGAATTTTGATCCGGGATAAGACAACGGAAGCAGCCCGCGCAACAATTCCTCCACTGCCGCTTCTCGTGCTGGAATATTGCTCCTGCCACGATTGCAGCGTCCGATTGCTCTTGCTAGGGACTTCACGCCTATGACTGACATCGTTGCGAAAAGACTGATGAGGCCTTGCGTTCCTCCCACCGCCGTCCATGCAGACTCCCATCGTAACGGGTCAGTCAGCGCTAAGCCGAAGGCCTCAACCGCTTTCTTCTGAACAAAGCGTGATGAGCCATCACGTATGCAGAGGATAATAGCTTCAGGACTCTTTGACCAGGAAAGGAAGATGCCGAAGGCGGTTGGAGGTATATGCTCCCCATCTACAGCTTTAAGAAGCGCTTGGCAAACTACAAGATCTGAAGTGCCTTGTTCCTGGAGTTGGTCGAGATATACGACAACGCCTTTACCTTTGCTGTCTCTGATGAGCGGTATATCTAGATTGATGGCCTCCATGTTGAGTCGAGAGCCAAAGAGTCAGAGAGGACGGAGCAGAATGTTGAAGTTACAAGCAACGGTTCCTCGAGAAGGAAGAGATCTATCTGGACGCTGGACCTGACATGTGTGTATCAGCTCAGCAGCATTTCAGATGACAGCTCTTAAATACCTTTAGTCGTTAGCTGTGTAGACGGTGAAGGCTCATTGGGTCGAGTCATACCGCAGGCTGCGGTGCGGCGAAGACACCGCCAAGGTATCGGCCGACCGAATCAGCAATATCTTAAATTGTACACATAAATAGTATTTAATACTCCTCCAGACTCCTGATAGGGTACAATGTGCGGAGTGCGGCTGGGATGAGACGGAATATGTACGTAAACAGTCAAGCTTAAAGCTTAGAGTCTGGAGCTAAATCAACATCAGCCACAGCCTCATCTGATGCAAATATAACAGCACGAATAGCACCAACAAATGGATAGCTATTAGGCTCGAAGTATACCAAAGATTCCATTTCGAAGTTCTATTTTGCAGCAACCGGAAACCCGTACCCGCGGAACCAGGTTATTCTTGTTTACCATGTATAACATGAACATACCTCTGAACGAAATTCGAGCTAATATGTCTCTAAACGCTATGAAATGAGACATATCATATTCTCTTTGAATCCTGATTGCTTGAGACAAATTAGTTATCCTCGCATGGCTGGAATCGTGACTCTTTAATGACCAATGTGTCGAGGCAGCCGTGCCAAGCTTTCAGCCTTATTCTAAAATACCAAAAAAGATCAGCCTTGCCAAAATTTTGACTTTGACTCATCCTATCGTAAGGAGCCACCAGAACTCAACACTTTACATCAGCCAGCCTACCGCAAATGAATTCGTAACGGAATTTGAGTTAACATATACGAGCAAATAATGTTCAGCAATCTTCGAACGCCTTTCTTCAGATCTTATAAGCGCAAAAGTCGCAGAGTACGCAGGTAGTGATATATCAAGCTGGCTTTGTACCTACCAAAAAGCATTGGAACGCTCATTTTCAGAACAGTCCAAAGCACCGTCAAAATGGCATCTAGTCAGATGAATGGAGTAGCACTCCAGACTAAGATCTTGGATGTTGAGAACACCGAGTTCGGATCATTCCAAGATGCACAGACACTCGAGAAGTGGCAGCTTCTCCGGGACCCCTCACCTGAAGAACCATTGGCACAAGCGGCAGAGAAGTTGAGGAAAAGCAATATACCAGTCGGATTTCCCACAGAGACTGTATATGGCCTGGGAGCAGACGCAACGCGCAGCGATGCTGTCAAAGGGATCTATAAAACAAAAGGCAGACCCTCCGACAACCCGCTTATAGTGCACATCTGTGACCTCACAATGCTCCGCGAATACCTTGCTCCCTCGAAATCTGACCCGATTCCCGAGATCTACAAGCCTCTGATCAAGGCATTCTGGCCAGGGCCTCTCACAATCCTCCTTCCGAACCCATCTCCGTCTAAGCTTGCACCAGAAGTAACAGCCGGGTTACCTACATTTGGAGCTCGCATGCCCTCATCTCCACTAGCTCTCTCTCTCATCAAGCTCACCGGTCGCCCCCTCGCGGCCCCTTCCGCCAATGCCTCAACCAAACCCTCCCCCACAACCGCCGCACACGTTCTACACGACCTATCTGGACGCATCGAGCTCATTCTCAATGGCGGGCCGTGTGGTGTAGGCGTCGAGTCCACTGTCGTTGACGGTCTATGCTCACCACCTGTGGTCCTACGTCCAGGCGGGATCTCAATGGATAGCATACGCCAATGTGAGGGCTGGAAAAATGTGGTGAAGGGGTACAAAGACAAATCCGAAGTTGGAACGGGGAGTGCACCGAGGGCTCCAGGGATGAAATACAAGCACTATAGTCCGAAAGCAAAAGTAATCCTCTACGAAGCTACCAACAACTTGCCTAAGCCTGGGATCCCTCTTGCACTTTGGCGCATCTTAGCAGCAAAAGATGGGCAGATATCTCATTTAGGACTGGAGAGCGCGGAGTGGCCGATCAAGATCGGTATAGTGTCTACGAAGCATTGGCGTGAATGGGCGGGCTTTCATGAGGCAAAATGGAATCGCGAGAAGGAATTGAACCCAGCTACCGATCCCTTAGCAGAAGGAGAAGGAGAATGGGATAGCATTGTCGTGAATCACGGCACAGAAGAGAAGCCGCGCTATGAACACGAGAAATCCAATTCTTCATGGACCCGAATGACGCGCAATAGTCCTACCATCGTGTATCCCTCCACATGTACGACTTCCCAAATTCCACCTCTTGGCTTTCAGGTCAAAGAAGGGGAGCTCTGGCAAGGATCCCGTGATGGCACTGCTCCTTTTTCCTCGAATGAGAGCTGGGATGACGAGTTTGTGAAAGAGAATAGAAAAATCGCAGACCTCTACGAGGTTGCACTCGGTGAGGATGTGAAGAATATCGCGAGAAGTCTTTTTGCGGTGTTGAGAGAGATGGATAGGAGGGGTGTTGAGCTGATCTATGTGGAGGGTATTGAAGATGGAGGTGATATCGCCGCGGCCGTCATGAACAGGCTGAGGAAAGCGGCTAGTGTCATTGAGAGATAGGGATAGAAAAGAGATAGAACGAAAAAGAATGCAGAATATAGACAGACCAGTTAGATATGTGTGTGAAACGCTTGAATTCAATACCAGCCTCCTTGCCAGGATAGACTAATGCCGTAACTCCAGATCTATCTCTTTTTTTACCGCCATCTGCTTCCCGCGAATCGCTCTCACTTCTCAGTGTCTCTCGAACCGTACATCTTTACGCTCTTCCCTCACAGACCCTGCCTCAGCCAATCCCCTAACTTCGCCTTCCCAAACTGCGCCAGGTTGTTCATTCCCTGCTCACTCAAATCGATCCCCTTCAACTGCGCTACATCTTGCGTTGGCGCCTTGCTGACTCTTTGCACGATAATCGTCGGGTCCGTCTCGAGGATGATTCCATCGTCGACAATCTCATCAATCGCCAAGCTCACCAGATCGTAGTTCTCGATTATCGTTCTCTTATCAACAGACTGCCTAAGATTGACATCCCGTCAGCATGCGAGCGGTAGAGGAATCGGAGTGGGCAGGAGAAAGGGGAAGGGATGAGAGATATGGCTTACTTGAAGAGCAGATGTAGGGAATCCCGTAATGCGAGCACGACATTGTATAACATGATCTCATTCTCGTCAATGCTGCCTACAACATACATCATGACATCGCTCTCGCTCTTGTACAGCACGATCCTGTTATCGTAGAGAATAATATCTGAGGCCTGCTTGGCCGTCTTCTCAAGCAGGCCCTTCTCGAAGGCTTTCTGGCTTTTGAGATCTGGATATGCCTGGCTCACAGTACTCGATTCTTTAGAAATTTCCCTGTTAGCATAAATCTGCGACAGGGAATTCCGGGCAAGGAGGAAGGAGGGGCATACGTGGTCCTGATGCGTGGTGCGGTGCGCTGTAGTATTTTGCGAAGACGCGGGATCCGTCATCTGAGTTCAAAATGAGGATCGCATTGACAGAGAAGAGAGACATGCTAGGCGCCATGATTGCGGTTTCGTTGGGTGCCCGGCTGACAAGATATTGGCGGGCAAATGCTCGTCTTGAGAGCTCGAGCTGTATTTGGGGATGTGGTCGTTTAGATGTTGCGGCCTCAAAAATAGGGCATTAGTAAATTTCGCATGCAAATTCACGGCCACATTTTCACCTGATTCCAACTGTAGGTAATTGCTTGTATCTCTAATACGAGAATGCTTCATACCTCCTGATGCTATGATCTAGGCTACACCCTTGAGCTGGTTTTCGTCAAATTGCAAAGAGTAATTAGCAAATCGTCTGTCCAGCCTTCACTAACAAGTTTAACTTGGTAACAATTACTGATTTTGATAGGTGCCATGCGATGCATATATAGATACATAACTTCCTAACCTCAGGAGGTGCTCATTTCTTTGCATCCTTACCTGCATCCTTTGCTAACTTCTGCGCCTCCTGAGTTCGCTTTTGAAGAATCTCCTGAATATCATTGTAGGTGTTCTTTAAGATCTTCTCTGCCTCATCGCCATGTTTCTGGGCTACTTCCTGTAGCTGCTGTAGCTTCGGAATGATCTGATCACCTCCTGGAATTGCCTTTGCATATTGCTCGATTCCTTGTCCTAATCCGCTCGTCTTGGCCTTCTCTTTAGCCTCCTTGGCGTATTTCTTCAGTTCATCGGTATTGCCAGATGATACTGCATCTTTGACCTTCTCAAACACTTGAGTGATATTGCCTTGCTTCAGCGCATCGGCATTCTCCTCGATTATCTCTTTCACTTGCGGATTCTTGTCCAGATACGGTTTCGCCTTCTCTAGCCCCTTCTTCCACGCCTCATCTCCCAATTTGCTGACCTTCTCCACCTTCTCCTGTACCATCTTTCTCAATTTCTCTATACTTCCCACACTCACACCACCCTTCACCACATCTCCAATCTGCCTCCACATTTCCTCAACCTCCTTCTTTGCCTCTGGCCCATAACTGTCCGCCATCTGCTTCAGCTGATCAATATTACCTCCCACCTTTTCTTTTATTTGGGGATGATTATCTAGGATCTGCTCCGCCGCATCACCAGCCAGGTTTCCTAAGTCCCTCATAGCCTTCTCCAGAATCTCCCAGCTCCGTGCCGCAGTCTCCATACTGAGCCCATTCTTACTCGCTTCCTTTAGCTCCTTATAGGCTCCATTGACAATTTTCTCCACTTCAGCACCGTGCTTCTCTTGCAGAGTATCGAGATCTTTGAATGCGGTGTCGACATAGGATTTTCCGCCGGGAATAAAGGACGCATATGAGGTAGCTGTGGATCTCAGCCACTTAATAGCTTCATTGGGTTCCGGGGCGGAGTCTTGCATGGACTTAGTGAGGGAAGAGAACTGCGATTTTGTGGCACTGGCAGCATTGACGACGGATTTGGCGCCGGAGAAGTGGTAGTAGCCATAGCCAGCCTATGAAGTTCTGAATATGAAGATTTCTAAAGAAGGGAGGGAGAGCTAGCTTACAGCGAAGACCAGAGCACCGCCAGCTAGGCCTCCTACGACACCTGAGGAGCCGCCTGCTGCTGCTGCTTGCTGATTTGTAGAGGCCTGACGGGCTTGACGAACATTGGCACGGATGGAGGTTCGCGGCGAGCGACGCACCGCTTGTGATGCTGCTCTCGAGGCAAGCATTGTTGTTGAGAGAGCGTATGAATTCACAAGAGAGAGGGCGATATGCTTTGGGGGCTTAAAAACAATTGCACAGGTTTTTAAATGACTTTCTGATGGAAAAAGAAACGAAAGATTGGGCCTGGTAGCTCAAGCTCTAGCTACCTGCAGGGAGAAAGGTCTATGGGCGGAGCTTTTCCTCCCTTAGCTCATGTTATCATGACGCCGAACCGTCGAGGCGGGAGGAACGATGTCATCGCAAATATGCAGGGTCCATGCAACCCAGAAGCGATGCGGGGAGAACATGTGTGGAGATATATTCACTCCGATCGCTTCCATACGATCAATTGCTTTCGTAGTCATGTATCTCGAGAGTTCTGAGAGCTTAGAGGCAATTTCATCATGCTCTATTATGTCTTACTTCGCTAGCCACCTCTCAGGGTGATCCGATGAAGTAATTAGCACGCATCTTCGGCCTTCTCTATCTGATTACCTAGCTCAACATATATCATTACGATCGCACTTCAGTATCATCTTAATCCTGAACACTATCTCGACATATCCAGATATTCTAATATTTCTACGGAAGAGGTGAATCACGTGGTGTTATGATCGTTTTCCAACCTAGTGGACTCATCTGAACACAACATAGCGACCTTTTAGATATTTGCTTTTCTATATTATAAATCTATATGAATAGCTAGCAGCCTCTCAATAGACTCCAAGTTCGGTTAGAGAATACGCCGTGCAGCTCCGCTATCACGGAATAGTCAGACTTCCCATAAGCTTTTGTTGTTATTTTCTCCTTTTCAGTTTCTTCATCAGCAATAATTGACGATCGTTCCTTTCAGGTCCCGTCTATCAAAATGTAGTATGCACATTTTCTGCATCTTCAGGGATGGGTTCATCGTGTTCATATGAGTACACTTACACCAGTTAGCGGCTAGTCTCCACCGAACACGAAACTTCTTCTGAGCACTTCTTTGGTTTGCCGCCTACGCTTGATTAGGTTATAGTTTTGGCTCGTATTGATTTGCATCTTCTCCATTTAGCAATCCAATGGCAATTTCATTGAAGAAATCATTCATATCGGCTGAGGTAATAACGCTACTCTTGCATGCAGCTATCAAAGCTAGGCTCAATTCTCACTCTTCTTGAATTGGATAAATTAAAGAAGACCACGTTCTTTTCGACAAAATCAAACATTATCCTAAGCACTTGTGAGTGATTCCTCTGAAAAATCATCTTAAGTACGCAACTCCAGCTCTACTTGAAAGTTATGTGTTAACGTTGCGTATCAGGAGGAGGATCTCAACCACTACTGGCACACAACATGAATTCTAAATATTGTATTACATACAGACGTTGTCCCAGGAATTTCCTCAACCAGCAAAGCCTCGGGCCAAGCTCACTGTCTACGGCCCGCTTCACCGGGAGTCGTTCGCTGAGAACTCCCTGACGAGAGCTTTTCGGCCCGACTTGACGATGCACGACACTCCATTCAACATCCCACGAATCCCACTGTAACTCGCGTTGATATCGTCATGGTGCATGGACTTTCATATCAATACTCAGTCATGTCAACTGGCATAATCAGGCGTATTTCAAAGCTTTTGCATTCATAGTAGTGTGAGGTCTGCCAAGCACCGCTTCGTTCATATCTACAGAGCATATAGTACAACCATTTTTGTCTAGTAGCTGGACGATGTGTGAATGATCCGTTATCTCTAACAGTTTGAAGACGAAATTTATCATGGCATATTCGTATATACACGAAGATTTGACAAGTAAACCATCATCGTAAACACGACTATCAAGTTGGGCTTGTGAATAGCTAGTTTCTGGTCTGATAAGTCATTCTTTGTCGTTTTCGAGTTGTCTTGCTATGGTTTCCTATGTGCCTTGGGGAAATCCGGTGGGGGGTGCTTCTAATGCACAGCCGACGAAATTGAAGCTCGAATACGAGACACCGCCCAGATGTCTTGTTCCGGAATCTCCTAGCAGGTACGTCGTGCGGTATTGAAGATCGCCCATCCACCAAGCTCTTTACTCCACCATATAGGGGTCCATTGCACTTGCGTGAGTGCCGCATCTATATGCATCGACCTGGCGATCGTATGTCATATGGCTCCTGGTGCAGACAAATACAGGGTTGGTACCCCCTAACCGATTGTTTCAAATTAAATTCCCCGCACTTTCCAGATGTTCTGGTGTGTATGGTTCGAGGCTAACGGTTGGAGCATCCGGGATCGTCACGCCTAAATATATTGAAATTTGACAGTCTATATAAACGAATTGCCTATATTAGAAGTGGCAACAGACCGAAAGCTATCAACAAGTAGATAAAGATGAGAGAGCTTCCGATTCCCCGCTTCAAGATGTCCTAGATGTAACACCAAGCTCCCAAGGATTGAAATCGCACCTAATAATGGCTTTCAAAGTTTCTATTAGCTTGGTAGCCTCGCTACTGGCATTATTACCCACGACTTGGGCTGCCGAGGCCTATCCCTCACTGCCGACGTGGAAATGTACAACTTCTGGCGGCTGCGTGCAGCAAAACACCTCAGTTGTGCTTGATCAAGACTCTAAATACGCTCAAGGTGCTGCTGGTTCGAGATCGGCTGCCGACTATGCAGCTATGGGAGTAACTACCTCAGGAAACGCGGTCACGATGTATCACTACGTCAAAACGAATGGAAATCTCAACCCTGCGTCCCCGCGGATTTACCTCCTAGGCAATGATAGCAATTATGTCATGATGAATCTACTTAATCAAGAACTGACCGTAGATGTCGATTACTCGACCACCCCATGCGGGGAGAACGGAGCCTTTTATTTGTCGGAGATGGCAGCCAATGGCGGAGGTGCAGGCAACGCTGGAGCTGGTAAAGGCTACTGTGATGCGCAGTGCCAGGGCTACTGCTGTAATGAGATGGACGTGCTCGAAGCCAACTCGGAGGCAACAGCCATGACTCCTCATCCGTGCAAAGGTAACACCTGCGACAAGAATGGTTGCGGGTACAATCCATATGCTAGCGGCCAACGCAGTTTCTGGGGACCTGGAAAGACGGTCGACACGAGCAAGGTGTTCACCGTTGTTACGCAGTTCGCCGCCAATGGAAATACGCTTTCATCAGTCACTCGCAAGTACATCCAAAATGGAAGGCAGATTGGTGGCGGCGGAACCATTACCAGTTGTGACTCCGATGGGTCAACTGGTGGTCTTACTGGAATGGGCCAGGCGCTGCAAAGTGGGAGTAAGTGCTCGCCTACATGATTTCAGAATATAAGTATCCTATGAGTTTCTTCTGCTGAATCTTAAATGCGCAGTGGTTTTGGTAATGAGTATCTGGAATGATGCGGCACAACAGATGGCATGGCTCGACGCCGGGAGCGATGGCCCTTGCGCCAGTGGAGCAGGAAGCCCGTCAACTATCCAGTCGCAGCACCCAGATACCCACGTCGTATTCTCCAACATTCGCTGGTAAGCTCATTCCTATTATAATTCACTATGTATCCGGTGGACTCTCCAGGGATCGAGCCCTAGCTGCTATGACAAATCAATCATAGCTCTAAGAGAGCCTGGTGTAGCTACGGACCCTAATTGAACGTCTGAGAATGGTATGTATAGTACTGATTCATTGAATAGGGGCGATATTGGGTCTACTACCAAGAGCTAGCAATGTAATGGAGGTTACAAATGAAAATTGATGAAGACAGCTTTTCTCTCTTGCTTCGTGTCACAACTGTATATATTCTACGAATCATGAGATGGAATCAAACGCAGCACTATAACACAGTTTAACCTCTACTCTATTCTATGAGGAATTCGAAATTTCGAAGTCTTGGGACGCGGATTGTTCAATCACCGCTCCCCTTGCAACGTTAAAATAAATGACGTTCCGCCTGTCGTACATTCTCATGACTTCTACCAAAGCCTGTCTATTAACCGTCTATAATCGTGCCTCTGACAAAATAGGCACCATTTTCGGAACTTCAATCTCGAACCTATTCCCTATCCAAGCAGCAATCATTGCTACCATCTCCTTTGTACAACTATGTCCTGTGTTGTCCTGGACAAAGAATTTCATCTTGTCCTCTTTCCCAGCGATGATGCCATTCCTCTGCCTCTTCTCTAACCATGATGCAGTATGGAACGCAGGGACCAGTTTATCTTGCTTACCATTGCACATGAGGAGGGGGACATCCGTAGGAAACTCCTCATAGACCTTCCTATCTCCTTCTCGGATCTCTTCAGCAAGTGCCTTTGGCCACCGTCTTCTTTGTTCTTTATTCATTACTCTTTCTAGTCTGTCGAAAGATACATCGCCAAGTTGCTCTATCGTCGTGCCCAAAGCGGAGGGGTCAATGCCCAAGCGGCCGAGGAGTAATGACGTCAAGGATGGACAGCCAACAACAATAGCAAAGGCGTCAATTTGGCTAGGAGCTATGGAAGCCAGACGGTAGGCCATGTGAGCTCCAAGCGAGATGCCGGTGACGATGTTGTAGAGATGACTGAATTGAGGCAGGTAGGCGGGAAGGTAATCGAGAATGAGTTTAAAGTCTTGAGCTGACCCGGAAATAACGGAGAGTAGATCGATGCTGCGAACTTAAAGTCAGATATCAAGGATAGGAACCTAGTTTGAATGACCTACGCATGATTTTCATTGCCATCGTTCCAAGTGCCGTTGGCTTGTGAGCTAACCTGACAAGGCAGAATGTCAATATGTGCACGGCTCCAGAGTTACATGGAAGCTCTCTCCACTCGCTCCCCATGATTTCTCATGTCCATGGTGACCGCAATCAGCTCAACGCTTTTCTGCTTTGTATCTTTTCGATATCTATGCAGAACTTCATGAGCAATTGCTTCGGTGACCAAGTACGTTCTGGTTCGCATATGAGCAAGATACAGCACTCCTATCTCAACGCCAGACTGCCGCTTTAACTCGTCCAGCCCGTAGATATATATTCTCAATCCGCCGATAACAAGTTCCGTTTTGCTGGAGCGAGGCGTGGTATCAGGGAGTGCGAATCGAGGTTCCATCTTCTTAGAAGTGGCGTGGGGCAATATCGTGATGAAAACGTCCAAGTCATTGATCTATGATTTACCTATGGAGGCCTTGGCAGTCTATTATAATATACTGTGTCAACTGAACGATTTTTCGCATTTTACATTACCCGCCTCAATAGGAATGCACTTCGCATGTGTGAGTGTTCTCTTTGTGGCCTCGGCAATTAAGGAATGATCCTTCCACCCACATTACCGAAGCATAGTGCGTGGCGGGGCAGTTCGCAAGATATGAAAAAATTCCAAATAAAATTATTCTCGAAATCTTTCACGATTATCTTCAAAAGTTCTCTTCATGAGGTTACCGTTGATATCAAGATGAAAGCATAAAGTTGGTGCCAACTGGATTCTGTGTTGCAATGTGGCACAGTAACATGAAGACAATCATCGTCTGTTTGAAGCCTGGCTCTGCTCTGATCTGGGTGTCGGTAAATAGGGTCAACCATCACGTCAAAAGGTGGGATTGCAGCAATCTCGCTCACTTGCCATATTGTCAACATGCTCAAAATTCTATTTTCCGAGCCTATCAAAAAATTTCCCCCAGAGTTTCTGCGGGGTTGAGGGTGTGTCTTTCAAAAAAATCCAAGATAATTGGTGTAGCATTATAGCTCGCAACATGATGACCGTTTTGGATGTTATCCGCATTTGGTGTTGTGCTGGGCCAGTCATGTCCAATGTCCGATTCATATACATGTCCAACCAATCCTGTTTGCGCTCCGTCGCCAAATTCATACCTCACTGCATTCTGAGCAACTGGAAACGTCCTATTATTGCTCCCGAGGTTGTCACGAATAGCCCATTCCTGTATAAAATGCGGGATGGTCGGAAGGCATTCATTCTTGCGTTCACCTCCAAGGTAGGCGATTGTGGTGTCATTCCCTCCGTGGAACGCCAATAGCGGGATATCTTTCCTACCCGGCGTGCATGGAATGTCGATTGTCGAGGGTGCACAGGGTAGGGTATTGATATAGTAAGCACCTGACACAGGCGCAAAAGCCGCTATACGTTTCGAGAGGACCGAATCGCAGGCAAGGACATTACAGAAGCCTCCTCCGTCAGACTTGCCTGTAGCTGCAATTCTGCTAGGGTTGATGCAATAACGATCTTGAATTTCATTGATCACATCGGCTGTGAATTGGACGTCATTTATAGTAACGCCTGGGACACCTTGCCATACATCCTTCACTGAGTTAGTATGATTCAAGACTAATTGGAGATAATTAGGGGGCATTCATACATCGATACCTTGAGGGTATACTATAATGCGATTGGTATTGAACTCCGGATTGGTCAGTTGGTCGAGTGCTAATTGAGACTCTGAGGTCCTTGTGCCTCCATGAAACGAAAGTATGAGAGGTGTCTGAATAAAAGAGTTGTATTTCGGAGGGATAGAAACAAGGTAGTTTCGCTGGAGACCGCCACTTGTGATAGTTACATTAGCGACGGACCCGGCAGCTTGTCCCTTTGGCAGGGACTTTCCACATCCTGCCAGAGCGGGGATCGGAGCGTTTCTAGATATCGCGTGTGAACTGGCAGTCATAAAATGACAACCGATCAAGAAGATCACAGCTGTAGAAAGTCGTGCCATCGCGGAGGTAATGCGAATAAAAGTGTAGAAAGATTAAGAAACTGTCCTGCTTTCTTTTCGAACATCAGTTGTGAAGAAAGTATAGCTCTTTAATACTGTCTGGTCACGCTCACGAATGCGCCCAGTGGAGGCGCCCAAGCATTGGCGTGCGGAAGAATACCATCTTTCTGAAGTGGCAATCATGTACGGGCAATACCCCTCATTTATTGAACTGGGAGACTTCACAAGGATTGACCCCATGTCAACGTTGTGGCTTTGACAAACAATCAATGAAGTGGCTTGTCATCCGTATTCCAGAGCGTCGGGCCGGGTGTTTCGGTAATTTGCAGCATCATTCGCTATACTTAGATTTTGACCAGGGGAAATTATCTTATGCACCAATCAACGACCGAATCTAGCCTTAATGGTCTTAGTCATCCTGGACTGAGTCGTAGTCAAGCCGCTGCTGGATTTTTAAATTTGCCAAGTATGATCCTGACTCCTGAGGGAAGACTAGCTTCTTTGCCTCATCCGTTTAGTATACAAGATATGGAATGGTGCTGTCGGCCGACTTTTCCATTTGTTCTTACGTCCGAGAAATGTGTTTATTCTAATAGTCTATCTGATATCTTAAAGTACATATCTGAAGTCTCCATTCTGCATATCTGAGAGATCATTATCGAGACTGTGTAAGCCCAAGCGTCCGGTCGTTCTCCTGTTCCGCATTGAATTTTCTCTGCGAAGCATAACGTATGTTGCAGCAGCTATGACTACCACAAGGCATAAACATATGCAGCTCCCTACAAAACCTGCGTGATACAAGGGACCGGGAGAGGCACCAAAGATCTCGGGCCCAATCACATTTCCGACGCAATAACCAACAAAAGTTGTTGCACTCACGGTCGCTTTCTCTATTTTCTTTTAGTGTGGCTTGATGAACAATCTTTATCGAATATACTCACTCGTATGTCCGGCGATATTTGACGCCACCAACGAGACTGCAAGACCACCTGCAGCAACTTGAACAGCCACCAGAAAGATACCTGCGAACAAAAGGCCTCTATCGCTTCGAGGGCCGACCCAGCAAATTATTGTTCCAGCAATCGAGATTAAAGCGCAAATAATGATAGATAGATAGCGAGTATCCTTAAATTTCCGGGTTACATAGCTGACAGTGAGAATAGAAAGAGCCGTGACAGCACCAATAGGACAGGTCAAGGCCAATGATTCAAAATGATTGAAACCGAAGCCATTGATAACAATAGTACCAAAGGTTCCGAGCGCACCTGAGGGGATCCCCGTGAGTAGGACAATCAAAGAGCTACTATAAAGTTTGTAATCACGGAAAGCCTCGCAAAATTGTGACCTGTTGAAATGATGGCTGATGGTTCCCGCATTGTTACGCTCGAGACGACGAATTGCAAGCGCTCTTTCTGCTTCAGAGAGGCCCTTAGTAGTGAGCGGACTATCCGGGAGGGTGAAGAAGAGCACGAAGGACCAGGCCACCGTTACCGCACCAAGAATCAAGAAAAGAGGCTTCCAATCTGCAAGAGGGCCAGGAATTTGACCAAGCCCATAGTTGATTAGGGGTGAAATGGTGGTAGCAATTCCTACGCAGCAGTACCAAAGACCAGTTCGTAGGGCCTGTTCTTCTCGTGTCCACCAGAACGTGACAAGAACAGTGAAAGCCGGGGCAACAGTGGACTCCAGAAAGCCGAGAAAGAAACGATTCAGCATGATGCCAGTGTAGTTGTAACAACCAGCGGTAGACATCACAACCGTTCCCCAGAGGAAGACCGCGAGTGAGAGGACCCGAGAAGTTGAAAAGGTTTGAGAGAGATACATCATTGGATATGTTCCGCATAGGTATCCAATGTAGAACATCATTGCGGCATTTGAGTATTTCTTATTGTTGGTGATTGGAGTCCCGTTCTCATCGTGACCAATGACTGTGGTGAGCTTCAGGTTTGTGTTAAACCCAAACTGTGTCGCAGCACTCATGATGCCCTTGTCGTAGCTTTGCAACAAATAAGTTGCCATCATGAGAGGGACAATCCTACCAAGCACTGTCAGTAAGGAACACAGTATGGAACACTTGGTTTTTCACCAGAAATCTAGTTTTCGAACAAGCCGCCTTTCCTCATGAGATTTCACTGGACCTGAACCGACCTTCAGCGCGTCCACGTCCATGTCTCCAGTAATCTCAACTTCTTCCACTGCTCTCTTTGTGGCCCCGTCTCGTGATGTGGACCCTCTTTTGACATCCTCATGCTCCATAATGGACCGCGGGGCCAGAGCCGTCTTTGGTCTGACTGATCCAGATTCGCATGCATGAGCTTCCTGCCCCTTAACCGAGCTTGTCGTGATGGTCAGATTAGATGCTACCGAGCGGCATCGATATCTCAACGCCGAACCCAAGGATCATCGCATCTTTGTCCGGCTGGATTCTCCACAGATTAGTTATGCGACATATGTATTTTTGTGAAGAAGAATATCCTCAGCCTAGCTGCACTGTTTTCACGTGTCTGACTACTCCGACCCCAACGTACGATCTCACGTAAGGCCAAGTCGTCCTAAGCAATTACCGAAATCATGCACGCGTTAGCGCGCAGTGAAGATCCACCAGGTTTATGGTTGATTTTCGGGAACTTCGGTAAACTCCAGGAATTCTTCCTCGACTATCAACCTCGTCGTGCTCTATGTCTTCCCCAGGTTCCCCGCACTGAAATCATTACATAAATGCGGATCCCATTCCTTCCTCCATTACCGCGGCAAATATTTTCATCCTTGGCGTAGATTGGAATCGTTATGTCAGAAGTCGACGATACAAACACAGGAACCAAGCCGCGACCGCGCCTTCGTGCTCGGGTTGCTTGTCGCGCCTGCAACCATCGCAAGGTTCGCTGCGATGTGACGAAAACTGGCATTCCGTGCTCAAATTGTAGACATGAGGGCGGAGATTGTCAGGTACTACCGCGGAAGAAGCATAAGTAAGTCAGTGTTGCGAGCAGATGTTCAATCTGAGGGTATATCTTCGCCCGGCTGATATCGTGGGTTCGAAATTGCTAGGCCTCGTGTGAGCAAGAATGCGTTGCAGTCTTCAGAGCTTGGAACTAGGCATGGTCTTGATGGACCTGAACAGTCAAACGTGAACGTGGCATTGAGACCGCAGAATACAGAAAGCCAAGCCGAAAGGCACCACCATGGATCTCAAATCACGAGAAGCCTTGCACACGCTCAGCGTGATGTACGGACATCGATCCCCCAACTTGCAGGGCTGTCGAGTGAAAATGCTTCTTCGCTGAATAGAAATCTTCCAAATTCCCGAGCCGATGTTAGTAATGACCCCTCGACTGCATTGGACGCAGATGGCATATTACCCGACGACACTTCTCTCTCCTATATTGGTCTGTGATACTCGCCCGGTCTTATGGGATTAGCTGATAGTTTTTCAGGTGATAAGCGTGGTCCACGCTTCTTTGTATATGACCTATGCTATCCCGAGGCACCTCAAGATGCATTACCGTATCTGCTTCCAAGGAAGTCTGACACCTCGTGGAGACCCCACGAAGTGGAGTACCTGCATCATCAAGGCGCTTTTACTACTTTTTCGGATGATGTGTGCGATGATCTGATCCGTTGCTATTTCCACCATGTTCATTGGTTTCTTCCCGTTGTCGATGCAGGCTCATTTTTGTCGGAATATGACAACAACGGCCGTCAAAATATTAGTCTGTTGTTATTCTGGAGTATGCTCCTCGCAGCTGCAAATGTTAGTCGATTTCTCCCTCCACAAGTCTTATATTGTGCTTACTCTGTCCTCCAAAGTTTGCCGAGCCAGAAATACTACGTAGGGCTGGCTTCACGTCTAGGAAAGCTATGAAAACAGCCATATATCAGCGGGCAAAGGTGAGCAGAATTGAAAGTCCTGGAGGCATTCACTAAAAATTAAAAGTGTCTATACGATCTCGATCGTGGGACCGACAAAATTATCCTGATCCAGGCTGTGATGCTGTTAGGCTTCTGGTATACTGATGCACAAGATCATACCGGTGCTTGGTATTGGATTGGACTAGCCATTTCTCTGTCTCAGAGCATCGGCCTTCACAGATCTCCGCAAGTGAATGCTCGTAGTCAGCAAGACAGCCAGAAGTCTCAAATCCGCCGAATCTGGTGGTCTTGCGTTGTCAGAGATCGATGGCTTTCACTTGCGAAGGGCCGACCCATGCGGATACACCATGAGGACTGCGATATATCAATGCCTCAATCCGAAGATATACTGACTAATCTTGCTGGGGTTCCCCCTCGAACAAGAGAAAGGTTTCTTCCCCCAGATTCGAAGATGTTGGCCACCATGTGGGTCCATCTTGTTAGAATTAGTGACGCACTTGGGAAAGTACTTCGTATCCATTATACTATAAGTGGTCCTAAGCCAAGTATTGAGGATATTGAAGCCTCTGCAAAAGAGTTATGGCGCTGCAAGCCAAGAGATCTTTATGCTGACGAGCCAAACCAACTCCTGCTTTTGCATGCGTACCATATCGAGTTATTCTACGAGTATGCACACCCCTACCAGACATTAAAGACTGTGGGGCTAATAAGAAATCAGAGCTACCATCACAATTCTCTATCGGCCCTACGTTCTAGGGCCATCCCCAAACCCCACTTCCGACGCAGAGGCATCCTCACAGAAGAAGGCCATGGATCGAGCCCGAGCAGCAGCTTCAAATACTAACAATATTCTGCAAAAGATTATGGAGGTCAACATTGTCCATCTTCTCAAGCCAATGATGTGAGAATCGCAACGTCCATCCAATTTGAAAATGCCCAACTAATCCCTGTCTTTAATTACAGTATAACGACTTTCATTCCCGCAATGCAGATTCATCTCTTAGACTGCAAGTCTGATATACCCATTCGTCGCGGTCTTGCTAGCAATAAACTAGATCTATGCATGCTTGTTCTGTCGCAGCTCCGCGATACTTATTGGAGCGCAAGCGTCATATATCGGCTCTTTGAACGTGCCAGACTTATGCTTGACAAGACCAAGCAGGATCTAACCGCTGATCGACCTGATGCGCAGGCTGCTAGCTCAATCTCAAATACTATAAGTCAATCCAGCGGCAACTACAGTCACGAGCAGTACGAGTTGCAACGTCAAGACAGCGCTATAAATCCCGCACAGCCCACAAACTCTACTCTACCAATGAATGAGGCGTACAATCTACCGTTGGTCGACAATTCTTCTAATTTCAGCAATGTCGACCAGCTGCTGAATTCTGGATTCTCAATCGAAGATACTATATTCCAACCTTTCTTCACTGGTTATGAGAGTATCCACCCCATGATGGGTTCTTATGATTCCTTGGGTGGAAATAATGTTGGGATCAATCAGCTATACAAAGCGTGATTCGACTTGGGACGTCTACTGCATGGAGTCTGGAAACCTCGTAAGAAATGAATGGGCAACTAAAAACGACAGGGTCAAAAAAATATCCGGTCAGTTACGATAGGGATGCGAATTTTACACGTAAAAGCTGGACTATGTCAAAGAAGCGCTTCAATATTATGACTCCCTTGTTACTACTATTTTCGCTATCCAGATGCAATAATTCCCCTTTCCGTTGGCTGATATTTCCGAATTCCGAACCCAGACGCTGCCCTGCAATATCACCACGATTCCAAGAAGCTAGACTCGCTAACGCATATTTGTTTACGTCTGGCCTCCCACTCCTCCTGTGTCATGAATAATGTCTTGCCCTCGTGAAACAGTATTCGCAACTCCATATATTTCGGCACCCAGCCCTTGAGCAGATCACAGAGATTATACTGTGTGGACGGATCCGGTGCTGGCGTCAAGAGGTCGATGGGGCCGGGGAAAGAGTTTCGGTGAATGGAATAAAGTTTCTTGCACGTCAAGCCCAAACAAGTCGAGGTACAGGCGTCAGAATCTGACAAGAGCTGATCAAAGATGACGAGATGTATCTCAGCTGGAAGGTTGTTGAATGAAGAGTACCCTTCCACAGAGCAGTCTGAGTTGCATTGTGTTCCTTCAGTGTCGTTGTCCAAGTCATCAGGAATGGTGATTTCTGTGTAGTTCGACTCGGCGTAATCTGAATTGACGGAAACTGTGGAATTATCAGCAGAACTAGCCACTACATTTGTCTTAGGAGCAATACGAGGTGATGCTGGGCGCAAGGGGCCCTCTTCGTCGGTCAAGGTCTTAGCCATGTGGGATATTGAGATTTACAGGTAGAGGAGAACGATATTTGATATCTTATGCCAAGTATGTTGCTAATCTTTCGGAGGTAGAAATAGAGGTCCACGACGGAATGTATGCGCGGTTCGCACATGTTTACCACCTTGTTCTAGAATGAATCACTTGGGAAAGTTTGAATTTCACACCATCTTCTATGCTTCTCGGCGGCGCGAGACCAACGGGCTGACTGGCCGTCCAACATTCACCATTCCAACATTGTGGTGTGAATGGAACCCTATGCAAGGCTGTACCTCTATGTTGCATACAACACATTCTCTAAATAATCTACCTCCAAAAGTCCTCAGGCCATGGCTTGTGGGGTCTAGGCGACGAAGTAGAAGAGTGATGCATCGCGGATGTAGGTATACCCCGCGATTTGTCGCGGCTGCCCCTGAACGGCCCGCAAGAGCTCTCGACCCCACCTAGCACGATGCAAAAGTATCCCACCGCGCCGGCAATGCACATATTGTGTGCATAAGCGTCGCACTCGGAGCTCGTTGACACTATGATCGTCGGCCATGGCCCATCCGATCTTCAGTTCTCGTCAAGTTTCTGGTTAGAAGCCGTTCACTGGTTAGGAGCGAGCTGGGGCGTGCAGTGCTCACCGAAGCGGTTTGCTCATGAAAGTCAACAATACTCTATTTTCATGCAAAGCAAGTTACACCAGCACGTTATACAAGTATTGAGCACGTTTATAGCGATCAATATAATACTGGTCATATTGCAGACGTCGGCAATTGCTCAGTGCAGGTCCTGCATTTTTGAAAGTGGTGTAGGAGTGTCTCCTTATCTATATCATCCCCTAATCGTGGTGGACCATCAAGCGAGTACTTTTATATTTCTCTATACACGTAACACTTCTGTTTGTCAACTTACTTAGCTGATCAATGTTTGTCAGCAGCTTCATGCTGCGAATGTTCCCTTTTAGTGATATTAAAACAAAGCTAAGTGGTGGCAGCTATAGTTAGTAAGCATTACCGGCCCCCAATGTATCGTTGCACAGCATTCAAACTGCAGGTCAGAATCAACGAATGATTGTCTTCGATCGTGTAATACTAACATGTGTGGCAACGAGGCCTCGAATCCTCGTGGATGGGTGGATAATTCCAGATTCTGTGCGCTTGTACTGGCTCCCGGTCGGGACCCTCCCGGGCGTCGAGTGATTTGCGAACGATCCAATCGCTTGTGAAGAGACAACATGCTTGTTGATCTTATCAGCATATGGAAGTACAAGCAGACGCCGACTTGCAATTATGTAGCAAAGGGTTTGCTCCAAATCGGCGTAATAATCTCTCAAAACCTCTCCCCTATGATTCTAGAGCCTCAGTTGCGTCTTTTCCGGATGTAGCATTTGTGAAAAAGTTCAGAGCTTGTGCCAACGAACAAGGGGTAAGACTATACACTAAACAGAACAGGTGTTGACATTTCGACTTGAACAGTGGAAATCATCTGTCATCATATCTCCGCCATCACTTGTTAATTGCGCTATTTCTGATTGGAGGTACAGCTTCGCTAGCTTGTAGTGTTTCCTTAGACCCCTAAAATACACTTAGCGTTATATAGCTCTACTGTGCATGCGGTGCTTAAGGCTCTAAGTCTTGTCAAGCCAGATTAGTTCACAATCCGATATTCTTCTGGTCCAAGATTGAGAATGTACCTACCGAGTTCGCCTTACCTTCTCAGGATCATTCAAGATACTCGATCTGACGATGCGTAAGGGAAAGGAGACTATAATGGTAGATATACACGTGATATATCGGCTTACTAAGAGACTACCCCAAGTCCCCCAGGTCGGCCCCCTGTATTGTGGCAACTCTTTCATCTATCGCTCCCCAGTCGAGTCGACATCAATGCGGATGTTAAATGCAGAGTCCTCAACTGATCCTCTACTCAACCTGACAACCCTATGGGATGATCATGAATGGACATGCAAGGGCAATATTTATGCGGCAAACGGAATCAAAGGCCATACCAATCATCAATCCAGAGTCTGGGCAGCAGCAGCTCGAGTTGGCGCCTCCTCGCCTCGGTTCTGTTATCAATGAACCACCTCCTACCATCAGTCCATCAGAAATAATCTCTCGTTCATACGAAAACTATGTCCTTCCGAGCCGTTCACAGCCTCATCCCCATTCCGAGGATAGGTCTAGCCAAGCAACTTTTGATGTGTATGCCCGACCCTTCGTGCCTGAAGCTCTTGCGATCATCAACAAGCTGGAAGGGCGCACAATCGATACCCCGCCACTAATCTCCGTAGACTATAAGGCTTACGTTCAGGCTTCCCTTCCCTCCAGTTTCCTGCCGCAGTTGGCGACTGCGACCTGGCCCCCTCTAGATCCGTACTCCGATCCAACAAATATTGTCACGTGGCAGGACTATGAGAGGTATTTTCAATATCATATTGGAAAAGAAACAATATCCCGAAAGAAGGAGAATGCGTACTATGCTTTGTATGATCATGATGTCATATTACTGCCGGAGATCGACGGGCAAGCGACTGTCTCTCTCAAAGTTCCAGGTCTTCAAGAGAACAGTCCACACGTCGAGGAGGATGATGTTGTCCAGCTCCGCCAGCTTCGTCACTTCTACCACAACCAGTTTGAAACAGCGGCCCGACAGAACCATAGCTCATGGAATCATAGGCAGGAGTTTTCAGCTGACATATTGGGCTCCACTGGAACTGGACCCAGGCACAAAGACGAGCTTCCATGGAAATGGACAGGTGTGATATACAAGGCTCGGGTCTTCAGTGTACAGCCAAAGAACGAGAAAATACTGCTGAAACTTGCAGTCAATGAGATGCAATTTCAAGATCCACAAAAGTTTCCAGGAAAGACACCACTCAAATTCAATGTCCAATTCCCTATGCCAAAGGAGCGTTACATTGCCATGCTTCAGGTCTTGTCAGTTGTTCAGCAAGCTTTGCAGCAAGCCTATTACGTAAGTAGTGGTCTACAGAGGGAACTGAAAATCAACAAGAGCACATCGATTCTGCCGCCAAACTTTTCCGAGGCACGATGCTGGTTTCAATCAATGTTATTTCCCTCCGAGACTCACTGTGAAATGCAGAGCAATCTCGACAGTGCACAATTCACCAAACAGTTCTTTGACGAACGTTTGAACTGGGAACAACAAAGGGCTATCAAAAATGTTTGTGCGAAGAATTATGGTACTGTTCCATTTTTGATATCCGGCCCCCCCGGAACCGGCAAGACAAAGACTCTGATAGAGCTTGCAATTCAACTCATCAAGTCGGTCAACAACATCTCGCATATCCTCTTTTGCGCACCGTCGGATCCTGCCGCAGATACCCTTGTTCAACGTCTAGCATCTCAATTTAATCCTTCACAGCTGCTAAGACTGATCAGACCCTCCCGCACGTTCGCCGAAGTACCTGATGCAGTGTTGCCGTTCTGCTATGTTTCAAACAACACATTCCGCATCCCACCTTTCAGGCAGCTTATGTCATATAATATCGTTGTCACCACGTGTCGCGATGCTTCCATGTTAATGTATGCTCGAATGACAAATTCTGATCTGTATGCAGTTGAGCATGGTCTCCGGCAGTGTCTCCATCCAAATAGCGATCCGCCGATGCATGTAGAGCTCCATTGGACTGCTTTGCTTCTGGATGAAGCCGCGCAAGCTATGGAGCCGGAAGCCCTTATCCCATTGTTTGTTGTTGCACCACCTTCGGAAGACATCAAGCTCTCCTCCACGCCTCTGGTTGTGATGGCTGGTGATGAGCACCAACTAGGGCCTCGTGTGTCATTACCCACTTCATCATTGAAGACATCTCTTTTCGCGCGATTGTTTTCTCGGTCCGTCTACGCGAATCATCCTCTTGCTCGAGGCAAGTATGGAAAGGCGCCCCCAGTGCTCAAGAAAACCATGCTTCCGATCTTTCGCCCACCATTCGTAAATCTCATTCGTAACTACAGATCTCATCCTGCAATCCTCGCCGTGCCATCAGCTCTATTCTATGCCGACACCCTCGTGGCCGAAGCTACAGGGGTAGATCGTTTGCAGTCGTGGTCTGGCTGGCGTGGAAAATCCTGGCCTGTCCTATTTCATGACAACATCTCAGAAGATGATGTGGACACTGATGGTGGTGGTTGGTTCAATCGGGGCGAGGCCCAAATTGCCTGCAACTATGCTGCTCAATTAGTCCAGACAGGTCTGATAGAGGAGAAGGAAGTCTGTATTATGAGCCCTTTCAAGGCGCAGGTCCAACTTCTTCGCAGAGTGATACGAAGCAAGGATCACGGTGAGCTCTGGAAGGTTGATATCGGACCTGCTGAAGCCTTTCAAGGTCTTGAACGTGGCATAGTCATCATCTGCACCACTAGATCTAAGCAGCGATTTGTGGAAAAAGACAAAGAGCTTGGCTGGGGCCTCATCGACATGCCTAATAAAATGAACGTGGCGCTCACAAGAGCAAAGTTTGGCCTGATTGTCGTTGGGAAAAGGGACCTGTTGGTTGAAGACCCTAATTGGAAAGCTTTCTTGGACTTTTGCCAGCGGAATGGGCTGGTGGCCGGTGATGCCGGCAAGAAGGAGCTCTCAAAAAGTGGAGAGCGCACTGCATTCGAGAATGGAGTCTTGGCCCATGAACAAGGGTTGGATGAAAGTGAGTCTTCCGATCGACGAGTCTTGGGAGGGAGACACGTTCACGAATTGATGATGTGATGCGAACGGGCTCACAAGTACGAGGAATGATGAAGTTTGTATGGTTGTGTTTTAAGTACATGATACCCCTGAGGGCTGCAATCTGGGACCACCAGCAGTCTCTATGATCCCAATATGTAACTATGATTACGACTCATATCAAGAAACGCTTTTCAAAACTACCACCAATGGATACATGTTCGCTCGTTTGTCGCACATGGCTCTCAATCCAGCATTCCAATCAAATTAATGCCGATGGATTGAGATTGCACTCACTTTTTATAGGGGAAATAGCTTGGTACTTTCCTCCATAGAGGCAAGCTTCTCTCTCCTGTGTTTGAACTCGAGATATTATCATTTTTCTGTAGAAGGATCTCGCCGCTTTGTTGAGGAGCGCAATCATCACAATCTATCCAGTTCTCCTCTATCCGTAGTTTGGTGCCCAATATCCCTAAATCAGGGCTCACCGCTTCCTTTGATCTGAGTGTCATTACTGCTCCCTGTTGGGCAATGTCGATTAATCGCTCGTCGAGCTTCATGCCTTTCGCGAGACCCGCGACGACGACCCCGAGGAAAGTGTCCCCAACGCCATTCACGCTCACAACATTCTCGACCTTCTCGAGCGCAGGAAAGAGGCGCATGTACACGCCACCGACATCTTTATGCCCATTCGTGTTTCGAGATAGGATATACGGAGCAGCAGCTGGATCTGTAAGACGAGGATCTTCGGGCCGAAGGAGCTCAGTCAGGAGAACCCCCTCCTCTCCCAACTTGGTAAGAATCTTAGGGATGAACGGTAGAAGCTGAATGCTTTGTACCGGAATGCCCTCGTCAGTCATTTTCGAATTCGTGATAGCAGTGTAACGATCGCGAGCGCCAGAACTCGGGATTCCAAGAGCGGCGATAACCCTCCACCATTCCAGCGACTGAAGAAGTTCATTTTGGGCTGCAGCTGCGTGCAAGGCTGCTAATTCGTGCTGATTTGGTGTTGCGAGCTCTATACGATGATTAGGGAAAATATTACCGACGTCCCTCAGCATGGAAGTCGAGAATAGTGCCGGAGACTTTGCAACAGATACCGGTTCATAAGCGATCTTGCTTTTGAAACCCTTTTTCTTGCACATGGATAATATAGCCTCGATCATAGCTGGTTGCCAATTGGCATCAATAACAATCCATTTTGGAGTCTGAAATATCAATTTTTTCCAACGCCCAAGGGAACTGCTTCCTAAACTAAAGATACTCATATCGGCCATAGCTAGCACTAGATCTTTCTTAGCATCATTGATCGCTATGTACTGTGCAGTTTTGGTTTGTTGATTCTCCGATGGACCAATGCTAGTGTCAACACGTATATAGGTCGTGTCTAAGCCTTCCTTTTCTAAGGCCGCGAGAACAGCTTTGCCAGTCCTGGAATATGTAAGCGTTGCTGGCATTGAAGAACTGATAAGGAGCGTCTGACAAATCATCAGCTATTCTACTACATAGTCTGACCTTCAATGTACCGGCAACACGGTGAGCAGTAAGTGCAACGTTATGACCTACCCCACCAACCGTGGAAGAAATTGTGGCGCGGTTAGAGGTCTGCATTAGAGGCGAGGTATCGCCATGAGTTGTGTCAGATGTTGATACGAGCCCGTTCTCGGGATGGATACTTTGAGAGACATAATCGCAAGACAGGTCCATCGCAAGAGAACCAAACACCACAATATCTGCTCTTGGTAGATGAGGCTTCGCTGCAGATACTGCTGGTTCTGGAGATACTGCTGGTTCTGGTTCTGGAGACTTTTGAATTGGAGAAGTCTCCTCCTCACTCTTTCTGAATGTCAGCGCACTCAAACCATAAAGATTTGCTAAACTCCGAGAGATAGCTTGTATTATAGATGAACAAAAGTTTTTACCACCCGAACTCTTCAAATCCGGATTTGGTTGGGCTTTGTCATTCCGCAATCGTGCCTTGACACCCTCATAATGAGGTCGATATTCATTGAAATTCCATGCTTTTCTCATTCTCGTTAGCTCGACGGAGATTCTTGTAGCCATAGCTACGTTCGACTCAATCAAGGAGCGATTAGCGGGGACGCTATTGCCTCCAGTCAATTCCTTGATCCTGGACAGAATGAATGGCGTGTTCCGATGGCCATGGATTCCCTTTTGAGCTGCCTCTTGAACCGCCCTGTCGATTGCAACATCCATCTCTGCTTTAGGGATGGAGAAAGCTTCTGGTATTGGATTTGCAAGTAGTATTCCGCTGGTAGCTCCAAGATGGATTTGTGAGACTGACAGAATTAGTCGATTAATCCACAAAAGCCGATCAGGATTACTGACAAATCATTGCTGCAGCTTCCTCGGCGTTCTGAACGACTAATGGACTTTTGACGCCGCTATCGCGTGTCCAGAAAGCCGGAAAGTCAATGTCACCAGTGCGCCCATCAGCAAATGTGCAAACAGTCACCCCTTGCGTCTCCAAATACTCCAAAGTGCGAGGAATGTCCAGGAAGCTTTTACAGCCACTGCTTACGACAGCGACACGAGTTCGCCCAAGTTCGGTCAAGTCAGCGGAGATATCCATTGTGTCCTCGCCACCTCTGTGGACACCCCCAAGACCGCCAGTCCCGAATACACTGATCCCGACTAATTTTGCAATCAACATGGTTGCTGCGACCGTAGTACCCCCATGGTACTTGCGGCCGGTAAAACCCTGGATAGTCAGAAGTTAGAAATCATTAGAAGTAACCCTCAGTAAGGTGTTTCAGCTATTCTGATGGACAAAGACAGCTTACCATGCCAATTATCCACGGAAGGTCTCTTCGAGACACCTTCATAGTCTGGGGCTTTCCAGCTGCAGAAGCCAAGGAGGTAATTTCCTCTGTATCCAGTCCAACTCGGACAATACCATCAAGAACACCGATGGTTGCGGGTATACCGCCATTTTCTCGAACGACTTTTTCTAGATCCAGCGCTAGAGCGATGTTTTCAGGATGCGGGAACCCATGAGTGTATATTGTTGATTCGAGGGCTACAACGGGCGCCTTGTTTGCAATAGCAAAAAGGACTTCTGGGCTGACTTGTATAAATCTGGAAAGGTCAAATTTCTGATCAGGGATGGTATCTGTCTTGCTGAGCGAAGGAGTCCAGTGCTCGAGCTTCGTAGAGTAGAGACGTCTATGGGTGCTTTGAGTGGGTTGTCTCTGGATTGGCAAATACGATGACCTTGATACTACCGCTACTCTCAAGGGTTTCAGCCGAGAAAATTTCCTGCATGTGCAACGTGGACATGTCTGAAGGCTTTGGGCCCAAGATCGATGAAGCATCTTGAACGGAGGACTGCAACAGCTGTTAATCCAATTGAGCTATAAGCTGCTGAAAGAAGCCCCAAGCAATTCCAGTCAACCAAGCCTAAGTTCGAGCTCCAAAACACGATGTTTAATTTCCATGATGAAGTGAGCGATGTTTTGTTACTACGTTATCGATAATGAGACCTGAAGTTGAAGATTCGCCTAGCTGAGTGGGGCTAGCATTTGCCCATCCCCATCTCCTGTTCCAAGTACCCATACAAAAGATGAGCAATTACAATCTGCGCATGGGCCGCACTATTTGATTTCCAGGTTCATCTTCTCTTCTCTTCCAAAGATTCGAAAACGCAATGAAACGTTCCAGTCTACACTACCAGAGAGCAAACGGTCGTTCAACAGCGGGAGATGCTTGTCCATCAATATCAAAGCACGTGATCATATTCTAGCTTGTTCAGGAAAGTACCTCTCGGACAATCTAGATGAGACTCTTTGTGTCTCATCCTCTCCAAATGGTTGGATCGAACGCAGATTCTGCTCGGATCCATCCGATCATACCCCTCCTCTTGGTACAAGTGCTTATGCATCACTGAAGGGCATCATCCCACCTGTGGGAACGACACAGATCCGAGACGGAAGTCCATCTCCCTGCCCTTAACTTCGATCCTAAGTATATCATCATGCTGCTATCGAGTGGCACAATGCCTTGTTTTCGTACTTCATATACATGACGTTCTTTGAGTTTCCTTTCACCTCCCCTCTTCCCCTCTCTTTTATCCTCGTTGTCATTCATCCAGGCGACAATGTTGCAACTGTTTCGATTCAGTCTTATCTCTCTGCTGGTGAGGTGTTTAGAAGCGCAGACCACTATTAACGGGCAGATCTTCACACCTGGGATTGCGATCGTGGATGCGCCGCAGCCCAACACACCGCTGGGTGGTGGTAAGTTCTGAACTCATCAGTGTGGCCATGTCCATCGCTAACTTTCAGAGACTTCTTACAGGTCGCGCTAGACGTGTCCTCGGACGGCCAGCTTCAGCTCCCTCCGTACCCAGCAAACCCCGCATCTGCGATATACAACATCACGATCTTTCTCTCAAGCTATACCACTGGCAAGAACTTCACGATTTCAAATGGAACCGCGAGCGCAGGGAATGCGAGTCTTGGAGAGATAATGCAGCAGGAACCTGGGAGCACTGTCAAGCATGTGAACTGGGTCTGGCCAGACTGTTTAGTTGGCAACGGGGACCCGACAGGCTCGAACAGTTCTAGGGGCGTTTACAATGTATGTTTCCAGCTATCGAAACATGACGTATAGCTCACAGCAGTTAGATCTCTATTCGGCAGAACTTCCGATTGAACGGAACGGATGAATATACCATTTTCGACCTGCCCATCCACGTTACGAACGAGATCTCGGAACAGAGTAATAGGCCAAGCTGTGACACACTGAATAACCCTCTACTGGATGAGGCAACACTGAATGCGTCTGCGAGCAATTTTACTCGGATAGCTGGAACTGCAATTCAGACAGATGGAAATGGAAGTGGTACGGGTCTAGGCAAGCCAAAGCCAGACGCTCAGCCGGGAAACGGATTAGGCAGTGGAGCAATGTTGGTCTTACGAACGAACATGCTTTATGTATGGTTGGCGGTCTTTGCTTTTATGCTTCTATTGTAGAAGTGAGGCGAGTGTTCACTTTGGCGCATCTGGTATGGTCTGGTGTCATGGGGTTGGTGCAGTTCGAATCGTCTACTCTCGATCTGTCCCGCTAATGCTGCCACGAGGGGTGCTTGCCATGCGTATCTGTCTTTATCTTATCGACCGAGGAATGCAAGGTCGCTTAAATAGCTAGGACACTCTTTCTCAGCCAACTTTAATTCGATCTTTTCACTTCCATCCAGAAGCTATATCAAGGGCCACGTGATACCCCCAGGAAGACAAAGGCTAGCGCTTCCCCGCGTTCGCCGCCCCGAGCCACCTCGGTGGGAGTGGTGGAACTGCATGATTCGAGAGGGGCTTGCCGCAGTGATGGCGCCGCGGTCTCAGCTGGGTTGGTTTTTCGCATTGGTGGTGATGAGGAATAAAGACGATGAACTCCTGCCTAGTAATATTCAGCTTCAATTAGATTATAACGTCACTTGATTCTAGCTGGTACTGTACGACACGTCTATTTGGAGCAGGACAAAATGCCCATGCACAATGGCTGGCTTCCGCGCGAGGGTATGAGCAGCTTCTTCCCCAAAGGCCTATGTTAACAGGAAACAGGGCTCACTGGAGACCCGATCGGACGATTGATTAAGAGAACAGCTCTTAACCCAGCTTTCACGCTCCTCTTCATTCTCCTGGCACGATACACGAAGAAAGGCTCCGATCTTGCTATCCTCCATGAGACAGCGTACTCGCGTATCCGCAAGTTGTTCTACTTTGGACTTGTCCGCTTGGTATCTGGCTATCTTGACAATGGGGCGCTGGATAATTGGACTAGCGACAAATATGATTGGGACAAGGAGATCGTTTTGATCACTGGGGGCGCGGGAGGTATTGGCGGCAAAGTGGTTCAATTATTAGCTGAAAGGGGTATCAAAGTAGTGGTAGTAGACGTTATACCCATGACATTCGAGACTGGTAGGTTTTACTCGCAAGGCAAACGCCCACATGCATCCACTAACTCACATCCTTGTCAGCATCGAACGTGCACTACTACAAGTGCGATATTACGTCTCCCTCCACCATTGCTCAGGTTGCCTCCGAAATCCGCAAAGACGTCGGCGACCCAACCATCTTGATCAACAACGCTGGCGTGGCTCGTGGGAAAACCATTCTCAATGCAAGCGAAAAAGATGTGCGCTTTACCTTTGAGGTCAACACATTGGCCCACTACTGGCTGGCAAAGGAGTTCGTGCCTTCGATGGTGTCCCATAATCATGGAATGGTCGTCACAGTTGCATCTCTCGCAGCATTTGTTACAGCACCTGACATGACTGACTACGCTTCTTCAAAATCAGCGGCACACACCTTCCATGAGGGCTTGACTGCAGAGCTGAAGACGCGCTATAACGCCCCCAAAGTCAGAACTGTGATAGTCAACCAGGGGTACACCAAGACACCACTTTTCCAGGGTTGGACACCCAATTCTCCATTCTTGATGCCATCGCTAGAGTCAGAGACCGTTGCGGAGGGCATCGTCAAGCAAGTGTTGTCAGGCCATAGCGGGCAAGTCATTCTGCCTGGATTTGGGGCAATGACAACGTTCTTGAGAGGTTTCCCACACTGGTATCAGTTAAGAGTAAGAAGTGATGCATCGGGTTTCATGAAGCAGTGGAATGGGAGGCAGGTGATTGACGTGGAGAAGTGGAAAGGGAGCGAGAAGGAGAACGGGGAGAGCGCGTAAGTCACAACTGATGCGCTGATGATATAGATTCGTTGAGCTGCTTTGAAGCTGACTATCATGTGCTAGGTCGACGGTTCTTGTACCACCTGCTCAAGAGTGATCTTATCTATTGGCACCTCGAGTAGTCTCAGAAATCTAGGTGTTTTAACTCTTATGTTGATTAATTTGATTTTGGCGCCACGCTCACTTTCTTCCCCATTCGGATATCAGTGCTATCTTGAAATCGCGATTTGTCTTGAAAAGATATGTCTTACTGCTTCCCTCACATTTGACTTGCCCAGTGTACACAGAAACATTCTGTACGACTCTCCCTTCCTCCCATAAATCCTTTGTTGGTTGCTTTGTTTTTGACAAGACAGGTGCTTTGTCTTGGTGACGCCTTGTTTACCAGAACAAGAGATTGTTAATCATCACTGTCTCTTTGTCTCCAACATAGTAACCTTTTCACAACACTTGTTAATCAAAGAGCACAGTGGAAGGTTTTCCATGATATGTGACTTGAGAATCTAATACAAATTCGACACAAGTCAGAGTGGAATAGGCTCTACTTCTTGTCCTTACCAGAAGGGACTTTGCGAGAAGCCAAGAGATTCGCTCTACAACTGAAAGGTGAATCTGGAGCAGCATCTACAATTCAACGTATTGCCAAAAATCTTTGATGCAATGGAATAGAGCTTTGTATATGAACACAGAAGAGCAACAATTCTGAGGACAGTCACCTCGAAAACAAGACAAACTGTATGTACTTAAGGACTCAAGTTCTTCCTGACCTGCGACTTTTCTCTTTCGTATCCATCCTTCCTTTTTACATTTTCGAGACTAGATTATTGTCTTTGCAGCCCACAGTCGAGGACCACAAGATATCTCAACTAGCAGATCACATCTTATGGCTCCCACTCGGAGAAGTTCTGCCGGGCAACGCCCTCGCCGCTTCGGCAGCCCCAGCCGTCGTCTCGCCTCCCGTACGCGGGTCCATCAACAACCGTATCAATCTGTGACAATCACCCGCAGTGAACGCGCACGTGTGGAGCGACTCAATCGACGCCGCCGCGCCAACAACCCCAGCCCCCAACATGATCCAGCCGCACAAAGCGATGGAGAAGCATCTGAAGGGGAGCTTCCCAGGGACGAAATTCGCAACGCTGAAGCTGAGTATCTGAGCAGGCCCTCTGGTGAGCAGCTGTCAGCCGACGATGTTGCTGCGGCTAGGACCCTCTTGGAGGCAGTCCAGGAGGAGGAGGAAGAGCTGGCAAACTATGCAGGCACTGATATGTATTCGGCACGGAATCTGGCGGAGGAAGACACAGGTAAGGACTTCTCCGATGTTGACGTTGATGAGCTAATGGCTGAAGATATAGGGTTCAGTGGTACAGATCCGATTGATCGTCCTGAGCGTCTGGCTCACCCTTGGAACGCACGAATCGCAGCAATCCTCCACATTTCTGAGCGAGTTCAGCCTGGAAACCTCGATAGTGACGACAAGGACTGTTGCATCTGCACCAGCCCTTTCGGTCAACGCAACGGTCAAGGGGAGATTGAGCGACCTGTCCGCCTATGTGCTTGCAATCATCTCTTCGGCCATGCTTGTATCCAGCGCTGGCTGCGTACGAGCACCACATGTCCACATTGCCGGCACGATTACGGACATGAATTAACGCTTTGGCGTAACACCCCCGATAAGAATGATAACGACTTTTGGGATGCGTACGATGATGCTTTACTTAGAGAGGATAGATTCGAGGAGGAGGAAGTGGAGGAAGCGGAGACTGACGAAGACGAAGATCGTGAAACTGGATTTCTCGAGCTTGAATTCGATCTACCAGAGAATGAGAGGGAGATGGAGCTCTACGACAACCTATTGCAGACGCTAGACAGAGGTGATGGATTTGAACATCTTCTGGAGGTTGATCGCGAAATAATGCGCTACGAACGTGCGATTCGTGAACTGCGCAGAGAACGGAGACCTCCGGTGGTGTACAATTCCTCCTCGCTGCTACGACGCAGTGCCTCTCCTGCTCGCCAGGCCCCCAATCGTGCAGCCAACGAAAGACCCCAAATCCAAATTCGGGGTGCTGCTACGAGGGAGACCGAAACATATGATGTACTCCGCCGTGGGATCGTCTCATCTCCTCGTGAATACCCCACTAGTTCAGTGAGAGGGGAGCGTCCGCCTATACAAATTCGAGGTGCTGCTGCGAGGGAGAATCCCAACAATAGCCACCCTCGCAGCCCTCTTGCTTCTCCTTCACGACAAACCCCAATTCATGCAGTGAGAGAAAGGTCACCCATCGAAGCATATGGCTCACGTTCCAGATCGCGCGTCAGCTATGGCAGCTACTACCGCAGTCTTTCTCCCCGGCCACTTTCTTTCGGGGGGACTCGATCGCAGTTACCTTCAGCTCCTCGCCTTTCCACTGCCATTTCCAATCCAAATCAAGGTTATGCTCCCAACCGTACGCGCCCGCGTCTACTTTTCGAGACAACAGGAGTCCCTCTGCCTCTCAGAGGTCCCGGCCACGAGAGGGTCATAGGCTGGGCCCGGCGTTCGGGGTATCCAGCGCAACAGCGTCCTCTCCCATCTACGGGCCAAGAAAATCAACGACCAACTCATGCTGGCTCTAGTAGTACGCAGCAGGAAAATACGCTGGCAGGGGACAATGAGCTAGTGCACTGGCTGGATGGCCTATCTGACCTTGCTTTGAGCAGCCCTAGGCAGCAACGACGAAGAACGTAGATGAACTCTGAGTGTGAGGAGAAGAGAAAAAATTGTCTGAGGAGACTGTATGACATTGTCTGATACTGGCAGTCATGGCATTTTGAACTTGTTGCTTGGGATATTCTTACCATCTCCCCACTTTTGCATTAACGGCTGGCATTTGCTATTCTTCTAGACTCTGATTAAGCTGTGTACTAAGTTGGATAAAGAGCTGGCTCAAGATCCTATATGTCTAGTACTATCAATCCATATTGACGAATTTCCTTGATTCAAAGACCATGCTGACTTTCGTGACATATTTCCGTTTGTGAAGTCCTAAGAATCGCCCAAAAATACACCTGAGCACTAATGCCTTTCTATGACGTGTCTTTAAAAGAATGAATCTACCTTTTCTGAATCTTCTAACGTGCTTTATAAGTAAATCAGTGTGTAGCAATAGCTGTCTCTCATATGCTAGCAGTCGGCCAATTTCAGGTCCGCCAGCGAATGGCTGATGCGAGACGATGAGTTCACACCCCTTTAAGTGGCTCGCTTAGCAGACCGGCTCGATTTCTCCCCATGGACCTCCCGAAAACAGTATGGAACGCATGCCTCACAAGTATAGATTTTCATAGCTACGTCAATACAGTAGTCGAAGTCTATTGGTGTCCGAGAAAATAGTTGAGGTAGCTATAAATCATGGTATCCCGCACAGAATTCGGTTCTTGGACCTGCATATTGGTATCCGGTGTATCCGCTCTAAAAGAAACGCAATGGCGGCTGAGATCGTTTTAGTGACTGGTGCGAGCAAAGGCATTGGATATGAGACTGTGAAGGCTTTCCTCCTGTCTCCAAAGCCATATCACGTTTTCCTTGGAAGCAGATCCGTACAAAAGGGTGATGAGGCTATCCAGAAGCTTCAAGCTGAGAGCCCAAATGCAACGAACACAGTCGCATTGCTCCAGCTAGATCTAAACAGTGATGAGTCTATCGAGAAAGCTGCTGAAGTAGTGAAGAACAGTCGAGGCCATCTTGATGTTCTCATTAACAACGCCGGTAAGCAGACTGTTTGAGTCTAATCCGAATCCGAATATATCTAAGCCAGATTTTTAGGCGCTGCCTTTGATGGAGAGTTTTTACATGGCAATATATCCCTGCGAGAGAGCTTCAATAGAGCCTACGATGTTAACGTAGCCGGGACAAACGTTGTGACCTGGAAGTTCATTCCGCTACTCTTGGAGTCCGCTGAAGCCCGTCTGATCTTCGTGGTCGGTCTGTCGCAAATCACACAGGCGGCTGAAGCGTACTTCCCTACACCACCGCAGCCAGCTGGCTGGCCCAAGAAGATCGATTTCGAGACAATTGCGTATCGCTGTAGCAAGACAGCTATGAATATGCTGATGCTGGACTGGAATCACAAGCTGAAAGAGGATGGAATCAAGGTGTTTGGTGTCAGTCCTGGGTTTTGCGCCACGGATCTGGGTGGGGTACCTGCAGAAATGTACACGATCATGGGAGCGGTGCCTCCTAGTGAAGGTGGCCGAAGACTCATTACTGTTGCCGAAGGTCATAAAGATGTCGATGCAGGAAAACTTATCGATGGAGATGGTTTGCTCCCATGGTAGTAGAATATTATCGCTTTTTGCCGGCTTTTACAAAATTTGCTATTCATACTGTCACCATCTCCTCTCTATGCTTTCATTCAGACTTCTATATTAGATACATACAGGGCGCAATCAAATTTTTGGAAATCAAGAAATTTTTTGGATAAGTTAGTCCGTCGCATCACGATTCGGCGATGTACAAATAGCCGCCGAGATCCTGTGTAACCTCAGCCTTGCCACTTGTGGATCCAGGTAGCTCTCATCATACGCTATTTCAGCATTCATAAGAAGACATTCTATAATGGAGCTGAATACCGAGAATGTCGCAAGACTACTCTATCCAGTTGCCATATTTGAGAGTCCATCAGCCGGTTTCCGTGACGCAACTGACAAGGTTGTAGTTGCACAGCAGGAACCTCCAAAGTGGGAAATCTCCCTCCTGAACCCTAGAAATCGAATCGATAGCCTAGATGTGCATGTAGATGCGAGATGGAGAGTCGACGGGTCGGCGGGCATGGGAACACAGTTTTACACAGTGCCTGTCTTCCTGCAAAGCCCAGTTCCCATGAGAATCGATACTTTCATTCCAGAGAGGAAGGATATTCCACTTACTTTGCAATCTGTTCTTGATATTGGTTCTGCATTCTATATAAGAGACGGTAGAGTTGCCCGGCTTGGAATCGCGTGTTATATTGTCCGAGTACTTGATTACTGGAGCAAACGAATACCTGATTTCGAAGGCTTCTACAACAGCCTCCCGTTTGGTTCACGTATAGTTCTTCAAAATATTGTGACGGATATACGATCTGTCAGAGTGCAGATTCTTCACACCCATTTCTTAGAGAGGCAACTGCTATCAGTTGAATCCCTGCAAGACATGTGGAAGGTACCACCAAATTTGTGGCCGGAGACCACTAATATATCAAATGTTACACTAGTACAGCAGCTTCATGATAGTGTCAGCTTGGTGAAACATGCAGGCCAAACCCGCATCATGAAATCTCTAACCAGCTCTCCGAAATACCTTTACCACGAGCTCAAGGTTCTACTTGGCATGGGCCCCCATCCTAACATTATCTCGAAGCCTTCACACGTGGTAGTCAAAAAGTGCAACTTTGGTAGCAAGCTTGCTGTTGTTGGATTTATCCTGGATTACCATTCGGCGGGAAGTTTACGAGACGTTCTGTCATTCCGCCGCGCGAGCCAGTCTCTTCGGCTGCAACGTCAGCTAGAGTGGTCTATCCAGCTCACCGAAGCGCTGATTCATCTTCGGGATAACGAAATTATGTACTGCGACCTACGGCTGGACAATATTGTATTGGACAGTGATAGTGACAGGATAGTTATGATTGATTTCGAGGCTCGCGGGGTGGGAACGTTCATGAGCGCGCCGGAGGTCACTTATCTCGAATACATACACTCACTCGTGAATGAGACCGAGGAAAATATAGGAAAGACAGAGCTAGACCACTTTAAGCGGCTACACGAAATCGCCACTACTGGGCGTTCAGTGCCCGTGAGCACAGAGTCATATCGCAATCCAAGGCATGGATACTGCGTCTCTTGGCTCTGTCTAAGTGAGCATGAGAGAGATGCTGCACAGGTATTCATGCTAGGCAAAGTTCTATGGGGTATATTTGAAGGTGTTGGCTCGCCCGAGAAAGGTCTCCTTGTTGAGCATCCGAGAGAGGATGCGTTGGAGTATCCGGAATGGAGAAGTGCACCCGAACCTATCAGAGAATTGATAGATGCTTGTTGTTCCTCCCTGAGGCGGTATGAGAAGTTTCCGTTGGCGAGAAGAGGGCCGTTGCTCTGTCTGAGAACTGGAGACGGGACTGAAACAATGGACCAAGTTCGTGATGCAGCTATCAGATGGTGGATGACTGAGATGCAGTACGCCGAAGAATTCATTATGGCAAAGACTAAGGACTTCTCAAAAGTGGAGCACACATCCAACACTCGACCCAGGCTGGAGGACGTCCTAGTCGTTCTCAAGTGCTTTGAAAGATCTATGAGGGTTTGAATTTTTCTTGGCTCTATGCTATTTGTTCTAGCATTGATAATTCTGTTTTTGCCAGATCTTTTTACAAGACTTCTTCTTAATTTCAGTACATGATATATGCATATAGCAGCCAGACACTCGCACTGTGTTACCATAATATTTACAATCCTATCAGTAGCCGCACTCCAGATGAATTTCGTGACGTCGATTTATTTGTCCCCTGAACTATAAGATACTTTACTTCAGCTTCTGTACCAACTAGATACTGGAATTCCCCGCCCCTAGCAGCCAACTCCTTCACTTGAGATTCCCAACATTTCTGCTACTTGAATCTATGTTCTCCCGCCTGTGATTGCGTGGACCAAGCGTTGGAAGTTTCGGCGCGATTCTCATATTTGAACGGAAGATCAAAATTTCCTACAACAAGTATGAGGCGTGTGATCTGATGTTTGGCTACTCAAGCATACCGTTACAGGCTAGAAGCCCTGTGTAAGACTGAATAACAACAGGCCTACTGGCTTGTTTGGAACTCTTTCCAGCTCGCTCTTTCACTGTTCCAGAGCTAACCTTCTCCGTCCCAAAGCTTGCTTCTTTCACTTGCGTTGGCTTGAACAGGAGATGGGATGCCATTCTTCTGATGGAAAGTGCGAGTATGGTGGGTAGTAACCCTCCACAGATCCAGATTATATAGAACATTGTTCTTCGAAACCGATGAGGACTCACTGAGGAACACAGTCTAAGTCATCTCATCGAGTAGAAGCTGTTTTCGTCGGCTCTCTCATCGATATAGTAAAGGCTTCAATGACCCACTGAGGCCTTCATCGACCAACACATAGCCCAGCAGCGACTCCATATATTCTATCAAGTCACAACCGAGGTCATCCTATGATGTCGCAGTTCTCCTTGACCGGTCAATGACGCGAATGGTGCTCATAAGCGAGTGAAAATAGACGAAATAGTGGTTGGAATATAACAAGGTCAGACTAAGCGGAGGGGACGGGCTTGCATCTGAAAGTCCAGCAATCCAGACCCCAGGAGATTCATCGGTCCGCCTCCACCGGTTGATGGAAGCATGACCTTAGGAGCTTAATAGATGCGCCTTCATCGGTCCATCTTCATCGGTCTATTGCATCATGGGATACGGGTGTACTTATACTCTCCCCAGTTCATCCATCGTAAACCTTCAACATTCTCAGCCTGATATACGGACCAATGATCTCCTTTGGCATAATGATTTTCTTTCCCTCCGTCGTTGGCCGGCATTATACAAAGCATTCCCCTACTCACCCACGAAGCTCATTCGGCCCATCCCGCGTATCCAAGATGCGCATCCGGTGGCTAATTATGGTAGGTAGACATGGACTCATGGAGGGGTCATGGCACTTGGGCGCAGACGCACAGCCACTAAGCCAGCAGGAATGTGCATGGTAGGACCATTGGCCCAGGCCCCCGACAGAGCTTCTCACCGGTCCAGCCATAAATGGCATGGACATCGGCGATGTGGACACTTCGCAATCAATCAGCCGGGGCTATATGTAAGCCTCACAATTTCGGTAGGTTGCAGCGACGCGCCTCATACCTGTCTCAGAGGTCGTTAATGGCAGCCGGTGAACAAACCGATGAGGAAAATCACATGGGTCTCGTGGTAGTGGGTACACACTCCATTCCTTCCGTCATTTATCGCGACCGATGAGGCTCTGCACCAACGCTGGTCGTCTGCGCAAAGTCCTAGAGAATGTGACAACGTCCATTGGAATTGAACGTGGTCTATGGCAAAGCCATCCAGTATTCTTGTACTTCCTATATGCTCTTTTCTCCGAAGTCTTCATGCCAAAGCGCTTGAAATGATATTGTTAATTGCTTGCTGAAAAGTTTGCATAGATTCTGTGTAACCATCCGGAACTTAGATGCTGCCTTTCATATCCAAGGGCGTCTGCACATGGACAGGGATTTGCCTGATACCATGAACGACTTGTGGTCTCACTCTGAAGTCAGACTATCGCCTTCCCAGGTGAGTCTACTGATTCGTGTGTAGACATTCACATCGACTTTCTGTTCAACTTTTCAAAATTCAAGCAGAGTATCCGCTATCTCCGTTGCCTCATGCATACCGCTGCTTCTATCCGAGACTCGTGTCACCATTAAACATCTAACAGATATTCAGACTCATGGAACCAAACGTGGCAGAAGCGGGGGTTCTCCCAAGCTGAGCGGGCGGAAGAGGATTAAGCCAAGCGTTGATATCACCTCACTGTCTCATGATCAAGTTTATGTTCTATCTCAGGCAGCTGCTATTCTTCGAGTCAACGTCTCGGATCTGGCGGACCTTCCAAAAGCTCTTAGTGACCGTGAGCAACGAATTGAAATAGATAGTAGACCTCATGTCACTTCTGAGAAAATTCTTTCCCAACAAAAAGTACCCGTCTTGGAAGCAATGTCCTCTCAGTCTGGAACTTCGACTCAGATACCGAAGCCCAACATAGACTCCGGATCCAGGTATGCTGTCCAAAATGATCGGGCACCACATGATATTTGTGATCCTCAGTCCTTCGGCCTTGGTTTGATACCACAGCAGATTGTGGATTGTTTTGCAGGCTTCAAGTCTCCAACTTCAGGACTGACACGTCCAAATGAGTCTCAAGGTAAGTACTTCCCACACGAGCAAGAATCAGATCTAAACCAACCCCCATTTAGTAGAGCCAACTAGTTGTGACACAGGTATGGCAATGGCCGAATCATCTTTGCTACTGGACTATAGCAATACCCAACTGTCTTCACCGTCTTTGTTTCATGATTCGCAGACAACTGAAGATAGTCTGAGGATTGATATTCCTGACGATGACTACTCTCAACTCGCGGTACCGGACTGTCGTGATTCAAATGCCGTGTATAGACTGATATTTTAACAGTTTCAATCATACTATGCCTGTGATGATTTCACGCCAAACACAACAGAATGGCTGGCAAGTATTGACCAGACATTCACATCGCAATGCAAGGAGCCATATAGGGTTCCATCGTCTATGGTATACCATCTAAAGGATAATATCGAGAACGGTGATGATTTGATATCCTTCGACGAGAAATTTGATTTGTACAAAACACACAATTCTTCGAATTTCCTCGACAAGGGAAAAAATCTCAGTAGATTTGAAATGAGCTCCGAGGACCAAGCCCAGGCGCAAACACCTGCTTTGAAAAGCAGTCAGATGACACGGCGGTTAGGTGCTCCTCGAAGAAAGTTTCAGTCCGCTGACGACCGCCAAAAAACCGCTCAAACCCGAAAGCTTACAGCCTGTATTCGTTGTAGAATGCAACGTATTAGGGTACGTATATACTTACAACTAGCAAGCCATCATTAATTGATATATTACAATAGTGTTACCCAGACCCATCCAATCTCAAAGGCGCCTGTTTGACCTGTCAAAAAGTTACAAAACCCACGCTACATAGACTTCCTTGTCTCCGCTATAAATTGACGGATATAAGACTGTTCAGGGAAGGAAGCTATGCTGCTGGTCGTGAGTGGAGCCACCGATGGTCAAGCAACAACATGGACAACATCACACAATGGGCTTCTCCAGTCTTGAAGAGAATACAAGTTACTCAAGACTATGGCTCGACCAATCTCATGTTTACAGTGAGAGAGTTTGTACCGGTGAAGGGAGATATGCTGGATCGACAGTGGTCAGATAAGGGTGTCACTAAATCCGTTAGAATTCCTAGTTACGCCATTGTGGATATGGCTGCAGCATTACAGGTGCACAGAGACTTCATCATTAGCCAAGGACCCCAGCTCTTTAAGAGCACACTTGATTATAATGATAGACTACTCTGGGATACCTATAGTATCGCAATTTGGTTGTCTACGAATTCGGTGGTGTGTAAACCCATTATACTTCAGCATGTGATAACGCTAGTGCTAATGAGGTAACAAAATATTAGTCTTTAGAGCAAGAAGAACTCTTACAAATGGTCCTCCAACTATGGGTGACTATCAGAATGACGACGCGGTCGGTTCGCATTATCGGCATTGAGACACTTGGGATGTCCTCTGACTTGATGGATAAATCAAGCGGAATGCATGGGAAAATACCAATTCCACCGGTATTAGGCGCCCAAATGCAGCTCATTCTGAACCACAAGCTTCAAGCACCCCTACGATCTAAGATCCTGTTCAAATTACAGAAGCTCACTCTGGAACAGAAACCAGATAATTGGTTCTGCATATATCTTTGCACTTTCATTCTACTTCATAATTGCTCCTTACTCACGATTCATGATATTGGTTATGCTCAAAAACATGGTCTTAAGGTTTGTTATATATCCTTATACGCGGGTTTTGACAAATCTCTAATGTGTCGGAAGGGTCGACATGCAAGGCCAGATATGGTGAAAGAGCTCCATCTCGGCGCAAACGTTCTGCTTGCACACTTTCATTATGGATGCAAAGGCTATCGCCCATTCACTCCAGAGTGGCGACCAGAATTAAGTACATCGATGGCGACATTAGACGAGAAGCAAATTTTGTTCGTCAAGCAGACGGCTAATTATCTTGACTACAATAGTCCGTATTCATCAAGCCAATGATTATTCTTTGATCCATGAGCTAACTGAATTGGGTGTCTTAGGACCACGCTTCAAGAAACTAATTTCTGAAGGCTCCATCGATAGTGAGCACTACTTTGTGGCTCAAATGTATGAAGAAGAGTGGGTGCCGAGATTGTTCGTCGGATAAAGTCAATAATAGTTGAAGGTTGGACAGTCAATTCCTGTGACACAATCATTTCTCCGTGTTCGATACACACATTGTATTAATATATCGTAAATGTTCCTTATTCCGCAAAGGTATCAGTCAGCCTCTTTTCATGATTGGCTGACGAGTTGGTGGTGCGCGACTGGCTACTATTGGCTATGCACAAGGCCTTGTCCATGCAATACTAGCCATTTAGGTTCCCCGGTGTGATGATTCTATCCTACACACCCACAGAAAGCTGACCAATAAGGGATATCTGAGGTATCTGGACGTGGAATCAGCCTCATTTTGCCAGAGTTAACGGATTCCCCGCTCTAATCCTCCCCTCTATATCTGACAATAACTTCTTTCTCCTCTGCTTCCTACGTACTTTAAGTCGGTTTTAACTTAATATTCCACCATTTACTAGCTAGAAAGTCTTACTATAGGTAGCAGCTTCTCTTTGTTACTCGGCTAACCAAACGTAAGCAAAATGGCATTGGTTCATCCCTTAGGTTTCGGCGTGTCCCGCCCTGAGCCTCACCAGATCTCACCACAAAATTGGCGTACAAAGGAAGAGATTAATCCCATTATGACTCGGTCCCATGTATCTTCAATTCTACCATCTGGCTTTCCCATCTTTCTGGACAACAAAGTCGCCTGGTCACCCTTTGATATTCAGCTTAAGCAGGATCACACTTATCATCTTACGCATGAGGATAGAGCTGAGATAGACAAGGCATTAACCTCCTTCAAGCGTCTGAACCCACCCTCCATTTAGTTGAAGTCTATTCTAACTTCATATCAGTCCAGGGCATAGATGGCGACTTAGTTAATGCCACCAACTTTCCCCTCCCAAATCTCCAACATGTTCTTGGAAAGCTGTCTTTGGAACTACTCAGCGGCAAGGGTTTCTGCGTAATCAAGGATCTCGAGTACGAAAAGTATTCCGTCGAGGACAATATGATAATTTTTCTGGGAATACAAAGTTTCATCGCCGAGACACGGGCTCGCCAAGACGAAAAGGGAAATATGATTGGTGGCTAGGCCCGTCCTACACAGTACAATGAGTCTAATAGTTGACTAGTGCATATCGTCACCGACGATACCGTATCGTTGAATCCCTTGAAAGAATTCCATACGAGGCACTCTAAATCTTCCATTGTGAGCACCCTAGGAGGAATAAATATCGTGACGTACAAGCTAACTTCCATATCTAGCCTTTCCACACAGATGACCTAGGAGATATTTTGGCATTCCAGACTCGCAGTGCTGCAGCTCACGGTGGTAGATGCATCCTGTCTTCTACGTACACAATATACAACGAGCTTGTAGCCACCAGGCCAGATGTGATATGGACCCTCAGTGAGCCAAATTGGCCTTTACACATGTGAGTACTTCATAATCGCTCTTTATAAGAAATAAATGAGTTGGGGTCACGCATTCACTGCATTTCTTACCAATCATTTTACACATAGCCCATACTATCACCAGCGCCCTCTGCTATTTTGCGAAGACTCACGGATCATCTTCAACTTTACTCCCAACGCACTGCTCGGTAGCAAAGCCCACCCTCGGCCGACAACCATCCCATCTGTAACTTCTCGTCAACTGGAAGCCTTAACATTAGTCCAGTCTCTAGCAGAGAAATACAAAATTAGCATCTCCACCAAAAAGGGCGATCTACACTTTTTCAATAACCTCGCGCTGGTGCATCGGCGTGATGCTGCCGAGATAGGACTAGGTGGTAAGAGACATCTTGTGCGAATGTGTCTGCGGAATAAAGCGCTAGCGTGGAAGATTCCACAGGTGCTTAACGCTTGCAACGGCTGGGAAGAAGCATATAGGCAAGGGGAAGACATGGAACAGGTGTGGCATATAGAGCCAATGCCTGATATTTTCTTTCCATTGATAAGAAAGCCCAATTAGAGAGTATTTTGCTTTCTTCACAGCACGCTTCTTACGCAGATCATATGATTTGTTAGAGAATGGCGCTATAGGACTGATTAAGTCTCTGCGGTAGGATTGTTGAAGCTATGGCTGATATTTGTGAGCCATCTGGCGGTAGCAATAGGCTGATACTTTTATTTTCTTCCTTAGTCAAAGATAAGTGGAAATAGCCTCTGAGGCAGTGGCATGGTCATTCTGTGTAGCCGTCGTAGCTTTTCAATAACAGTAATCTGGGTCGATTGTTTACAACTTAAACTTGAGGGCGATCAGAAATTTTAGCGGTGAGGTTCGCCTGGTCTCTAGAAAAACAATTGAAGTGTATTATACTCTAGGATAATAGCTTATGTGGTGGACTTCTGACATCGAGGAACCAAATAAAGGAGTCTGGTTGATATGAGCTTGACCAATCTCTATAATTTAGACTTAGATCGCTTGGGGCATGAAGAAAGATGGGAGAAATGGGAGAAATGGGAGCTATGTTATGAATATGAGGTTAAGTTTGAGAATTTTAGGGATGTTATTCTTTGATGGCTTCACAGATGTATTCAACACCATTACCATGATGTTGAAAAGGAGCATGATCAACGTAGAAAGCAGGAAGCCAATCATGATTCAATTTCATAGACGGAGGCTCATGGTAGACGAATAATTCAACATTCCAGATCTTAGAGAACACCCAAAATGTTCTAGAAACAATTACTATCTCAATGCTTGCTATCGAACATAAAAAGTATTTGGAGAGACTTTTCATCGTCACATCTATGACGCACGCTCAAATACGGTGTCTCAACATACGTGGGTCTGGAACTCGTTTCTCCGCCCTGACTTCTCGCAGATTTCAATCCAATACCTAGTTTTCCATATTCATCGCACGGGTAACACCATCGACGGGGTTATGATGTTGTCCACCAATACGGGCTCCACATTCAGGGCAACGAGCCAGTTCCATTGGCATCCCGCACTCCCCGATTGCAAACTGCTTGGATATCAGTAATCTTAAATACTGGTGCTACTAGCTTATTATCAACTCACAGGGTGTCCATTCTCACAATCATACCAGTGACCTGAGTGAGTCGCGAGTCCCCCAGGACCGCTAACCATCGCCGCCTTGATTGCTTTAACCTCGTCCTCTGTGACTTCTTCGTACCACTGTCTCCTCATCAGGAGTATTGACTTATCAACCGCTTTAAGTAAGCCTTCGGCATTCTGAAATGGCCGCTTGCATACCTCTCGAGCATGCTCTAACAGCTGCCCAGCCATCTCCACAAAATTTTCGGCTTTGTCAATGTCCATATTGCGAGATCGGCAGAAGGACTCGAATGAGCGGGCAATACTTGCATAGAACAGTGTCACTTCGACGCCTAACTTTGGTAAATTCTCAGCCTTGCATTCGTCAATGAATTTCTTGCTGTTTTGCAAGAATGGAGATGCAAGTAGGCCAGGAGCTCCGCCAGGGATCTTTATTGATGTCTCAGCAGATAATTTTCTCAGTGCTTGAGTTATGTTGAATTTATCATCGAGAACGAAGAATTCTATTTTGATCTGAGCCATTCGACCACCCATAGTGATTCGACGGTCGCGTCCCAGGATCGATACGCTGTTCACGACAGTCAGATTTGCCATGAGGTTATCGATGGATGCAGCAGCGGCAGTCGCTTTTCTTGCCGCGTGAATGGTAGCATCATGCAGCTTTTGCGCTGGTTGGTTTTTATCGGCAAAGCTGTTACTGAACTTTTTGACAACAACCTCGAGCTTTTTAGCTTCGCTATATTGTTCTTTGAGAATGTCAAAGATTTGAGAGCTCTTCGCAGGAGGGAGACTTGTCGTGCGTGTTTTCCCTTGATGGATGATCGGTATGACCTCTTCTCGAGATTTGCTAATGCTTTGCTCCAAACTTTTAATCTGCTGCTCTAACTCCCGAAGCTCATCTTTTCCAGTAGCGAGGAATCGTTTGGACATCTCGTCAATTACAGCCCTGTTGATGACCCTGTTGTATCTCTGCGTAGCGAACTGTCTGAGCGGACATTTGCAGTCAGGGCAGGAAGGTATCGATTGAGCTAAAGCTCCAGACACATCTTTAATTCCCGTGAAGTCCCCATAACCGTCGACTTCATACACGTCTGACATGCCCAAAAGACCATCCAAAGATTCCGCTGTAAAGAAGTGGCCACAGCCAAGAACGACTATTGGAGTTTCATCTACGTCAATCTCCCCAAAGGTTTTCATCTCTAGAAAGTCTACTCGATCGTCGAGCCTGTCAGAACATTGGTTGCAGTAGCCTTCACTACACACTTCACCACAGATTCCTGGACAGCGATGACCGCACAATAGAGTCTTAGAACAACGCTGGTTGCACGGTAGACGATCACAAGGTGCTGCGCAGGGCATTTCGCATTCCCCTTTATGTTCGCAAGACCAGGTGCAATGTTCCACACATGGTGCACAAGATTCGTGACAGCGAAGAGTACAATGAGAGTGAGAACATCGTACCTGTATACATCAGCATATATTTCTGACAATAATTGACCTGAAATGTCTCATATCATTCTCAGGCAAGCAAGTCCTGCTGCAATTGACAGATGGTGATCACATACCTCACAAAGGGTAAAACATAAACCACAATCGGTACCGTCATGGCACAGCTTTCGACAAATGTGATTGCAAGTTCCGAATGGTCTACCACAGGTCTTGGAGCATTTCTGATGTTTGATAATAGAATTCATTTCGGCATCCTTGCCGTTGCATCTTCCACAGGTGCCTGGACAGCGATGACCGCAAGCTAAGTCTGTTCCGCAGGCAGTAGGACATCTGAAAGAAGGACTTGCAACGTCTTGAGAACATGCAACTTCGACAATGTGATTACAACCCGGGACCTTTTTATTAACACGGGCCATGCATCTGATGTCAGCAGGATTTTGCGCCTGGAAGCAAGGAACATCGTCCTTGAAATGATTGCATGGAAGTTTAACGTCATTCAACCTCACCATGCAAAGGCCACAGTCCTCTCCACAAGTCTGCTTCTGGCAACTGTGATTGCAAGGTGTGTGTAGACGTTGGCAAGGTTGAGGACATTTAAAAACGCTGTGCATGGTATCAGAATGACACCGTGCTAGACATTTGTGGCCACAGTCAGTAAGACGTCGATCGCAAGAGAGTTGACATCCCCCTTCGGGACTGAGTATCTCGAAGTCGACTGGCTCTGAGGCTTGCATGACTGTGTCCATATGTCGAGGGCAACAAAGGCCAAATGACTGCCCAACAGACTCGGCAGCTTCCAGCATACGGATCACCTGCGCCCACATTGGTACATTTGAGTAAGTATCGGTGTTTCCAATCACATACATGCCGTGTTGCGCACGGCTAAGAAGAACATTGATGCGATTTGTCGTCTTGAGGAATCCAACCTTCTTCTCCTTGTTGCTTCGTACGAGGGAGATGATTATGACTTTGCTTTCCTCTCCCTGGAAATTATCCACAGTTGCAATGCGAAGCAGTTCGCTCAGTTTCTTCTTCTCCAGAGGCTTCCGTGCATTTCCTGTATTTACTGGACCATCTTCAGTAAGGCTTGTTGCTTCACTGAACCCGTCTCTAGCAAGTGTCTCTACATCTCGATCACTCAACACGATCTCAAAATCGTTTCGCATCTTTGCTCGTAATTTCTGTAGCTGTCCAGTGTATGGCGTCAATACTGCGATATCGCTGCTGCTGTACACCCCCTGCCGAACGATGTGGCGGACGAGAGCATGTGTCATCTCCACTTCCCAAGTATTGCTTCGCGATTTTTGGTGCCTATCAGCGTCGGGAACTTCCTCCATCTTATCGTGATCTAGCCAAAAGATGTTTTTTCTCATTCCTACAACATTGGCCAAAGCCTTTGTCGTCTTGTGATCGACCAAGCGGGGATAGATTGTTGACCGGATCAAGGTCGAGATCTCGGGTCGCATTCGCCGTTGAACATTTAGTTGGGCTACCGGAAATGGTGGCCTACCAGCTTCTCCAACCGAGAGGCGTTCAAACTGGCTGCGATCGAGTTGGTATAGAGCCCCCTGCGTGCTTTCAAGCGATAGTCCGTGATTGTTGATTTGCGGGCGCAGTTGCTGGTGATCTCCAATCTGAATGAAATGCTCAACCCGAGGAAGCAAGGCTGATATCATGTGAGGCTCCATGACTTCACCAGCCTCTTCGCATATAATGACCTTGCATTGGATGCGTTGAAGGAGAGAAATTCTCTTAGCTAAGCCAGTCGTAGTGACTCCAATGACGTCCGCAGTTTGAAGAACTCTTCTGTCCACTTCGTCATGTATTCTTTCAAGTTGTTCATGTATCTGGTGACTCCGTTTTACGGACTCGAACAAGTCATCGGTCTTGTTTTCGTGGATCTCTTTCACCCAGAGTTCTACTAGATGCCCCCTTTCAAGCGTTGACAGATCATGGACATTATGATTCGCAATTTCGACCAGCTCCTGAGAAGTGACAATTACTTCGTCCGATATATTACTCTTATCAACGAGCTTAGTTTTCGTCCCCTTGATCCATATTTCGAAAGGATCTTTGCCCACTGTCTTGAATCCATCTTGGTCGAATCGGGAAAATTGCGAGAAGATACGTGGATACTTCCGCTGCAGGTGGTTTTTAAAATTGGCCCAGCTCGGTCTCTTCTTCGTTGCATGTAATGATGCTAGTGCGGAAGTAATGAGTCGCCCTGTCTTCTCAAGCTCCTCGTAAGACTTAGCAGCTAGATAGCTTTCGGACTTGGTTTTTGCCTCGCCTTTGGACACAACACGTAGATTCTTGCCTTCTAGATTATTCGACTTACTCTGTCCCCCAATACGAATAATCTTGTCAACCCCAATTGTGTCGAGATGCTCCAGGAACTGATCTAATGCGTGATTTGTATAGCATCTGCCCAAAGTCAGTCTTTCATTCCATCAGCATATTATGGACATACACTACGACCACGGGCCCCAAATCTGCCTTCGCTTTGCAAGCTAATAGAACCCTTATCAGTTGGACACCAAGATACGATTTTCCGGTTCCTGGAGGACCCTGTATAAGCGCAAACTCGCGGGTTAGCGCCGCAATAAGTGCTACACATTGCCCATGGTCAAGAGTCGTTCGTGTTTCCAGCTCCTCGATAGTAGTATTTTCGTCACTTGGAGTTCCGGAATTGAATGAGAATTTGTCTCCAGTTTCCTCAAGAATAGAATCCAATTGAAAAATGAAATTCTTATCTCGAGCGTAGAGCGGCGGTGGTACGTCTGGAGACTTCGTGGATCCAACAGAGCGCTCTGGCAAAATCCATCGACGAAACGGCAAATGGCCGACAAGATGCATGCTTTGAAGATTCTCTAGTATGGGCAAGAATGTAGCAAGTAGAATTCCTGGAAATTCGATCAAAACACCTCGAGTCTCTTGGCAGCTCAACTGAATTAAAAATTCTAGATCCGCCTGATTTTGCGTTGCAAGTTTAGCAACAATGGTCGACATATGGTCATGCGAGCTAAGACTGTAAGACGCCTTGGGGTCGGTACATTTCTGACTGACTATGAGAAATAATAGAGACCTTGCATTCTGGTCGTTTGACGAGACGAAGCACAACAGAGAACCTTCTTCGAGGCGTTTCGACTCTTCCCACCATTTATGTCTATCAGAAGAAGACATTTTCCGAAGAGTATGTATCTGGCTGAAGGACAAGTGGGCTTCGACTCCTCGATTGCGGTCAAAGGAGACAAATGCAACGTGGGCCTTGGCATAAGGATACGCCTGCATGTCTCCAAGACTTAGCTTCGATCTGTCAAGTGAAGTCGGATCATCGGCTATGGTATTTAGTAAACCTCCCAAGACCTCTTTCATTTCCCCAAAAACGTCATGGCGGAGTAAGCGGAATTGCGTGTCAAGGTGACGTGCTACAGGATCGTTGATAAAATATGGCAGGTCAGGATCGGTACTAGGCAGATATTCTGGATGGTCGCTCCGAATTTCATCCTCCGTAGGAAGGATCTTGATCTTTGTGATATCTGCGTTGTCATTATCGTGATGTCTGCCTGGTACGACAACCTGTCGAGGATACGTGGACTTGACCGGAGCAGTTGAGACACCCTGGAGATTCGGCTCCACTGCCTCCACAAGAAGCCCATTGGCACGTGCAATAGTATTGCGGAGCTCATTGTTTTGGTTGACGATTATCTGGAATATTGCAGACGTCTCGTCAATGCCTAATACCTCTACAGCGTTGTGTATCGATGTGAGCAGATCTGAAAGGTCCTCGTGGAAAGCAGCTCGATGTTCCCTCTTCAAAATTTCTCGTAGCAATATCAAGATAGTGGTGAGTGTCACCTCCACTAAGGCCTTGTTGATGACAGTGTCACAGTATGCATCGACTAAGTTTGTACAGAGACGTTGGAGGAAAGTCACTGCTCTCGACCCATTGTTGCCACTGATAAAGCTGTACAAGCCGCCAACAAATGTATCCACAGATAAACAGTCCAACATGGCTCGATGTGTCATGACTAAAAGAAATGGTTGTGCGAGTGCGACAAAAGTAGCACATCCATCGGTGTGTGATCTCATGCTCAAAAGTGCTTGAACATGCTCGCGGCCATAATTATCTTCTGCCTCAAGATCCCGTGGAAGCATTTGTATCCATTCCCTGTCCCCTTTGTTCAGGATGTTCAGAGCACCATTCCACAAGACTTCGATGGTTGTGGTATCATTTGGCGTTGGAGGTCTCTTGATAAGCCTCTTCCATGAGTTATAGTCGTCTCTCACGCTTTGCTGCTCAGGAGTATCTGCCAATCGTTCTTTAAAACGTCTATCATAGTTCGATATGTCGTGGGAAAAGGTGCAGTTTTGACCAAACCGGCAACGCCCTTCTTGCTCGAAAAATCGACAAAGTCTGCGTCCCCCTCGCTGCATATTGCTGCCCCTTCCTCCCCTGCCTCTTGCATTGCCTTTGTTGCCTCTCTCCCCTCTCCTATTGCCGCATTCGAAATTCGAGCCTCGCCACCTATCACCCGGCGTTGCCATTACTAGAAAGCGCGTTGAAGTCTCTAAAAGAAGTTCTGTGAGGCCTTGTAGATGGAGAGGCAAACGAAAGGCTTACAAAACAATGGTAAAATGTTGTTCGCCGGCTGGGTTCACACATGTTCTTCTCTTCATTCTTTTGCAGATCTTGAAAAACAATTCCTTTGAGAAGGAAATCACCGACAAATCAAAAGAAAATATGTCATGAAGAGTCATGCAGTACCCACATATTTTCCGGTTTTGTATCGTATTTCACAGGATTGGCTTGTCGCCGTTGTTTGCATATATTGAAGTTGCATGGAGTCCAATCCCAGGATAATGTTATCTGCACGTAAACGAAGGCGTAGGTTACACCTATCACTAAAGCATAGTGTGATAGGGCGAGATTGAAACAGTTACACAAGAGAAGACCAATCAAAGATTGCTTTGGATCCCCCATACGGTGGAGAATGAGGCTCCGACGATAGCATGAGGATGCGACCGGATGTGCGAGCGCGAAATGGCCTTTATCGCGATAGAAACCGCAAGCTCATCTGGTTACTGCTAGTATTCCCATTCAAAGCTGAAAGAAATGTGCTAAAAGAGCAATATTGCCAAAACATCTTTCAGCCTTCTTCAAATAACTTCAAGGTCAACCGTATTCGTTGAATGACTTGGCCCTACCGTATGAGATGCCAAGCCACCTTCTCTCAAGAACCTGACGGACGACTTAGGAGGAAAAACATGTCAAGACTGCAAGTCTAATGTATAAGAATAGATGAAGCAGTAGAAACTCGAAGAAATCGAGCGATGAGATTAAGCATAGAGGACAAATAAGAGATTCCAAAGTAACGCAAATCCAACACGAAGAATACATCTATGCCAACATAACATTCGATAATCATTCTGGCATATATATAGTAATACTTTGAAGCGAGTGTTTAGATAAGTTGCGAAGCTGCTTAAGGGCTCAATTCGCATAAATTCGAGCGTGCATCCAAGATCTAGAACTCTTCCTTTCCTATCAAAATAGCCAAGCTACAACCAGAGAGTTTCCCTATCGTCACTCATCTTCCTTATCACTATCTAAAGCCTTAAGATTGGTATTAACAGAGGTTATCTGCATCTCATTTGTGCGCATAAAAATATGAGCCTCCCACTCTCGGCGAGTGCCGGCTTTCAACCGCTCCTCAGGCCTAACTTTATCAAGTTATGATCACCTCCAAGCTATAGATGCATTCAATGAGGTAATTCAAGCACTTACGACGAATCAAGTGTAGGTTGGTGTTCCACAAAACGTCTAAAAGGCGGGATGTGCACACTAAATGCGGGACGAATCCCCATGGGGCCACCAGGTCCCAAGTTCCAAAGCCGACGTTACTTGAAAACTTTCAAATTCTCTTTGATCATCATTCTCATCTCAAGTCTTTCCTTTCTCATTACATCTCTCCTATAAAGCATTTCCAAGATGGGTCATCAAATAAACACCTATAATATATCCCACACTCTTCAGAAGCGGTCCCTCCTCATAGCCATAAACTGCATTGCGGGCCTATCTATCTTCTTCTTCGGCTATGACCAAGGCATGATGGGCGGCGTCAATAACGCCAAGGATTATATCGACATCATGGGCTTCGGCCATGTCGAAGGTCCAGACAATACGCCTGTGGTCACGAACTCATTGCTGCAGGGCGGCATTGTGAGTGTGTATTACCTGGGCACGTTGGTGGGAGGGCTTGCTGGAGGGTGGATCGGTGAGAAGGTGGGGAGGATCAAGACGATTGCGTTAGGAGCTGCGTGGGCGGTGTTTGGGGCCAGCTTGCAATGCTCGGCGCAGAATCATGTCTGGATGATTTTCGGTAGGTCTCAGTTGATCTCTTGACTTTAGAATGAACTGCTAATATTACGGATAGCGAGGCTCATCAATGGTTGGGGGACGGGCATATTGAATGTGATTGTTCCTGTGTGGGCGACTGAGTCTGTCCACCACAGTAGCAGAGGGCAGTTCATTGCTATTGAATTTACACTCAATATTTTCGGTGTAGTGGTAGCGTACTGGCTAGAATTGTAAGCTTTGTCTACTCTTTCTTGGAAAGTATTGTTAATAAGATCCCCAAGTGGTCTCTCATTCATCGACAATGGCGCATCGGCAATTCGGTGGCGGTTTCCAATTGCGTTCCAAATAATTCCTTTGCTATTCCTTTTTGGAGCAGTGTGGTGGTTTCCCGAATCTCCTAGATGGCTTGTCAAAGTTGGCCGCGAGGAAGAAGCCCGGTTTGTTTTGGCACGATTGAGAGGTGATGAAGGCGACGAGAAGATCAATGCAGAAGCTGAGTTCCAGGATATTCGCAATGTTTCGAGGCTCGAGAAAGAAGCTGGAAACAGAACTTCTTATTTCTCAATGCTGATTGGGCGAGGATCTGGGGACCTACATACCGGAAGACGGGTACAGCTCGTGATCTGGCTGCAGATCTTGCAAGAATGGGTTGGTATTGCTGGTGTCACGATATGTAAACCTTCCCCCATCCAATCTAAATTTGCTCATCACTGATGAAATCAGATGCCCCAACAATTTTTCGCATTGCCGGCTTCAATACTGAGAAGTCTCAGTGGATTTCCGGGCTGAACAACATCTTCTATATGTTCGCCACCTTGATCTGCGTCTTCACACTTGATCGCATTGGTCGACGTTGGACACTGTATTGGGGATCAGTCGCTCAAGGGATAGCTATGTTCCTTGCTGGAGGCATGTCGCGGCTCGGCATAAATGCCACGACGGCAGGGGACACTGCCAAGGCATCACAATACGGAGCTGCCGCAGCTTCCATGATCTTTATCTTCACGTCCGTATTTGGTGCTACTTGGCTTACCGTGCCCTGGTTATATCCAGCCGAGATATTTCCATTGGAGGTGAGAGCCAAAGGGAATGCATGGGGTGTGGTGGGCTGGAGTATTGGGAACGGCTGGTTAACTCTGCTCTGCCCTGTCATGTTCAACAGCATCGGTGAGAAAACGCTCTACATCTTTGCTATCTCTAACGCGATTACCATTCCTATGGTATGGGCACTATACCCTGAGTCGAATCAGCGTACACTTGAAGAGATGGATTTACTTTTTGCCGCTAAAACTCCTTGGGTCTGGGACGCAGAGAGGAATTTTGCTAGGCTTAAAGAAGAGCATCCGGAGATCGCACAAGCTGCACATACAGGTAAAGCAGCGCATGATATTGAGAATGGGCAAATCGAGGCAAAGCAAGCTATTTAAATACTTGATGTACTAGGTACAACTATGTAATGGGAATTCTGGCCAGCAATTCCTGTTTGCCATGTTATAATTCGCAATATTCTCCATGTTGATCAACTAGCTCATCAAGATATAAGGTTTGGCCTTCCTCCACGAAGTGACTTTGACCCTCCTAGCCGAGCAAATGAAGATGCCTTGTGATCATACTCCTACATCCCATGTCACATCAGTCATTTTTCTTAGAAGCTTGGAGGTACATGTACTTGACATTTATGTTAGGGTTATCTGGGAAAGTTGAACGGGGCAAAATTAGTCTCTTGATCGCGCCCAGTACATCCGCTTGTACGGCTGCCAAAGTCGTTTCTGCCAAATCAAATTCCAGATCATCAATAAGACCATTAGTCTTAGCTTCTTCCAAAGATACAAACTCCAATAAAAGTGGAGCTGCAATGACAGGGTCGAAGAATCTCTCATATTTCTCTAGTCCGCCTGAATAAAGGATGATCTCTTCCAGACGATGGGTCACGAAGGTGGCTGGAGACCATAGAAGCTTATCTTGATAATATCTTGCTGCAGGTAATGCAAGACGCCGGACCTGAAACCTCGTCATGACACGCAGGTCGCTTGCAAAGGTAGAGCCGTACGTATTGAGTGGATATGTATCAAGAGGGCGGATGATGTCGCACTCGAAATTGGCGTATATTCGTTCAGGCAATAAGATCTTGATGTGGACTGTTCCAAATGACTGATAGCTGCTTTTCCCAAATGAAAGTGTATAGTATTTTAGACCAATAGCCCGAGATTCGTTGCAAGTGTGCAAAATTGAGGGAACTGGGCAGTGGCTTCTGCACTTGATTTGTTTTGGGAAATAGTTCATGCATCGCGCAGATAACATCCCTCCAAAAGCTTCATCTTCATCCACAAACACAGCCCATAAATCAATGATGCGAGGTATGAAGCAAGCGAGACGCCAAATTTCGTGCCGGATTTCAGTTGGAAGCTTCTGAAAGAATTCAAATGTAGTGTCAACTCGTTGCTTGGTACCAGAAGACTTGATATCATTGTTGTTTAGACTGGTGCAGCTCCTGGAAGTCGCGCTGGGTGCTGGGTGACCAATGACCTCGTCATCTGAGATAATCACAAGCTCTTCTATGTTATCATCGCTATGCGAAACCCCGACACCATTACTGAGGGCACTCTCGGAGGGTTCCAAAGCTCTACGAGCCTTCATTTCAGTCAGAGGAGGAAGAACTCTCTGCCCATATCGCCCTGAGTTCAGATATTTCGACATGATGCCTATCCCATATACTGGTGCATGGCAGTCGGAATTTGTCTACTTGAGTGGCTGATTGGTGACGGAAGCCGTGGTTTTGCGAGCTACTTCAACGAATGCGGTGCGAATTGCAGATAGACCTTTCGGTGGTAATCGGCAGATGTAGCAATCGACAGCCGGTGTCTGTGATTGGAGTTGCAATATTGGATGACTCCTCTTGCACAAGATAAAGAAGAGATGGTAACTTGACAAAAAGTATTCTTGTGGGCAAGGAGGTCACTGGAGAAGTCGCGTCGGAAGTCGCGTTTGCCAGCTACTAAAAGTTTTCTTTGAGAAGGCAGGTACAGAGCAGTAAATATTCACCCGAAGTCACATGCCTTCTTTGAGAAGCATCAACCCGTGCTTGATGAGCACCTCATGATAGCATGCCAGCATAATATACAATGGAAATTGAAGTTCACAACCTTAAGAAGGGAAGAGAAGACATGTAAAAAAAGGCGCTGGAAGAATTTTGGGCTCAGCTGCTCGCAGAAGCCCGGCTACCTCAGACAGCCTTTCTAGCAGTCGCTGAACTACATATCGTGTCTCCGACAAGGAACCGTACTATTGTTTGTGCACTTTAGAATCCTGTTGCTGTTTGTCGGCCACTTTTTGAACAAGCAATCAAACGGATGAAGTGGAAACAAGGAGAAACCTCACCCATTCTTTACTGCAGATAAATGACTTGACAGAGCAAATGAGAGACTTTCTCACTTGACGAAACAATGAATATCATCACGGCGCGAAACAGAGTCTTCGTCATTAGAGAAGCGTTAATGGCGGATATCAGTCACTTGAGTTGACATCAAATGGCTAGTCTCTGGAAGGAGCTACATTCTAGACGGCCAATCAAATAACAGCACAGCAAGCTTCACCAATGATATATTATTTGGAAATTGCCTATAGGACTTGTTATATGTGAAGAGCTATCAGGTGATAATAAGCATATTTCAAAGGGCTGCATGGCTTAACAAACACGAGTTGCCTCACACTCCGAACCTTATCGAGCTTGCATCGAGCCTCCGTGAGAGTTTAGTCCATAAAAGCAATAGACCAGAGCAATAAAACCATCTCGCATGCGTGCATATACAGCAAGAGAAGATCAAAGAAATTATGTGAAGATCATCAATGCAGTGACTCAATGAGGCTGGGTGGAGTGAGTGCCCCTCCATATGTAGGAGCGTCGGGCCGCCACCCCGCACCAGGAGGAGAACTACAGTAAGTAGTAGGCCGAAGTTAACCCGCTCAACCCGAAGATGCCTCTTCACCAGCGAGCTTCAGAACTCGTATTAAAAAGGATACGAAACACTATTTGAAGTGTCAAGTGCATAGATTAACTTTCCTCTTCCTATCAAGTTATGATATAGGGCCTTCTCAACGTTTTGCATTGTCCTTTGCCCGTTAGGTTAGTAACTAGGTAGGTAGACCGCTCGCTGTCTACTGCCTAGGTAGATTTACATCCTGTTGACAGATCCAGTGACCCTGAATCATGTCTAACATAGAAACGATCACAAACGATTGTAAGTGAGATCACAAGTAGTGAGCTTTAGCTAATATAAATGCTGTAGCTGAAGCTGTCGTCGAGCTGCCAGAAAGGCAACGAGCAACTGCTGAATCAGAGCTCACCTCATCTCCATACCGTGTAGCAAACCCAGCTCCCCCAACCCCACGCCTGAAGCTACTCAGCGCCAGCTTCTCCTTCTTCGTAGCCGGCGTCAACGATGGCTCCTTTGGCTCTCTCCTACCCTCTATTCTCGCCACATACTCCATCCCCTCTGGCTACATCTCCCTCCTCTACCTCTGCACCTTCCTCGGCTGGTTCACCTGCGCTATCACCAGCTCCCATGCTTCCAAGTTCCTCCCTCTAGGCTCCCTTCTAACGTTCGGAGCAGCGCTCCAACTCTTGTCCCAAAGTCTACGAGCATGGCAGCCGCCTTTCGCCTTGTTCTCCGTGACCTTTTTCCTGACGGGACTAGGACAAGCGTACCAAGATGCCTTTGCGAATACGTTTGTAAGCACGGTAGGAAAGAGCGCACATTGGTGGCTGGGCGTTGTACAGGCTATGTATGGACTTGGAGCACTGGTCGGTCCCTTTGTCGCAGCTGCTATAGCGGGTTATCGAGAGAACGAGTGGACGTTATTTTACCTGTTCCCTTTGGGTCTGAGTGTTCTGAATCTGGGGTTGGTGTTAGTAGCGTTTTGGGAAAGTGTTGGGGTGGTTCAAGCAAGGCGCGCGGAGCAGGAGAGTGGCAGGAGCAACATTGCTTGGATGGAGATCAAAGAGATGCTTAGGATGAGAGATCTGTGGGTCTTGAGCTTGTTCTTTTTCTTTCATATGGGAGCAGCAACTACTGCTGGTGGTGAGTCATGTCTCCAGTTGAGTTAAAACTCTTTCTTAAACTGCTACACGACAGGCTGGGTCGTGGAATATCTAGTGAGAATTCGTCATGGAAATTTGAAAGAGATGGGGTACGTGCCTGCTGGGTTTTATGGCGGTGTGTGTCTCGGCCGATTAATTCTTGCGGAGCCTACCCATCGATATGGAGAACGGATGATGCTGTTACTATACTCGATTCTAGCTTCCGGTATGCAGCTGGTGTTCTGGTTGGTGCCTGACATAGTTTCCACGATTGCGATGTTCATTATGATTGGATTTCTGCTGGGACCCTTCTTCGCTGCTGTAAGTCTGTACACCTGTTTACCTCCTGTCAGACAAAAGAGGACTGAAACAAACGTCTAATATGCAGGGCATTTCTGTGGCATCAAAAGTCTTCCCCGAGAAGATACAGCCTGCTACTCTAGGTTCGTATATGCTAGAATGCTCGGCTTGACTAAACTCGGGTAATCGCTAAATACACCAGGTTTCATATTTGTACTCGCACAAGCTGGTGGCGCTATTTTCCCCTCTCTGATTGGTCTCATTACATCTCACGTTGGAGTCCAGGTTCTTCCTCCGATTGTGGTGGCACTGCTTGTTGCCATGGGAGTCACCTGGGGGTTTGTCCCGCCAGTTCCAAAGCAGCGTAACGAGTGAAGATGTGAAACTAGCACGAGGCCTGAAAGCTTTAATTATCTCAGTGATATCTATAGGAATGGTCCCTTCTCCAAGTCTTGAATCAGAACTATTGACTTCAATGACTTCAGATTGAGGAGACTGATAAAATGAAACAATTGGTTTGAACACCTCACTAGAGGGCAATGGCTGGACTCTTGCATTCAAGTCCTTGAAGCTATGGATTTTGTATCCGATATATTTCATGATCATATACACGTTTTAAACAGATGTGCCAGCTCCTTGACTGTGCCAAATCGATTTCAACAAGGAAAGCGGGAAGGGAGACGAAATGAAGATGCACATAACGGGTCATGTGATGATATGGCGGCAAGGGTGCTTGGCACTACGAATCCCTGCAAAAAAGTTGAAGGTTTCCAAAAATGCTGCGTCAAATCCCAATCCCCCAAAAGTCCGGTCTTTAGCCACAATGCCTCGACAACGGTCCAAAAAACTCTCTGCAAGTCATAAGAGGGACCAAGCACCTATAGCAGAAGCTCGTGACGAGCACGAACGATCTAAGAGTGATACTAAGAGCCTCGAGGTTATAGAGAAAGATGCGGAAGAGGAGGAGCTTGAACGGCTCGTACTCGGCGACGGATCGGATTTTGTAGCACGATTAGGTCCTACCAAAGATCTGAATCATGATATACATCCAGTGGAAGGCGAAAATCATGGGGGAGAAGATTCTGGGAGCGATGGAGGACTCGAGGGAGTCGACGATGCCGATGTAAGAACTACCCCGCCAAATATACAAATGCGTGCCGACTAAAGTGCTCTTTAGCTGTTCTTTCTCGACTCTGGGCCGGCTGCCATAGACCAAAATGCTCTGATACCACAATTAGGATCTGATGATGGTATAGGAAAGGATGCGCCGGCGTGGGAGGATAGCGACGATGATCGGTTGACTATTTCGCTCGCTGGAAATTCTCGATTACGCAAGCTTCGACTACGTGAGGACGAGGACATAGTCAGCGGAAGAGAATACACCAGGCGGCTGAGGAAACAATTCGAACGGCTTAATCCAGTACCAGAGTGGGCGCAGCCCTCCTCCCGGCCTGCGAAACGGAGGCGCAGATCATCTGTGGACTCGGATGCTTCAATATCTTCGAATGAGATGGATGTTGACGATACCGATCTCTCAACTCTACCGCTAGCACGAGTGCTACAAGATGCTAGTAATTTTATGAGAACGTCAGTCAAGCCAGCAAAGCGACCAAAGCTCCGACCAGAAGTCCTCGACATTCAGCGATCACGCGATATACCCACCCAGCCCTCAGCAGTCGCCTCTCTGTCTTTCCACCCCGAATACCCTGTCCTCCTATCTTCTGGTCCCGCCTCAACTCTCTACCTACATCACATTGCACCTACTGCCCATCCTACACCACATCCCCTGCTCACCTCCGTTCACATCCGTAATACACCCCTTCACACGTCTCAATTCCTATATCCGCAAGGAGACAAGATATTATTCTCTGGTCGACGGAGATACTTTCATATCTGGGACCTTCCATCTGGTAACATTCAGAAGGTCACACGAGTATATGGCCAGAAAGAGGAACAAAAAAGCATGGAGCGATTCAAACTCAGCACTTGCGGACGCTACATGGCCCTAGTAGGTTCCTCTCGCAAAGGTGGTGGAACAGTTAACATCCTCGATGCAACATCATCCCAATGGATAGCAACAGCACGCATAGAAGGCAAGAACGGCGTCTCTGATTTCGCATGGTGGAGTGACGGCCAAGGTCTGACGATCGTCGGCAAAGGCGGTGAGGTAGGAGAATGGAGTCTCGAGTCTCGATCTTATGTAGCGCGCTGGGTTGATGACGGCTATGGACCTACCGTTCTCACCCTCGGCGGGAAGCATGGCCCAGGTTCGCTTGGAGGAGATAGATGGCTAGTCATTGGCTCACAGAGCGGGTTCGTTAACATTTATGACCGCAAGACCTTCCTATCTCCCAAAGGTGACATCAGCATTCCTGAGCGGCCGGAGCCGAAGAGGAGTTTCGACCAATTCACGAAGCCTATAAGTAACCTAGAGATCAGTCCTGATGGGCAGCTCTTGGCGTTCAGCACAAAGTGGAAGTCGGATGGACTGCGCCTTGTCCATTTGCCGAGTTGTACGGTGTATAGGAATTGGCCGACGGATCGGACGCCGTTGGGGAGGATCACAAGTGTAGCGTTTGGAAGGGAAAGTGATCTCCTAGCTGTCGGAAATGAGACCGGAAATATCAGGCTGTTTGATATTAGAGCGTGAGCATAAGATACCACGACAAAATGAAATACGTTCATGCTCATGATCAAATTGCTGTGCATTGATTGCGAGGTAATCCCCAGCTTCGGGTATGATAATAGTGCTGCATCTGGGGAACAAAGTATTATTGATCAAGCAGTCACAGCTGATCATCAAACGCCCCCAAGACCAATTTTGCTCCCGCTGATGTCGCCAAACCCCCAGCCGAGGAGGACCAGAAGTCGTCCATTGCAATAACAGAACTCCAAACGCCTAATGTTTTTCCTCGCTTTCCAAAGTTCTCTGTTCAACTCTCCGAGCTCCTTATTCGCTCCTTCTCCGCCAGCGTCCTATTCCAAGGTTTCTTCTCCTTCGCCGCATTCATCAGCCGCGTCCGATCAAAGATCGTATCTCTATAACAATCAAAAAGTCAGCCAACTCATGTCTCTCCCTTGTATATATGAAAAATGCATCAAAGGAAGTGGAATGACATACAAGGGATCTTGTTGTGACTGCACGCTAGCATTATAAACTCCCAGCTCACTCCTCACTCCTTCCGCAATGTACTTCCTGCTCGCGACAGTGATGACTCTATCTGTTGCGTATACAGCGCCGAGCGTCGTAGCGACGATAATTGAGAAGTTCTTCAGGATTGAACCTGCGATTGCTGGGTTTGTATTCATTTTTGTGTGATTGGTAGGAAATTGACTTTCAAGACTCTGGTGGCTTTAGGCTTTTTAGAAACTTGACAATTGATTGAATTGCATCTATGGATGAATTGGAATACATTGCTTAGTACTCTCTTATATATGGAATTACGTTGTTGCGTTGGGAGGATCGGGGCGTCGCGTGGTGGCATTAGATGCGTGGTGTGACTTCCTGAGGCTCGCGTAAATATGAAGCCATTCAAAGTAAGCGTCGGGCGGATCCGATAATCTGGTGATGTGTAACACCACTTTTCTCACTCGTCAGGTTGTTTCTTACAACAGCATCGAGCAACGACAATTTCGTTCAATAATTTGGTGAGGAAATGTTCGGGTCCGTATTTCACGTGGGATTCCGATCCAGAGTTCCCAAATATACGAGCGCGGGCGTCCCCGTACTCCAGGCAAGCTCATGATCAAATAGCTCCGACCAGTCCAAGAGGCAAGGAGGTAGGAATTCGAACAACTCAAGAAGTCAAAGAAGGAGAAGAGGGTGGCTGGTATATTCCACATATTGTTCATTCCTGCGAGTTTCGCACCAAGTAGATCGGCTGATCTCAATGCGTTCAGTCGTTCGAACATTCACCGGTCGACAAACTTGACAGCAATTATCACCATCGACCGTGTGTCCCGATGGATCGATATGGGTATTCTACCATTTGAGCAGCAAGCTTATAGCTTTCCAACTCAACTGCAATGCTTCAACTACTTATTGTGCTCGTCGCGGGGTCGACAACGACTTGAGACGCAAATTCTGCCATTTGCTTCGCTAGTTCTCAACGCTATGGACATGATGAGTACACAAATTTGAATTGTGGGATGTAAGACTCAGAGAATCCAAGAGAACTCTTCTGTCTGAGACTTCTGACATATCTCCCGATCATTGAGGACGACTTGCTTCTTGCTTTCTTAGCGCACCAGCTCCAAGGGTTCACTACTCTTGCAGGTAGGATGGAATGACTGGCCCCAAGTTATTTGCTGTTGTTCATCATTCTAACGATCTGAATAGAAGTAGTCGGTCCTACTGAGGTTATTTAGGGGCGGCGCCTCCAGCCTTAGCAAAACTCATCCTTCACTTCCCATCCGATTTCCACCAATCGTGAGCTATCCAGTCAACCAACGCCATCAAAATATCCTACTGCAAGCCTGCTCCCATGTATTTGGGTACAAATGCAACTTATCGGCTTTTGCACATATGGGTGTCAGTAGGCAGTTTCATTTCTTTCTGTTCCTGCCTACCTCTGTGTCGCATTTAGACGAAGTTCTTTTTTTACGGTGTCAATTACGCCGCATTTGATGTATATACAGTACCAACTGAACTCGTGGAGTGCAGAAGTGAAGGCAGAGAGAAGTGAGTATCCCGAAGCCAAGCTTTCGGTGAGGGGCACCGCTGGGTCTGAGCGCCAAAACCCAGCGTCCTGGGCCCAATTTGCAAGAGCCGGGCGCTACAATCTAGCACCCGCCGCCTCCGAAATGAGGGGCTCTCATCATCAACCATTCGGATCCTCAGAAAGGATCCTCGGTCTTCGTGATCTTGAGGCTGCCTTTTTGGGAAGAGCGGCTTGAATTGTTACCAGGTAAGGGAGATGGTATTTGGAAACAAATGCATACTGTAATTTGGGTCCTGATCTTCTATCTTATCTGCCTTGTTCCTTTCTAATTACTGTTCCTAGTCGTTTCATATTTTTGGCCTTTACAAATGTTGATCTATACTCTATCCAATCGTTTGAACAAGTCGTAGGATTTTTTCAATTTCGGCTTGTTGTTGTGGGAGGCTGATCAAGCAAAGTGCTTTTGGTACGGAGGTACATTCTTCTGTGCTAAAGTCCGACTGCCGACATCTCTAAGTCAGTGCTCTTGTGGTCTGAACTGTCAACTTCCTCTCTGGTCTTAGATAGCCATGATGAGAATCGTGAATCTGGGTTAAGGGATGCTCGCATCTCACCGAGAAGCAGCCGATTCGCTGGGTGTGTCCATCGGATAAACCATCGTAGAGCTCTAGTAATCTCCGCCACTCCCTTACCCCACACAACTTCATCCCTGCGCTTCTCTCCACATCACAGACCTCAAGTCAAGTGATACATTATAGCGGAGGCCAAGTCATTGGAGCAGTGCTCATGTTCAAGCTAATTGACATATTTACTAGCGCGCGCGAGTTGGTAGGCTTGTCAAGCCTTGTCCTTCTGTACATTGCGAGTTGCAAGTCGACAGTGGCATTTCCTATTGTCAGCTTGCCTTTCATTGAATAGAAATTTGTTCTTACCTCCTGGCTTCTTTAGCCGCCATCTCCTTTGCTGCATTAATTCTTCATTCCTTCCTCTTTAGGCCCCATTCTCCGTTTTCCTAGCGGTGGAAATCTTACTCTGCCAGCGACTTCCAACTGTCAGCTGTTTTCCCCATCACATGTAACCCTGCGGCTGTCAGTTTCACCATTGCTGTACACCATATTTGAGCCACACACGTATTTCGGTTGTGGCATCTGCCAGTGCCCTGGCAAGCTGGCTGGCTGTGCCTGATCAGGGCCCTAGTCAGGTAACGTTCCTCCAGGTCCGGCTCTCCAACTACCCCATGCCGAAAGCAATGTCCTTCGTCCGACATGCTAAAGTACCTCATTCTTGTGTTTGTCTGGCTTAGAAAAGGCCGCCTTCGGTCTTATTACGCGGACGAGATGCCCCTTTGCTATCACGCGCAGGTAAACTTTCTTACTTTTTTGTCAACTTCTCCTGTCGATCTCGATGAAGGACTGCAAGCGCTGCTAGTCATTGCACTAGACTCCTATTCCTTAGCAACCAAATGACCTCAACTATCCTGATGGACTATTCACAAAGGCGTGACTAGTGCAGCCTTGAATCGTTCAGAAGCTCGCTCCTTCCATTATATATACACTTAGTCGACCCCACGAGACTTCGCCGGACACCGAACTTCGCCTTATAAGTACACACAATCTCCATCTCGAATCTTGTGTGCTACCTCGGGTGCTTCGTAACAATGCTTTTGTCTTCATATCTTGGAGCTCTGGCTCCCTTATTTCTCACTGTCACTTCAGAGCAATTTGTTATTCCAGAATATGAGCAGCTTGCTCACTCAGTAGTCAGCGTTGCTTCTTCACAGATTGCGGGTAGCAAACCAACTGGCAATGTAACAGCATCTGATAGCAAGCCTACCGCTGTGCCTGCGGTGGTTCAATCCACAGAAGCAACTACGTACTGGTATGAGCAGATTACGCATCAAGGAAAATCTGCTTTTGGTCCTTCTGGCTTCGCAATCTATCGCAATGTCAAGGACTACGGAGCGAAAGGTATTCTACTCATTTGAATCACGTGTGGGAATAAGTACTCACGATTTAAGGTGACGGATCAACTGACGATACCACCGCAATCAATAAGTAAGTTCAGATCCTGAATTGTGAAAACTTGCAGAGTCTTATCTTTTATAGCGCTATTGCCGCTGGAGGCACATGTGGTAAAGGCTGCACGGGTTCTACCACGCTTCCAAATGTAGTCTATTTCCCCGCGGGAACCTACATGATATCCAGTCCCGTCAACCCTGCTTACATGACACAACTCATTGGAAATCCCAACAACGTGCCCACCATCAAAGCGCTTGCTAGCTTTCCTAGTTCAAATGGATTTGCTTTGATCGATGCAGACCCTTACTACACTTCTAGCGAGAACTGGGCATCGGTAACAGTCTTTTACCGCCAAATTCGTAATTTCATCATCGACACAACGAACATCCCGGCTAGCACCTCCATCAACGGTCTTCACTGGCCCACAGCTCAAGCCACGAGCTTGCAGAATGTTGTCTTTCAGCTGAGTGCTGCATCTGGAACCCAACACGTGGGCATGTTCATCGAAGACGGTATGTCCCCGTTCAAGTTACATGAATCCGTTGGACTCAAAGCTCCTCATGTTGAGATAAACTCTATAGTTACTCAAATTTGCTTGATCATAGTGCTGACAGCGAAATACAGGATCCGCTGGGTTTATGAGTGATGTGACCTTCAATGGTGGTCTGATTGGTGCTCACGTGGGCAACCAGCAATTTACCATGCGGGGCCTCACCTTCAACAACTGTGTGACTGCTATCTCTCACTTCTGGTCATGGAGTTGGTCGTACATTGGTCTTTCGATCAATAACTGCGGCACTGGTATTGATATCTCGGCCACCGGAAGCACTGGCGAAACAGTTGGCAGCATTTCCGTGATTGATTCTACCATCACCAATACCGGAGTAGCATTTAAGACTGCCTACAGCTCAACATCTTCTACTGGCTACACTAATGGCAGTTTGATGTTGGAGAACATTGTCCTTAGTGGTGTGACCACAGCGGTTCAAGGACCATCGGGAACGCTACTAGCAGGTGGCAGCACAACAATTGCTGGGTGGGGACAAGGCCACGAATACACGCCAAATGGACCTACAGCATTCCAGGGAACAATCACACCAAACTCGAGACCTGCGTCACTACTCAATGGCAATAATTATTACCAGATGAGCAAGCCACAGTTCGCGACGTTGAGCACTTCTCAAGTCTACAGCGTCAGATCTGCTGGTGCTGCGGGCGATGGTAGTACTGATGATACCACAGCTGTGCAGAATGCTTTGAACACCGCGGCCGCCAATGGTCAACTCTGCTTCTTTGATGCAGGTGTCTACAAGGTCACGAGCACAATCACAATCCCACCTGGATCGAAGGTCGCCGGCGAAGCTTATTCCGTAATTATGTCTTCTGGTAGCTTCTTCAACAATATCAACAGCCCGCAGCCCGTCGTACAAATCGGCGCGACGACCGGCACGTCAGGGTCCGTCCAATGGACTGACATGATTGTATCTACGCAAGGAATTCAGGCAGGTGCAATTCTGATACAATGGAACTTGGCTGCTACTTCTGGAAGTGGGATATGGGATGTCCACACCCGTATTGGCGGTTTCACCGGCTCGAATTTGCAAGTGTCTCAATGCCCAACGAGCAGCACCAATTGTCTTGCGGCGTACATGAGCATGCACGTTACTACTGGCGCGTCTAATGTGTATCTTGAGAATATGTGGCTGTGGACCGCTGATCATGATCTTGATTCTTCAAGCAACACACAGATCAACATCTACACTGGACGTGGACTGTTGGTTGAGAGCACCAATGGACCAGTGTGGCTGTAAGTCGTCGATCTTCCCCCTCCCCCAAAGGAAAACAAAACTGACGTGAATATCATCATAGTGTCGGAACAGCAGTAGAGCATCATGAACTATACCAATTCCAATTCGCAAACACCAAAAACGTCTTCATGGCACTGCCCCAGACCGAGACTCCCTACTACCAACCCGGCGGCGCGGGAATCAGCGCCTTCCCAGCAGTGACATCGCTCAACGACCCCACCTTTAGCAACTGCGCATCAGCATCAGGAAACTGCAAGATGGCATGGGGCCTCCGCATCTACGACTCCTCCGCCATCTTCGCCTACGGTACCGGCCACTATAGCTTCTTCTCGAGCTATTCAACCGCTTGCTCGACGGATCCATCAACTGGTGGTGCAGGGCCTGAGAACTGCCAGAATAGCATCGTATCGCTGGAGGGCAGCTCGAACATCAATATCTACTTGCTGAGCACGATTGGTAGTGTGAGCATGCTGGATGTGTCGGGCTCGAGCAAGATTCCGTTTAGCTCGAACAAGAATGTTTTCAACGACCTGGTAGCTTTGTACAGGGGTCCATGAGTGACTGATTCGTGACGGGAAGTTTGAGTTCGGGAATGACAAAATTTTGTGAATATGAAGGAATGAGGGATCCATCAGCATACGGCGTTTGGACTTCGAGGGGGATTTATGTACATGATCCTAGCATAAAGCAACTGTATATACTTCTTTTGTATGATTGTTTCCAACAACAGATTGTATTGCAATTATATTGCACACATACAGAGGCAAATAGTTCTGGTAGCGATATCCTCAAGTGCTATTCTACTCTTTGTTCTGGCGTAGTACCAATTCTGCAAATTGCCGCCGCCCTCAAAATATATGTCTCTGTCTTACCTTTTTGTCTGTGATGACTAACCGATTGAATTGATCGGCACTACTACAAATTGTATAGATACGAAGTCCGAACATTTGAGCAAGATTCAGTCGAGTGATGTTTAATCCAGATAAACAGATGATAATACAGAATAGGGTGTGTTTAGTCCTTCAGTCTTATTCAAAATGTACATAGTATATACTCTCTGCCAGCAACTTGAGCTCTCCAAGACCTCTCGCATGCGAAAATTCTCAAGTTCCGCAGAGTTGGCACTTCCAAACGCACTTGAGAAGCATTTCAGAGGCATGCGGCAGTCAAAGAGGTCGAGCAATCTCATCGAGACTCAAAATCTGTCACTGGGTGCCAATACCCCGCCCACATCAATGACCTGAATAGCCCTGAGCTACAGGTTTCATTACAACCCCTGAAGTTGCCAGGGAGATCTATTTCCTGTAGCTGAAACCTAAATTGGCTGTCAAATAGGCCGGAGCCTGCCTTTTGAAAGTTGTGCCTGATCCTCAAAGCGGTAAACCGCCAATAAATGGAAGCAATATAATGTCGTAAGCGGTTTTGACTGAAGTATCGAAGATGGTCTGAAAGTCCTTGAAAGTGGACACAACCCATCTCGTAGCTATGGCGATACTGCTGCTTGTTCCTGACCTAGCAGCTAGGTTATCCTACCTGCAAGGTTGAAAAGCTTTTGCTGGTGTGTATGATGATGGACAAAGTGTGAACTCCAGTCTTGCAGAGCCGTGCTATCTATAGCAGGCAGTCTGTTATCAGGCCAAGTCTCCTCCAAGTCTGGGAGGGTACACATCAGGCGTGGATGAACGGAATCTATCACGGCAGCTGCTTCGAATAGCCAAAAGCATTCCTCTTTCCGCTATCACGAGTTCGACCGACCACCATGCGTCTGGGTGCCAAGTCGAAGGGCCGTCCGAGCCACGCCTGGGAGCCAGCGAAGTGCATCGGTTCATGAGTAGTCATGGTGGCTTCAATCCAAGATCGATATCCAGAAACATCAGCCTCATGAACCCAAATCCACATCCCTCAGACAAGTTCCATCTCCCCCTTCTCAACCAACGGCTTGATATCAGCCCACCTCGCAACCACGACCTCTCCCTTGCGCACCTCTACCTCCCCATCCTCATCCCTCCCATGACCCCTGACAAACACCCCTTCCTCACCAACACTCCTCGGCCCAAGTCCCCTCACAAAAACAGCCCCCTCCTCATCCGGTCCCCCAATCATACTCACGCCTCCCGCGGCATCATTCAGATTCTGCAGCTGCGCTGGAAACGCATCGAGGAAACTAGCCAGGTAATGCCCATGCAGCAACTGCTGGTGGCGCGTCGCGTACGCCACCTCCGTCTCGCTCATCCGGGCCTGCAGCGCCGGCGTAGACAGGTAGTAGAGGGCGTGTCTGTCGATCTTGGCGATGCGGCAGCGCAGGAGGGAGCGCAGGAGGAACTTCCAGCGCTCGACCTCCGTCTGGATGATGATGAGGGAGAAGTTGGTCTTTGGGTCCATGTCGCCGGTCAGCTGCTCGACTTTTTCGATTTGGGATTTTATGCGCTCGGTGGCGCGCTCGACGAGGGAGTCTTTGGGGTAGCTGGGAGGGGTCAGACTGGTTTTGAATGAGGGAAGGGAAGGGGAAGGGGGAAAGGATACGGGAGGAGTTCTGAGGCACTACGCTCGTTGATCCAAGCTCGTGTCAGTGCCTGCAGGTCTTCTTGTCCAGAAGGCTGGCCATTTGCGTCATCGTCTGCGGAGAAAGGGTCGCGATCGCGGTTGAGGTCTTGCAGGATGTCTGAGATATCCATGATGGGTGAGTGGGCCTGCGGAGGTTTCCGAGGAAGGAATCTTTCGAAACGGAAGAAGGTTTGATAAATGCTATCGAAGTATCATATTAGGTCTAGGTACAATAGGAAAGGCCGTTGTCGTAAAGCTTGAGATTGCTGATATTGATATGGCTGAGGCTGGACGCGTCCCTGACAAAGAGGTTCTGCCCGCCCCGCCAAACACCAGAGCCTCGCTTACCTTGTCCAAATGCTCAATAGAAAATGCACAAAAAGGAACTTGATATGGTGACTGAACCCAGAAATGAGACGATAATTTTCTGAAAAGAGGATTCAACATTATTAATGCTAACAAAATCCAGAAGACCAAAAATTCTCCTCTATGTCGTATTCAAATTGACCATGTGCCCAAAGGTAAACCATATATCCCCCCACTTAGACACGGAGTGAACGAAGACCTCAATAACTATAATTCACAGCTCATAGTTACCCACTCTTCATATCAGCAGCTGACGCATTATATCATCCTCTATAAGATCCATGACTTCTCGCGATTCTGAAGTTTCATTTTTCCAAGTCATACACGCGTGCAAAAACGAGCCAGTCCGGCCTGGGAATCTTTTTTGTGCGGCTCTGCAACTTTTTACTGTGTAAAGGGGCTAGCTCTACTCTACTTCACCGGAATTGTTCTTTTCTCATCCGCACGCACGCCTTGATTGCAGTAATACTAGAGAGGTGCCAATTCTCGGCTCCGATGAAGAGAATAGGAGAAGCCAAAAAAAAGATGAAGAGAAAAGAGAGAGAAGATCTAGTTGGGAAGTAGTTACTAAAGATATTGGAATAACTCTTAGGATCGTCGGAACATATACAAGTTTTTGCAGGATTTGGTAATGTCCTCAAAACACACGTGGATTTATGTTTTCCTATAAATCAGGCAAGAAACTTTATGAATTTTCAAAATCTTTTGTTACCGCTTCTTCGTGGGAGAGACGCATTTCCCTTACCTTCAGCTAGAAAAAGAATAATAAAATAGCCAAGAAGAAAAATAATGCACTCCTATATAATCTACTTCAAACTTTTCCTAATTTATGTGCCTCAAGATATATAATCCACAGCTGACTTCGATGTGATATTATTACTTGTATATGAGAGAGGTGAGAAGGGCCAAGGGCAAAAAGTAGTCGCCAGATCGGCCTGGAGGAAATAAATGGATTCTCTGTAATTATGTGGTGAATTATTACAGCAGATAAAACGTGATGATTATGGGAAGAGTATAAAAGCAGCCGTAATACTCCCGCCCCCTTTATTAAAAAACGCTTGAATCGAAAGCCGATCTATAGATGTATATATATAACTATCATTATCTGAAAGAGAGAAAAAAACACCCCTCTTCAAAAATACCCTTTCGAGTGTAAAGAGGTTAGCTAGGGCTGGTTATGTCCAGCAGGTTTGTAATACTCGTTATATCTCTATACTTTTAGCTTTCCCTTTTCCTTGTTTGAGATTTTCTTCTTCTTCTGTGTTTCTTTTCTACCAAGACAAGCAAAAAGGAAGAAAGAAGAAAGAAGGATTCAAATACTGCTGCTTTTGAATCTTTCTCTAGATGAAAAAAAAAATCGAGTATAAATGTACTATACTCGCAAATATCTCCGATGAAGGGAGTCTCTCGTAATTTTGCCTTGTGTCAAGTTCATTTTTTTTTAATTTTTATTTGCCGCGACTTTGTGTGTGTATATATATGATATCTTATCGTTTTCCCCCCCCCCGGGGAAGTTATTAGAATTGTATAAAGATAGAGATATAGAAGCGTAGGGAAGAACGGGTACAGTACAAGCAAAAGGGCCGAAAGAGAGAGGGAAGAAGAATACAGTACCGTACAGCACAAACGAGAACACATAAGTAAAGATCTTGATAGAGATTTTTTTTCCCCTCTACATATAGTAGAGTAGATACAGAGACACGCTTAGGTACCAGTCGGTCCAGCAGACACGCGTTTGGAATAAACAGTTCGAGAATAGCAGAAAGTGTTTTTTATGATTTATCAGATGGTAAATGGTTCAATAATTCGAACCCCTTTCTTTCTCATCTCTATGGTTTTTTTTTTTTTTTTCCACAGATAAAGCTTTATCAAGATTTTTTTTCGATAGAAATACCGGAATATACGATATGAATTTACAGACCTTCCCGGGGCAAGAGAAAAATTTCCGTTTCTTGGACAATGCTAACGACGTTCATTGCATTCATTGTATTGATTTCTATAGAGAAAGAGATGGAGTTTTCTTCTTCTTTCTCTTTTCTGTTGTTTTCTATGGTTGGGTGGTGTTGACGTGAGACTTAGACTGGGGGCTGAATCGGGATGGGAGCGAGTTGGACAGGACAGGACCAGAACAGAACAAGAAGAGCTGTGACTAGCTGGTAGCTTGCTACAGTGCACAGCGCGAAGAAGAAAAAACAGAAGCCTTTCGCCGTCGCTCATCGCTCATCGCCCCGTCACCCGTGAAAATTCGATGTTTAAAAAATAAAAAAACGCGTGCGCGAGTGAGTGAGTGCATGAATTTATCAGCCGTTAGAAAAGAGCGGCAACGGCGTTATTTTGTTTGTTTTATAGCAGGCTGGGTTCGGTTTTCGGTAAGGGGGAGAAAAAGGGAAGGGGAAGGTGATTGTGTTGTGGGAAAGGGAGAAAAGGGAGAGGGGAAGGGGGATTTGAAATTAGGAGATATGTTAATCTTCATCTAGGAGAAGGAACAGTAAGTCGTAAATACCAAACAGATCATTTTTATTTCATTTTCTCTTCTTTCTTTCTTTAACATTTCAAAAAAGTCGAGTGTCGAGTACGAGGACGATTACTAAATCAAGCAAACAAAAACGCACGGGTGGCAAATCCCCCCTCCCTCCCTCTTCTCTCTCCCTCTATCGTCTTCTCCCTCTCCCCAAGGGATCTTCTCTCTATGTAGAAAAGATCTCCCGAGTTTCTGTTTTAAGAAAGAGAAAAATTCCCCGAATGATGCTTGTCTTGGCCTTGTTGAGTGTACCAGTGCTTTGACAATCTGGCGGGGTGTGTGCCTTTGCCCTACCCTACCCTACAACTGCACTGTACTGACCCGGCCGGACCTGGCCTGGCCCTTGGCACGTCCATGCACCTAGGGTTTGAAACAGTGAGCACAGCAAGGGCCGTAGAAGCATGGTAGGGCAGTAAGGGCAGGGGCAGTACAGTACAGTAAGAGGAGAGTAAGCAGTAGGGCTCTCTAGTGGGGAACACTGTGGGGAGCGAGTGAGGGATGTTTCTTTTTTTGCGTGTGTGCCTGTGCTTTGCATTGCATTGCAGCTGAGAGAGTCTTGGTCTGGGTCTGGGCTGAGGGCCTTTTTTTTTTGTGGTTTCGGTTCGTGCTAAGATGACATGGCAACGGCGGTTGTTGCTGCGGTTGCGGTGAGATTGCTGTGCCTTAACTTACTCGTACAGTACAGTAGCAAGCACAAGCAAGCAAGGCAAGGGGAGCTAGCTAAATTGATTGTCAGGGTGATGAAAAAATGAGAAAGCGTGAGGCTGTGGCAAGAAAAAAATAAAAACTAAATGAACTTGAGTAATTAATAGGAGAGATAGAGGGATGATAGGATAGGATGGGATGGGATGGAAGGGAAGGGAGGGAAAGCAAAGTGACGAGGGAGCTTGGACTTGGATTACTATGCTGAGTTGCCTTTTCGGCCTTCTGCTTTAGGAAGGGAGCTTGGGGACTGTTGATCCTCCCATCTCAAACCTCACAAAAAGAGGAAGGGGGATGGATGGCGGGGTCAAGAAAAATCCCATCCAATCCTGGTTTGCCTCTCTCCTCATCTCGTGATACGCGTGTGGGGACGTGGACGTGTTTGCACGGAGCTCTGAGCTGAGCTGAGCTGATTCGAATGCCGTCTTTTGTTTACTCTTGGCACTCCCGACACGTCGTCCACTTTTCGTCTCTTCCCCTCTTGTGCCGCGCAGTAAGGAGGAAGCCCCGGTTGCATATTCTCAAACACGAGCACGAGTTTATGCGATGGGACAGTGGATTATGCGGAAAGATAAGATAGGAAAAGCTGCTGCTGCTTACGGGCTTTTTCTACAAATTGGTGGTGGTGTCTACGAAAAGTAGCAGCACTACTGTCACGTAGGTAGGCGCCGAAGGAACAATCTCCCTGCCGAAGCCGAATTTTCGTGCTGCGGAGCTGAGTGAGTGGGTGAAAATCCTTCGAAGGGAATTTGAACGGGCTTTTATCGCGTGTTGTTATTGGCTGGAACATAGTCTCGTTCTGGAAGGAGAACTCGAGAAGCTGAGGATGGCGTTGGGTTTTTTAGTAACTTTTTTTGCTAGGTGAGGGCAGGGTAAGGTAAGGTAAGGTATTTTTTTCTAAATATAAAGTATTCTTCTAAGATAAGCAAGAAGAAGAAGAAGAAGAAGAAGAAGAAGAAGAGAGAGGTTCTATAGTTTGTTATCTTGATTGATTGGGGAGAAAGAAAGAAAGTACTATATTGTGGTATACTATACGGAGAGTAAACAATAAACAAAAGCATCCCCCATGCTCCGTGCAGCGGGGCTGAAGAAGAAGAAGGGGAGGAGATGGATAGCTGGGCTTCACTAAAGGGGAAGTAAAAAAAATCTAATGAAGAAGCGGATATCAAATAATCAAGTTCTATCTCTTCTCTTGCTCAAACGCGTTCTCTTTTTCTTGGAAAGCTGGGAAGTAGAAGACGGAAAAGTTGAAGAAGCTTTAAGATAGATGAGATGGGATGGGATCACACCATGCTTAAGTTCTTAAGATGTAATGCTATTGGTAGCAATGGAGTATGGGGATGATGTAAAGGGCGTTGAGTAGCTGCATCGGGTTTCTGGGAGGAGATCGGAGGGAGAGAGAGAGAGGGAGAGAGAGAGGTGGGGTGGGGTGTGGTCTGTGGGCTATGGGCTGTATTTGGAGGTTGCAGGGCAAGCTAGAGAGGGAGAGGGAGAGGGAGGAGGGAGGACCCAGAGGAGGAGGAGGAGGAGGGGATATATCCGATTTAGGAAGGGGGCGAAACGCTGGCTACAGTACAAGGCCATGCCATGCCATGCCATGCCAGTTTGCGCGTTGTTGCATGGGTTCCTAGGGAGGCTCAAAGCTAAGTTAAGTACCGTACGTAGGTACAGTACGTGACGTATTTGGTGGTATCTGAGCGGCGAGGAATATCATCTACTCAGTACTGTACAGTAGTACATGGACGTGCACTTGCACTTGCCATTTGCAAACTCGGAAAGGTAAAGGCTGACAGGGCTGAGAACTCTTACAAACAGAGCATCCATCCCACCGGCTATTCCACGAACCGACAGTCCCTTCTCGGCGGCTAATTGTGAGGCAAAGACCCGGGCGAGACATCAGTGATTCTCGCTATGTGTTTTTGTGTTTATATTTGAGATGGTGGTTGGATCGTTGCACACGCGCGCCAACTCTTCAACCACGCCAAATGCCACGAGCAAAGGTAAAATTCTCCATCTGTGGTGGTGTCTTGCCGATCGATCGATCGATCCGTCAAGGGCGTTAAAGCTGTTGGCCTAGATACGTACAGTACGCGCGCTGCAATCTTGAATTCCAACCTATAGCAACAGCAAATATGAGTCGAGTTGAGTTCTCTCTTCCAAAGGCGGGGCGGGGCGGGGCGGTTAAAGGTTAATCTCAAAGCGAGTCGCCACACGAGTACGGGTCACACGAACTAAACAAGAAGAAGAAGAAGAAGAAGAAGAAGAAGAAGAAGGGCTGTTCTGGAAGACGGACTACTTGATTGAGCGATGACGACAGAGTCGGAAAGCCAAAACTGATGGTTGCGTGCCTTGTTTTGTTAGGATAGCCCACTTGGCCAGCTTTCGGGACATTTTGCAAGTTGCAAGTTGCAGGTGGTCAGTGTGCCAGTGGTCAGTGGTCAGTGTCCGTGTCAGTTCCTCCACCGGGTTGCAGCTTGCAACGAAAGCGGAGCGCGAGCGAGCGAGTGGGCCAGCAAATACTCCGAATTCGAAGTTTAGCAAACTCAGCAAACGCAGAAGGGCCATCCCAATCACATCCCATCCCATCCCGGCTGACGTGAAATGTTGCTCAAGACTGCCAGGGAACCCCTCTCCCCTCCACCTCACTCACACCTTCACCCCCGCCCTTAGCTGAGATTCGGAAGAAGCTGATATTCCTTCGCGCGACACGCTGGACTCGGACAGGAAGCGATGCGCGGGCCACTATTGGCTGCTTGCAGGCATATGGCAATCTCTTCCGAGAGAGCCACGCGCGGTACAGTACAGTACAGGCACGTCTTTTCTTGTTTCGAGTGGTTGGCTTGTTCGAGAGAAGATGTTCTTTTTTTGGGAGGGGAGCGGTTGCGGAAGAGTGAGATCTGCTGAGACGCGGGATGGGATGGGGATGGGGCTTTTTGAACGAGGCGCCCCGCGGGAGACGCGAATGTCAATATTTACTTTCGCGTAAACCGCCCCGAGCTTCTTCCAAGCTGCAGAGCAGAAACAACTCGGAAAATAGATGATCGTGATCGTGATCGTGATTCATGATCATGACCGTGCAATGCGGGATCGTAGATTGGGCAAGATGCTGGCCACTGGTGCGACAGCACTACCAGGCAGAGATCAGACAGACAATGTGAGAGATATGGGCAGAATGGGGAGAGGATTGCCCGTCGGCTGTGCAAGCACCAAGGGAGGGGAAGGGGGAAGGGGAAGGGGAGGATCTTTTTCTCGTGTGCTGCTGCATTATCCGGGGATACAAAGAGAGAAGCAGCAACACACAGACAAGACACCAACCGTCGTGGGGATGAAAGTGTGGCCGGTCATGTCCATGTCAGATATGCGACAAGGCTTGACTGGGGACGAACCGTTTTATGCGTTTTATGCCTCTCTGTGCACGTTTTTCTCTTTTGGTCTATCTGCACAGATCGCGTCATAAATTGCATTGGCACTGTACAAGAAGACATGATACCATTGTCCACTCTATCTTTCTCTCTGAAGCACGCACCAGAGAGATATTCCCTTCTAGAGTACCAGCTTCATCGTGCATGCACCCACGTGCCTGCTCACCTGCTCACCTGCTCACCTGCTCACCCATCCACCTCAAGCCCTCCGCGTAATTGACAGCCCAGGTCAACTTGGACGAGCCAACATTGCAACTCTCACCACAGTATCTCTCTATCGACCTACGACCTGAAGAAAGCTCAGCTCAGCACGGCTCATGTTCTTTTTTCCAATGCAGGTTTTGCATGTCGCCATCCCGGCCAACACTGTCCCACCCTTGTCCAGAACCGACTGAACTGGACAGGCCCGACCACGACAGGACAGGACAGGACAGGACAGGCCCCCAGAGCAACCATCCCCCCCCCCCAGTAGCAAGTCAGCGCTTTCCCAGATTTCGCCCAATCGCCCTGACAACACCACGACTCCACCAACCAGCCCGGTGTCTGAGCCCTCTCAATCCCTTCTTCTACCTCAGCTCGCCCTTTTGCTTGCTCTCTCTCTTCTTTCTTATCCTCTCCTCCTCGTCCTCCCTCCCTCCCCCATCTTGAGCATCGACATCCTCTCTCGTCCAGTTGGACCTTGGGATTTGCACATATTGAAAAGGCCTCCTCCCCGCCTTATCATATGTCAATCCTTCGACCACGGACGATCCCTCTCGACTACTAACCCACAGGATAAGCCAAGCCAAGCCCGGCCTTCGATCATCGTAGCCTCACACTCCGTCGACATCAACAACTCCCAAAAAGACAACGGAGATCGAAGAGAGAGAGAGAGAGAGAGAGAGAGAGAGAGAGAGCCTTCATGTCTTGGACCTGCTAGTAACTCTCCCACATACCCTCACTTCCTCGGGTCCCGGTCTCTTTCTGGGTGGTGCAGCAACGGGCAACTGGATCCTCCAAGTCCTTGTCGTAGTCGTCTTCACACGATTGACCTTCGGTGGGCCGCCCGTCCAAGTCATCAATCGGTATAGTCGATAGCCATTTCCCTGCAGCGGAGAGGACTGTCGGTATACGTTAATTGGCGTGAAACATAAGGGCAGAATTCGGAGGAGCCGTCCTATCACTCTATCGACACATCATTATGGAGGCATCATCACCACTGGCTGCCATGCAGCCTCCTTCCATAATACACGGGTGGGGCCGTAACGATATGTATACTTCGCATCCTCACGCACATCTGGGAGCTCCTGGCTTTGGTCCGGGTGCTTTCGACTTTAGAGATCTGAGCATGAAGCCACCCTCGAAACCGGACTACTTCAATGTAAAACCCGTTCGTGGATCTTCACCCACAGCTAGCCTGGCGGCAGATCTATCCCAGAATTTCCACATTGATATGAGGTACGCAGCGGTTGTCTGTATTTGACTGTTCAGCACACGAGACTAACGGGAGCACAGCCCGCAACTGCCAACTCCCCGTCGATCACTCTTCACCTCGAACCTATTCGGAACAATTGATGGTCGGGGTAAGGTCACACAATGGAAGATCATGGAAGGGATGTTAATAATTCTGCAGAATGCGTTACGACTCCTCCGCTCCCGTCATCTTCCCCCGGGCCGTTGAACGAACGGATGGATATCTCCCCACTGCCACATAAACTGCCATACTTCACTCAGATTGAGGTTGAATCTCCAACGCCAGAATCTACCCCATGTGAAGATGTCATGCCGTCATCGCCGCCACCTCCATTGGAGGCTCCGAGGCCTAAAAATGGGATCGAGTTAGTTTGATTGCACATTCCAACGCCAGCCTTGCTAACCTCTACAGGCGAAGGAAATCTATTTTACTAAGACCCTCCCTGTCAAGAACCAAGGGGTTCTCAACTAGTGCCGTTCCTCGCAATCCCGAGAGTCAGTTGCCACCCTTCCGCTTTGGTGCTGGGAGCAGCAAGCTGTCTACCACAACGTCAATGTCCCTGGGCGAGTGTTTCATGGAATCACCACCCCAAGAACGCCGCCCTCAAACTGCCAATAGTCCGTCGGTGTCTATCATGGGACCTTCACGCCCAGCGAAGCCGTTTGGTAGCATGAACTCGGCCTGCCTGCGAAATGGATCACCCATTGGCAATCACACGAGACGACCTTCCAATCCGTTAATTCGGCCGAGGAAGCAGTTTCGCAGATCCCTGAGCATGTTTGAGCACCCTGGGGACGTCATGAAGAAAGAAGAGCCTATACCAAGCTCTCTGAATACTGTGATGGATGTTGATGAGCTTCACCAACCGACTCTGCCACATTTCTTCCAAGAAGGCAACCCGGATAGTATACCCAGGATCACCAGGGAAACACTATTGGAGGTGCTTGATGGCAGATTCGACTCCAGTTATGATCAGCGTATGGTCATTGATTGCCGCTTCGAGTACGAGTTTGAAGGAGGACACATCAATGGTGCTGTCAATTACAACGACAAGGAGCTGCTTGCCACCCAACTCTTCCATGCAAGTCTTCCTGGAAATACGTTGCTGATCTTTCACTGCGAGTACTCGGCACACCGTGCACCCATCATGGCCCGTCACGTCCGACAAGAGGACCGTGCCAGCAACGCGGAGCACTACCCGAAGCTCACCTACCCAGAGGTCTACATTCTTGACGGCGGATACAGCGGTTTCTTCTCGAACCATCAAGAGCGGTGCTTCCCGCAAAGCTACGTCGAGATGGATGCTAAAGAGCATGCCTTTACCTGCGAGCGGGAGATGGGCAAGCTTCGCCAGAACCGGACCAAGTTAAGTCGAGCGCAGACTTTTGCCTTTGGACAAGGACAGATAGATGACAGCCCGACCGCGCCCAGCCGGTCGAAGACGGGTGGCGATCTCATCATGATGGGAATGAGCTCGTCGCCTATGCTAGACATGTCGCCAATGCTGAATTATGATCGAGGACATACGAGACGCATGGTATCATACTAATAAAACTCTTTGCATTTGTTGCGGCGTTTTTTTGGCATCTTTCCTGGGGGCGTTTGCATCGCATCTGTTTTTGGTTTCTGGCTCCGACACCGACATCTACAGAAGACGGCAGTGTGCTCTCCACCCTTTGAAACTGACCTGTCCTATCCTATCCTATCCTATACTGGCCTCCTCGACAGACTCAACCATCGGCACCTCCTATCAAGACTTTTCCGTCCTTGCCCCCTTCATCTTCGAAATGATAGGCATCATCTCGAAGCAATTTTTTGAATCAGAGGGGCTGTGCTAGGACGTGTGCATATGCATATATTATTTTAGTGTTGGACCCTATTGAAGACGCCCGCCTATTTTGGTACTTCTTTTTGCCTTTTTTGTTAGGTGGCAAGAAAGGAGAGAGAGAGAGGGAAAAACCACACAAAGTGCGTTTTTGCGTTTTAACGTTTGATAGGCCCCAACTGTTCTTCTCCTTATTTTTGTGCCTTGAAACTTTTTTTTCTTTCTTGGATCGGGCATCCTTGGGCATCATCAAATCACTCATTGGCATTGGCATTGCACAGAAAGCAAGAAATTTTTGTTTTCTTTTTCTTCTTCTTCGTCCGTAAAGAGAGACAGAAAGATACATAAAGAAAATACACACACATACATAAAAAAAACCGAGGAGATTTTTTTTGGGGTTGTGAGATGAAATAACAGATTACTTATAGTATGACTGTATAGTGCTATACCGTGAATGTAAAGTGACGTGTTTTAAGGCATGCTTATAGCGAGCGTACCCGTGTGTTTACAACGTAGCGTACTTTGTCGTGCCATACCGTACTGTGTCGTACCGTACTGTGTCGTGTTTATACCCGTACCATGTCGTAATTAACGTAATTAACGTATAGATATGGTATAAATAAAAAGTATAAACAAAAAAGTTAAACTTGGAGATTTTTGGAATTGTATGCCGTAAGTGATTATATATCTCAACACCTGTCTCCGTTTTCGTTTTCGACGTTTAAGCTTTGACTTTTGACTTTTGACTTTTGACTCTTGACTTTTAGAGCGTATTCTGGATTTGGAGCGTATTCTGTATGGATGGATGGATGGGTGGATGGATGGATATGTGTATATGTGTGTATGTGTGTATCTGTATATGTGTATTCGAGTATATATATATATATATATATATTTGTATTTTTGTATTTTGTATATCTACATAGTAACTTTTTTTTAGCGAGTTTGTGAATTTTTGAAAGTTTTTTTGAGAACTTCCAAGGAAAAGAGAATCGGAGAAGAGGGGAGAGAGAGAAAGAAAGAGGTTGTGGGGTAGTAATAGCTTTTTGATAACCTATCCTACTTTTACCGCCCTATACTATTTTGCTCAGCCTGTTACAAACCATCTCTACTATCTATGACGTGATTGTTATTTTGGTGGGAGAAGGGGTCTTTGTTTTCTTTTTTCGTATTTTCTTGCCTTGCCCTGAATGGCTGAATAGGCTGGATAGGCTGGATAGGCTGGATAGCGGGATAACTTGCCCTATTGCTCATGCGCCATGCTCATCGCCTGTCCTTTATTTCGCTGGCTAGTAGGTGGGTGAGGTGGCTGGCTGGCTGGGTGGCTGGCTATTAGAAAGACCGGTTCTTGAGTTTTGAGATGAGCCTGAGGGGAGGGGAGGTGTGACGTGGTGTGGTATGGTGTGGTGATACTTAGGCACGCCTTTCTCCAGAAACATAGAAAAGATATTTTCTTCAAGAGGGGATGAGTGAGGGAGAGGGGAGAGGATTCGAGGTTAGGAAGGAAAGATAAAAGACACAAATAAAAGAAACAGAGAAGAAAAAGGGACCGGAAAGTGGAAATTATGAGATCTAAGGGACACAGAAAGAAAAAACCGAGGTATTTGCTAGGGAATATAGAAGTTTCGAAATGAAGGATTGCAAGAACGTAAACAATTAAGATATCGGGGGATTTAAAGATTGGATGGATGCTAACATGGGAAGAAAGGAATGGGAACTGGCGCAAACGGGAAAGCATGAAATTTATTATAGCTGGGCAGTGTGAGAGATGGGGGTGGGGGGGGGGGGGGGGGGGGGGGGGGGGGGGGGGGGTGCCCGTTATGAAATAAGAAAGTATGAAAGGTGTTGAGTAGAGACTTTTCTGGGGTTGGGAAGTTGGGGGAATAGAGAAAAGTAGGATGCTGGGAGAGGAGTAGGAGATAGGAGGTGAGGAGATTATAAATTGGGAATTGGGAATGGAGAGTTGGGAAGATTTGGAATTGGAAATGATATTGGCTATAGGTTGTAGGCCCACAGAGAGAGAGAGATAGGATACTACGGCATCATGTGTTGAACAAAGGAGATTAGTAGCTAGAGAGCATACGGTACAATCCAATATAACTCGGACGTAGGAAAATCTATTTTTGTTAAACTGTGCTCATTGCAGCACCACAATAATGATCTCACAGATAAATTGCAAGAGTTCCCCATTTGCATATGACTGCATGAAAAAATTCCAAAGATATAACAAGCTATCTTACTGCAACCTCGATTCTCTTGATTTGCTCCTGATACCGCAGAAGTGCTCGGACAGAATAGGAAAGGAGGCACGAGACCTAATCGGACCAATCAGATTTTTGCGATGATGATGTCCTGCCCAATAAGGGCCTGACAGCAGGATCTACTTTTGTTTTTCCATCCATATTGATTTTACCCCTCTCTCAATTCCATCGCAAAAAATCCCATCTTTTGATATCCGCAGCAATATTTCTTTTAGCGTCAAGGGCCAGAGAAGTGTTCAGAACTAAGACTAAGGTTACAGCATTTGACTGTGACGTCGATTTCGGGGACTTAAAGGTTAAACTTCAAGCGCCAGGCCCCGGCTGCTAGCTTGGCGTACTTCCCAACTTTGCCATCTCCATCTTGCCATCTTTGCCAGCTTCTCGAACTCTTCCACCAAGACAGATTGGATATAGCTTCATATGTATCTACATTGCTAACAATCATCGATTGAGCGTGTTCAGACCATCACGCATCTCATTGTCCCAACCAATCGTGACCCCCAATGTCAAGCTCGGCGCGACCTCCTCCTCGGCTCACGCCCCTCGATGAACAGCCACCTCAACGGCCTGAGCCAACGGCAGTCCAACATGCTGATCCATCCAAGAAGAAGCGAAATCATCGAGGTGGAAGGAAGAAGAAGCGCGTACGCAAGCAGAGCTTTGCAGGTACGGAGACGACAGATGGGAGGAGAGATGAAGAGGACGTGCGGGATAGCTTCTATAGGATGCGGGGAGGGAGGAACCTGAGCAATACTAGCATCGAGAGCCAAGCGCTTTTGGATCACAGGTTAGTTCTGCCCTTTTTGGATATGAGATTCACAAGAGCAGTTTGCTCACTACAACAGGGAACAATCAAGTATACGCCCGCGTCGCCAGTCCGTCTTTGGCAATCCCATGTTCGATAGGCCGCCTTATGGAGGCACCCCATACCGTTCCACCGAGAGCGTGAATCGACGCTCTCGAGGTGCGAGGAATGATGATGCTGGTGAGGATGAGGAAGATGATATAGTGGATGAGCGCGCACCGCTCATCTCGTCCTCCTCGCGGTCTAAATCTTCGGGTGCGGTACTGGCCGGGGCATTTGGATATGATGCGACAAGGAAACGTTCGGCTAGTAAATCGTCTTCGCACAGCAAGAGGAAGTCAATCTTCGACAGACCTAATTCTGGATATCAACAGACTGAGGAGTATCATGTCAATTACCCGCCTTCGATGCCGGGTAGTCCAACCCTGGGGCCTTCATCTGGGAATAGGGATATGAGTTTTGGAGACATGATGGTTAGAGATGACTTCACTCCAGCTAGGGCTTCTCCAAGAGGGCTTGGAGATGAGGAGGCAGTTGAGGGTTCCTTGCCAGGGTCTCCAAGAAGAGATTTTGCCTACGAGGGACGCAGACACACGATTGCGCTACAGGCCGAAGAAGATGTATGTTTCCCTATTGAGGGCATGTCAGAGCTCGCAGAGGACGACATGCCGCAGCGAGAAGGCGTGCCGTATCGACGTGGTCCGAGGAGAAGAAGGGACAAGTGGCCTGATCTTGCAATGCTCGATGAGTGGAGCAGGATTGAGAAGGAAGGGAGGAGTGATGTGCGTAGGGTCAAGACGCTCACGGAGCCGCAGCTTGTCAATGGTCGCTTGAGGCCAGTCCATAAGCATTGGCATCGTGCTGAGGATGATGCGCCGTACCGGTTCACGTATTTCAACGAGGAGTTCCCAAGTACGATTCACAGTCAGACGATCTCAGAGCTTGTGCAGCCGGGAGGGAACTTTAGAGAGCTTTTCATTCCGGATCCACCTGAGCTGAGTGATAGCTCGGAATCGGAAGATGAGGAGCCGCAGTTCCGTGATGATACGTTCTCGAGGCATGTCGGGGGACAGAACGGAGAGTCGAGAGTGCCGACTCGTCAGGGATCATTGATAGAACAGCCGGTCAGACCAGAGTCGAGACGGGAGGGTGGTTCCATTCGTGGCGGCTCGGTTCGTGGTGGTTCGGTCGCTGGGACGGAGAAGGAAAATTCTGGAGCAGCCACTCCCAACGGACAGAATAAATCACCCGCCGCGATCAAGTCGCCGAGCATGAAGCCGGTTGAAAAACCCAAGCGGTACGGCGATCGTCCGACCTGGTGGCTTGACGTTCTCTCTCCCACAGATGCCGAGATGAAGATCATCTCCAAGACATTCGGCATACATCCATTGACTGCAGAAGATATTATGATGCAGGAGGCTCGTGAGAAGGTCGAGCTCTTCCGCAACTACTACTTCGTCAACTATCGCTCCTTCGAGCAAGATATGAATAACGAAGACTTCCTCGAGCCAGTCAACATGTATGTCGTCGTCTTTCGCGAGGGCGTCATCTCTTTCCACTTCTCCCTCACGCCACATCCTGCCAATGTCCGCCGTCGCATCCGCCAACTAAAGGACTACCTGATATTGTCGTCAGACTGGATCTCCTATGCCATCATTGACGATATCACTGACGTCTTTGCACCATTGATTCAAAATATCGAGGACGAAGTGGACGATATCGATGACGCGATTTTGAAGTTGCATTCCCCCGGCGATGCGGATGAGAGATCTCCAAAGGATAATGAGAAACGCTCCGAGGCTGGAGACGGTACGTCAGGCGAGTCAGGCGGAGATATGTTGAGGCGGGTAGGTGATTGTAGGAAGAAGGTGATGGGACTGTACAGGTTACTTGGAAATAAGGCAGACGTCATCAAGGGGTTTGCGAAGCGGTGTAATGAGCATTGGGAGGTGGCGCCAAGGAGCGAGATAGGTCTGTATTTGGGGGATATCCAAGACCATATCGTTACCATGACGGGCAATCTGAGTCATTATGAGAAGTATGTTCTTCCCACCCCCTTGTCTCCTCTTCCTCCTCAACGGGAGCTTTGTGCTGACAAGAGATAAACAATTAGGATCCTTGCTAGGAGTCATGGGAATTACCTTGCACAGATCAACATCCGCATGAACGAGCGGCAGGAGCAGACTGCCGATGTCCTGGGCAAGCTCACTGTCCTAGGTACCATTGTGCTACCTATGAACATCATCACCGGTCTTTGGGGTATGAATGTGTGGGTGCCGGGGCAGGAGTATGAGGGTGACTTGACGTGGTTCTGGTGCTTGACCGCAGGACTGCTTGTCTTCGGTGCGAGCTGCTTCTTCGCCGCCAGGATATTGTATAGGATTGTCTAAGGCGACGTTTTATTCTGGACGAGATTGAGATGGTTGAATTCTATGAGAAGGATGCAGAGAAGTTAGATGTGGGCACGATGGAGGTTTGCAGGGAAGTGTTGATATACTGAGGGATGTATCGGGTACCGAGTATATACACATGAGCTGGGGAATAGCATGGCGCTCAAAGGTGCAGCAAAATCTGGAATGTGGCACAGCATACGAGTTGTATATAGGTTACGAGATGAGACTGAATAATCAAATTGAAATTCTGCTTGTGTTGCAGTGTTGTGCGATTTCAATGAGGGTAGAAGCTTTGTGGAGTAACTTCAGGGAAGGAGCGGGGCTCATAGAGGGTCAACGGGTGCTCCCGCCCGCAAGCCAGATATGGTTCCCCAGACAAACATCTATGGTATCTATCATACAATGATATTTGAAAGCATCCACCTATTCTTATCTCCCTTCACATAATGAGTGAAGAATGGAAATCAAACCACGTGCTTGGCCCCCAACCGGGGGAATATCGGTGCCACGCAAGAACGCCTCGTGCGGCTGACCTAGGCTCAGGGTCCCTAACTCCGCAATGAGGCTTGAGATCTGAACATCTTGGTTGAAGCTTTCTCCTTCAAGTCTCTGGTCGCTCGTTATGCCTTAGACCTCTCCGCTAAAGCAGCCGATCAAATCTTGGATCAATGCCCAGCTAATGTCCGTTCTCGAGAAGCATCACGGAATCATCACGTGAGTGGGGAGATGCTCTACAGCCTTGTGGGAGGAGACGGACCAGAGATCTTGCGGTTTGATGAGCTGCCGGCTCTGAGTCGCTAGGACCTGGAAATGGCCGACCCATTCTCAATTGCAACGGGGGTTGTTGCACTCCTGGGAACCTGTGTCAAAGTCGGCACCGCACTCAAGGACTTCTACGATGCCTCTGCCGTTGCGGACGTCAAAGTGAGAGGACTACTCACCGACGTCGAGAGCTTTGCTCAGGTGCTACGCTTGATGAAGGATACTTTGGAGCAAGACCAGATCAAAACATCCCTGCAGGCTACCGGCCATATTGGAAGTCACTGGACGAATCTCTCGACGTCTCTCAAAGATGGACAGAATACCTTGACGCACCTCAAGGGTGTCTTGGAGAAAGTCAACAAAAGTGTCAGTGTGCTTGATGGGCCCCGGAAGCATCTTCGATTGAAAAGTGCCTCGGAGGAAATTGGGGTATTCCAGCAGCAGATCCGCTCATATCGAGATACTATCCAGTTGTCTCTGCAGACAGTGATATTGTAGGTTGCTAAAAAGAGAAAGTGGTTTGCGAAAAGAGTAACATGACAATTGACATTATAATAGGTGGAATCAAGTCACGATTCGGGAGTCTGCGGACAAGATATTGCCCAACCTGGATGACTTGCATCAAGCTATTCGTCAAATAGCTTTTGACATCAGTGCTCGCATCAGTGCATTACAGAGCGTTGTCGAGAGCAACAAACAGTCCAACAGCGAGTCTACCCCAGAATCGAATGATGAAGCAGAGTCTAGTGAGAGTCAACTTCGTACCCTGGAAAATCTGAGGAACTGCTGCCAATCTGCTGCCAGTGTGGTATCCTCTGCTTCGACAACCTTAGGCGTTGAAGCCAACGACTCATTTTCTAACAAATATGGATCTGAGTTTGGAGATGTGTTTCCTTCTCAGCCAGGCGAGACAATGCTCAGATGGATATCCTCAAACACCGTATATGAATTTGAGGAGCACGATGCGGATCCCAACACCGAGTCTAGCCGTGGGAGGAAAGCATCTGATGACATCCCACCTACGATAGAGGAATCCGGTTCAGAACAGTCAGATTCAGACAATGATCTGGAAGTGGAGATCATCCAAGCTTTGGTCAAGAAAGGGAAAGAGAAGTTCGAAGAAAAAGACTACGCCGGTGCTGAGAGACTCTTTCGCAACTGCTTAACTCGGAGTGCCTCGAGTGGATCGCTCGTCTCCTTCCATCGTGCGCCGAAATCGAAGTCGGAGATCATCACTTTGCTACTGAATACGTACCTTGCTCTGGAGAAGTGGGACGAAGCACATACTCTTCTACTGGAGAAAATTGCACAAGGGTCTCGCGATACATCTGGTGAAAGCGGTGGCATACTATGCGATACTCTCACTTTGGTAGATGTGCTCATGAAGCGGAAGTCCTATGCCGAGGCTCTTTTATACGGTAGACGTGCCCTCAAAGGGTATAGGAAACTGGGTTCAAAGGGCATTGCTGGTGTTGAGAAGTCGCTCGGGCTGCTTGTGGACGTCTGTCACGCGGATGGGAATCTGGCTGATGAAGAAGATGCTTATGCAGCAATCTTGTCAGATCATTTGCAGAAAAATCCACCAGATCAACTGGCAGCCAACTCGTCACCCGGGAAGGATAGTAAGATAGGTGACACTGGACAGGATGAGGCGAAGCAATCACCCTCAGTAGCTTTTATGAAAGGGAATGAAGGCGCCATTGTCACCTCCCGGAATCCACTATCTCTACAAGACGAAAATGCAGAGGTTTCCGATCATGATGTTTTTGGGAAGCAACTTGCGGATTCATTGGATGATATATTCAAGAAAGATAAGAACAACGAAAACTCGCTGCCCGCAGAAGTGGGTGTCAATTCGAGGAGAGGCGATACGTCCTCAAGCGGAAATGCAGGCGACCTTTGGTCCAATGCAACATTTGACGCTTTAATTGACAGACGACAGCTAAGATCGGATGACCCCCCTTGGGGAACTTTAACGACAGAGGCTCCTGAAAGCCTTCATAGAAGCAATGCATTCTCTTCGAAAAGTGCGTCCGATCTAACCCCCGTAAAGCACATTCCATCTCCTCCAGGAAAGCTTCGAACGCCTCTGGTGGCTAGTTCAAACGTTGTCCCTACTGTACTTGATTTTCAGGATTTAACGGAAGCGGCCACAAATTCAAATTCATATAATGCCATGCAGCATGCTTCGTCTAAGGGTGTTGGCATTCCATCCGAAACGGTGGGCTCGGCAGGTGACGAGCCCTTCACCGTCTCACCCCTGACGCACAGTCCGGTGTCGTCAGTGTCGCTCGCTGATGATACTGGGAATGAGGTACCAGTGGATCTTTCTACCCTTACTGGCCACTCATTAGCCTCCAACAAGTCCGCCGGGGTGGAGTATAATCCTCCTGCACATTCTTCCCCTTCGAATGATTCACAGGAGAGTAACAGACTCTCTGATATCTTTCAACGATCGAAGTCGGCCTTGGCGCCCAGGAAAGTACCAGCCAGGAATTTAAACTCTCCATACAAGAGAAAGATAGTTATTGTAGGTGATGGAGCTGTCGGGAAGACCTGCCTCTATATGTAAGTACCATTGTGGCCGTTTGCCACAAAGCCTCTCATATTGACATGTGCTACCAAATCAGTGTATTCGCGAAAGGTATAGTGGGTGCATATCCGGAAGTAGGTAATCCCCGAATCGTGATTCTGCAAAAGTTTTAGCTAATACTCAATCAGGTTTATATACCAACAGTTTTCGAGAACTACTTTGTTGAGGTCGAAGTGGATGGTATTCATATGGAGTGAGTATGATCATATCCCAGCAGCTCCATTCATTCCGCACCGTTGCTTCGTGCTAGCGATATTCGCTTGGCTTGCATCTAGAGAACGCTTCGCGCGTCTTGTGTCGTGGCTGCACCATCTATACCATGACGTCGAAGAACTCAGAGCTAAGATTCCGACAAAATAGGCTTGCACTATGGGATGAAGGTCACGATCGCTTGCGACCCCTCTCCTACTTTGCCGCGAATTTGTTCATGATCTGTTTTGCGATCGACTCCCACAGTTCTCTTCAAAGTATTAAAGCAAAGGTGAGTTCACTGGATCTATCCCTACTGGCGTGACTAATAGAACGGGAATAGTGGCAAGCTGAGGTCAACCACTTTCGTGGCGATACCCCATTCATCCTTGTCGGAACGAAGAAGGATCTCCGATACGACACGAGAACAATCGAGGAGCTCCAAAAAATAGGAGAGAAGCCTGTGACAGTTAAAGAAGTAATGCCCTGATCCATAGAATCTGTGTTATAATCTGTCTGATTAGTATATAGGGGCAAGCAATGGCCAGCTTGATTGGTGCTATGAAGTATGTCGAGTGTTCTGCCAAGACTGGGGAAGGCGTTAGAGATACCTTTGAAGTTGCTTCCAGAATCATCCTGTCAAAGGATAAAGGGAAGAAAGATAGGAGAACAGGTGGTATTAGACGCATGTTTGGACGATGAAAGAGAATGTCTCAAATGAAGGCAGGGTGAAAGACGAGGACAATTCAAGAGCAGCTGGTTCAAACTTATTCGCCAGGCGTGGAGCTTGATGCGAATCTCAGAAAGGCGAGGTGGGTGATTGCCGTCACCTTCGGCATGCGACATGACTTGGAGCACCTGTCGGTGACCTCTTGCAGATCATTTGCAGCGACTGTGGTTGATCGAGCGCGGGTGACGAGCAGGGCGGACGGGATATCGTTTCCTCGTCCGACTTGCGCAGGCAATAAACACTGAAGATTAATATCTTCGAGTCATAATCTACAACTATTTGTACATACAAGTGAGATTTCATATATGAGATGGTTAGATCTATGGATCATGTACTCAAAAAAATCTGCCTGAGAAGGCTCTCTTCAGATAACAGCTGACTCGAAGAGTAAAATCGGCTTGTTTACATCACTTTCCTATGTCTACAGAGTCCGCGAGGCGAGTCTATGCAGCTTGATTCTTACGAGATCAAAGATCACTTTGCAGAACGATTCATCAAGCTTTGATAGTCAAGTTGAGATCCTTACCGTAGGATTGTGTAAGCTGTTCGTAGAAGATCAATGCAGGCGATGATTACGATGCGCAGGCGACTGCGCCTCCTTCTAAATACCACTCCATCATCAGGCAGACTCAAAGTCGCCAGTCAGACAAGGCTGTGCAACAGTTGGAATCCTGTCATAAAGAAACAACACCATCCATAACAATCTTGATATTCTGTCTGTCACTCAAACTCTTAGGGTCCGAATCTCAAGCAACAGATTTGCCTATAAAGAGGACGAAAGCAATATGTCTGACTCCAACACGACACCCCAATCCTCCACTTCGGGTCTCAAACCTCTTGATTCTCCATCTTCTTCAAAGCCTTCCAAAGCAAATAAACGTTCTCTAGGCGAGAGAATTCTATCCGCGATATTCGATGGGCCCTCGGGCACCAGATCGTCTAAACTCGCTCGCGACCTAAGAGAGAAAGAAGCGCAAGATAAGGTGGACACCCCGAGAACGGAGAAAGAGGAGAAAGAGCGCCAGGCCAGACTCCAACAGAGGCGGGACATAATTGGCGGTGGGGATGGTGTAGGGACGAATGACATGCAGAAACAGGGATGGGGCGGAGCGGCGTTGGGCTCAGGTCTATACTGAAATGCTTTGTTGCTTTGGGGAGTTGAACTGCGGATCGGGCAGAATTATTTGTATTCGGTTTAGTTCGCGAATCTGATGGTTTACCGCTTGGTCTGTCATGCTACATGGAATCTCACTACATAAGTTCAAGTAGCTGACGCCGCCCTTGCATGGGGTGTATCAAGGCAAGGCTCGGGTTAGACACTAGGCATGGGACCTTTTCTTCGGTCAACTGAAAGGGTTTGGTACTACACATATACAGAAAATTCATGTGTAGGCACTTATGGCTGTCAGCCAATACGTACAAGATGCAGATGCAGATATGTAGAGGCGAGGATGAAAGCTCGTCATGTGAAATGACAATGCGGATTTCTCACGTGCTGTATTCATATCCTTATGAGGATGGAACCTCGCATCATATTATCGAGCAAAAGTCGCTCACCAGAGAATAGAGATTGCATTAAGGCACTGATATGCTTTACTGCTATTACCCTTTTCTTGCGGAACTCATGATATCAGCATGTGATAATCTGTACTAAAACTGCACATCTTAGATTCCTGTCGTGCACATTACAATGTTGCAAGTTCAACATGGTCTGGGTGAGAGTGGTGTCTGGGCATTGCGGCGTGAGAGACTCAGCTGGTATTTGTCTACCAAGTTGCCCGTGAGATGAGATGCGCTGGCGTGGGGGAGCCTAAACTTGCATTTGCCTCAACAAAGCGTCAGCGAAAATCGATCCGCTGAACACATGGCTTCCTTGAGCTTTTCTCCAACTTAAAACATTAGAACTAATTTTCAAGGATGAGAAGAATTTCCTGGGGGCCTTTTGAAGGCTGCGTATCCTTGAGGATCTTCTGCTCAACGGGAATAGTCTGCAAAAGTTCCCGCAGGTATCCTCCGTGACTGGGAAATGCGACTCATTTGCGTAAGGCTGTGCTTCCATGCTTCTGAGTGGTGAGCAAAAATCCCATGCATGATGTCGGCTATGAGGACGTGCAAAAGTTCCGACCAGCAAGGCACGAGCGAGCCCCATTGACACGAGGCAGCGCCCGTTGAGTTAAATGGCACGGCCTTCCACAAAAGCGTCAAATGAAGAAACAGCTCGGAATGGGTGACTTTACCTCTATTCATTCAATTACGTACTTGCGCCGGATGTTATAAGCCCGAGACTCAGGCTGCTACCTACGAAATCGAACTATGGATTGGGCCTCTTGCGAGCAGGATGTGGCCCGTTTATATGTGGATGAGGCTAAAACCATACACGAAACGCTCGAATATTTGCGCCACAAACATGGCATAAGAGTTACTTAAGTTTGACACGATCATTGCTTAACGGGTTGTCACTAACATTGGAGTAGGCTCAAGCAGTTTAAGTCAAAGTTTGGAGGCCTGAAGAACCTGCGCGCCAATGAATGGAAGGTGGTAGTTAGGAAAATCCGTGAACGACAAGATCAGGGCAAAGCATCCGACATCTACCTGAACGGCCGAAAACTGAGCTCCAAACGGGTCATGAGGGAGATTCGGCGATATTCTAAGGCCTGCAACAACGAGCATCTTGCCGAGAACGGCACATCAATAGGTCTGCGATATTCAAACCCCCGTTCTGAGTTCTTACCATGCTCACAGTAGTCCAGATCTTGGGATCGACTCGCCCACTTCACACCGCATAGAAATTCGCACTCCAGCTTCATCAAAAGCTAATTCTCCCTTACAGAGGACTCTCGATGTTTCACAAAGCCTTATCAGAAGCTCAGAAGCTCGGCCAAGTCAAGGTGTAGATTCATTCCCTGACATAGCAGACATTGGGATCGTAGCTATTCCAGACATCAATCTAGACTTCATAGACTTCGACTTCAGCACTCCCCAGTTCAACTTCCCCGACCTTCCATGCCTCATCGATCCAGACCACCACTCTGGCTCATTGTCTCATTCCTCATCCTCGACTCAGGCAAATGCCACCAAATTTGTGCCGCCATACCATTCTCAGCCAAAAATGTCTTCCCAAAACCAACTTGCTTTCAACTCTGATTCCTACCCCGCCTTTGTCTCTCCTCTGGCACTGTGCGGCGCTTCTAATTGGCAGAGTTCACCATTGGCATTCTTCTGGGACTTTCCAGGTATTTGTTACTTCTCACTATGATCCAATTATCCCAGCTCACAAGCAAGTAGAAATCTCCTCATTCATCCAGGTAGTAAAAACCACCAGCTCACTTGATGTCCAGAACGACCGGTGTATTGTGAGTAGGGATCAAGAATACCAGAGAGTGCCATATTCAGCCAACGGATGGGTCTTTTCACACTTGTTTGGCGTGGACCACAGACTGGAGACCCTGCAGAATGCTGCGAACTTCGTTGAAAAGCTGCTGCGTGGCATTCTGCCCACGGCAGATGGGGACACTTATGCTCTGTTCAATATCACGAACGAACAATCGCTTCATCAGATTTTTGCTGTCGTTGCATACCTTGCATCTAACAACATGCTCAAAGAACATCAAGTAGAGAACTTCCTTAACTGGCTGTCTACTACCCCTTTTATCGTGCAGCTCTCGAGATTTCTGCAGATGGAATCAATTAACGTATATGCCTTCAAAACATCACTTTTACGAGCAGCGGCTTCTAGATTATCTTCTTGCGCAGAGCAACACCCAGAAGCCTTCGGTCTCCTCCTTTCTATAGATTACAATATTTGTTCAAGTCGTCTCGGAGGGGAACTACTACACGAAGTTGTATGTGACAACAGGTTAGATGACGCCAAGCTTTTGATATCTCACGGCGCTGATATCAACTTCGTTAAAAGGTTCATATGGCGTGGTAGAGGCTTGGTGACCCCTCTTTGTGTTGCTATTATTACCAATAGCAACCGTGTGGCCAAATACCTTATCGATGCTGGTTGTGATGTCAACAAGCGATTCAAGTATGTATCCCCAAATGCTGAACGCACAGCCCTCACGGTAGCTATCGAAAAGGATAAATTCGACCTGGTAAAGGACCTGCTTGAAGCTGGTGCTAGAATGGATGATGATCTGCGTATCAATGAATACAGTATTGTGGAGTTCGCGAAGATGAATTCACCGAATATCTACAAGCTACTGCAAGACAAATTGGGTTCAGAAAATTTGCCACTGATCTTCCAATTGATTCAAGAGGCGGAGAAGGGTAACCGTCAGCTTTCGCAATTCCTGCTCGAGCATGATAGTCTGCATAAGGAGATTCTCGAGTACGCTCTACACCAAGCAGTCAAAGTGGGAAGTCGTGGTGCCGTAAGGACATTATTGCAGCGAGGAATCGACCCTGATTCCCGACAGTCTTCATCCAAAAGCTGTGCCGTTGTGAATACTCTGCCGATACTGCTGGTATTTGCCCTTCCCCTAGATATAGCTGTGGACATTTTCTACCTCCTGACGAAAGCTGGGGCTAAGATCGATGAGGACAATCTCATTCGAATTTACCATTTGGCAATCGAAAAGGGACAATACGGTATCCTCAACATCCTTGCCCAGGAAAGATACAACATGTCATTATTTGGCCCATCTCTCTTGGAAACCACCGCTACTCGTTGCAATATCTCTAGATGCGGCTTTTTGCTGGATATCGGCGCCCCAATCAATTGCTACGGAGAGAACGGCAGAACCTCTCTCCAGGTGGCGGCAAAGAGCGGCCATCTTCCACTTGTGCAATATCTCGTAGATAGAGGTGGTGATATTAATCTCCCTGCAAGCGCTAATGGTGGTTTAACAGCACTTCAAGGTGCCGCCCGTTTTGGTCATACGGAGGTGGTAGACTATCTGATTGATAATGGAGCCGACGTGCGAGTGGCTCCTGCAAAGCACAACGGTCTCACTATCTTAGAAGCGGCAGCTGCGGCAGAATACAGAAAGATACCAAACAGCCCCCCCGAGTATGATGAGGAGAGAGAAAGGGAAGTAGTATCTACATTCAAGCGTCTGCTGGCTCTTGGAGCATCAATAAATCGGATCAATGGGGCTTGCAGCACTGTTCTGCACAGTTTGCTTCGTAGAAAACGGTTGGAATGCGTAAAGCTTGTGCTAAAGGCTGGAGTGCAAATCGAGGATCGACAAACTTATCGTCCGATGAGTACTCCGCTTCAGGTGGCCATGGATGGGGGCAATATGGAAGCGATACAGCTTCTTCTTGAATGTGGCGCCCACATCAACGCTCCTGCTGGTGCTGAATTTGGACGTACTGCCTTGCAAGCAGCTACGTCGAGCGAAGAACCTGATTTGGACATAATTCGTCTACTTCTGAATTTGGGCGCAGAGGTCAATGCGCCGCCTGCAATGAGAGGAGGAATCACAGCTTTACAAGGCGCGGCAATTCGAGGAGATTTCCCGATCATTAGGCTCTTGGTTGGGTATGGGGCTAATGTCAACGCAGCTCCAGCACTGAAAGAAGGACGGACAGCGGTCGAAGGCGCTGCTGAGCATGGGAGACTAGACACGGTACGGCTTCTGCTCAATCTTGGCGCGAAGCCCGACCCGATCTTTGGCTTTGCTAGAGCAATCGAGCTCGCCGAGCATAATGGATATTTAGCGCTTGCAGATCTACTTCGAAATCACGAAATTGCTATAGGAAATGCGACACATAATTGGATCTCTGGCCATATCTAGAAAGTGCAGCTGAAGACGTATAATGAAGGCTTCAAGAATTATATAGGAGTTTACTAGGTCTGTTACTATAGATTTCAGGTGAAGGAGCACTATTTATTGAGCCTCATATCCATCAGTTGTTACCCCTTGACAGAAAAAGATACCTGGAGGAATTGGCAGCAATCAACATGCTTAAACAAAAATTAACAGAATCTAGAAATCACTTGACCGGTTACTTGGTTCATCTGGGCTGCTCAGCCTCAGTTGTGGTGATGTGAACAATTTTCGTGAAAGGCATAGACTGTCTGACCCAAAAAATACATATGTATCGATATGATGATACATGGACATCACAACTATTAGCAAAGCATAGAGTAAAGAAATGCAAATAACCAAGCTGCGATATTCTGTGGCCCGAAACGAACTGTTGAAAAGAAGCATGGCTGTCGTCCCTAGTGTTTGAAGTTCGAAGTTCGCTCAAGTCAGAAATTAGCGTGCCTGCACCTCTGACTTGGTTTTTGGTTGTCAGAAATTCGTGAGTCCGGGTCCGGCACTCCAATTGCTCATTTAAGACTCCAGGCTACGGAAACTGATTTGCTAGTATTACGAAAGCAAGGTTTTCATGGCAGTCGTATTCGATGGATGATTTCTAATAGCAGGCCGCATTACCGGGCGGGTTAAAGTTAGGGGCTTTGGTGTGCTTTGGGGGTATCATGCCGACGCTCTCGAACCTAGCCGCGGTTGGAAGAGTTCATTTTACGTGAAAGGATAATGGACCTTTGAATCCTATATATATTGGCATGATCTGGATCTAGAAGCTCTTCCTACCAACAGAATCCTTATACAAAGACAAATCTGAGAGAACAAAACGCTTTTGAACGTATTATCACTTCATCTTATGCCCCACATGGCTGAAGCTGCTGAGTACATCATTGTGATCCAGTACAAGTCATGAAACTAATATATGCCTTCCCAGAGTACTAGAACGTGTATTGAGCACCGAGGAGGTGTACAGAGACGTGCTTAGCCGCGAAGGCGTTCCGCATGATGTCGAAGAACTTGACGGTTACAGCATCCTCTGGTTAGGGTCTCGTGGCGCAAAATCAGTGATCCTATACATGCACGGTAAGCCTATAATCACACTTTGTTGGAAGATCTTTCGATTGATTCGATGAGCAGGTGGTGGATTCGCGACCCCTGCTTGGGAAGGACACATCGAGTTCCTTCTCAATGGTCGTAGGATAATGGCAGCGAACGGCCAAGATGTCTCAATTGCTTTCTTGGCTTACGGTTAGAATGACCTTCACACATACCGTAACTCTTTTCTCACCCAAGATTCTCAGGCCTGGCTCCAGAAACACCATTTCCAGGTCAAATCCGTCAGGGAGTATCGGCTGTCCACCATCTCCTAACGTCTCGACCAGCGGAAAAGGTACACTTAGCCCGCAATCACTCAAAGGTCAGAAGCTGATGCTGTTTTCCCTGTTAAGATAAGCCTGTCCGGAGACTCAGCTGGAGCTGCCTTAGCTGCTATACTTCTCCTGCATAAACACCATCCGCATCCCCTCGTCCCACCTCTCTCCTTTGGCTCCCCTTCCTCTCGATTCAATGAAGCCTTCTTGGTCTCTCTTGCATCTTGTCTCATCACTTCCGCCCCTTCAATGACGGACAATGCAGAGAAGGATTTTGTGCCTCATGACATGCTCAAAGCCATAACTAAAATACTGGACGAAAGTAAGGAGGCTGGAGTTGAGATTGTGAGTCCCTGGCACTTGCCTGTCACGGCCGACGAAGACTGGTGGAAGGGCTTGCCTGTGGGCAAGATTACACTTACAGCCGGGGATAATGAGTTGTGGCGAGATGATATATTGACTGTTGGAGAAAGAGTTAAGGTTAGTAGAAAAGCTAAAATGATCCTGAGTGCGACAAGGCCAATGAGCTGACTATCATATGCAGAAGTATCATGATCGTGAGGTCGTTGTTCACTGTGGGAAAGGAGAAGTTCATGTTGCGCCGATATTCGATCTCAGGACGGGAGAGGAGGAGAAATCAAGCGCAAAACTTTGGAAGAAATGGTTCCAAGACTTTGAAGCTTGATGAATGATTTGGTAAAAGATGAATATAGAGATATTGAATTGCCAATCCCACAAGAAATATGAAACTTAAGTAGCACCAAACTTGGTTTATATATTCTATCTATACACTAGGTGACCTGGATCTTCGTGTGGTCTTGTCAATCCCACTTGTCTTGTCGTGCGATATGGCGATACAGATATTGCTAGGTTGTGCGTCACTTTAAATTTGGGTGAAGCTAGTATCATAGATGACTTGTGACAAAGGTATCTATCATGTGGTCGAGATGTACTACAATTATTATCTTGTGCGGTGAGAAATAGCGAGCCCATTTCTAGCAGAGTTTGGAATAGTCACGTTTTGTAGGAGATTTCAGACGGCATCTAAAGCGCAACACGCATTGCGGTGGCTTGTGTGTCTGTGTGTCATTATACAGATATTAATTTTCGTTATACATATCATCATGGTCAGGACTATAGCTACTCTCGAACGCATCATGCCGAGCTCTTTTGGGAGGCGGCTGTCCAGGCATAGAGGACCGATCATCACTCTCTAGAAATCCCTGTGGTCCCCACCGCAGCTGAAATTTCCTCAGCATCTCTGGCGCAATCTCGAACAACTGGATCTTTCCAGCAGCGACATCCTCAAAATCTTTTGTTGTTGCTTGGGGCCGCCTACTTGCCACGTTCTTTGCATTCTCCAATCGCTGTACGACGGCGCAATTGATGTATCGTACAGTCTCTTCAAACGAGGTAGTCTTGGACACAACTGCCCGGACGGCTCCGAGAAAGGTGGAAGTATGCTCCTCCCGCCAGACCCATTCTCGTGCATCCGCTGATGTCCAAGTCCGGAGTATATTAGACCTAGCCTCTGAAAGCCTGTCTCGCTTGGGGAGATCGGATGACCGACTATCGACCCGGATTGTACGTGGTGGGATGGTATCGTCATCGGAAGATAGCTCCACGGAAGAGTACCGCTCTCGTTTAAACATGTTCGGAACATACTTCTTGCCCATGACTGAATGCGATTCATCTGTCCTCTCGCGTTTGCGTGACTTCGGCACCGAAAATTCTGACACCGAGCCATGCGATGATTCTGGAACGAAGTCATCGGTCTAGCAATGAGTTAACAATGGTTGAGTGACTGACAGGGTAACGCTTACCTTTATGGTTGAGGCTCTGTCGCGAGAACGGGCTTCATCAGCAGGGGACAGAGGCTCTCCCGTTCTATTCAGTGTTTGATTGGCAAGGAATTGAGGTTCACGATCGCGTACCGGTATGTTCTGTGCTGTAATGTCTTGGTTAGCCCTACCGGCTATCGAAGGCCAGGCAGATCGCAAGTTGGCGGCGTTCTTCGGGTCGTAGAAGTCTAGACGTGGTGACGATCTGGGCTGTCCCAAGAGGTCGTATGACCCTTCGCGAAGGCGAGCAAGTTGATGCTGATGCTCCTGCCTCTCTTTCTGTAATTTTATTTCATATTGGCGTTGGATGTCTTCGATCTCAGCTGCCTGAGCTCGTTTCATTTCGTCGATCCTGGCGCTATGTCGTTCCCGAGCTGCTCTAATCATGTCACGATACATCTGGTCGGAAGAGTCCATGGAATCAAGAGCAGCCTTTCTTCCAGCTTCGTAGCTTTCCTTTTTCACTCTCTCGAGGCGCTCGCCGTATTTTGCTTTTTTCCTGTTCCATTTTTCGTCCAGCTCTGAAGCTTGTTCCTGAAGTCTTATTTTGACCAAGTCCTCTAGACGAATTTGAAAATCGTCGAGCAGATCAGTAAGCCTTCCACTCATCAACGATTGCTCCTTAGTGCTCTCTTCTGTTGACCGAGCGTAACCCCTTTGGTCTTCGTAGATACTTGACTCCGTAAGAGCAAGTACTGTCAAGTGTCCCGCAGCGAGGGCGTTCTCGCAGTCCTGCAACTCTTCCGGCGTCCATCCCGAAATACCCTTGGACGGAAACGATCGATAGGCTCTACTGAATTGCCATCTGTAAAGATTGGGAGGCGTCTCATCATCCTGTAGAAAGTTGTAGGGTTCCTGATATATCTCGACAGGACGCCCAATCGCCCTCTCTTAGACACGTCAGTACCTTCATCAGTAAAAAAAAGCTGCGTCTTCACTTACCTATAGTTGCCCGAAGCTTATCTCTCGTATCCATATAGGGCTTGCGTCTTCTCTGGACTGATGCCGCCGCTTCATCGCGAGCTGTTTCGGGATTCTCGGATTCAGAATCGTCATTCATTTGAACGAATACTCGATCGTCTTTGAGGGATTGCTCCAGTGCCTCGAGTTTGGCTAATGACCAGCTTTTGATGGGTGGTATTTCTGACTTCTTCAGTACCATAGGCTCGAAATCGTCGCCCGGATACCGAGGTTCGAAAGTCCACAGACACCTGGAACTAAATTTGGCTCTACTAGCTTCTGTCAAGAGGTCAGGCACGACAATATAAAAAAGGCAATTACCCAGAGGAGGTCGTACCACTATCCCTCACCCGCATCAACTCCTCGCAGAGAACCTCAATGAGGTTCCGCTCCATGGCGAACCATGCACCGGTCTCGAACCGCCCCCAACACTATGAGATGAGTAAAGGATCTCACGTGAGTTACACTTTGGTCTGCAAAAGTATTGAAGAGAATCACTGAGAGGGAGCGGGGTCGGGGTGGAATATTTACAATGTCAGAACGAAGGAGAGTAGAAAAGGAAGAACTAAGGCATGGGCGCTTCTGATCTGGCAGGCCCAAGGTGACGGGGCATAAGCCAGACCCGGAAGACTCGAGGGGGCCGGACGGGTCGCGGTCATATTGCAGATTCAGCTCCTATCATCAGCGCCTCCCCCTGCAGGCCCCTGGCAGCCCACGCCACGTACCAGGCAGAAGCCAGTGAGAACACCATCGCCGGGCGCACTTCTTCGCCCCCAATCCAGCTTGTCGCGACCGCTCGTGGGGGTACTTGAGCTATCTACCAATCAGAATGGACAACACAACATGGAAATCTGCCTTTCGATTCTCGTACGGCCGCACGATTGGCTGCTTGCGGGAAAGGGGGATGCGATCGGTCGATGATCTGGTCGAGGGCTGCCAGGACAGACAAGCACCCGTCATCGCGACTGCCCCGTCCAGTTCCCTCCATGCCCTCCTTACCCTCCCCCGCCATCTGAGACACGGAATGGACGCGGCATGGACACAGTAGGATTTGGACTGCCCTGGTACAGACCGTACTCGGCGAGGCAGCCTCACTATTGCACAGGATCTTATTGGCTGAATGCAGTCCGATAGACGTAGGAATTGCAAATTTGTCTCATGCATATGTCAGTTTACGCCCGATACGAGCGCGGAGTCTAGATTTGGAGACTGTGTGACCTGCCCGTAAGCGCCCCATTCGGAGATGCGTCGAATCCGCAAATTCTCGTGGCACACTCTTTCAGGGATATTTCCAGGGTTTGGCACGATGAATCCTAAGCTGTTAGGATGTCCACAGCTGATCGTGACCTGCCATGAGAGGGCGGTGCCGTTCGGTCGTGTCTGATCGGCCAGCAGGCTGGGCCAAAGCCCTGATTACCTACTATAGGTATATTATTATCAACCCTGAACGCCTCCAAAACCTAGTCTTTTTCGAGAGATATGATGTGGTTTGTCTCATCCGAGCCCTTGAAATGCAAGGCGGCAATTCTTCTTAAGTGATGAGGGTATGGCCACACAGTACGGGAAGTCCGAAGTTTCATGCTCCCCAAATCGTACACCGACAGCTGTTACTATGTTTGGTTCGTATCCAGTGACAAATCATGAGTGTATCTAATTCCAGAGCTGGATGTCCAGTCCTGTCTTTGGCTTGACAAGGGCATTCTGGATGCATATCCTTTCCGTCCTGACCTGATTTGAAGCCAAGCGGTCTACAGACTACTGCTATTTAGTGAAACCTGCCGGGCTGTCAAATATTGAAAGCAAGCATATTCGAGAACCCTCTACCCGGCCCACAAGGCAGATTTTCATGACCGGAGCAGGCTAATCTTCCACAGTAAAGTCTGCATACCGCCAACACTTCTCGAGGACTTCTCTTCTTTCAGCGTTGAACCAGTTGGAATTCAACTCATTATCATAGTAGCTCCATCAGACGGCTCGCTAAGGTTGAATTTGGCTTATGGTCTTGGATCATTTGCCGTCTATCTTGGTAGTGACGGAAAATCTACCAGTCTTTCAAGAGATTATGGAACAGACAGCATCGCCTTAGTCCGGCAAGCCACACCGAGATACCATAAGACCGGCCAGGGAGCCCTACCGTACATGCTGGCAGCTTGTAGCCTTTTAATCCGGGTTCATACTCTCATTCGGGTGTTATGATTTGCCAGTCATCCTGTATCATGCCGTAACTGATCCCAGGAGAACTTCGTCTGTCAGAGCGCGAATTGAAGCCCATTTCCGCATTTTTATTCATTGGCCTGTCAGAAAAAGGTATAAATAGCCCTCCAAAATTCCTATTCCTCTCAGTCCTGCCGTCATCAAGCCTTGCAACCGTAGTCTTCATCGATGTTCTTTCTACCTCTTCCAAACACTATCAGTCTTCTTTTGATACAAGTAGCAAGTCGAACTATACATGATACCCGACAAAAGCATTCATTTCATGAGAGCAAGATGACAGCTCTTCCTAGTGCAAACCGTCCCACCCCACACGTCGATCCACAAACGGCTCGAAGTGAACACCAGCCTGAACCATACTCCAACCTGAGCACGCAGTCTGGTCCAGCGGCCAAGATCGACTCAAGTCAAAGGTCACAAGGGATAATGGCTATCCTAGACGCCGAAGCAAACGAAATTCGAGGCAGAAGAAGTGCCATTGCTTCCATCGGTGTCCAGAAGATGAAGCGAAAGTTGAGTGACTATTATTCAGCGCAAATAGTCAACCTGGAAAATCTTCTGCGACAAGCTCGCTGGTATGCGAATATGTCACAATCTTCGATGGAAGACCTAGAGTCAACAATCAACAAAGAGGGATGGGACAAGGGCTGGATACTGTGGGTGGAAAACTTGCATAACACTGGCCAGGACATCAGCGCAGCTAAGGGTCAAGGTTGTGTGTCAGTCGCAGAGAACATCAAGCAAGATGCAGCACGGAAGCCGACCACTGCTAAAGACATACTTGGTTCTACGCAGACTACGTCGGCATCGACACTACACCCAGCAATGACCGCTTACGCCTCATCGCAACCTATCCTACTAGGGGCTTCACTGTCCCATACCAGTAGTTCCACGACCACTCACGACGCAAAGAAGGTAAATGCCTCAACAGTTCGACTTGATGGTACAAGCTGACAGATCTTCTCAGCATCTTGATGAGATGGGCCGCATAAACGATCGCCCTGAAGCAATGACTCGATCTCCCAATCCTCAGCCGATCAACCCTCACCCAGCTCCTATCAACCGAACTAGTGGGAATGCCTCGCTGTCTTTCGCAAGTGCTCTTGCTGCACATGCACCTCTCGCTGCTGTCAACGGGTCTCGGGATACTGGTAACGGGTCTGCAGCTCAGAAAAGACCCGCAGCGCATGAACATATTGGTGGTTCAGAGCCGAAGAGACAAAAAGTCCTAAGCGACAACTCAAAGCCTCCGAGCCCACGAAGAACAATGCCTGCCTTGACGGAGTTGGCGATTTCGAGAGTACAAGATAATGACAACAGGTTCGCCAGCACTACATAAGATCTACTAGAGTAGAGAACGTTTCTTAATCGCACAGATGGGGAGATGGGACTCTATGGAGTTGGGGCGATGGGGGTGCTTGGGCTTTCATTCATTCATTCATTCGCTTTTCTCATTTATTTATGACACGTTCTTTACTTTTCATTTGTTTGTTTCAAATTCCATTTCTTTTCGCGGGGAAGAAAGGCGTTTAAATAGTCTTTAATATTATATCATGTTTGTCAATTGTCGTAATATGTGCTTATACTGTTACCTGATCGGAATCTCGACATCCCCTAACTATCAAATTTATATGATCTCGTATCGTTTTTGCTCAAGCTGACTCAGGTCCAGCTCAATTTCGGTTTGTGTCTACTCAAATTTGTTTACTTATCTCATCAGATATCATTAACTTTTAACGAAAATCCCGAAACCCCCTTTTTTTTCTTAACTCGGGATCCCAAATCTGTTCCTATTACATTTTCACAAACTGTGCTAGCTAGCCCGTCTTCATGCGAAATACCCACATGCAAAGATATTTTCTTGCGTCTTATTTCAGGGTATTTGGCGCTGTTCTTTGCGGTTCACTTGAACCTTCGTATTTCATAAATAACTATCTTTTTCTCACTTTCATATCTTCTCTCTCTAATCTTCTCTCCCAACCTTTTTCTCTTATATCTCCTTGTACATTTTCTCACCTATCCTCCCTCCCATCTTCTCATCTTTTTCTTACTTCTTTTTGTTACTTCTCTTATTCCTCACGTAAGGTTTTTTCCCTCCTTTTTATTCCAGATATTTCAATATCTATGCTTGTATTGTGGCAGTTATATGAAGGCTGTCAGGTGCCACCCACATGACAGACGCATGACCCAAGCGTGGTATTTGTTTTGTTCATATATATTAGCTTCAACGCACGTCCTTATTAGTCAGACTTATCAATTCAGTTTCTAGACGCTTATTATACATTCATTCAAACGTTCATTCATACGATACGTGAGTACTGTTAGCCCCGGATCCTGATTCGTCCATTTCTGCAGCCAGATCCTAGTTACGTTCCTGGGTGTTGAAGCTTTCCTGCTTCAATATATGATTATTATTAATCTTAGATTTTGATTCGTTTATTTCTAATAATTAGATTTTAATTACGTTTTTTTTTGCGTATTAAGGTTTTCTTGTTTCAGTATCGATTTGTAAAGAATAGTACACTTTACTTTTAAAACTAGATAATGATAAAGCCAGCCAAAAATATATTGGTATTTGAAGAATTAATTAGGAAACTATCACTCGTTCCGCTGAAGTAATGAATTTTGGAAGATTTGACATCGAGTAAACGAGACATCAATCTCATGTGCCAAGGTACCTACCTAATCTATACGGGACAAAGATATCTAGCCTCTGTAACATTCACAAGTCCCGAACATCCCTGACCTACTGTGCAGAGAGAACCCAAAGTTAGACGACTGGATGAGTCCGACAGGAGGAGGTCGCTATTTTACCCCCTCGTAAACTATCGCAGTTCAACTATCTCTTCGACTAGTTCGCCTCGTTTCCAAGCTCGGATCGCCTCGCCATCCATCAGGCCGTAGATATACGACTCGCCGACGAAAAGAAAACCGCTCTCGCGCGTTTGGAGGACATAAGGCACCCCGCCCCCAAAGATCACAAAGATCACCCCGCCCGGTTGCGTCCCCATTGGCCCGATACCCATGCGCCCCTCGGACGTGACAATGAACGTCCTGTTGTAGCAAAAGTTGCTCGCCAGAGAGACGTACGATTCGGGGTCGCCGCCAACGGAGAGCTCGCCCAGCAGCGGTATGAGATCTCGGCTGCCGCACGGAAGGGGGTTGGAGCGCGACGACGGCTCGCACCTGGTGCCAGACAAGAGCTCGAGCAGGTAGGCCGAGCCATCCTTCAAGATCTGCTCTGCCGTTCGTCCAGTGAGGCGGTATTGGTCTGCGGTAGTTGCCTTGACCCAGGCGGTCACCCAGTCCAAAAGAGCCGTCCCATCTGGCAGGAACGGAATCGCAGCTCTCCAGAGCTTCAGGAACGGGGACTCGGAAGCACATCCCCTAGACGAGTGAAGGTCGTCGTCAAATCGAGTTGCACTGACGACGACGTCGACCCGCAGACCGCCCGCCCGGAGCACCTGCCGGTGTGGTGACTCGAACAGTCGTGCTGGGAGACTGGCTGAGGCGTTGTAGTGATCTGGGAACCCGAGCACTGCCGGGTCCGCCGTGTCTGGATGAGAGAGCCAGGACAAGCTCTTAGCTACCTTCCTCTCGACAACGGTAAAATCGCACCAGTTCGCGACCCACGAGGGGAGCTGATCCAACTGGTACTTGCGCTGAGCGTGAGACGCATCGCCAGCCACTCCACTCGCGCGGGTCAGGACGGAGAGCGACTTGTACTCCCGAAGGAAGAAGAGAGTGACTTTCGTGTAGATATCCACTATATTCAACTCGTAATCTGGACGTAGCGCGTCTGATATCTGTGTAGGATCTTGGTTCTCGGCAGCTAGGCCAAGCAAGGCATAGACCTTGTCTCCTTGGTCCGTCGCCTGGCACTTGATGGAGGTGGCGATTAGCAGCGCGTCCAGGCGCCAGCGGATGCGCGATCGCCGGATGTTAGATATTGTGTCGATGTTCTGCATCTGGTTGGGGACTTGCGGCAGGCGAAAGTACCCATTCCGTCGCAGCCAGGAGGATGCCAACCCGAGGCGATACCAGGGGTACCTGTGCCCTCCGTGGACGAAGATCGGGTCACCTCGCGAGAGCGTCACCTCCTGGACGATCCATGTTCTCGTGAACCACGGCAGCTCGAACAATTTTCTTAGATGCGGCCACAGCTCGTGATCCCAGTCCGGGAGACTCAAAGCCGCGTGGTTTCGTTCCGAGTACATCCGGAAGGGGATATCAGCCACGAACTCGGCGCGTGGATTCTCATCTTGGAAGACGCTGTATATCTTATCGATCAGCTCCCAGGCCGCAGAGCACGAATCAGAGTCGGGCCCGAGCCAGATCAATGTCCTGATCGCTTGCGAGTAAACGGAACCCATGATCTGGACCTGTCTGGAGCGCTCCCGGAGATCGTCTTGATTAATGCATATCTTGTCAATCCACAACCACTCGACTCTCTGTTCGGGTACACAGGCCTCGATAGTCGAATCCCGCAACTGCTCAATGACACCCGCTAGACTGGGGCTCACGGACAGCAACCGATCGTCGACCTTCAGTAGTACATCCTTTTCTTGGGTAGTCCAAGCGTGGCTGAGGGCGAAGTACGGCGGTGCAGCATTGAGGTCAAATGCCTCGAGAGTGCAAGTTGAGCTTTCAGACGCGGCACTGAAGCCCAGGAGTCGAAAAGAGTTGTTCGCCAAAGGGCTGTAAATGTAATGTTGAAGATTCTCCATTGCGACTTGCGCATGCTAAAGCAAAAGTAGTAAAATATGAGCCAGCTCAAAGATAGAGAACCTACTGCGGTTGGGTGCATGGGCTTGATAATTCTGACCCGTTCATCTCCTGTTCCTATTTCATCGCCTCTAGTAGGCAACAAATACTGCATGCCCCCGTTGTGCACGAGTGGGTGTGGGCACGGGTTACTCGATGGAGGCTCCCGCGTTACCTTATTCGCCCGTCCTGAGCAAGGTGGTGGGCAGAGCAGGCTGTCCACCCGCTAGAAATACCTCGCCACGATGGTCAGCGTTGCTGCATGCAGGTAGTTGTGCAGTCTTAGGGTGTATGCACTGTTTCAGGGTGGCAGAAGCATTGCGCCTAACCAAGCCTCGCTCTCAGGCCACTGGCTGGAGACTGCCGTGGTTCCATACATGATGAGCCATGTACCTCAAGCTTGTTATTCGTCAATCAACCTACCCTCGACATCAGCTGAAGGCTCGCGACAAGGCTCGCGATTTTTGACAAAGGTAAGATTGTCCATCCACTTAGCTGATCCTGCCGCCTGATATGGGATACTTTCAAATCTCCTCTGTTAATTGTAACCCGTGGGCCATTAATTCTGCATCTCTGGACGAGCATCCCTATAGACGACAGGCCAGTATATTCTGTTAAAACCTTCTTTTGCTCGCTTCAAGCCGGAGCCTTACATCAGCCTCTCCTCACCAGGCATGTCCGTTCAGCCGCCCCGCAGTGCGGAGCCGCGAAGATTCGGTCTGAACCAGCTGTTCCCTGATCAAAATGATGATTCTAGCGAAACGGACATCGAGTCAGTCTATCTCGTGCTCCTAATTGTTCTACCAAATATCTCTCTAAGTGTGAGAATAGCATCGTTGCGATCCATGGATTAGACACCCAGTCGCCAAAGACGTGGGTAGCATGGACGAAGGACGGCGATCCCGCCTCTGGGGAAGTGCACTGGCTTCAGGACCGCGACATGCTGCCACGCGTCATACCGAACGCTCGTATCTTCACGTACGACTGGAACGCGAGTTTCGATGACAGCCCTGCGGCTGAAATCCTCTTGGGCCACGCAGATGGGTTGCTGGAGAGGCTGCACATCCGCAGATCCAATGTAAATCCAAATGCATCTCGAATTCTTAGAAGACATAGTAATGCCGAAATAGGACGCCAGAGACCGCCCTATCATCTTCGTTGCCTCTTGCTTCGGCGGCCTGTTGCTTGCAAAGGTCCGCGTCCCCCTCCACTGAATTTCTCACGCAGAGTTAATGCTTCACAGGCGCTCCATCGGGCTTTGGAAGTCCGCGAGTACAAGAGCATCCTAAGATCGACCGTCGGTGTCGTGTTCCTGGGAACGCCCTTCCAGGGCAGCCACGAGTCCTTCTATACGGCCACCCAGCTGCGGATCGCCGTTGCGTTGCAGATGGGCGGCGAGACGTCGTACGAGCTGGTCAACTACTTAAAGAGCGACGCTGGTGGCTTGGGGCAGCTCGAGGAGCTGGTCCAGCGGTTCTGCGAGATGGTCGCGGACGACGAGCTGAAGTTCCCCATCGTCTGCTTCTACGAAACCCAGCGCACCGACTTCTCCAAGATCGTGAAGCATCTGCCAGCCGATTTCGCCAAGCAGCTGGACAGTGACAACACTGGGATTGTAAGTTCGTGTCTTTCACAAAGTGTGTGACTAGCGCTCACATCCAGTAGCTCGTCCCGCAACATTCTGCCTGCCTTCAAGGCCCGCGCCGGTCTGGGTTGGACGTTAGACACTCCATGCTGAACAAATTTGCGGGCCCGGATGATGACGCTTTCGTGAGAGTGTCCTTTCGCTTGAAGGAGGTCGCCCGTGATGCCCAGCAGATATTGCTAGCTAAAGGTTAGCCAAGGCCTTCCTGTTGTGCTCGGTTCGTCGGGATTTTATGTGAGGTGTCAGCTAGATCTATAGTTGAAATAAAACATTGAAAGCACCAACGCGTGGGTCGAGACTGTAACACCGTGTCTCACATGATTCTATGAACGATTTTCGCACTGTGGCTGTCGCGCGAGCTAATCCTTGAAACAAATAGAAACAGCAGTGAGCAAGGTGCCTCTCACCAGTCGACTCGACGCACTAGCCGACTTTACCAATAGCCAGGAACATCAGGCACTACTCGACTGGCTTACAACCCTGGATTTCGGAACGCAGCAGACTGAGCTTCAGCGAGACCGGGAGCCAGGAACGGGTGTCTGGTTTCTCTGCCTCGAAAAGTTCCAGCGCTGGGTCGACGAGCCGCACACAACGCTGTTCTGTCTGGGCATGCCGGGCGCCGGGAAGTCGGTCATCGCATCGACAGTGATCGAACACCTGCAGAACACGTTCCCGCCGGGCTGCAGCGTAGGGATCGCATTCCTGTTTTGCAATTTCAAATCCCGGCACGAGCAGCGTCCAGAAGACTTGCTCGCGAGCCTCCTGAAGCAGTTGGTGCAGCGGCGGGCCGTCCCGAGGAATCTACAACAACTTTACGACCGGTACAGGTCTCGACCGCGGGGAAGTCTGCCAACAATTAGTGAGATTTGCACCTGCTTATACACAGCCATTGCCACCTATTCCAGGGTGTTAGTCGTTGTCGATGCTTTGGATGAATGCGACTCATATTACAGGAGAACGTTCCTCGATAAGATTTTTGATCTACACGCAAGTACTAGTTTGAACATCTTAGCCACGTCACGGTTCATCCAGGAGATCGCCGGGAATTTTGACGCTCGTGAAACCACACTGCACGTGATCGAGATCCAAGCCGACGAGGACGACGTTCAGAAGTTCTTGGGCAGCCGCATCCACCGAAATGACCAGCTTCGAGAGCTTATCAAGAAGGAAATAGGGGCAGCGGTGAGAGGGATGTGAGGCACATGAGATATCTACGCGGCAATGTGCATCTACTAACCGTGTGCAGGTTCCTGCTGGCCCCGCTGTATCTCAACCACATCGCTGCATTTCACTCCAAGCGCACCGTGCAAAAGGCATTGGGGGATCTACCCACCGGGCCTAATGCGTACGACGCCTTGTACTCTGGCACCATAGGGCGGATCCGGGAGCAGTCAAATCAAGCTCTGGCGATGCGGGTTCTGTCCCTGGTCGTCTGGGCCAGGCGGCCCCTGACTACCGGAGAAGTACAGCATGCACTCGCTATCGACGAGGGCACAGAGTACCTGGACGATACAAGTATGACAGATGTAGAGTATATTGTCTCGGCGTGTGAAGGCCTCATCAGGTTGGAGCACAAGGACAAAATCTTGCAGCTGGCTCATTACACAATCCAGGAATACCTCTTCAAGAACAGGCAAATGCTGTTCCCCGATCCGGATCCCGAATGCTTCATATTGCGAATCTGTCTAGACTTACTAGTCTCTCCCGCGTTCGAGACGGGCTTCTGTCCGACCGACGAAGAGTTTGAGACGAGGCTGGACTCCTTCCCGCTGTACGACTATGCAGCGCGGACCTGGGGAGCCCACGCGCTCTGCACCTCAGGAATGGAGAGCCGAGTCCTAGAGCTTCTCCAAGACCGCCCAAAGCTGGAGGCCATGGCCCAGTGTCTCATGGCTTACCGTCGGTACGGACAGGAGGTGCCACGGCTGATGACCGGCCTCCACGTAGCCGCGCTCTTCGGCCTCGAGGCCGGAGTCGACGCTCTGCTCGCCGCGGGATGGGACCCCAACGCCCGCAATACATACGGAAGATCACCGCTGTCCTTTGCCGCAGAGCATGGCCACGACGTAGTCGTCCAAGCACTCCTTCGCCAAGGGGCGGAACTGGATTCAACAGACAAGCATGGCAAACCCCCCTTCTCATACGCGTGCCAGGCCGGATTTCAAACGACTGTAGAGTTCTTGATGGGGCATGGAGCCGGAGCCAATACGCAACTGAGAGACGACTTCGGCCGCTCGCCAATCTCTTATGCCGTCCAGCATGGACACAAGGCGATCGTGGAGCTTCTCATCCAGCGTGAGGACACTCAGGTGAACCAGGCCAACGCCCACGGCATCACGCTGCTGGGGTGGGCAGCGATTGGTGGTAATCTGGCGATGGCACGCCTGCTCGTCGAGAACGAAGTCAGCGTTGATCCACGCGACGTTACCAGCATGACACCAGCGATGCGGGCGGCGAAGGGTGGACACGCAGACGTCTTCCGTTACCTGGTCGAGGAGGGCGCCGATGTCAACGCAGCTAACAAGGAGGGCCGTACATCGCTTTCGCTCAGCGCTGAACTAGGGCACCAGGCCGTGGTGGAGGCAATTCTCTCCCGACCTAAGACAGACCCAGATCTGACGGATGCCGATGGATGGACCCCGCTGTCCTGGGCCGTGGACGCGGAGTGGGCGAACATCGTCGCGGTGCTCCTGGCAGACGAGCGGGTGGATGCCAATCACCAGGATCGATTTGGCCAGACAGCACTCTCTATTGCAGCCCGCATGGGAGACGCAGCTGTGACGAAGGCACTGCTGGAGCGGAAAGGGACGCAAGTCGACATACCTGACCATACCGGTTGGACGCCGTTCATCCAGGCCGCCAAGAACGGCAGCGAAGAGATTCTGAGCCTCCTCCTTGCGGTTGAGCAGCGCGGGGCCCGTACTATTATCGATCCCAACCAGCAGGATGCCGTGGGACTAACGGCGCTGCACTGGGCAGCGAGCATGGGGAACATAGGCGCCGTGCGAACGCTCGCCTCTCACCCCCTGATCGACGTGCACGTGACGGATATGGCGGGTCGTTCCCCCCTGTGGCGCGCGGCTGCCAACGGGCACGTCGCGACCGTTGCCGCGCTGCTACGACACGCACGAGCACGAGCAAACATCAACACGCAAGAGTCGTCCTCCGGCAGAACCGCCCTGAGGGTCGCCGTTGAGCGTGGGCACGATGAAGTTACGGAGCTCCTCCTGGCCCAAGGGGCCGACCCAGAGCGTGGATGTCCAAGTGGTGGCGGTGGCTGGACGCTGCTGCACGTAGCTTCGCTCACAGCCTCGCCGCGGCTGCTCCAGCTCCTGGAAGCACACTGGGCGGTCGACACTCGTCCTGAGGAGGACGATTTTCTCGGCCTGGTCGGCTTGTTCGGTGATGACTTGGGCTCTCTGGACTCCCCAGATATGCCGGAGCCAGTAAGGAGAGGACCACCACAGGAGCCTACGTGGCCCTGTACTTGCTGACCGGTACCGGTTTGCCCCTCAGGCTCGTGTAACCCTACGAGCCTGACCGCATAACATACCACCTTTTTTTCTTCACAATACTGAAAGATCCCCTCATCCTAACCTCTATCCTAACTGAACATCAACACCTTTGCCCAGAGCAACACACCAGTCAAATACATCTTTACACAGCATCACCAACGCTGTAATCATCCAGAGAAAATGATCTTCGGAACCTCCGTCACCCTAGGGCTCTCGTCCGAGTCCGGTCTATCTGCTACCCTGAACGTTGCCAAGTTCCAGGACAGACTCAACGAGGTCGTCAAGTTCTACGACAAAGCTGTCAAGGTCAACGACTTTGAGAGCGCTGAGCACGCCGTGCAGGCCCTCCGTTACCTTGCCGCGACGGTCTTCCATTACCATTCCCAGCAAGAGTACGCCGCCTTTTGCGCCAGGGTTCGCGGGCAAGCCTTCGATTTCGCATACTCTAAGGAGGCTGATCCAATCGACGCCGTCGAGATCAAGAACGTCGAGAGCGCTGAGTACGCAAAGCAGGCATTCAATCCCTTTGGGAAGCAGACCTTTGGCTTTGAGTACTCTAAGCTCGTTGATCAGGACGACGCCGTCGAGATCGATAACATCCTCCGCTACCTTCGCGAGCAGAAGTCCACCGACTCTGACGGCAAGATTTTCGAGCACGGCGGCAAGCTTCTCGGGCAGGCGACTACCAATTTTCACAAGTCCAGCTATCTCGACCACGTCGAGTCTCTCGAGCAGGCCCACGCCGGCCTTTACATAGCCTACGACTTGGATCACACTGAGCTCGTCGAACAGGCCTCTGGAAAACTTCTCGAGCAGGCCATCGCTGGTCAGCAGTTCGACAAAGGAGACATCCAGCTTCCATACGAGCCTGAGACTCATATGGAGTTGTTACCAATACTACCTGTAGTTACCGTTCTTTAATGAACTAAAAGATGGGGTGGAATTGCGTAAGTGTACCCTCTGCATCTATACAATCTCTGGCGACCAGCCTACTCACACAAACTTCGCAGTCGTGTGAACCTGCACGCAGGCACGACTACGATACCCCCCAGTGCCCAGGGTGCGGAGATCAACGACCTTCCGGAGATAACGATGGCAAAAACGAAAAACCAAAAAATAAAAACTCCGGCGAAGGACAGGCACCTCTACGCGATGCCGGAGATCAATCCGCAGGAGTGAGCAGTCCTGCGGGGCCAAGATCTGTCTACCACGTCATGGACTAGTTGGACAATCATGTTCGCCGACGGCTTCTACGATAGAGGCATCGTCGTAAGGCGACTAATATCTGAGTTGGAATGTGTTAGGGCGGGCCACATCGGGATCAGCTTGTGTAGGGACTCTGACGCGTTCGTAGCCATGCTCTAGCACTTTTACCGCTCTGGTATTCAAAGTAACAATCCACTGATTACCACAAATTCCGCATCGTCCCAGTGATATCTTCAAGTCTGTGAAGTTGGCTTGACTGCCTTGATATTAGACATTATACAGCTGCCTGGAAACGCAACCAGCAAGTCCCGTTCTGTAGATCCCCGGCTCTTCCCTGTGATACATTCCACTATGACTCTTTAAGGCTTTAGGAGCCTGGGGCTTGTTAGTATATTCTATAACATGTCTGATAGTAATAAGAGAAAGTGACCGACTCTCTGAATCTCGTTCAATAAAACATCCTAAGTAGAGTATTATTCGGATAGCCCGTCTCGTATTAAATATTAGGATACTTTCTTTGTGAAGAGTAGTGTCTTGAAGGCAGTAGAAATTGCAAGCCGGGATGACTGGACAAGATGTGGCGGACCCAACTCTCCTTTCCATCACTCTAGTAGTTTGGGTGTTCGTTTTTCCTTTCAGGCCAGAGTCTTGCCATCAAATCCTCTAGGTCTTGCAAATATTTATTTTCTCATCTCGTCCATGTCTTTAAACTCCATAATGATGCCGCCAAGCCGCTGGGCAAGTCTCCTCGGTATCAAATTCGTCCCTAGTCCCGTCTGTGCATAGCAGATTGGGCCTATGCTTGTTTGAGCAAGTTCATCCATTAGGTACATTAATTGAATGTTCGCTTTTTTCGCCCCAATAGAGGCATCCCCCTTTCCTTCTTGAGCTGTAGTGTCACTTCGCGCCTCATCTTGGGTGTTTCCCTTCAAAATATCGATTATAACGAACAGTGGCGAGAAAGTGCTTGTTCCCTTGAACAACCGAATCCAAAGCCAAACATTGGGATGCGCGCCATACTGAAGTAATTTCGAGAATATAAAATAAAAATTATTTCTTAATCATACAATTATAAAAATAAATTAAAGAAAATTTAGGTTCTTATTTACGTAATTTTTTTTTCGTTTATTTTTGTTTATTTCAAATTCCATTTCTTTTTGTAAGAAAGGAAAATATTCAAACAGTATTTAACATTACACCATGTTCGTTAATTGTCATAATATGTGCGTATACTGTTGCCTGAGTCGACCCCTTATCTGGCCCGCCATACTACAGCACCCTCTGCCCAAACACACCGAGAACTTCATAACGATATCGAAAGCCATAAGCCTGCTCTCAATTTCCACCTCTTCTGTATTTCGTTGTACTCCAAGCGCCTGTCCGCCCTCATTTGTAGCGACCGACTTACATATCTGATCCCATCTACTGGACGACACACTTTTTATCCTTCTTTCCCAGTATCGTCTGAGGAGCCCCACCTTCCGGTTTTTGAGACACAATCAGCTCGAAACTCAACTCCCGTTCTTTCGGTTGTAGTATGACATGCTCAATAGCCCCCCAATTGACACTATCGATTCTCTGTCTCTGTGTCTTGGGAGTCGCACTCCCAGCTGGAGCCTTCTCCTCTATGACCAGCAAAGCTAAAAACATTACGCCCTTTTTGGACAGCGATAGATCCAATCGGGTCTCGCATCGGTCTTGCACCAGCCCAATGAATTCATCCCAAGAACAGGGAAAGGACAATAACATGGTGTCGCGATATTGCTGCATCAAGGCGCCACCGGTGATAACGTTGCCTTTGTCGTTCCATTTAGGTTTGTGCTGTTTGAAGGCGATCGTGTATGGGAGTTGGGATTGAGGCGTCCTAGCCTCAGCGGTAGCTGGGCCTAGAGACTTGGGGGTTGTCTCCAAAGAGATCATGTCATTCACAGTCGAGTCCCTCTTTGAGTACTGTGGGGGCGGAGCGTCAGCCATCGTCGGATCTCCACAATACAGTGCTGTACAATACAGTGCTGTACAATAGCGTCTGCTGCAATCTATGAGGATATGGAAAACAGAGAAAAGTTCATTTTCGAACGTTGCAAGATATAAGGCTGTCGAAAGCTGGCACTGCTGCATTAGCAGGTGCGTTAGCGGCGGTTATAGATGGGCTGCTGCGGGGGCTCATTGGACCGTTGTCGATTTGACGCTTGGCAGCTGATCATCAAAACGGTTCACCTGGGGAGAGGAGAGAATCTTGTTTTTCTGCGATATCATTTCTGGAAGAGCCTCTGCGGGGCTCATGCAAAGTAAAGGCATTAGGAGGCACAAGCAAAGCCCTATTAAGAGACTAGTATCTCAGTGAAGATGACCTAACATATAGTAGTAGAATCTCCTAGGCAGGCTTTTGAAACAAGAAATAAGAAACGACCCTATCAGAATTATGGAAGAGTTACAATTATGATCTGTAACTCTAGGCAATTAATCTATTGGGTTGCCTTTGTGGCCGACCTGTCGGAAAACCTGTCACTGCCATGTCAGATGATCCTCAGCAACAGGAAATCGACTTGTTTCCGTAATAGACTAGTCTTTGGCCTTTGATCCATGTAAGAATTCTCAAAATTCTGTGACATTGTCTATTTTGATGAACTATATCTTAAGCTTTTCTTGAAGGTTCCTGTCGCAGGACTAGGTGACGTACCTATCAAAGAGTAAGGAATAAATAAACGCGCAGCCTCTTATATCGCTTTTCAACTCAATACTACAGCATTCAATGAAACTATTAATTATAAGGCAATGATTGAAGTGTCTCTGTCCTATCGAATAACCCTGCTTTCTATCAGTTGACTGATAGAGTAGCGAGTTGAATAGCCCATAGGTTAATGCGTTTTGAAACAATTTAACGGGTACTAAGAAGGGAAAAGTCTCTACTCGTGAATTCGAGAAGAGTATTGGTCTTGATGAAAGAATAGACTCATGACATAACAGGCTTGATTATTGTGTAGCGCTCTAGACCATTTCACTTGTTTTGTAAAAGACACTTTATACGCTCCTATACGAGCACAGTTGGACAAGGGACAGGGCTAGGCGTATCATTGGACGTATGCTCTTTAGCCGCTTCACAATTACAGTTGCCTTCGAGTATTAGCAGTCATTTCACGCTTTCTATTCGCATCAAATGCTATTTTCTCCTTTTGTGAGATGTGGTAATGGTTACACTCTATGTTGCACATATTGAAGGATAGTGTTGCTGGTGATACTGCCGTAGTAACCCTACAATATGAAATTCAAAAGATAGTTACGAGCAAAGACAAATTGAACCCTAACTCTGGCTCATACATTCCAAAGAAAGTTTGACGTTGTAAGAGGAGCTCGTCACCAAGCAAAGGAATGAGCTCTCAGAGACCAAGCCTGTGGGTCAAATCCACTCAAAGCATATTCCATGTTTCCATTACACACTTAAATAGGCCAACTTAGATAATTAGCCTACTACACTCTCACTTTGGGATAAGCCTACCAAAGCAGATTAGGGGCAAGAACTGAACTCATCTGTTCCCGTTGGGTTGCAATTATTTCCAGGACTGATTGTCCAACAAGATCCTGCAGAAAATAAAAATGAGCCGACAATCATGGAGCTAGTTCTCGTGGCGGAATTACCATCTGAGCAGGAGCAATAATTGCCGATGCCATTATCCGGATCCGCTCTGTCATAGATTCCCCGTTATCAAGTGACCAAGAATATTTGACTATGTCTCCAGGAAACATAAGATCAAGGATACTCACGCATTATAGCAAGGCTGTGGACCTTGAGCCATCACAGAGCCCATTAGCCCCATCATGATGATGAGCAAACTGTTGAAGAGCATGATGTTTTCAAAGTTCTTAGTTGTCTAGTGGAGTATATTGTAGGCTGTTTGAAGGAATGTGAAATGTTAAAGTAGGGAGTAGAGGGTAGATAGTGGTATTTAAGCTTGGAAATTTGGTGATCCTCTCTTATGGCCTTTGAGACTACAACTGCTCTGCCGAAGTTGATGATGCCGTCACTTGTGACACAAAGGCGCTACAAGTGTGTGACCGATGTTACCATCAGCTTACCGACTATTGTATCTTACTCAGAATTGCTACGCAGGTAAAAGAGGGGAATAAAGGAAGTCTTGCCACCCTGTTTTTGAAGCACTTTTGATTATAGTTCCTTATGCAACTATTTCGGCTTCCCCATCTCGTAGAGATCGCCAAAGAGTGATCATATGTATCCTATCAGAACTTCGAAAAGAATAATCAGGTATATCAAGTGATATACGAGTCACTTCATCCGTCTTAGCAGTCTCACTGTGCCTTGGCACGGCATGGACGGCGGAAATAGGAGTTTTAGACGGGCTAAAGATGTAGCGTCGATTCAGGAAGTACAGCTATGGAACGGAACACGAACATGACTGAGCCGGCTGATAATTATGCAAACTGAGACTATTGATATCTAGTGCTGTGATCCCAGCACTTTGTCCACCGTGCAGAAGATATTCGCCATGACAAGTTATACATTCTGGCTTAAAGCGATCCATACTCAATAGGAGGCACTGGGACGTGATAACTAGATCCGGAATACGGATTAAATAGTTGCTAAAACTAGTCCTCGTTGAGCATTGCAGACATCGATCGATCGCTCTCTTGTCTTTACTTGCAGCCCTGGTAGGACTAGCCCAGAGTTTAGGTGAACAAAAATCATTTAGTCTGGACTACTCTATCTCAGAGCATGGGCTTTTTACATGCTAAAATTCGAGAGTCTATTGCTATATATCACAGGATCAGGTTTGCTAGAAGCATTCCGCTAGTACGGGAGCAGGTGGGTACTCGTCCCAACCCCCCCTTTTGATAAGCGAGGACTTAGATTACATGATGTTTAAGAAGTTATCAACTTGGTTCTTGAGAAAACTAGCGTATATTCTGTTCTGTAAATTCTTTTATGTAAACATCTAAGAAAAAGAGACTTACGTAGGCATATTCCAGATAGAGGCGCTTGGGCTTCATGAAACCGAGAGTAGAGGACTTCATTTCACGCCTGCCAACTTGTACCTTGGAGATTAGAATCACAATAAGAACAGCAATATGTTTCCTCTTAAAGCTACCTCGGGCAATCTAGCTTCTTTCAAATTACCCTGAGTCAGGGAGCTATATCTTGCGACGAACCAAAAGGCAGGAAGTGGCTGGTGACGGAGTTCAATGTCAGTCACGTGATAGCATGGCATCGATACGCAAAGAGACCTCGAGCGGTGGGCAGACAAGATGCGAGTGCTGGAAGATTCGAGGAACTCTCTGCTCAGTCGTTTCTCAGTAAATAGGTTTGACGAGACTTCAATGGCTCAGAAGTACTTGATACGTATAATTCAATAATCATGCACTACTATTATATGTCTACAATAAGTGCCTTTGATGCATTGCACCTACTTTCTCGTGGGGCTGCACATTTCATGGAGACATACATACCCGAGTAACAAACTAGATTAAACCGATGACTTTTTGTATTATGATTAATGACATTGAATCGCGCTCGCATCATTGTGACTATACATGGTTTGCTTCGAAGCGCCTATTGTGCCGTGCTAGTGAATGTGACGACGCGACGTAGACACAGGTAAGATTGCGAAGCTGCTTGGCCCTCAAAATCACATTCAATTGAGCACCACTTACGACGTCAGTAAATTAGCGGCTACTTGACAAATTCGACCGCGGCCCTTCCTGAGAACTCTTGCTCCTTCACAACTCTTCTTCTGACAACGCATCTTGTGCTCTTGCTAAGCTTCTACCACAACACATTTGCTTTCTTCAACTACTTGCTCATTCTATTGCCTGTACAAACAAGCCACTATGGATCCTGTTTCGTTACATACTTTTTCTATGGCAGCAGCTCAGCAGCACCCCTCCCCGCAATTCACCGAGGCTCACGTCTCTCAATATCAAGCTCAGCATGATGTGCAGCAACCCAACCAGAATGACACTTCATCTGACGCGCAGTCGGCGCTGGCATTCTTCGGAGGCAAAACTTCGAAGGTCCGTCGTAATAAGTTTAGAGAAGAGCTTAGACTGACTGTGACATTCCCAGAAGTCTCACGTAGAGACTGAAGACGCGTCACAGTCCCAGCCTTTACCTACTCTTGCTAGCCTGTCAGTTGCAGTGCCTTTGACACCCTTACAGCAACGGACAGGGTTTACCCAGCATGGGTTGCATAGTTTTCCTGGTTTTCCATCCGTCCTCAAGTCCGGCGCCGCTCCCGAGTCGTACGCGAACGCCGCCAAGGCTTCAAACTCGGTGAGACTGACCTGGTGCGGAAAGAACTTCCCACACTGACAGAGATTAATTGCAGAATCAGTTTGTATACTGCAATTATCATGATCGTACTGTGCCCCTTGAGGAAAGTCAGTATTGCCGTGTATATGGATTCATTCAAGACATACTGCCGCCCCAGGAGCCACGCTACAATTATCCTACTAGAAGGATTATTAAGAGGTCGAGATCTCCGCCTAAGAGCAAGACCGGGCGCTTTAACCCCAATATACACCAGTCATATCGTGGAAGCTGGGATCGCGTGCCTTCTGAGGACAATGCGGGTCTCGTTAAAGCTTTCAAATACATCATGAGATGTCGGCTGAGGGATACATGCCAGAAAGGCTGGGCTCGCAGCAATTTCCTCCAACCACAGTACATTCAAGGAATGCCAGAGGATTCTTCTCCCAAAGGAACTTTGAGATTCCACGGGGAGTTGATGAGAAGGAGGTTACAGCGAAACATGCCCATCGTCCGCATCCTAAGGATGAAGATGAGTAAGAGGTCGACAGAACAGTGCACGCAAGTGACCCCTGATCCAAATAATTTGAACAAACGGGCGAAGGTCAGCGGCAAGAAGCTCGCGAGGGCTGCCAAAAAGTTCGCAAATCGAACGAAGAAATTTTTCGACGCTGATACTGCAATTGCCAAGGCAATTAAAGCAGCTATCCTTCAGCAGACAAAGAAGACTATAGGTCTGTTGAAGAGAGGCCGAGATAAGGTACTTCGTCCTCCTGACTTGTGAATACTTATGTGTTAACGCATGTAGTTGAAATTGAAAGAGCGTGCACTGAATGAGAGAGAACGTAAGCTCAATGACAGAGAGCGCAAGATGGGAGCCTTGCCGTCGTTAGATGGAATGGACTACGATTTAGAGAGTAGTAAGTCCGCTACTCGTGCTGAGCGAGTGAAGATACTGATCCAACCGATAGCGCCATCGCCGGAGTCCGCGCACATGCCTGCTGAGCGACAGGTGGAGACGACGTGGACTTTTGACATGCCGGTAGAGAGTACGCCGGACATAGATATGTCGAAGATGAACATATCAATTGAGGAGACGGCGATCCAAGCTATGCCACTCCGGGCTGCGCCAGTCCATACCATGCCGACTCAAAACCCAATTCCGACTGCACCGATTCCCACTGCACCGATTCCCACTGCACCGATTCCCACTGCACTGGTTCCAACTGCACTGGCTTCGACTGCAAAGGTTCCGACTGCACCGGCTCTGGCCACGCCCGTGCAAACCAACCAAATGAACGTCCCTGGATTGAGGACCTTCAGCTTTGTAGATACAAACCCCAATGCCACAAGACCCACGGCTGCCTCTACCACGGTGGCCCGTCCCATACGACCTCAAACACCAAAACAGACCACGCCACCCGCCACCCCGCCCACCCAGACACGTCAAATGAATGCATCCGGTCCAAGAACGTCCAGCTTCACGGACACCAACCCTAACAGAGCAAGAACCACGGCTGCGTCTACGAGCCAGGCCCAGCCTATACAAAGTCAACCCCTTAGACAGACACCATCCAACATCCAACCCGCTCGGGCCAACCAACCAGAAGTGTTGAGTACCCAGACACGTAAATCTGCTGGATTTACAGAGCCTATGCCTAAAACCCTACTACCCACTACCACTCAGCCCAGACAGGTTCAGGCTATGCCGACACAGGCCACGCCAAATCAAACTCTACAACGACCCACACAAGGTCCCACCATACCTGCCCGGGGAAGACAGATTGAGCTCTTCAACCCCCGGACAAATGAATCTGCTGGATTAGTAGATGCACCACCTAGTGATCTTGGCGCCACGAACCCTCCGAGGCTGAAGATCAAGCTGAATACTAGACATTCAAGCAACCTTAACAGAATGGTCGCAAACAGACTACAAATGAGCTCTGCGCGGCGACAAACCCACACAGATTCTGAAGAACTCGATGATGAAGACAGAGAAATCCTAGAATTGTGTGGAGAGAGTGGTACCCCGACCATGAACAATAGACGTTCAAGCAACCTTAACAGACTGGTCGCTAATAGGCCACAACTAGTCTCTACCCTGCAACACCCCATATCATTCTTTGGGTACCCTGCTGATGAAGAGAGAGAGTCTCTTGGAACGGGTGGAGAGAGTAGGACCCAGGCTACGAACAACAGACGTTCAAGCCACCTTAACAGAATGGTCGCAAATAGACCACAAATGAGCTCTGCGCGGCGAGAGACCCACACACATTCTGAAAATCTCGATAATACCGACAGAGAAATCCGAGGATTGGATGGAGAGAGTGGTACCCGGGCCACAAACAATACGGAGATCAATACAGACTTTCAGTCCTTCATGGATGACCATAGAGCGGCTCAGCCCAACGCTGTCAGTCGCACCGCACGATTTCAAGAGCACGTATCTTCTGTGGTGAGAAACCAGAAGTTCAGTGATTATACTTGATGACTGCCTCTCAATTGAAACGTTGCTTACAGCAGTCTGATGATTCCAACATATCGAGCTGACAGAAGAGCAAGAGTACGTTGATTTTAGATGACGATACCAGGCGAGAATTGTTGATTTATGATGTAGAGTACAATGGATGAATAGTGGTCGTTTTCATTGTTTCCTTGGTCGCTCTCCGGCTTTGTTTTTGTTTCTATACACATTTGGTTCGGAGATCTGTTGCTTTTTGTTTTTTTTTGTTCTATTGGTTGTGCCTCTTCATTGATTTCGAGGAAGTTAAGCATATATTGCGAATGTGCTGGACCTGTTGCTAGGCTTGTCGTCCCCGCTGTGAGCACTGAAGGAGTGCCTTCTATATCTCTTGTACACTTCGCCCCTTAGGAATTGGGAAATGGGCTTGTTATAGAGACAGAAGAAGTCCATAGCGGATTAGAATCAATCATTTTGCGCCTGTGTGTCTGTTCGTCTGAATAAAATCAGGAAATTGTGAACATCGTGGCAAGTGGAACGTTGCTGGTGCGCTAGATAGATCTTGAAGGGAAAGAAATGCAACCAGCCTCTTAAGAGACGAAGGCTAATTATATGTTTCGCTCGAAATTGGGATCGTAGCAACGTCTAGGACATGAGAGCACGACATGGCTTGATCGATCGCGGTCTACGAACAATGCACGTGACCCGGGCTAGTTCGGGTCGCGGTGCACGTCGCGCATCTGTTTTTATCCTCTCCAGACTATCAGTCAACGGCAGCCCGATCAACTGCATCTTGGCCAAATCTCTCATCATGCAGGACCCAAGTCAAGGAATCTCGCGCGAACTCGTAGGTACCATTGCCCAATGTCCAAACCTCAGGCGCTGACACCAATTGATTAGCAACCACACATCCATCTCCTGTCTACCTACCGTTACCCCCAGCTCCCCTCGGTCCATCCTGAGAAAGTCGCAGAATGGCTTCTCGAGGCGCCAAAGATCATACGCAATCAATCTCCCTTCTTCTGGACATATCTTGACAGGCCAGTCGACGGCTCAATCTATCTTGCATGGCAGTCGCCTGCTCTTGGTACAGACTTTGCCAGTGATGGTTACATCTGGGCACCCCCCGAGAATCGGTATACTATAGAGGTGGCAGGCGGATACGTTAGTCTCTATGAGGATTTATACGCTCTAAGACCATGCTGACTTCTGTCTAGGCTATTGAAATATTCCAAAACAGGACAGGCTATGCACCTGGTGAGCCAGTCGCTGCTCATTCACGCCGTCGGTATCGGCTCCACCCTTCCCCGAATGGCGGTGCTACGCCCGATCTCTCGCTCTGGATCATTCATTACCTCCCAGCAGAACCTAACGATCGCATTCCTTCCAATTTGATCCCTGTCGACTTGCGGATACAGCAAATAATGGGCACCCGTCAGTATCTTCATTCCCAAGGCCAGATTGTTCAGAAGGAATTCATGCTTCATGATCGAACAAATTGGCCACAAATTGCCTTTCCTCGTAATCAGCCTCGAGGCCCAGCGATGTATGGTGGTAACATGCCTCCTGCCCGCGTTCCGCAGACCATGGCCTATCCTACACAGCATCCGAACGCTGGACCACCGGCGAAACGCGCCCGGACTCAGACGAGCGCTACTCAAGCTGCTGTCAGCAATGCTATTGCTGTACATGACGCCGATGATGAAGAAGATACCGCTCGTGGTGATCTCTTTGACCATACTACACCTCGTGAGATTAGCATGAGCAGATACAAGCAGAATCACGAATGGATGGAAGAAATACTCTCCTCTCCCTATTCGATAAATCAGATCATCCCTGCGGATCTTGGTCTTGGTCTTCGTGGGCAGCTTGCAAGCTTGACTGATGGCATCTTCGATGCTCCTTTCGATCCTGACAAGGACGAGGCGAAATACACCTATGTGGGGCAGTTGGACAAGGAGAAGGCCGAGGAGTTTCGCAAGAGGACTAGTGAGAGCATTGCACAGGTCAATAAAGACATTGAGAAGATGAAGGCAAAGCATGCGAAGAGACTAGCCAAGTTTCGTAAGGGTTCAGCTATCAGCGAGGCCGAGAAGCAACTTCGAACTGCAGTGAACGATCCATCTGATGTTGGACCAGAGTATTGGCGCCTCGAAGGACGCGCTGATGTGGAAGATGAACAGGATGCCAAGCCAACACTCAAGGCGCCCTCGAAGGTTGCTGATATTGTTGCCCAAGTTGAAGCCTCCGTCGGCCGTCATGCCGCAGCAGTTCAAGAGCTAGTGAGAATTCAAGATGGGGGCTACGAAGAACCTGCGGCTATTCCAAGCCCTGAGCCTCCCGCTGCCGCTCCGAGTGTCGAAGCTACACCTCCTGGTTCAAACAATGGGTCAACAAATAGTGGGGTTTTGATTGGCGATGCGGACATGGATCTGGGTGGCTCTGCTGCAGGGCTCCTCGATCAATTCCATACTGGACTATCCTCAAATCCAACCCCTGGTGGGAGCAGCTTTCCAACGCCCCAAGCAACTTTCCAAGCTCAATCTTCGACTGGGACTCCAAACAATATTCCTGCGCCATCTCCCCAACCCACCGCTCCATCAACCGAAGATCAACAAGTGCAGCCAGACGTCACCATGGCGGATGCGACTTCGGACGATCAATCCCAGCAGGTAGGTGCTGGAAAGGACGACTGGGTTGTCGTTCCACCTGGCGGTGTCTCTCCTACAGCCTCTGCTCAGGCTCCGCCGTCAACATCACAAGCTGTAGCGACGTCTACTGAAGGGACACCAGTTGCCCCTGCGGCCGCCGACCCGTCGCCACTCCCTACGACCTCCTCCAATCAGACCCCGCTTCCCGATTTTCACACATCACCAAATGATTTCGCTGACCTCGGTGATCTGGATACTGCGGGAGACGCTCTGGCTAGCTATGGCGAGGAGCTTGGGGGAGCGGGTGGGGACTTGGGTGAACTTGGTATGGATATGGACGTCGGGATAGATGACTCGGCGTTTGGCGAAGCATTCCATGGGGTTGAGCAGAGGGAGGATGATAATGGTGATGGTAGTGGGATATAGTTTTTAAAAGCTGCGGCGTAAAGGTTTTAATCTATGATCACAAGGTGGGCGTGTACAATATTTTTACTTCATCATTCTGGCCTCCTCTGCAGCTAGGGCGGTTATGTGAAATTGGCAACGTTGGTGTGATATGAGTATTGATATCTTTGGGAAAGCTCCCGCCTAAGAGACAAGCCAGTCTCGTCTCCGTAGGTAATCGGAATTTGATTTCTGCGCTTGGTTCTTAGATGTTTCCCCCTCCTTTGTCCTTAGTTTGCTGTTCCTTTCTATCTAGCTCAATTTTGAGTGCTTCAGTAAGTTTTCTGTTTAGGCCTTTTTTCTATTCCTGAACAAGTCTCGCATACTCACACAAATCCTTTCCCACATATGCGTCAGAACGAGATGATTATTCACAGATACAGCTGCTTGTTGTGATAAGAGGCATGTCTTGAGAGGTCGCGGCACTAGCCGCTGGCGAAGCTAGGGGCCTTCCTGGCGTACAAGTGAATCCGCAATGTGGTATCTGCTTCCAATTCAACATCAAACCCGTGCATCTCGATTTTTCCCTCTTTAGTACTCCACTGTCTGAGCATCGTCCGACCACCGTCTGCTCCTAGCCAACCTTCCGATATAAATGCAAGCATGAATCCGCCCCCGGGCATGGAAGTATATATCCGAAATGTTCCCGCTCAAGTAACAGACAAGGCACTGAGAAATTTCCTCAAGCCATTTTTCAAAAAGCTCTCGATTGAGGATGTACACTATTGGAAACACCGAGACAAACGCTTTGCTAAACTGACGTTCCTTAACATTGACAACGCAAGGCGATTCCTAGAGCATCACGGATCAGTCAGACCTCTTGGCGGCCGGAGATCTGTTAAAGGCAGTACAACCTCCGTCAATCTGGTATTCTTGGGCCAGCCAATCTATTGTGAGAGGAGCAACAACGAGGCGAACCCATATCTATTGCGCGTCCTGGCCAACGAGAAACAGAAGCGGCAGTCGCTTCCTTCGGGACCACAAAGCAACCTCAAGCCCAAGTTATTGCCTGTTGCGTTCGAATGTTTAAGTGTGTCCTGTGGGTTTTGGACATATGAGAGTTCTGAGCTTGTTTTCTCGCAACAACGCGAATGGGCCGTCGATGGCATTGCCAAGTTTGGGGATCGTGCCATGATTTTGACACTGGAAGATGGCCGCCGAATTGATTTTCGATACACCAGTACTCTCGAGATCATTTTAGGCGATGGATCAGATCCTGCGTTGATCTTCTCGATGGTTGAACCTCCCAGATTCTTCCAGAAGATCAGTACTGGTGCAACTATCGACTCGGCGAACCAGTCGCAGCGAAGACCGGGTCCAGATCGTGAGCGACTACCTTACATGGACGAGAAACACAACGCAATTGCAAGAAGTTGCCTTGTCTACCGACTCACTCTCCACCGTACACAATTTTCCTCCTATGGGCTCATCGAGAATGTGGGCGAGCGATTACATATCTTACGACTAGCAGCCAAGCAGGCAGCTCGTCAATTCCCATCAATCTGTGATGGACGAACGAACATTCACAAATTTCCAGAACCACATGCCAACGGTTTGAGGATTCTACAACTTACGTTGGCTGATACGAGGTGTGAGATACCCTTTGCGCTGAAATTCCAGCTACAGAAGCTTGCACAAGATGGTTATCTATCTCCATATGCAGTTTGTAATCTCATCCCAGAATTCACTTCAATGGCCAAGCGTTCTGGAGTGTCCGTCAGCGTTGATGCTACCAGAAAGCTATTCAGACAAATTCCCTTCCCAGGGTCGGACACAGAGGCTACCAATTATGATCGGGATACCCTGATCGAATTGCTCCTCGAAAATGAAGCTCAATGTAAGAGAGAAGAAAGACTGATCGCGAACCACATTGCTATGATGTCTCAAAATGTTGCGATCATTCACCGCGCTAAAGTCATGCCATCTGGGATCCACCTGTATGGCCCCGAGCCAGAAAGTAATAATAGGGTGCTACGCAAGTATCCTAGTCAGCACGATCATTTCTTGCGAGTTCAATTCTGCGACGAAGACGGTCAACCAATTCGCTTCAACCCCAGGATTTCCAATGGAAAAATATATCATGGTCGATTCAAAGAAGTTCTGACTAATGGCATCAACATTGCAGGCCACGTGTACAAATTCCTAGGCTTCTCTCATTCTTCTCTAAGAGGTACGCGCCCTATCACGTCAAATACTTCTTTCAGCACTAATAAAATCTATAGCTCAGTCATGTTGGTTCATGGCGCCCTTTATACATGAAGGTAAACTGTTTTTCGACCGAATGCTTATCCGGGATCTTGGGGACTTCAACTCCATTCGGTCTCCTGCAAAGTGCGCCGCCCGCATTGGCCAAGCATTCTCTGACACGAGGACGGCTGTTCCGATTGATTTAAGCGCTGTTCGATCAATGCAGGATATAGAGCGTTATGGTCGGGTGTTCAGCGATGGCGTGGGAACCATATCACTATCCCTGCTGAGAAAGGTCTGGAAGCGCCTCCCCAAGAAGATTCTACCCCAACCTACATGCTTCCAGATTAGATTCCAAGGTATGTACACTGCCGCGCCGTTCTGTGTGATCCTATCATACTGAAGCTCTTGGAATAGGTGCCAAAGGCATGGTAGCTCTAGATTCTCGATTGAACAAAGATGCTCTATGTCTCCGGCCATCGATGATCAAATTTGGCGGATCAAGATCTGCTGACATAGAAATCTGCGAAGCCGCGTACAGACCTCTACCACTGTACCTCAATCGGCAGTTCATCAAGATACTAGAGGATATGGGCGTTGAAAACGAATTTTTCATGAATCTCCAAGCGAAAGAGATCCAGAGATTGCGAGAGGTCGTCGATGATCCACTCAATGCCTCCGAATTCCTGAGAAAGTTATCAGTAGGCGAATCAGTACATCTTTCGTGGCTGATCACCTCGCTTGCAATGCGTAATCAGGACTTCCGTAACGATGACTTTCTGCGTAATTCCGTTGAGTTGACTGTTCTGTCAGAACTACGAAAGCTGAAGCATAAAACTCGTATACCTGTTGAGAAAGGATACCATCTTCATGGTGTGATGGACGAAACCGGCTGGCTGAGAGAAGGCGAGATATTCTGCTCCGTCATTGTAGACGAGGTTCCCAAATATATTACGGGCGAAGTCATCGTCTCGCGTGCGCCAGCTCTACACCCAGGTGATGTCCAGGTAGCTCAGGCAGTGATGCCACCGATTAACTCACCGCTTCTGGCACTTTATAATTGTGTATGTTTCAGCCAGCTCGGTAGTCGTGATCTGCCTAGTAAACTAAGCGGAGGTGACCTGGATGGGGACCGCTACTACATCATGTGGGATGAAAATGCCAAGGTCCAGAGAGTATTTCCTCCAGCAGATTATCCGATTCAGCAACCGCTGGATATTGGAAGAACAGTTGAGGTGGATGACATGACTGAATTCTTTATCGACTTTATGCAAAGCGATCAGCTTGGGCGCATTGCAGTGCAACATCGAGTTCTCGCAGACCAGAAAGATTATGGTGTTGTGGACCCGGATTGTGTGACATTATCTGAGATGCATTCTACTGCAGTCGACTTCTCCAAGACAGGAATTCCGGTAAGATCAGCATGAATTCTTTTTTGGCTGTTTTTAGCTAAGTTGAAACCAATCAGGTTGACCTAGGCAGGCTGCCTAGAGGTAACCCATGGCGCCCCGACTTTGAGGCACCGGGACCACACGTCACCATTGAGAAGGTCCGAGGAATTGTCCTCGATAAGAGTGATTTCAAGGATCCACTCGAACAAGAAGACGAAGACGAGGATGATGAGTTCACCAATTACAGATATTATGAGAGTGACAAAGTCCTCGGCCATCTATACCGCGCAATTGACGAGCAAGCAATCTTCAAAGAGATCCAGGATCGATCAAAGACCCAAGGAGGTACCGCAACCAGATCCACTGCCATTGAAGAGGTTTGGAAGTACGTCCAAGGAAAGATTCGAGGTTTTCAGTGGAAGGAGCTGATGGAATGGGCTTGGGATATCCGTGACATGTAAGAATGACTCAAACATCTTGGCTGATCTAGTCACTAATATGCCCATGCTCAACAGGTACGAAGAGGCCCTCTTGAACACAATGACAGACTATAGCCCGCATCCCAAGCATCTCCTCTCAGAAGTCGAGGCCTTCACCGGCAACATCCTCGGCAAGACCGGTGCGCCGAGTAAATCCCAGCGAGAACTGTCTCAGACAATGAAAGAAAAGTTCGACGAGGACGCGACCTTCATTGTGAATTGCATCCTGAGAGATGGGGACGAGTTCTCGGCCCAAGCTCTCGAGCGAAGTGTGGCATGCTTGGCCGTCAGTCTAGAAGAGCCGACTGCGTACAAGAGATGCGAGAAACTGGTATCTTTCAAGTATGTTGCCGCTTCTGTCTGTCTGAGGGAGGTAGAGAAGTTGCCCGGATGGGAAGACTTGGAGCACTTGACAATTTTTGGGACGGAAAATAGAGCTTTCGTGGTGATTTGACGAGAAGATTCGCTTCGAGTTGGCTGGCTGATTGTATACCTTTCTGAGCCATTTTGCTTTATGCGTTTGAGAACTTTTACTCGTTTGTTGCTATGGAGAAATCTTACTAAAAGTATTGCATTGATGTAGCTTGCAAACATTCCTTGTGTAGAGCATACACCTTTGCAAAATAAGTGAGAATTGCTCTACACTAATGGAATTCTTCGATCATTTCCCACCATTAGGAGACTTAGGATACTCTAAACAGTAAAAATCATTTGTACTCATGCCGCTATCAGGTCCCTATCATTATTACAGTGCATTTCCACATCCATAACGCCCACAATGTTCCCTGTATCCCTTGTAAATCTTCTCACGCTCTAAGCCCCAGTCACCCTCCTAATAGCTCTCCTCGCGCCCTCTCCAACCACCATGATCGCGCCCTCCTGCTCGAGCGCCCTAACCGCCTCAGCAAACTCAGGCGCATCAATAGTGACGCTACTCTGCTCGCCCATCCGCCTCACAACCTCGGAATACCTAGCACTCTGTCCTTGCCGCGTCATATCATCTAGCAGCGTAATAATCGCATTCTTCAGATCTTGCTTCCGCCGCCTCTCGCTCGCGCTCGTGCCCTCAGTGAGCAGACTCATATCGATAAGACCCGTTCGCGCATCTGTAGCAGCCTGCTTCAACGCGCTCTTGATGAGCCGCACGGCTTCTTTGACGTCGTCTGCAGTCACTGTTTCAGAAAGCCGCATCTTGGCGTGCGCTTCTGCTAACCGGATCATGGACTCAAGCTGCCGTGTTGTGGCTGTGATGCGGCGCTCTGCGGCGCGCACGTCTTCGCCCAGCTTGCGCATCTCGATGTAGGAGGTCACCAGCTCTTGCTTGGCTTCTGGGCTGATGCGTGGCTGGCATTTGGTGCGAGCGTAAGAGATGTAAGAGGTGAAGAACTCGACGGGCTTTTGGATTTAAAGTTAGTGAAGCTTGAGAGGAATTGGAAGTGATAGACTTACCAGAATCTCCAAATTGCCAGATGCACTTTGAGGCTTGTCGTCCAGATACATGCCGAGTAGATGCCTGGCCAATCTTCGATCACTGGTCTCATCAATACGATCAAGTATTAGATAGACGAGATCGAATCTAGACAATAGAGTAGGTGGGAGATCGATATTCTGGGGCACGGGCAAGTTTGGATTGTACTTGCTTCCAATGGGGTTGGCAGAGGCGAGAATGCTGGTTCGAGCATTCAGAGTGGTGATAATGCCAGCCTTGGCGATTGAGATTGTCTGCTGTTCCATGACTTCGTGCAGCACCGACCTAGTTGCATCTGACATCTTGTCAAATTCGTCGATGCAGCAGACACCGCCATCAGACAAGACAAGAGCACCTGATTCCAAAACCAGTTGGCGGGTCTCTGGGTCGCGTGTCACATATGCTGTCAGACCGACTGCAGAGGATCCTTTGCCACTGGTGTAAACTCCTCTTGGTGCAATTTTGTGGACGTACTTAAGAAGTTGAGACTTTGCAGTGGAGGGATCACCACATAATAAGATGTTGATGTCGCCTCTGTATTTGGGACTTCCTCCTTTTTCGAAAGACTTGTTGGTTCCACCGAACAGCTGAAGCAGAATGCCTTTCTTCACATCATCCATTTCATAGATACTGGGAGCCAGTGATCTTGATAGAAGCTCATAGATATCAGGTCGGGCTGCGGTTGCTTTAATCTTCTCCTCTTCCTCTTCTGTGACTTTACGAGTCTCCTCGATGTTGCCAGTAAGCTGATCGGATAGCTCCTCCTCCACAGTAGACACGTCGATGCCCATCCGCTTTTTGTCTACCTTCTGGATGTGTAGCACATCGACGTGAGTCTTATAGACGCTCTTTAGCGTTCGTTGACGGGGATTGACCCGGACAGGACTAGCTTTAAAGATACCAGTGATCTCAACTCGATCACCAGCCTTGCAGAGATCCACCAGCTCGTCATACGCACACAACGAAACAGAGTGTGGTGTTTGACCCGCCGGAACCGAATCTGGAGTCTCTTGAAGCTTGATGACCTGCTTGTCCATGAATCCAGAGCGGTTGTGGACAATTTGCATGGAGTTTTGAGACTGGCAGATGGGCCGAGGACATTTGGTGGGCTCGGCGATCTTGCCACGATCAATGTCCACCTTGACTGTATGATTACACACAGAGCACCTAAAGAAGGCATCCCTCATATCTGGAATGATGGGAGTAGTGCGAATTACGAGACCTTTGATTGCAATGATCTTATCAACGTCTGATCTATGTTAGCATGTAATAGATTGAAAGCTGTAAGAAACTCACCAGATGGGTTAAGATCTCTCATGTTAATAGTAGAATCAAGGCCGAATGGTCGCACTCTATATTGTCTTTTCTGAACTTCTGAACACCAATCCGTTCCATTCACGTCTTGTGTATGCTGGCTGGCTGGCTCTTGCTCACTTCGCTCGGAGCTTGGAACGGGAGGCTCGGAGCTCATGATTCGGCTTCGCTGAGATGATTGTCCCGCAGAGCTTTGGGACTGTTTCTGCTCGGTCATCCTGGCCTCGGCGATCTCATACATGACATCCTTGATGCCCTGATCCATCAACGTGACGATATCTTGCGGATAGTCTTGTGCCTGCTGCCAGAGCTTTTTCGTAGGTGGATATGCCTTTAAATTGCGGAAGTCGAGATTGAGACTTGTTACTCCGAGCGTCAGCATATTCTGCATCATGTCTAGATACTCCTTGCTATTTGCGTCTTCGTCTGCACTGGTCTCCTCCTCGGACATGCCGTCTGCCCACATTCGATATTTCTTGGTGAAATCTCGAAGGAAGCTTTTGAATGTTGAAAGCGTGTCATTTATGGATACGTTGGTTCCCCAGATGCACAGCGTCGAGCTTCCTCCCATTGCCTGAGCATCAGAGGTTGTGGGATCCATGTTAGAGAAAGTGGGCGCCTCAGAGACTTCTGGGGGCACATCTCGAACAACGCGGCCATTTTCATCCATGAAAATGCGGCGCCTAACACGTGGGGTGTTGAGATTGTCAGAGTTGATGTCGCCGCGTCTGGAGTTATTTATGGCAGAGCCAGGACCAGCGGAGCGGGAGGATCGAACAAATAGACCACTGCTCTCACTGCGAAGATCTGGCTGAAGAGATTGCTGGCGGCTCGTGGCACCAAGACCAGGGCTAGAGCTGGAGGCATATCGGATTGGAGAGGATTCTAAGCAGGTCAGTATACGTCTTCCTTAGCTGATTTTAAGAAGCACTTGCCGCCAAGAAGGGCACTGGCTCTTGGAGTGCGATTGACATCCTGCTGAGTAGACTGAGAGCCGGTCATTTGTCGTAGAGGAGAGCTGACATCTCTCGCAGCCTCGCTTTGCAATTGCTGAGACGCCGGGTCAGGGGGCGAGGAGGGGATAGCATTGCGTTTGGATGTTCTGCGCGGAGTGGCAGATTGCGAGGAGCGTTGTCGGCGATGCGCCGGAGAAGACATTTTGAAGATCAAGATTCGTGAAGTTGATGGTAGAGAGAAGATGGGCAATGGTCAAGGAGAAGAAGATGATCTTGAGATTTCGAGGTGTGATGTCGCGTCGCGTCAACTTTCGCGTTGGACGCGTTGAGCGCTTGCATTAGCGGCATTCGGGCGTGTTCTGCATGGGTGGCAGAGCCACTCCACTTACACATCATCTTCGTCACTACGAGCATATTGATTGATAGATGAAACCTAATTACTTTGCTCTATACAGTTATGTTGATAGACTTGTCGACACACCACAAGAGAGCTGCTCCGTAGTATTTAATCTAGATAAAGCGGTAAGACATTTTCGGTCACTCCTTCTCTATTCCTACCATCGATTTCGTAATTCTCTGCTACGATAGATTCCATACCACTGTTCTAGCGGAGTACTGGCCTCCGTATCACGATCTCTCACCTGTTGACTTGCTAGTATTTCCACTTGTCATCGCTCAATTATCAAGAATTTCAAACAAGATGCAGCTGCTGCGAGTACTACCAGCTCCTCTAAAATCAGTGCCAAGGGGCAAACCCAAAGGACCAATGTATAAGCTACTAGGTGATAGAAAACACTCTTGTGGGCAACTCTACCGGCGTTGAGGGAAATCTAAGTCATGGTGAAAATAGTAGTTGTGCCCCTCTCATTTATGTGCCGATCTTCGTCGTCCTCTTTATGATCTACTCGTATAGATAAATCAGATGTTCATGCTATACATCAATGTGAAGAACGAGGTTGATCTTAGGTTTCGCACTCCTTAGAGCCTGTAGTAGAGAGATAAGTGTTGCTTACGCAATGACCAAACCTTCCTAGACTAAAGTTGATATTCGCCCTTTCACAATCAAATTATTAATTGATGTCAAGTTTAGGTAAGCTTTGACGGGACTATCCAGGTAATTCGTTAATCCACGAAATCATTGGCTGCCTGTATCAGCAGTTCAGATGTTGATAACCCAGGCGCACTAGTGCCAGGCCTCCAGTGACAGACACAAAATTCTCTGGACAATTGTTTCTTCATCGACGTCCCCTAAAGTATTCATATTGCGATAAGCTGCACTAGAAACATAATTGAAGCTACTTCAACTGCCAAAGGTATGAATATGTATCTTGTCTTGACGAGTAGACGCAGGTGTAGAAATAAGCTTCGGCTGACGACTGCACGCTTCGCAAAGAACCCCTCCTCACCCTCTCAGCCCCACCATCAGAACGAAATAAACAGCACCATCAACAAAGAAAATGGCGCCACCAACTCAAATCGCTATTGCAACATCCGCTGTTGAGCGGCTCGTTAAAGAAGAGGCATCTTATCACAAGGAACTCCAGGCCCAAGAAGCGCGCCTCGAAAAGCTGCAGCAGAGTCAAGACGGGGACGAAAACAAGGAATACCAGATAAAACAGGAGGTATGCTCTTGAACACTCGATTTCCTCATATCGCACACCCCATTCGAGGGATTATATGGCTGATTATCTCAACAGCAAATGGCCATAAACGAGACTCGCGGTGTCTTTCCACCTCTCCGCGAACGCATCGCAGTTGCAGTCCAGAAGCTCGAGGATCAAGCCAAGGGTAGTGATGCGAGTGAGGAGGAGATAAGCAAGGCAAACAACGCGCTTCAGAGTGCGAAGGATGCTACGAAGGAGTAGAACTAAGCTGTGAGAGAGTGAGAGAGAGGGATGGACTGAAGTGATACCCTGGAGGCTAGATCTGGTGTTCATAAGGGCAGAATGGTTCAACGGATGGCAAAATAAATAACAAGAAATTTTTTACTTTATTATGTCTATTATTTTACAGAGGTATATTATAACACAGGTCTACGTGGTGTCCATTTTGTCTTCTGCTTCGCCTTCTTCCAAGGCTACCTGACTCTCGGCTGGAGGCTCATCAGCGCTGAGACGTGGAGTCTCCACTGCTTCACCCATAGGGGTGTCTTCTGCAATATCCGTCTCCATTGCCTTTTCTGCTGCTGCTGCTGCCCCGTTAGACTCATCAGCCACTATAGAACCCTCTCTATCCATGGGAGATGGAGCACGGCTCGTGATTCTACTACCAGGCTTGGACAGCGTCCCCGGAGCTGAAGGTCGTGGCTTCAAACCAGTATCAGGGCTGTTGCTATCTTGAGCTGCTGCGTCCAGTCTGGGTGTTGCATTCCCACTTATACTGCTATGCTTTGGCGTCTGACCTTCTCTCGATTCCTCACCGACCTCTCCATCCTCCTCACCACCATCCATACCCTCCCTTCTCTCCACCTCCTCCTTCTCATCTCTAATCAACCTCCGCAACTGCATACCCTCCTCCACAATCCGGCCAAACTGCTCTCTTCTCTCCTTCCACGTCTCCGCATACGTAGCACTCTCCTTTTCCAACTCTCTACACTCTTCTTCCAACTTCTTTAAATTAATCTCCTGGTCTGCTCGCGGCCTCAACAGCTTGTTATTGGTAATCTTCTCCGTCAACACATCGAACTTCTTCCTCTGCTCTAGCGTCTTCTTCGCCTCCTCAAGCTGTGCCCGTAATTGCACCGTACTATCCCTCACATTCTGCGCCGTCTCAAGGATGCGCTGCTTATCGGCCTTGTACCGCTCACGCTCGCGCTCATTGCTGTTATAGAGGAACTGGATGCGCGCGATGCTGCTATCAAATGCGGCAAAATCAAGGAGTACATCTTCGCGGAATTGGTGACGTTCTTCGACAATCTTTTGATTTGCACCTTCTAACTCTTCGGCGCTGTCTGGAGGAGGAGTGGGCAGCTTGCTGGGTGTTGAGATGAGGGAGCCGGGTGTGAGAAGACGTTTTGTCACTCGTTTAAAGGGCTTTTCTTCAACATTTAGGAGACGTATTTTGTGAAGTTCATCCTCTTCGCGTTGATCGAGCGGTTGAAATGAAGCCATTGTGCAAGGATTAGTTGTAGTTGTGTTGGACTACTTCAAAACAAAGAAAAGAGGTGGTGTTGCACATGTACAGCTCTCGCGGCTTTGAACCGCGCTAGCTAGATCCTACAGTAGCCTCGTCCTGGAACGCAACATCACCCTTGTGGATAGATAGCTCGTTATCCAGATTTATGTTTGGACACAATTTCGATTATTATCATTCTTTAAAATACAATTAATAATTACTTCCAAGTCAGGTCACCATTTTATGATACACTTTGAAATGAGTAGAGTCATATCTACGATTATGATCACGACTTAAGCGTCTGCTTCCACTGATATACCCATAAGCCCTCTCAGCCCTCTGGACTATCGTCGCCCTCACTCTATGCAAGGATCCGACGCTTATAGATCGCAAGATCACAACAAGTATTCTAAATGCCTGCTCCCTCGCTTTTTGAGTCCAGCCAGAGGGCTTGCGTAAAGAACATCCGAAGTGAGACATCCCCAGTCATTCTGCCTCGATCTCAACTAATGCTTCTAGGTCTCGCGGACGTAGGTGACTTCGAGTACTTCAAAATCCGCACCGTCCTCCAACGTATAGAGTCTCCCGAACAACTCCACCAGATCGAAATCAACTCCCCTCAAATAAAAGGCGAAGACACCGATCTCTGGCGCGCATTCATAGCTCGCGATATTCCCAACTGGGCAACCAAGAACTATGTCCCCAAAAATCCGTTGAAGTGGTATGAGGTGTACTGCAAGTACAAGAAAGAGCAGAGGAGGGATATTGAGAGAGATGAGGAAGTTCTGAGGAATACGCTGCTGGGAATTAAGAAGCAGAAAGAGACGATGGTCAGCAAGGTGGTAGATCTGAGGGCGTTGCCAAAAGTGCCTAAAGATCCAAGGATGCTAGCGAACAATGGCGGTGTGCCGCTGGGCAAGAAAGCTGGTCCAGGGAGACTGCCTCCCAGTAGTCTTACTTGGAACGGGGGCAGCAAGACGAAGATGAAGGATGGCAAGAGCGTCCTTACCAGAGCGCGGAGAGAAGCTAAGGAGATCAGTATGAGGAGTAAACTGGCGACGCCAACAAGTCAGTTGATTGGAAACAAGAGACAAATCCAGAAGGCTCCAGCGGGGATGGTGAACGAGTACCGCAAGGCAGCTGATCCAGGCTTGAGGATACTTTCCAGGAAGAAAAATACCGCTGCCAGATTCGATGGTGGCCTGACTGGCCCTTCTCTGGAAGAGAGAGAGAAACGACTGAGAGCTGCCATGGGCAACACCGGCACGGCGACAATGGTGGGATCGTCTGACGAAGAATCTGCGGATGAAGGAGGCGACCTTGACAATCTCTTCGATGAAAGATCCCACAGGCCATCCTCGACAGCAACATCCGCGACAAGGCCTCCTTCTCGTAATCTTGCTGGTCCATCGAAATCATTGCCTTTATCTCAGGATGGAAGCCGACCTCGCCCAGGTCAACCTTCTTCACAGCCAGCTTCAAAGCCATCTGCTATGAGCCAACCTACAATCAACTCAACGTCACATGCACGCATCTCGTCTTCCTCTCCTATACCTCATAGCAGCACTGCAAGTCCTGGTCTCAGCGGGGGAAAGCCAGTGATGCCACGAAAGCGTGCCCCAGTTGATATCTTCAACCGGGGGGCCAAGAAACTCAAACCAAGCAGGTGATATAGCATCTGTATATCTTGTGTTTGATAAATATAGTCATCTTTGCTTGAGCGAGGCGTTTGATGGAGGGTCACGTATTTGTAGAGCCGTTCTAAAAGCATAACTAGGAACTTGAAATATATGTCAACTGCCTGATAAAAGCATGGGCAAAATTGCACCCCAGAGGACGTAGTAGTGTCTCAAGACTCAAATTTCTATACTGGGATGATCCATTTTGACGCAAAGTCAGCCTCTCGAAGTAATGAAGAAGAAACGCCATCTTCCTATTCCTCCATCATGTTTATGTACCCATCATTCATAGCCCCAGATTATGCCATATCAACTTTCTATGCTTGCTTCGTTCAGTCTCTTACATAGAGTTCTCATCGGCCGTCGTTCGTCAGCGTGTATTCTTTGGGAAGCATTCGCTGGGCGTATTATATGGAGAGTGTCTGACATCCTAGAGTCCACCACGGAGCGCTAGTACCAGATGCAATGTCGCTCCACCCTCAAGATTATATTCCGCAGCCGTCTTATCGTCGGACCTGTATAAAGTCTGATTAGCTTTGCTTCAGCAAGATAAGGCCCACAAAACTCATGGAGAGAGATAGAGTATACATTTGTTTACCGCCGAAGATGAGACGTTGTTGTACCGGCGGGATGCCCTCCTTTTCCTCAACTTTTTCCTTGATCTGCGAGACCTATCGTACGTCTGTCAGCAGGAACTCAGACAAAGGGAGAGAGAAAGATTATAATCAAGAGGAGAAATCGGGGAAGAGAGGAAGAGTAGTCATGGGAAAGGATGTCTACCTTGTAATCTGGTTCGATATCCAGCTCAATTTCCTTCCCCGTCAACGTTCGGACTCTACTTCTGTTAGTATGCTGCGGACTGATTTTTCTTTGGCACACGTACTTGATCAACATCTCTGTTGTCTTGTTACAGTAGTAAGTGCGGCTTAGAAATAGCTCTGCGGATGGTATTATTCGGTGAGTTACTCTTGGTGGGGGTTAGAAAAGGCAGCCTTGCGGGAGAAGGCGGCGCCTTCGCGTGGGGAGAACAAGCTAACCACTTCGAGACTAGAACATTCCTGCAACCAAATAGGGGGCGAATTTAGGATTGGCGACTTGTAGAATGCTGGTCTATCAACATCCAAATTCCTCGCTCATGAAATAAATCATATCTAGAAGAAATAGTTTCTAGGTATCTTCATTGCCATGAAAGTTCTCATCGGATTCAGCTACTAATTGAGAAGTTTGCACAGAAGACAATTTGTAGAGCAGCTCATTCTACGCCAGGTATAGTACGACAAAGCAGGTCATTGAATCTATCCAAATGTCGACCGACACGGCGACACCTAGATCTAGTTCAGATCAACGACAAGCATCGTCATGTTGGTCATGCAGTACAGTAGAGTCAGCTCAAGAAAACGTAATGGTAGAAGTGGGCTCGTTCTCTAGCTTTATTTCCTACATCATATATAAGTTCTAAGGAATTCTCCTAATGCCATAATAGCCATTGCTTGTCCATACGGCATGCTGGTCCGATCGATGTCCTTATAATGCTGCAGAGTATGGCCCATCGCCGTCCCAAAGCTCACATCCAATAATTCTCCCTCGCCAGTGATCTTACCCATGATGGCTTTGATAGCCTTCACTGCCGAATTCCGGAACTCTTCACCACGGATGTATCTCATCCGTACAGCCTTGAGCATTCCATACGCAAATCCAGCTGCAGCTGAGCTTTCTATATATGAGCCTTCCTCCAGAGGCTGATCAAGCAGGGTCCTCCACAGCCCACCTGGCTCTTGATAAGAGATAAGTGCTCTACACTGAGCTTCTAGAGTATCAATGAGATGGACACGAAATGCATCGTTCTCTGGCAGATCAAGGAGTTCCAACATCTCAGGTATGACAATCGTCAGCCATGAGTTACCCCGCGCCCAGAGCGCCGCTGCAAAATTATGTCCTCCATCTGCAAAAGTCCACCCGTGAAAGAACAGTCCAGACTTCGTGTCGAACAGATATTTAATATGTAAAAGGAATTGTCTCTTGGCTTCTTCAACGTAGTGCGGTCTGTTGAGAAGTTTACCGATCTTGGCCAGTGGAAGGACCGTCATCATGAGGGTATCATCCCACAGCTCCTGGGAGTTGAGAGAGTTATAGGTCATGTGAGACATTCCACCGTACTTAGTGCGAGGAAGTTCATACATTGCCCAATCTGCCCAACTCTCTAGCCATGGTAGATAAATCTGATTGCCTGATCGCTCATACACATATGCTAAGGTAAGCATCGCTCTGGAAGAATTCAGTATTCGATCAATCTAAAAGTTGGCCTTAAGTTCTGCATATTTTCTTGGCAGAATACGTACGCCACTGTATTTATATTCTTGGTCGTTCCTCCCTCTTCAAATCGAGCTGCGAACCAGTCCTCAATGATCTTCAATGGCTCAGCCGAGCCTGTTAAAGTGTGGTACTTCCATAGTCCATAAATTCCAACACCATGAGTCCATTCCCAACCATTCCATCCTTTTGTATCAATGACTCGGCCATCATCAAGCCTGAGAAGAAACTTGCCAGTCTCGTCTTTGATATTGACAAGTTGATGAATCAATAGATTGATTGAACGATGGACATCTTGAACAGCAATTTCGTGCAGTGGCATTTCTTTTGGATTTTCTGTGATCCTATTTGTAGTTATTTGGACTTATTCCTGGATTATTGCAAGTATAAATATGGCAATGCGTTGGGATTGGTGGATCATCCCACCTTTCATGCGACTTGATTCGCGGGATTATCTCGGTCGAGTTGCAACCATTTATTCGGTAACTGGTAACCCGAAGCTGCCAAAAGCTAGGTTATTGTGCTTGGCACATCTTTCTAATCCAAAAAGGAGTCTCAAATGTGCCAGTCTCCACCATTGGCGCTTAACGATCACGGACCCCGCGAGCGTAGCACTCCACAATACCCTTGAGTCCCCCATCGCTCCAGTCCCTTTAGAGCTTAAATTCACGGTCATAGTGCCAAATGAGGTGGACCTAGCCTTACTTGCGAGGGGTGATCTGGGGTAAGATCGTGGAGGGCTCTCCAGGACGCCTTCGTACTTTCCGGCTAGCGTGATTGACATGTACCTTTATCAAGGATGTCTATTCCGGTTCCTTCTTCTCTTCGATTCAGTTGTCTTATCTGTAAACTAGGAAACGGCTGTCCAAGGGAAAGCGATCGTGAATTGGCAGATCATCCTACCAAAAATGGACCCAAAAACTGCAGACCCCGAAATCGCACCAGCTGTTCACGCTGAACATGAGGAAGATGAAGATCTCAAAAAGGATCACATGGACTTTGAACGAGTCGACAAAGAAGTTGCAAAATATGCATCAGATGTAGCTATCGAGATCTCACCGGAAGATAACGCTCGGCTCAAACGACGAATTGATAAACGAGTTCTAAGCATCATGGTCTTCACATACTTCCTACAAGCTCTTGATAAGGGTACACTGAGCTTTACTAGCATTATGGGTCTCCCTGGCGACTTGGGATTGCACGGCCAGCAATTCTCCTGGCTCACAACTTGTATCTATATCGCAGTCCTGATTGTTGAGTACCCTACCAATTGGCTCATCCAAAGGGTCCCAATCGCAAAATACCTCGGAGTGTCTATTATCCTGTGGGGCACGATACTTGCCTTGCATGCTACTGCGAAAAGCTTCACAGTTATCGTCACGCTACGCACCCTGCTAGGAATTTTTGAGGCAGTCTGCCAGCCGAGTTTTGTCTACCTCAGCGCCATGTGGTATAAGCGTGAAGAACAAGCAGCGACAGTGTCTACTTGGTATATGATGAATGGTATGCAACAGATTGTCGGGGGTCTCCTTGCGTATTGCTTTACACTTGTCAAGAGCCCGCCGTACGGCTCATCCCCACTTAAGTCGTGGCAGGCAATATTCATAGCTTATGGCTGCTTCTCAGTGCTTTGGGGTGTGTTTGTCCTGATCTGGATGCCAGATAGCCCCATGCGCGCCAAGTGCTTTAGTGAAGAGGACAAGAAATTGCTGGTTGAGCGTGTCCGAAGCAATCAGACTGGCGTGCAGAACAGGCACTTCAGAAGAGAGCAGATGTGGGAGGCGTTCAAAGATCCACAAATGTGGTGTTATTGCTTGATCGCCATCTGCACCACATTGCCAACAAGCGGACTCGGTGCCTATGCCAATATTATCATCAAGGGTTTTCACTTCAGCACACTCGACACTCAGTTACTTGCTATGGTTTTGGGTGCTTACATCATTGCGGTTCTCATAAGCAGTACCTGGCTTGTCCAGAAGACAAAACAAAACACACTGATTATGGGCATCTATGTCATTCCGTCAGTCGCTAGACTCTTCCTTATAATGCAACTTACTCACTTTTCAATGCAGGTCGTTCGTCGGTACCATCGTTCTCATGACAGTTAGGAACACAAGTCACGCCACCCAAGCAGGGCTCCTCTTCTCTTACTACCTGGTTCTGAGCTTCTGGGCTGCCCAAACCATCTCAATGAGTATGATATCTCGCAATGTTGCAGGTCAAACAAAGAAGACAGTGGTGGTAGCTGCGAACTTCATTTCTTGGGCGACAGGAAATGCTATTGGTAAGTCTCACTCATCAAATAGCAAACCAATATCTGACAAGCCTGTGATAGGTCCTCAAGTATTCCTCACTTGGAATAGTCCTCGCTACCTAATTGCCTTTTCTACGCATATGGGATGTTATGTGCTTCTTGTCCTAGTTCTTATTTTCTTGCACTTCTATTTGAAGATTCAAAATGCCAGGAAAGATAGGCTACAGGCGGAATTAGCAGCAGCTGGGTCAGCGGGAGTTGTTGACGAGAAGATGGTGCATGCATTCGACGACTTGACCGACAAGGAGAATCCAAATTTTCGCTATGTGTATTGAAACAAGCAATGGAAATTGACCCAATTAAACTTCAATGCTATTTTTGTCTCGAATATATGACTTCAAACCTGCTTCGTCACAAAGACCGTTCTCGACTTTAGTTCCATTTAGGGTTATACGCTTCACAACGTAGGAAGTCAATTTAGAGTAGGGGTGGAAGTCCCAACACGCACATCCTAGCGCGGTAGATCTGCTCATTATTGATCTGGGACGATGCTTGACTTCTCACGATGTTCGATCATTGGTTACCAACCTCGGACTCGCTTAATGGATCAGGGAGCTCTGTATGCACTGATTGGCATAGAATACGAATCTAGAACAGATCAGCATCTGGCTGTTGGTACAAAATGTAACCCTATTTATGGACCATAATAAAGCCATTTCTCAGAGTGTAGAAGCCCAGTGCATCGAGAACATTCCCGAAAAAGTATTACTAGGAATACCATCTGACAGATTACTGCCTATTTTTGGCACACACGTGATAACGTGCTGACATTAAATGTCATCTCTGTAAAGATTTCGTCGGCATAGTCCCATATTCTTTCCTCAATACCGAAAGAAGAGCCATGACTTCCGATCTTTATAACACAATCGCTGCAACGACCCGTGGTTTCATCTCTTCGTTCGAACTTGCCGTACACAAGAACGATTCCTCACTCCTGAATCTGGTCATAGCTCCGGAATGCACGCGGCACGGTAAGTCTTTCGATCAAGAAGAAGATTCCCTCCTTTGAAGGCGGGTACCTAGGCTCTTTGTATGTGTGTCTCCCAAGAGCTGATATCCGGATCCCGGAGCCCACTTCCCCAGTCTTTTAGGATGGTGCAGTGCTGATCAGTGAAAAAGTGGCCCCTGTCCGAACACTCGGTCTGAGCCCCACAAATGCTACAGATGTAGTGACTTACACCGCAAACCTGGCTCCTCTGGTCAGACTCGTAGAAGATGGCAAATGCATTACTCTTATGACGTGTATTGATCCTGTGCAGAGGACAGCAGTGACGAGGGTAGAGCACCACACGAAGTACTTAGGCAAGGATTGGATATGTCTTGAGGTTTGCTGGCTTCTAGATTTCACCGAGGACGGAAAGGCTATCAAAAAGGTTGTGGAATTCGTTGATTCTGGTATCATGTTGAGGTATACAGAGATGGCAAAGGAGGTAGAGAATAGTCCGCTGGGAAGAGAAGCACTGAAGGATCTGAGAGAACAAGTCAAAAGGCGATAAAAGTTTGTCACAGTTCATGCGAGGAGAATTTCGTGTCAGGTAACCACAGTGTATCCTAGAAGACGGTCGAGACCCCTGACTGATAGCTTTAAAGCCTGCAGCTATGCTATTTTGTCTCAAGAACTTCGATGCAGTTAGAACACTTGAGAAACATATTTTACATGAACGATTTTACAGTTTCCAGCATCCGCGAATGGACCTGTTACTGTCCAAGCTTATCATGAAGTCTTATCCATTTTAATCCTCTCATTCACGACATCCAATCCGACCATTTTTCCAATGAACCCATCCAGCCAACCATGCGGTAGTAGCATCATTGTCCTGTACAGCCTCAATGGCGCAGCACCGGTCCAAAGAATACTCGGCGGATTTTTCCGCAACAGCTTCCCCACCACATCATCTCCATATGCGTCCAGTTCCATTGCCCCTTCGGTGAATTTCTCTCCTTTCAATGTAGCCTCAACTGTATCTCTCGCAGGCTCGTATAGTGAGCCTTCGGGGAGTCGATATGAAGTGTCATCGTCAGCATGCTTTCCTATATTGCTCTTCACCATTGTCGCCTTTATGTCCACAACCGTGATCCCAAAGGGCTTCAGTTCCTGCCTCTGTGAGTCAGAGAACATCGCCATGGCGGCTTTGGAGGCGACGTAGGCGGATAGGAAGGGAGTGGCCAAGGCACTCGCTGAGCTCGTCTGGTTTACTATCATGCCCTTCGATCTGAGGAGGTGCGGGAGGAAGGCTTGGGTCATGGCTAGGTAAGACCAGACGTTGAGGTCAAATAGCTGCTTGGCTTTTTCTAGATCTAAGTCACTGAATGGCATCGGATAATTCGCGCCAGCATTGTTAACTAGTATGTCGAGGCTCTTGACTTGTGCGGCTGCTGATTCGATGGACTTCTGATCCATAACGTCGAGAATGAGGGTCTCGATTCCAAGGGCAGAGACTTCGGACAGCTTGGCTAGATTCCGTCCGGTGGCATAGACGTGTAGGCCTGCCTTGTGAAAAGCAATAGCGAGGGAGGCACCGAGACTTCCATTCGAGCAACCCGTTATAAGGACTGTTCTAGTAGGGGATGATGACGGCATTCTTGTGCTTGTGATGGACGTTGGCGATGATATACTCTGATTCTGAAGTAGATTGATCAAATTGCTAGGAATGAACTAAAAGGTGCGAATGAGTAATTCAAGACATATGGAAAGTCCAGGTTCATTCCTCCGCGAGGAAGTAAGGCGGAGGAATGGTTATGGTAGAAGGTGATCTATTAGTCCGTGATCATATTCCAAAAGCGGACGAATGGTCTTCCCGATTTCGCTTAACAATAGGGGTTGCGTTGCTTCAAAGCAATCCGACAATCCGAGTCCGAGGACCTCGTCTGGGGCCAACCTAGTTTTTCACATCCTCAAATAAACATTTCTTACGACTATCCCCCCATAAAAATACATCGATTGACATCAAATACTAGGGCTATAAGAGGAAAGGTATATGAATCCCTAACACTTTGTCCAAAGGGAGCTTTTCTAGAAGGGCCCTGCTTGATATCTAAGGATTTAGATATGTCGTCCAGCCTATCAATCCGTCTTGTTTTTTGTTTTGTGGAGAATTTATGTCAATTAACATTTGTTAAGGGCCGGGAATAGTAAAGCAGTATTAAATATGATGCTGGAAAGAAGACCGTACCGGAGATTCCCGAAGTCGAGTAAACGCTTGTCACCTTTGGGGCATTATATCCGCACAACGTAGATTAGGAGCTAATTTCGTCTACGAGACCAACCTTCTAGGAAATGCCGGTACGCAGTCAGTGGTATCAATTCTTCGGGTCTATAAATATTGATCACTTACAAGGGCTGGAGTCACAACCCAATTGAAGCTTTCTTCAAAAGATCCCAGCGGCTTTGATTGAAACCACTTCTCCAATTAAGTTTGCGATAATGATCTTGTATTTGAATGTGGCTACCAAATAATGCATAGAACGTTAAGAATGGCTGAATCATATTTTGTCCCCTATTGACTCCGTTTTAAATACAGCGCTGACATTTTGTTTATCTGTGTTTAGGATGGGATCTAAGACTTTTTTCCGCCTTCCCGAATATTATTTTTACCTTTTGATGCTATATGCAAACGACAATCAATGTACTCCATTCGCGACTGGTGTCCCATTCACAGCGGGCGCTGCGAAGCCGTTCACTGCCTTTCCATTAGGGGTATTGTGCAGATTGAAGTGGAAGCTTCGGATAATTGAGTCCGCATCGTCGATAGCAATTGGTCGTACGTCAGCCATGGCCTTGATCTTAGCTGTAACCTCCTTGACCTGCTCATCTGTCATCACCAAGCCCAATTGTCCCACACGAGTCTTGACCGCGTTCCAGCCAGTCAGTCTTGAAGCGAAATGAACGTATCGAGTGAGGCCAAAATCGGCAGGGTTGAGGATCTCGTAGGTAGAAGGGTTATTGAGGATAGCCTTAGCATGGATACCAGCTTTGTGGGTGAAGGCGCAAAAGCCAGTGATGGGGTTGTTGAATGGAGTGTTGATTTCTACAGCCTCGGCAACGAGATCTTCGACCTTGGAAGAGTTAGTCAAGGACGCATTGCTTTGATAATAGAGCTCACCTCTTTGATCATCGTCAGATTATACTTGCTCTTGACATATTCAGGTTCAGTGACAACCATTCGAGCGAGGAAGCCACCAAGGGTGGTGATGCCATTACGCTCTCCGACTACAGCATTTTAGTGAAATTTCTACGTGAGGTTTAGATAACTCACTGCCAAGTACACTGGTGTCAACATGTGTCGCACCAGCCTCAAGAGCGCAGAATGCGTTGGCAATGGCGCAGCCTGTATCGTTGTGGAAATGGGTTTCGATATCACAAGCTAGAACATCTATTAGCTGATTACAAGCGAGGGGATGATAACAACTTACAAACAACTCCTCTTAACGTCCGTACCAACTATTCAAAGAATGTTAGTATCTGGAGTCGGAAGTGGAAGGCGAGGAAGCGTCGGAGATGAGTAGATCAGGCATACATACATCGTAAACTTGTCGAGGAGAAGCGCAGCCAACGGTATCAGCGATACCGACACGGTTAACGCCGACACTGTCTACAGCTTTGTATAGAGACAAGAGATCCACAAGGTCTGATCGGAACGAATCCTCGCTCGAAACTAATAATAATTAGCGTGCGGTCGTCCACAAATACGCCAAGTAGGTACGAGAAGGTAGTTCCTCTTCTCCCGACCATAACAAGCACACGAATGAAATTGTATATTGGACGGAATGTGGATAGGTAAAGCATCAGACTCACATCTAACCTCAAGACCCTTGGACTTGATAAAATCGATAACTTCCAACGCAGTCTTAGTGATATAAGCCATATCCTTGCCATGGCTATGCTCTCGCAGGAAGCTCGACGTGCCAATGACGACATCTAGACCATCTACACCTGTCTCCACCGCCAGCTTGGCATCTTCCATATTACACCGGACATCTGGGGGTAACAATCGTTAGGCGTGAAAGGAAAAGGAAAGGTGGGGGAAGGCTTTTCGCGTGACTCACGAGTCAGGATCTTGGCCTTTTGAAAATTATTAGTACAGCATGCGAGATCATGGGAAAGGAGGGTATGTACCTTCAAGCCGAGCTTGCAGATTGCTTCGCAGTCCAGTCTGGACTGTTCTGAGGCAGCGGGCGAGGTTAATTCGATATAGTCGACCCCAAAGGCATCGAGGGCTGTTCAAGCGGTGAGTCAACGATCGTCGCATTTTGTAAATTGAGGGCGTCGTAAATACCTTTAGCACTAAATGATGCCAAAGCAAGTTAGCAATGCTGAAGGGAAGCCTCAATGATCATAGATTGCGGAATTAGGTACTAACATCTTGATCTTGGTCTCCGTGTCAAAGTAGGCATTGGCGAATTGTTCTCCCTCTACTCGGCCAACTGAGTCAGCAATTGTTTCCTAATATATATCATAATAATCGTTGGACGGACCGCGAAGAGTCGACTCGATGATCTTGAATTTGCCAACGTTGGAGAGGTAGTCTTGGACGGGGGCGTAGGGATTTGACCGCGGCTGGACGCCCTAGTCAGTGCAGTCAGTACGGCGAGTTTAACTCTCAATTGACAGACGCCAGAGGACTGAGACGTACGTTGCCATTCGAGTGGCCGTTGGTGCCGGTGGGAGCGTCTGTTCCGCACATGTTGTATGGACTGTTTGTGATGTTGTGTATGAGTGTATGAGTGTATGAATGGGTGGGCGAGGAGAGAAAACTAGATGTTTTAGTAGGAAACGACTCCGATTGCGGGTGCGTGCGGGGTGCGTGAGATGCCAAAGAAATTTCACCCACTCCCTTGAATGACTCAATGCGGGGCGATCTCGGTTGATCGTTTTCCCGCTCCGCCAGATGTGCGAATGACGATTGGCGAGTTACGAAGACAAAAGTTCTCATCAGTTTCACTTTTTGTTCTCCTCGCAAACGAGTCACTAAGTTCTCCTTGGGAGGTGCTTAAAAGTAGAAGAACTCTAGGAAAGAAGCATATAGAGACGCTCGGCAAGCACATAGATAAATGGCGCACAGCAATACGAAATTTTTAGAAACTCTATAGATTAACTATACTTCATTAAATGTATTCCCTAATATCTAGAAGATGGGTGGCCCATTCATTAGCGTAGCCTCATATACTGCATCATGGGTCGTGTTATATGCCGGCAGTCCAACATAGCCATTCAACCAATCCAGCACCGCCTTATGCCAAACGAGACTGTTCTCTGGCTTCAACACCCAGTGATTCTCATCACTGAAGCTCAGCAACTTACTCGGAACACCCTTGGCTTGAAGCACGTTGAAGGCGGCCAACCCCTCCACAATGGGCAGACGATAGTCGAGCTCGTTATGCACTATAAGGTGGGGCGTCGACCAGTTAGCTGTGTTTGCGGCAGGGTTCCAGCGTTCGTAATTGTCGTAGTTGTCCCAAAGCGTGCCATTGAAGTCGTGCTGCATGAACCATAGCTCCTCAGAGGTGTATTGGGCGATAGTGTTGAAGGAGCCGTCGTGCGTGAAGATGGCTTTGAACTTCCTTCCAAGATCCTGCCCTTGAATCCAGTAGGTCATGTAGCCGCCATATGAGGCACCGAGCGCAATAGCGCGGTCAGTGTCGACATACGGGAGATTGGCTTCGATATATTCCCATCCCTTCACTAAGTCGAGGTAAGGACGACCGCCCCACTGGTTTTGGATGCCGTCGACGAGCTCTTGGCCAAAGCCCGTAGAGCCGGTGGGGTTGAATGCGACGACAATGTAGCCTTGTTCGGCAAACACCAACATATTCCAGCGAGTTGACCAGACGTCCTCAGTAGCGCCTTGGGGACCTCCGTGGATATAAAATGCTAGAGGATACTTTTGGCCTTCAACGAAGCTGGAGGGCTTGATAATCCAGGCATGGACGATAACCCCGCCGTCACCAGCATAGTAGAATTCGGAGATTTGGCTGCTGCGGGAGAGACCCCATGGGGCGCCTAACTTCAAGTTCGCATCGATCAGAGTAATGCCGCTGGTTGCATTCGAAGCGGCTGAGGCGACTGGATCAACCCAAGAGTAGATCGAATTGTCAAAGAAACTACTCGTGGTCACGAGGAGTCTCCCATCCTCGAGAGCAGATACATCCGTGATTCCTCCATCGGCCGTAATCTGTTTGGGGTACTCGGTTGTTGATGAATCAGCTGCAACGCTGAAGAGACGAACGCGAGCATAGTCTTCGACTTCTAGATACAAAGTTTTTCCATCTTTGCTCCACCACGTTGCGGATGCACTTCGGTCCCAAGACCCAACACCATCGGGAGTGGTGTAAAACTCAGATGCCTCCAGCCCTTTGGTGATATCTGGAACCAGGACTAGGCGGTTCTTATCACTTTCGTAGGAGATTCCTTTCATCTTCGAAAATGCTACTGCTGGACTTGCCGGTGAGAAAACAACTCCTGCAGAAGCGCCCTCCAGGCCTGGGGTGGTAACGATTTGTAGCTCTGGTGCAGGTTCGGTAAATGTCGTTAGAGGAACATAGTATACATCGGATTTCGTGGTTGTGGCTTGATTGAGCTTTGGATCCTTTGCAATGAAAACCAGTCCGACAGTTGAGATATCGTACCTGTTGCGATTAGTTGACTTCATAATCAAAGCTAGAGCTTACTCACATATCTGTGCCTCCATTAGGTGGGACTGGAGACTCGAGCCCGGTTCCATTCAGCGGGTTGACCGGTTCACTGAGTGTGTACCCAGCAGTCCCATTTGAACTGCATGACAAGGTGGCATACCAAATACTGGCTCGTTCGGGGGTGATGTCTACCTTAGATCAGTACCACAGCCATGACCAACGCTAGATCAAGGGTAACCTACACACATCCCAGTGTCGAACAAAAATTGTTGTGTACATGCGACCACTTGAGACTGGGTCCTCTACGGCGCTAGAATTGTAGAGAGTTCCGTTGGGAGCAGCTGTTCCAGAAAATACCAAGCCCCAAGTACCACTTCCAAGGTCGACGGTCTTCAAGCCATCAATGGCGCCTGGTACAGATCCTGCAGAAATAGGACTGTGAAAGTCAGTATGAATTTTGCCATTTGATCAATCTGACGCCAGCCTCATCTGAAGCATGACATATGGGTGGAAATGTTCAGTTTGCGGAAACGAGCCATGAAAACTACTTACTCGGCATCAGGCTTGGTAGCATCACCAACAGCAAAGCTCGTTGAACCATCATCCTCAGAGACTAGCCAAACAATAGTACTCCCATCACCCAACCACTGGGCATTGCTCACGGCACTAGAATTGCTAAACAAGGTCGAGGTGCCGTCCGTCAAATTCATGACGGAGAGAGCATAGCTGTTCTTATGCTTTGTAAAGTTGAATGTGCTAGTAGTATACAATGCCAATGTACCATCTGCATTTGGCAGAGCCGCTCCTCTTCGCGGCGAGCTCAGCATGGCTTCAGGCGTGAGCTTAGCAGCATTGACGAGCATCAAGCTCGCAAAGAGCGCGACGAGGGAGAGAGCTGATCGCATAGTTGCAATCATTTCGAGAGCTGCTTCCTTGAAGCGGTCGATCAGGAAGCAAACCGAGAAAGAGTCTGAGAAGGCAGACGAAGCGCTCGCAAAGGCTGCCTAGGTGAGAAAAGCACTTACGGTATATATACTCGAGCCCTGCAGCCCCGCCAACGCTGTGCAACGGTGCAATGGTGCAATTACCAGTACCAGGAAATTTGGAAAATCCGAGCTTACCTGCCAAGAACTTTTGATATGCAATGTCGGAGGGGTATCTGCAGATTGAGTTCGTCTTCATTGGTGTCGATAGACAGGACCCTGGTCTCTGCGTGGTTAATTGATGGAGGTGAACAGGGTTTTAGCCATACGAGGGATCACCAACAGCTGTGCGTCCCTGCACGAGTTCTGGAAGCTCGAACTCTCAGCATCCCTGCTCAGGTACTTGTTTATCGTGAAGAAACCAGATGCCCCGCCCGTTGCAACATCGCTCGTCTTCTAGTCCGACCGAGGAGGCTTGCCAAGTACTGCAAACACGGCCCTGCCTACAAACTGCGCCGCGCCTCTTCTAATGAAAAGATTTTCGAGGCGTGGGGAAAGTCCTCCGTCAATATCTGCCCGTGATGCTCTTTGCGGAAGGTGAAATATGGCTTGGCTCTTGGCGCTGACATCAAAAACATTTGGGGAGTCGGGACAACTTTGATCTAGGCAACTAGTGAGAGCACAGAGGGAATCGTAATGCGAAGCTAAGAGTTCTAGAGATTGTGAAGTTGAAGAGGCTTAAGCCGTATCAAGACGTTAGAGGTGACTTCCTGTTTGGGATAGCTAGCGGATCAGGTGATGGCTGAGGCATTGGAAGATACTAGGCGTCACAACAGCTTGAGGTCCATTGTTTATGATTTTCAGGACCCGACTACCTAGGAAATAGACTACAAGAGAGAACGATCTTAGCTTCTCAACTAAGCATTCACAGATTAAATAAATCGCGCCAATGGCCAGTAAAGAGTTCTCCTGAGATTAAATATACAATGCTATGGCTTTTGGAGTACAGTGGAGAGTTCTTCTTTCAACCTAACATGATGCCATTATTTTCTCGACTTATCCTCGTAACCCTCAGTCACGTTCAAGCCCAGTCCTTCCGAGTCTAGATACACCTTGTTCTTGCCACCAGCTTCGTGAAGGATCTGTGCGATAGCTCTCGCGTTCTCAATCCTCTTCAAATCAACATATGATCGACTCTTCTTAATGGCATCTCCAATAAGTTCGGCAGATCTTGCTTCACCCTGGGCTCGGACAACCATTGCTTGCTTCTCTTGGCGGGCTTTGTCGACCACGAAAGCGGCTCGCTGGGCTTCTTGTTGGGCAACTTGCTTAGCTTCGACTGCTGCTGTGAACTCTGGGGAGAATGCAAGATGCTAGAAGGTTGTCAGTAGACATATAAGATCAGGATTATGGCAGGACAAACCGTCAAAGAGACATCATCTAACATGATGTTAAATCTCGCAGCACGCTTCGACAAATTGTCCCTAACCAGTCTTGCAACACTCTCACGTTGTGTAATCAGCTGACTAGCATTGAATTGTGCTACCACGCTTTTCAGAACTTCGTTGACAATCGACGGTAGGACTCTCTCATCATAGTCGGTTCCAAGTGTTCGGTATATTTGGGGAAGGGCGTCGACTCTTGGCCTGGAGAGGACACGGCACGTAATATTGACCATTTGCAGATCTTTCGTGCCAGTAAGAGATGCGACATTGCGTGGCTTTGCTCGGACATCATAGTCTATGGGCGTCTCAAACCAAGGGATCTTGATGTGTGTGCCTGCGAAGATTGAAAAGATAAGTTGCCAATTTTGAAGCTTGGGTAGGGATTCATCGCACCTTCAGAGTATATAGTCTTTTGTACACCACCAAGCCTCGTGTATTTGATAGCTCTGTGACCACCATCGACGTTGAAGAGCGCGTTATTCCCAACCACTGCCAGCGACCCCAAAGCTATCAAGAGGCCGACTCCTCCGGCGACACCTCTAGGGCTAGGACCGCCACTACCCCCTCGGCCAGCCCTGTTAGCTATCTGCTGCAGCTGTCTCCATGCTTCTCGCGGATCTGCACCCATTCTTGCGACTCAAGCTGGGTATATGAGGCTTGTGAAAGAAGTTGTTGACGTGGAGTTCGATTTTCGAGAAGAGCTCATAAAGTCCGAATGTTTACTAGTGCATTTTGCTCTTCCGCCTCGCGCTAAAATTCTCCAGATTGCTTGGCGCGGCTCTGAGTACATCAACCACAACCAGCAGAAAACCAAGTCTCTCTTCCTCTTCACCTTGGTTACAAAGAACAACGACACGTCCACGACGACAAGGCTGATTGGGGGTTGGCAATTTTGCAACAGTGCGAGAAGCCAGGGACAGGGTGACGACAAGTGGCGGGCAGGATTAGAATAGCCAGAAACACCTTCTCCAAGACTTCTGTGCCGTTTTCCCATCCATCCCATATTCTTTGTTTGAAGGTGACAAGTGATCGCTCACCTTCACTCCTGAATATCTTTATTCTCTCGCAAGAACTTTGTGATCCTCTTCTTCCTTTCGCTGCTACTGCAGACACAGTGCTGTTGAGAGGCCTTTTTGGCTGCCCGCTCCCATGATGTCTACCAAGCCTCCCTCGAAGTCGGTGTTCGTGGGCAATATTCCATATGGTGCATCCTCCCTTCGATGAATCAGCGCAGAAAGCAGCAACTGACCGCATGCAGGCCTCACCGAAGAGCAAATTGTCGATATATTCAGCAGCGCGGGAAAAGTCTTGAACTTTAGACTTGTATATGATAGAGAAACGGGTCGGCCGAAGGGGTTTGGATTCGCAGAGTACCCAGACTCAGGTTTGCGACCTACCGCTCCTTCTATGAGCATGGCTTACACAATTGAAGATTCCGCATCGTCAGCAGTACGAAACTTGAACGACCACGAGATAATGAACCGGAAGCTACGCGTTGACTTCTCCAACGACACAGGTGGTGACGATGATAATGTGAGCCCTCTACCATCTTCCTTTCTCCTCTCTAAATCGAAGAAGTTCCTGCTAACGTTGTTGAAGTCTGCCTCTACAGGATACCAGCCTCCTCCCGCCTCCAATGGCGTTTCTATACCACCTCCAATGGCCCAAGGTAACTCTTCACTCCCTCCACTACCGTTAGGGATCGACCTCCCAGCCGGCCTCACCTGTCCAGACGCCATCTCCCGGACCCTCAGCACCCTTCCGCCTCAGCAACTACTCGATGTCCTCTCCCAAATGAAGACCCTTGCCACCACTGACCCCTCCAAGGCCACCGAGCTCCTCCACCAAGCTCCCCAATTATCTTACGCCATCTTCCAGGCCCTCCTCCTCATGGGTCTCGTCTCCACAGAGGCACTCTCTTCGGTCGTAGAAGCAGCGACGACAGCGGCACCAGCTGCAACCCCACAGCCTTACTCTGCACCACAAGCTGGTGGGTATCCGCCAGGTTTCCCGCCTCCTCCGCCACATATGAGTGGTCAGCTAGGTGCGCAGATTAGTACTCCACCCATCCAAAATCAACCTTATGCCCCTCCACCTGCTCAAAGAGCTCCCGCTCCACAGGCAGTAGCTACGCCTGCAGTTCCGGATGCAGAGGCGTTGATACAGCAGGTTTTGGCAATGTCACAGGAGGTTGTTGATAGCTTACCGCCGGCGGAGAGGAGTCAAATAATGGCACTGAGGGCGCAGTATCGAGGGAGGTGATTGGCTTCAGAAGAAGCAAGATCTTATCTTGTCTTGGCTGGAGTTGAAGGCAAGGTGTGACGGGGGATAAATTCAGTATCGCGGGCTTTCTACGAATGAGTCCTTTCTAGTTGTAGTTACAGTGTACTACTTAGGTCTATGGCGCGTAGAGAAAGGTGAGGATAGTACATTAGGACATACTACCCTCAAACACTGTTATCATCTTCTTAACTCTAATCCAAATTAAGATATTGACCCTACGCTGACCAAAGAACAAAATTGCCTCTTAATATAAGGTAATCAATGAAAGTTTTCCGTCAGCAGACCATAGCTTGGACGCTGTGGGTGAAATGTCCAAACACATGCATTTGTCCCCAACGGTCCCGCCAACCCCATCAATCGGCAATTCGACTCACGGATGTCGTTTCCGCATTCGTCAGGTAATTTGCCCCTCCGAGAGTACCTATCAATCATATGGAGTGATGACTGTGAGGTTATGCGGGGTTTGCAGGTGTCGGTACCCAATCGGCATGCTCAAGCGGCCACCTACCAACAGCACCATCTGTTGGAATCTGACGAGGGGAAGATAGCCAGTCCCTTATCTTCCAGAGAATCCCCCCATTCAAATTATTGAGTGGCAAAGGCTTTATAAAACTGTTTCCAAAGCCTTAAATATTTCCTCTTTAAATAACCTAGGTGTATGCAGCCTTGTGTGCGTGGGGAGCTTTGCATATCGAGGCCAGACCCGCCAGACAGGTAGCGAAGTCGGTGCCCAACACCACGATGGAACACTTACCCGCAATACGCGACTATAACTCTGCAGGCTGGTCTGCAGCAAAAGCAAGCTCGTCGGTTCCAGTCGCTGTAACAATCGACTTGTCCAATGACCGACGATCCACATGTCGCGACTTTCTGCAGCGTCTACTAGGTCAGTACCACCTGACCCTCTGTAAATCTATGCTCATATCTGACTATAATTGTTCAAAGACCAAGCTACGGCCAGATTCAGGTATTCGACTGGCAATTCTCACGAGTTGCCTCTTCTCTATCAGATCCATGGGCTTCCACCCGTTGTATACAATAAGCTTGGCGCTGTTGCAACTTGTTATTACGACACACTCGTTGCTGTGGATTATTTAAGTCCCAATGAATTGCGCTGCCTCTCGATGTACATAAGCTACATGAGCGGTGAGATGTACGCAGAAGCTATCATCAGACCCTTTCAGAATCTATTCACAAGAAATCTGAGACGAAAAGTCGCAGCTCCATACGCCATAGAGTCCCTAATCAAGCTTATGCGAGGAAGAATATGTATGTATAGTAAATTTAGTTTATCATCCCTCCGATACATGTACTTACTTTATTAACGTGTTTCATTATCTGAATATCTGGCGTTGGCCCTTTGCAACACACCATTTCAACCAGGTGTCTATGAAATTAGCTGATAGCTAGCTTGCTGACCTATTAAAGTCTTGGTAGCAGGAACAGATTTCCTTCGCACATTACCCGGAGGTAGCTTACCACCAGCAATCATGATCGACCCACCACAGATACCCCGAGACGGATGGCCGAAATTGCCCTACTACTGGCAGTTTAGTCCAGGGTACCCTAAATTTCCAACCCTCAGCGCGCCGTATACATGGTCCGCAAGAGAGGTCCAGACTTGCGAAAATGCGATAGCAGCAGGCCATCTATCAGTGATAGCTGTCATCCAAACACAACCAGAGGTAATAGTTATCGACGATAGCGACTCCGAAGAAAGCGAGGAATCTCCCACCGTTGCTAGAGCACCGTTCGAGCGGCCGCGACTCCCTCCCATCAAAGAAATACTCAAACTCATTACTCCAGCGTCAGTAGATAGGGCTGAGGCTTTTGGAGAAGGTGGATACTATAGCAACAGCTCTTTAAGCAGTGAAAGTCTTAAATTATCACCGATATCTCTGTAGGAAGAGATGAGGGACGGCGATCTCTACGCAGAGCTAATACAGATTCTATCAAACTCGAAAGGTCAATGAGAAAGAAGAGGGGTAATATACTCGTATTTCTACGTAGGCATCCCATACTGTATTCAACAGGAACAATATAATCAATTGAACCTCAATAATCATCGAATCCATCAAAGATTAAGTGATATGGTCCCGTTGTGAACCAACACTATTCGCGCTTCTCAAAACATTCTTTTTGGTAGACATACATGGTATCTACTGGGGTGTAGGAATTCTACAAAATGTACTCATGGCTTGTTGGAGGAGGGACTCGAGTGCGTTGGGCCTGACTTTGTAGAGATTCTTGGCGAAATGACAGCCATGGATTCCCCACTCGTGCTGGAGACCAAGCATGCAAGAGCGGAGAGAAGTATACCGCTATTTTTTCCCCAAGAAGATTCTTACCTGACGAAGTTGCCAAATGAATAGTGCTGAGTGTTATAGCCAGAAAAGAGCAAGAAGGGAGTCTGAATGCAAAGCAAAACGCGAAGCGGGAGGTACCGTTGGGGCTAGAGTCGTGGATCTTGCATACCGAGACTTTTGAGAAGAGGTGAATAATTGAACGCAGAAGCTAATCGCCGACACGAAAACGATCTATAGGAATGTTGTCAGGTTGGAAAAATCAAGTCATAGACGAACGTCATTCTAGATTAGATCATTCGCATAGGATTTACTTGCTAAATCGTGTCAGATATGAATACAAACACCTAATGGGGGTCTCGTTCAATTGAGAGGCACCCCAACCCCCAACCCCGTCTGAGCCCGTTGTTATGTCCGGATAGTCCGAAAAGGGACTTGGAGATACAAAATTGAAGCTCGTAACAAAGAAGCCAGCTTGAAGCATACGTCTCATTCTTTATCGCACAGGAACAGTATCGTCAATATTCATCTGTTACCGAACCCACCTGGGAATCGGTGATTCGGACTGTTGCAGGCCATTAATTAGGCTGTGTGGCTTGGCTGTGGCTTCCATGCCAGCAGCTTGGCGTGAGAAGTAATCATCCTCTTCTTGACAGAGGTGAATTGATATCAGATACCTATGTTTCTATAAAATGAGACATATGGGCAGATACAAAGGACTTGACCAACATATATATATTGGATAGAGTTTTCTAGGAAATACCCTTTATAACACCTAAGGATTCGAAATAGGCCATCTAGTCTGTTAATCTGTCTAGTTGATCATCTTATAAAGAACTTATGTTAGATGACTTGTTAAGGGGGTGAATGGGTGGGGTTAGCAGAAGTATTACGCACCCCTTGAGAAGCGTATTCTTAAACTCGGTCCTACCCGAATTCCCGTTGCTCCACTCACCAACTCATGTTTACGCCCATGAAAATGCCTTGGACTTTTAAATTGAAGGCTCTAGACCTATGATAGCGTGTTACCCTAATGCATATATGTTCAGATTCTTTTCATATCTGAACTTATCTTTACGCGTGTCAATTCACCCTACCTGCGGTATGTGGCCGAGCGATACGGGTACTCCTCACTGGGATGCCGTTACCACTACAGCCGTATACAGCCAGAACTCTAAAGAACGTCTCATAAGAGAGATTGAGGCAAAGCGAGAGGAGTTGATGGGTCAGCCGTTCACCGTTGGCCGTTTCACGTGAGGCTCTGTCACTGACTCGCCTTTAGACAACGCTAGAAATAGGTCCCTTGCAGAAGATGACTGTCTCTACAAGTGGACTTTCAGCGGTCCAGTCAAGCAAATCTTGGGCAGCGGATACTTTGGACCAACTGCAGCTTACCCATGGAAACTTGATCGTCTGGACGCGCTAGATCTGGGCACCCTGTATCGTGCGTTTGGTCACGGCCACATCCGGGTCAAAACGCAAGATAGAAATCGCACAGATGTTGATATAGAGTCACAACCACCAGCCCAGCATAGGGCGAAATATGAAGTTTGGAAGCGGAGCATCAAACAAGTTGGTACGCAATAACTATGTGCAGTTTCTATCTTCCCTTAACTTGCTACGGTAGTTGATAATCTGTGGTAGAGTCGAACATTGGTTTCTCGCTATCTTGGACAGTTGGTAGCCCTGAGTCTACTGAATTACTACGTTCTTTCACGGCTCCCTTCAAACTCGAATTAAAAGGCATTGTCCTCCGGTGGACATCTACCGAGAACTATATTGGTTTTCCGCTTAGGAAGGGGGGTTTTAGAGAATGGACTAACGAGGAAGCTCTTGCCTGCGATTTTGCACTTGCTGCAGGGCACCTCTCTCTGGCAGTCGTCAAACAAAACTCTTTCACCCACGAACAACCACAGAGCGCTGCCCTCTCAAATAATGTTGCTCTAGAACCCAAGCAGTCTCCCTCTCGCTTGGTATCAACGACAATTCAACGAAAGGACGTTACCTCTATCTCAAGACTACCTTCAGCGGCCCGCGAAAAAGGTTCATCTCTGGAAGCGCGGCTGTTTGCGCGATGTGATGCTGAGCTTAATCAGGCCAATATCTACACTGATCATGTAGGCGAGTGTGACAATAAAGTACAGATTCAAACCACTACTACTACTGTCACTGTTCCGGAAGAGGAAGATACTGCCTTTGATTTGGTCACAAATTTTGCAGCATCTGGACAACCGACTAAAGAAAACATGACCGGGGAAGAAGAAAAGACATGCTTATCTCCTCGAAAAGAATGTCCTTCGTTGACCAGTCTTGATAATGAGTACAAATCCGTTGCAACTTCGAAAGATCAATCCCCGGAAATCTTGCTGTTACAGGGACAACTGGAGCGCGTGGAAAATCAGGCCGCTGATTATCTAACCAAAATACAGAACTTGCAGCTGGAGCTTGATGTTGTCAAGTCTGATTTCAGACAAAGCTCGGCCGAGGTTGTTGATCTTCGAGCTGATGTTAGAGATATGAAAGACCATATCAACAAAAGATCCACAATAATATGCGACCTTGAGTACGTGGTGGAAAAGCTCGAACGTCGAATCCTAGACTTAGAGAACCGGATTGCGGATGATTCCGCTATGGTAGCTGAACCAGAACTTCCACAGAACCATTCTAACGATGAGGAGCGGGATCCCGTCGAAATTGCGGGCTTGCTGGATGAGCAAAAAAAGGTCTTCCTCATCGCCCCTAAACATGAACAAAAGGTCGTGTTGTGCTGACGAGCGTTCGTAGAAATTATTTCAAACTGTTTATGGAGAAGAAATATATAAGATCCCAGAGCGAGAGAAACTTTTTATCGAGTTGGGCTGGTCTGACGGGAAATTACCTCCACAGAATCTCTACAAACAACAAGAAGTGGTATGTGACAACCTGCTGTCTGGAGTGATCAAACAAAAACATACATGAAGTTCAGATCAATATCGAGGATTTTCGAGAATTGGAGCGCGTTGCCTTCACAAATTTTCCCTCCGAAAATGCTACCGCATCCACTTAGTAATCATCGACGTCTATTAGACAGTCTCGCTACTCTAAGCTGTCATGTCGACGCTCACACGGCAGCTAAGCTGATACAGGCGACTATTAATGATCGCAATACATTATCAGATCGGGAAGGCAGAGGAATAATCCTTCGCCGGTTAGATATTGAAAAGGTTCTCTCTAAAGTCTATCCAGATGCATCTGCTCAGACACCATCCGATCTTCATAAGGATAAAGCAAGCTCTTCATTGACCGCGTCAGTCGAATTAGCAAGTGGACTAAAACGTTCTCCAACAGAATCGTCTCCATCAGGGCCTTCGAAGCGTCATCGAAAGGCGCTCTCGGGAAATCGGCCTTCAAGTGCTTATAAGTCAATCTATTCTCCACGCTAGAATATAAAGTCGCTTGATTTTCTAGTGTCTCTCAACATTAAAAGACTCGACTCTGCTGCAGGTGTAGTATAAGAGCAAGCCAAAGAAACAGGTAGGGATGCTGACATCCAGTGCCCAAGAGATAGTTCAGGTAATATTAGCATATCGCGTGACTCTCAAGCCACCACGTCAGTAGGACAAAATTACGTACCTGTTGCTCCTACGTAAATCTTGCACTTCCAGGCGGAACCTAGGCTCATGCGAGCCGGTCTAATACGATTCTATTAGCGGCCGTTGGTAGCCTTGAGGTCCCTGGAAGCTCCTGGATTTAGGCTCGCGGCTGAACTCTTACCGAGGTCGCCACAACAGAGGGCGCCACATCTCACTGTAGTATGCCATAGTCAAAATGGTACAAAAGTGAGGAAGAAAGACTGTGCTACAAATTTGGAGGGTTTCATAGTTTTCAAAAACTTTATTTCGGGCTCAGATAACGATGTTCCGTAGCAAGTTGATAATCAAGAATTGGTCGCGGTTTGCGATTTACCGAACTAGCGTTTCAGGCAAATAGTGCAGATCATTTAAGGGGGATGCAAGCTTTACGACAGATGAGATTCTAATAAACTTTCATATATGGATCAGGAAAACCTGGGAAGATCTCCCGAAGTGTGGAACACAGAACGCGGAGGGAAGAAGATGACCGCAATATCGGACACCTTTTTGACTAACTCAGCACATAAATACTTTCATATCGCCCTTTTTTAATTCCGCTTTCTTGCTCGTCAAATCCTTGCTTACTTTCCACGTCATTCTGTTCGCAAAAATGTTTGGCCAAGCCGCTCTCCTCGCTCTTGCTCTCGTCCCTTTCACTTTTGCTCAAGTCTCTAACGACTTCGAAAGCGGATGGGACCAGACGGCATGGCCTATATACGCACCAGACTGCAACCAAGGCGGTTCAGTTGCTCTTGATACTTCTACTGCTCATAGCGGTAAGAACTCCATGAAGGTTACTGGCGCAGGTGGCTACTGCGGACATATCTTCTTCGGCACAACGCAAGTACCAAGCGGCAATGTCTATGTCAGAGCTTATGTGTAAGTCTTCTTGATGTGAAGTAACAACACCGGATGAAACGGGGTCAGACAATGAGCGGCGACGCTAATACCGTCCCTTCTCCAGTAAGGCTTCCAAGGCCCTCACATCCTCCCACGTCTCCTTCATCACCATGACCGACGCTGCTCAAGCATCTGGCAAGCACCTCCGCATTGGTGGCCAGAGTTCAATCTTGATGTACAACCGTGAGTCTGATGACGCGACCCTTCCTGACCTCTCGCCAAATGGTATTGCTGCCTCGACCGCTCTTCCGACTGGCGCCTGGGAATGCTTTGAGTACCACTTGGGCAGCGACGGCACCATCGAGACTTGGTTGAACGGCAACGCCATTGCCGGACTCACCGTGAAGTCTGGCACTACCAACGCCAACGCTGCTCAGTGGCAGAGGAGCTCCTACGTGCCAAAAGTCACCGCCGTTTACTTTGGATGGGAGTCGTACGGTGGGGACGCCAACACCTTCTGGTATGATGATATCGTTATCAGCTCCAACCGTACTGGATGCACCTAAGCGAAGAAATCATCGTTCTTGTATATAGAAAATGTGTTCTGATCTCGTGTTGTACATATTTGAAAGATCTGCCTCATCGACATATAGCCTGAATATATGCGAAGGTGACGTTACCAATCAGAGCTCCAGGATCCATTGGCGACAATCCGTAATTCTGTCCATGTTCATGTTACATTGTGGGGCTTTTGAGCCTAATAAAGTAATAGCTGAACCCCGCAGAATGCCTGCTGCTAATTTGGTGCTTTGCCATTTGTCGCTTCCGAAGCCATGTGCAGTGCGTGTCAAATGGGATGAACTAAAATACGCATATTCTGACAAACGGACTTTCTAAATGTCATGATGAGTGCATCTCCCACATGGCCCACGTCAGAAAAATGGTACGCAAAGCACAAGGCTCTGAGCACAACAAGAAACCTGAATGGCCGTCCCTTTTTATTCTGGCGCTTTTGCGGTATGGTTTTGGTGTCGCTTGGTTGAGATTGCGAAAGCGTGGGATAGCGAACTTCATTATTAGAGGTTTATGTTCTATGTAGCATTTGCTTATTAAAAAGTACGGGAATAATCATTTTGATGGAGCAACAGTGTTGTGTGGTGAAGATAGGTGCTTGAGATGAAATGAGCACGGCACATAATGTATGTTATGCGTCTTCTTTTCACACCTTGAAGGTATTGGTCATTGTCCATATATTCTATATGATACTCACCAAATGATTGTACTATTGAACTTGATATATCTCATGTAGAAGACTATTCTTCGATACAATGACTAGCAATTCAGTTCCAGCCAAAATTTGAGCTTCTGAAAAAAGATCTCTAAGCAACCTGAGGAAGGCTACCGGGAATGTTTTCAACCAGATGACTTCTAAAAGATAGCCTAGCTTATCCTGATAGTCGCTGTAGAAAATTCTGAAGGTATGTTATCGTCAAAAATCCGTGCAAAATGTCACAGACGGATCTACGCTAACATTATAGGGGAGAGCGTCACGTGAAAATGGTGCCTGCTCTAAATGTCCTTAGGGGATCCCGACTTTTCAAGCTACAATCTCAATCCATGCTGCAAATCAAGCATTCAAGTCTCAATCTCTGCGCTCATCTCAATCGTAAAACACCTCCAGCATTGCCGTTTGTGGCTAGATGCATAGCCAAGATGTGGAGAACTTCCGGCTAAGTACGATCTTGCGTACCGGCAGCTCACCGGTACTACATTGTGCATATATACTTCTCATTTCTTGGCAAAATGTTTCCTTCGATTTTCAGCTTCTCCTTTCTCCAGCTCTAGGACTCTCTTTTGTAGTTCTGTGGCTGAAGCAGCCCTATATACTTTCAGTAGATTGTTTTTCTTCGAAAGTAGATTTTCGGAAACATGTATACTTCAATCCTTCTCCTCTCAATAGCTTTCGGGATTGGAGTAGATGCGCAAAATGCTACGAATAGCACGTCCATATCCAATGGTCTGGCCCTGACCCCTCCGATGGGATGGAGTAGCTGGAATCAATTTGGCGATGACATCAACGAGCAGCTTTTGCATGATACCATCGACACGATGGCAAGTAACGGTTTGAAAGATGCTGGCTTTATCTTTGTCAATCTCGATGATGGCTGGCAGCATTACAAGGGCAATCGCTCAGATCATCCACTCGAAGCTGATCCAGTCAAATTTCCTAGTGGTATCAAAGCTCTGGCTGACTATGCGCATGATCGGGGATTCAAGCTTGGTATCTATTCTGGCCCAGGTCAGAGTACATGTGCTGGATATACCGGCAGTGAAGGGCACGTACAGGAGGATGCGGCTATGTTTGCTTCGTGGGGAGTCGATCACTTGAAATATGACAGCTGCTGCTCAGAAGGACAAAATGCCCCTATCCCAGAGGTTCAGGCTATAATGCTGAATATGTCAAAGGCGCTTATTGCTACGCAACGACCTATTGTCTTCCATGCATGCCATTGTGGCTGGGCAAATATTTGGGAGTGGGCAGCTAGCGAGGGGGCCAATCAGTGGAGAATTGGGCAGGATATCTCTGACGACTTCAATTATCCTGGTAACAGGGAAAAGTACTATTTTGATGTCTTGGACATGTTGGATCGCGGGAATAATGTTTCCCAATACACCGGTCCGGGTCATTGGAATGACTACGACATGCTCATTATCGGCTTGGACGGCGAAAGCAACCAACTGGTTGGAACCGGTGCTTCAAATGTGGAATACCGTACACATTTCAGCATTTGGTCTATCGTCAGTTCGCCCTTGCTTATCGGCTCCGATGTGCGCACGCTTAACAATGACTCGCTTCAAACTCTTACCAACAAGGAAATCATCGCTGTCAACCAGGACCCCGATGGCTCTCCTCACCAGATGGTCCAGGGGACTGCGACGAGCGACACCCAGATATACGCTAAGCAGATGCATGATGGTAGTATTACAGTTGCTTTGCTGAATCGCGGTACTGCCACAGCAACTATGACCCTCAGCATGCGAGAAGATCTCACCGCAGATTGGGATTTGTATCACTTGCGTGATTTATGGAAACAGGAGGACCACGGCCCGTACGACATCCCTTACACGGTTGAAGTGATGCCGCATGAGGCGAAGATGTTGCGGGTATCTCAAGCAACACCTACTCAGAGTGCTTAAAAGGGTGTCTAATAACTTTGAGTGAGAGGTAGAATTACTTTTTTGAGCTATTTAACAGTGACTATTTTTCTCAATGTGGATTTCGGCGGGGAAAGTTGGGAAAGAGATATGTGGAAAAACAGGCTAATCGATACACTTCTATTCTATGTAATATTAATTACTATAATGCTTCCAGCATTTTCTTGGAGCCTTTTTAAGATAAATTCTTTTCTAATTTTACAAGGATGTATAATTAGCCTCATTAGAGAGCTCCGCAGAAAGACAATATGTCATTCATTGTCTAAGAAAGCAGAAAAGGAATACTTACGCAAATGGAAGTGTCTTTCCATTCATATGCAAAGATGATGATTTAGTGTTCAGGTTCAGATCATGCTCTATTGATTCGCTGCTATCCTATTTTCCTGCGGCCAACGCCAGGATTTTATCCGACGCATGCTCAGAAGCAGTAACGATAAGGGCACTTGGGTTCGTGGTGACCTGTCCAGGGAAGATTGACCCATCCATCACGAATATGTTATCAGTCCCGTAAACCTTACAGTTCGTATCCACGACAGCAGTCCCATTCGCCACCAATGCAGAATCTGTGCCCATCTTCGCCGTGCCCAACCAATGATTTGCGCGCCGAGCACCAACGTTAGCATAATTTAAGGGAATGGTCTTCAGGTAATCTGCGCCAGTCTGATTAATGGGCGGAAGGTTCCAGGTCAGATTGGCAACGGGTTTCAGAGCAGCAACCATATTATCGATCGCTGTGGCAACGACGGCAAGATCGTTGGGATCGCCGTAGGGGAGTGTAGAGACGACCATGTTGAGACCTTTCTGGATGCTTGCCCTACCTCGGGAGACTTCACCGCGACCGAGATAGAGGGAAAGGGTCATGGATTGGCCATTTGGTATGCCGTTTGATCCTTCAACCCGAGCCTAAATTGTGAAGTTTGAATCAGCAATGCAACTTTGATCTGATAGAAGAGTTTCTTTTTATAGAATAGAAACATATTGCAGGCTGTAACTTCGCGGTTGAAAAGAGTTGAATATACATACCTGCCATTGCATATGACGCACGATGCCATCCGGGCCTTTGATCTCCTCCCACATAATCGGCCCAATATCAGGAGCAGCCTGGGCAAGAGGGCCAATACGCTTTGTGAGATAGTTCTGGGCGTCAGTTTGAATGGGAGTGAGCCAAGCTGCTGGCCAGTCATAATAGCTGACATTTGGGTGAGAGACAACAGTATCAGTGTTCAGATGATCACTTAGGTTTTCACCAACAGGGAGTACGATCCATTTCGTCTGATTGATCATTGTCGATCCCTCGGTACTGGATTGTACTGTTTGAAGTTGATCTACTGGACCTATTCCGCTTCGGAAAAGGAGCTTGGGTGTCCCAAAAGTACCAGCAGATAGTACGACACGACCTAAGTTTTCAAGAATTAGCGTCTTGTAACATAATACGGTTCATACACGGCAGAGAGAGAGCAAACAAAATTCCTAGAAGGATCACCGTCGCTCACCTGTGTTTGGAGTCAAGGGAACTGTGCCTAAGCGACCTCCGTCATTCATTGGTATAACATTGAGACTAGTGGCGTGGCCTCCATCTCTGTTGATTTTCTCCACACTTGTATTCAACCACAGATGGAAATTAGTCCTCCCATTGGCAGAGACAAGATACGTGGCCATTGGACCACCTCGCTCTCCGTTGGAGAACATATGTGGTGGATGACAATATGTGCGGTTTTTACTGGCCGGTGCATCATTTGCTGTGACGTTTGACCAGCCTGCAGCAGCTAGCCCTTTCGTAATTATGTTGAAACCATCCTGCAGGTACCTAATACCATCCATAGATGGGTGGTCAGTGCCTGGTATACGTGAGAAGACTCTACTCGTGGCTGCTTCCATATCCGTTGACTTCCAACCAGCAGGAAAGTTCACGTCCCAGTCCGAGGGATTTGGCTTCCACCAGAGACCAGCGTTCACCGCGGTCCCGCCCCCAAGGACGCAGCCTGCCATTTGATCGATATCTGAGCAAGATACTCCAGCAGTGCCGCCATTCCAGATTCTGTTGCACTCCCCAGGAATATCGAACCAAGTCAGATTATAGCCGTCCAGCCAATGATTTTCCGGTCTGATGGTACCGCCCCAGCGCGCCGACGACGCAACACCTTTCTCAATAAGCAGAACGGACTTGCCAGAAGCAGAAAGCTTATCAGCCATTGGTATACCTCCAGCACCAGCTCCGACTACAACGTAATCATAGCTTGTCTGCGTAGGAACTGGAATAGCTGAGTAGGATGCTGTCGAGGTCGCGCTTCCAGTCGCAATGGATCCAGTAGCCGTCTTCGTAGCCCATTGAGAATACGAGATCTGGGTGGCTGAAACAACTTCAATCATGAACTCGCCCATCCCATTGTCGTGCTGTGCAAAATTGGACAGAGGGTTCTTTGGGTCGGTTGGGGCTACGTCCGACTGCGCCCAACCTTGGTGGATGGTCGCTTTGCTTGACGATGTATTGAAAGATGACTGGCTTGGATCATTGAAGATAAAGCAATCTTGACATCTGTACACTAGAACCCAATTGGTATCGTTGACGTGGGAATAGATCTGTGTAAGATTTGCAGTCCCTTTGTATGTTGTAGGCGGCTGGTATGCCCTTAAAAATCATGGTCAGAATTGTTACTGTAGCACAAAGGAAATAGTATTTCATACGTGGAATAGCGGAAAGATGTAGCAATCTGATCTCCATTCCCAGTAGGCCATGCGAGAAGCATTAGATGGTTCGGCATTGAGGCCCCTTGGTTGTCCCCATGAACGATGCCGCTCCATCCTCCTTTCTTGGCCGGAGTAGAGCCAACCTGCCGGTTTCAGTAAGCTGTTTGGATACAGATGATTTTGAGACTTACGATGAGACCAATATACTCACGGGTATCCACTGTCAAGGCATTTGGTGGTAAAACCATGCCAAAAGTGAACCCGCCCCAAGAAACGGTGGATAATTCGCCATCTCCTGTTATTGTCCCATTGGCTTCAGAACTGGTGTAAAACGTAATATTAGTGTTAGGTTCCGTGTAAATACTATGGGTAGCGAAGTCCTGAGCTAGAATGCTTTGCAAAACTGTTCACTGGTCAGAACGGCCCTCGAAAACCCGGTGATACACCAATTGACCTACAGCATAACACCAGACCCAGGACACAAGTGATAGTACTCGGAAAACCCATTTTAGGAACAAAACTCGGAAAGTGTCATGGGTTACCAGACAGAGAATTCTCGAAAAGGGGGACGGAAGGTATTTCACTCTAGATTATCGACTTACCATACTAAGGATGGCAATGTAGATTTTCCATTCAGGAGTCCATCGCACAAGGTTGTTCCAGTAAGCCGCTAAGCCGCAAGACTGCGGGGAATACGAGAGGACTGCAATGCAATATATATGAAATTCAGGCTCCGGGGCGGGTGTTGCTCCCCGCACCTCGGGTGATTTTGCTATTGGTCAACTTCCCCTGTTTCTCTCTAGAGAAAGCACGAGGTCTAGGAATCTCAATATAAAGTGCCATATTTGTAAATGCCCCTTTCGGCACTTAGCAATTAGCAAAATGACCATTGAAATTGGTCAGCACTGACTTATTGACCTTGAACCAATAGAGCGCTCTCTATTTGTAGTCTTTGAGCTTAGGAAATCGGCTAAACGAAAGATCAAGCGTACAAATGTGGTGCACGTGAGTGAAAGATACCAGGCTATTTCGATAGACAAGATGTAAATTTGTATTGAGGAGTATGGAGTAAAATTCCAAATAATGAAGCAGCGGTCAACGGGATGAAAATATACTTGAATCTCGTAGTGTCTATTCCAGCAGGCAATGTATTATACTCTGAAATATACTTAGATGTGGGGCTAGCTGTTAAGGAGCTAAATTACAATATCATGGAATGACTATATCTTTCGTAATATAGTGCATAGGCTCTATGAGATGATCTCATATCATCGGATTGAAGCGCTCGTCTACACTATAGTTCTATTCAAACGGCCTAAGACAATTATCAGCATATGCTAAAATGCGTGACAGAGATTCTAGATCTGAAAAGAGCAGCGGTGTTCCGAGGAACTACGAAATGTTCTGTGTCAATTGCATAGCCTAGAACTCGATGTCTCTGACATCGCGACCTGAGCAACGCGCGCAAAGTCTCCACTCACTGAGGATTCTCGACCTTCAGCTTTGGAGGTAATGCATATTGTCCTGAGCAGCTGCCAGGGTCGGTGCATCCCTCAAGATTGCAGCGCCCATAGAGACGACAATAGCACAGATCTGCACGGGGACAAGCTTGTACGTTAAGCTGTTCGAGATCGATCTTGCCAGATGGCAAATCGAAATTGTCGTCTCTATCTTGTTTTAGAAACAAGATGTGCCAGACGTAGGACAAGATCCTGCCAGCAACTTTGTCATCGGCGTGTGCGCCGTCACTATCAAGTAACCATTGACGTAGAGCAAGGTATTCATCGCGTGAATGCTGCCATACACGATCGCGTGCAACAACAAATTGCGCGCAACACTGCGAACGTACTGTATCAGATCGGCCCAGTGTCACGCCGCCGCCGAAGAGTGCCGTGAGAGCGCTGGGTAAAGCTGCATCGGACACAGCACGGGAGTCCCACGGTGCGAGCACAGCCTGTGCAGAAGTGTCCAGGCTACCTTGGGGCTTCGAGGAGGCATAACACGTGCTCAGGCTCCAGTCGCAACGCAGATTATGATATCCGTGAGGCTCAAGCGCCGCGGAAACATTCAACAGGGCGAGCAAGGCTGCGTTGTCGTAGTCAAGAGCATCATTATGCCAGGCCCAGCGGGAGCCATGTACGAACACCGCTCCAGCTGCTGGAATATGTTCATAATTGTCGATTAAGAATGTCAGGTATGCCATGGCCTCATGGCCACGATTTGCAGGGACCTGCAGATGGCTTGAGGTAGTGTCGCTTGGCGCATTAACCGTGTAGACACAGAGGTGGTAGAGATGTGCCAAGCCATCTAGCCATTCCGGATCCCCGTCAGAGGTAATTCGAGCAACGACCAACGCGGGTTTTGAGCTGTCTGTCAAACCAGGACATCGACCGCGAGTCTCGGGAAGCGTTGCGGCAGAAGTCTTGTACTGGATCTTGCTCCATGCAAAGGCTTTAAAGCTTGTTTGGGGGCGGTTTAAGAATAAGATGAAGCATAGCGCGCTAAGAAACAATATCGGGTTTACCAGAGCTCTACGGGTGGCCCTTCTCATGTTGAAGCTCTCATTCCATTATATCATTGCTGGACAGATGTTCGAGTACCTTTTGTAAAGCCTCCGGAATTCTCGGATGCATGTATAATTTTAGCGTTTCAACACATGACTCGCCGACAAGGCTCTCTTTAATACTTCGTACAATACCAAGAAGAGGCCAAGATTTCAATTTTGACTTATTTCACTATGAAGCTGCCAATCCTGACTCTTGACTCCTTAAGACTTTCCAGTCTTTGCCGCTCTTTGCATTCGATCACAGCGCGTATTTTATATCTTCAGCCTCTGCCTCGTCAGACTAGCAGAAATACTCACGCGTCAGTTCTTCGCTTTACATCACTATTGTTCTAACCTAAAAGAGTTCGTAGTCAAGGCATCTTCTGATATTCTTATGTTGTTGAATTATGAACGCATTATGACACGTGGATGACTGTGCAGACTGAGCATAAGCATTCGCTGGAATGATCGACAGCGAAAATGACCCCTCGCTTCCACGACACGCTGGACCTCGCAAGTAGTTACCATCTTAATGTCCTCAGTCTACGCGGTATGGGGACGCCTCGACACTGGTAGTCTCTAGCTATATAATTCTATAAAACATGGTCTATTTGACAAGAATGTTCTAATGAGTAGTCGCGGTCTAAAATGTTGAAAGCCGGCGCGAAAGTCAACTCTGAAAGGTCAGTAATGCTGATGAAAAAAGTGCAGAGAATGGAAGCAGAGGACGAAGGGGCTGTGTTCTTGAAGAGTGTCAGATACTTGATAATCTCTGTATATTGCCTCTGCGCAATAATCTAGGAGCTTGCTCTCATGTAGCTTGGTCCATTTCAAGTTCTATCATGAAAGGCTGCGCGAGGATATGTGTTGAGCAGCTAGCCGCTGTGGCGCATAAAGAGAGAGCCGAACTCAACAACCTTGAATCCCTTGAAACACTCCCTATTCTCGTCTTGCAACATATCTTGTGCTGTTGTAACTATCTTCTAGAAGTATCTAGTCAAAAAATTTCAAAGGCAAAGCGAAGAGTTTACTATTAAGCATGAGTTGGGATCGACGAGAGTGCATTTCTTCCACAAGAGAGAAAGCTTGACTATGGAACTATGTATGAAGCTAAAGCTGGAAAGAGCCAAAAGACGAGGTTTTGGTTGATACGGATCCTCAAGAAGTACAATAACGCCTACCGGAAATGCTGCTCGATCGACCTAGAGCCCGACCACTCAAAGTCATCGAGATCGTTGAGCGGACTCTTACGCTAGTCTTCTAGAAGCTCAAAGTGATAGATTACCATACTTCTCGACCTATATTCATTTGTTTGGCCTAGTATACAATCTACCACTAACTTCGCTCTTTTCTACCCGCTTCAAGCCCTCAATTACGTCGCTGAACGGGATCTCCTCAAGCGTAGGCACAATCGAGCCCTCTGAGATGAGCCCAAGCACGTCAGAAAACTCCTCTATGCTGGCACCAAGCGAGCCACGGATCTGAATCCTCCTAGTCACGACCGCGATAATCGACAGTTCCATGGTCGGTGCCCCCATCCCGACAAGCACAACACGGCCACCAGCTTTCACTCTTTTCACTGCTTCCGCAGTAGTACTGCCGACACCCGCAAAGTCCACTATGGCGTCAAATTTCACGTTTTCGATATCATGCGGACTCTTGGCGCACGCTTTCGCGCCCAGTCTCCGGGCCTGTTCAAACTTCGACTCGTCAATATCAAAACCATACACTGTGGCTCCCAGAAGTGCCGCAGCTCTCACACCGTTTAGCCCTACTCCTCCAAGTCCAATGACTCCCAAAGTCTTAGAAGAACCGGCCTCTGCTTCCACTTTGACGGCGTGATAGGCCGTCAAGATCGAGTCGCCTGTTACAGCAGCTTGAGCAAAACTCACATTGTCCGGGATGGGCACGACGTAGCGTTCAGGGACAGCGATCTTCTCTGCATACCCGCCATCAAAGCCCATCCCAACGGCATTCTCCCAGTCTGGCTCTTCAGTTGAGTGGCCCGGCAGAGCAACTGCAACCCTGTCTCCGATCTTGAAGTTCTTGACCTCCGCTCCTAGAGTAGAGACGACTCCTGCGACTTCATGGCCGAGAGTGATAGGGCGCTTTCGTATCCAGTCATCAACGTGCCCGCCGATGATGTGGACGTCTGTGTGACAGAGCCCTGATGCTTCGACAGTCAAGAGAACTTCATTTGGCTTAGGAACGGGTTCAGGTATGTCCCGGAGCTGAAGGCCGGTCGCAGCAGATTCCCATTGATAGGCTTTCATGGTTGAGATGTCCTCTTGAAGATGTAATATTGCTCAGATCTATGAGTGAGCTGAGAAACAATGTCGATCCGGGATTTGGGATTTAGACTTTGGATCTTAACTATCACTCTAGATTCAGGCCATCGGTAATCCCCCAGATCTACCCCACCTCGAGGTTTGTCCAAGATGGGTCTTTTTCCTCAAGTATTCCATATTTGTCACTTGATTGAAGATAATGGATCCTTCCCAATATTCATCTTTGTTTATGACCTTGAGATGCCATAAATTGGTGGGTATAATTCAAACATGTGATTCACAATCACGTGATGTACACCATCAAGTCCCTTTCCCCAGCTGTGGCTGTCAGTCTTGGGCACTATTCACAAGCCACAACGTTCGGGATGAACAATCCCTAACTATACCTCTAAACTGATTGATAATCCCCAAACTTAACTCCGTCTCCGAATTCCATAGCTGTTTTATGCAAAAAAAAAAACATCCCCAAAGAAATTCCCAGGATCATGGTTGGTGAGATTCGCGATACATGGGGACTATTGCGCGATGATAGAAGTTAACCTATTACGGGGAAACACCATGTGGAGGAGATAAGAGCCCACGAGGCAAAAGTCAGTGGCGACTCGGATTTCGAACCTTGAAAATATGGATACCCGCTTGCCTGCCTTTCTCAGTACAGTAAACCTGCAAAGGGGGAGACATCTGAGCCCATGGACGGGATGGGCGGGGACTGAGATATCAGGTGAGGTCAAGATTGGCACAAAGCCAGCAGATTGACGTGATTGCCAGCTGGAGTTCTTACTCCTGCATTGAGTGGAATTGGCATGTACAAATACTGCGGATGCAGCCGAGTAGTCTGTTTCCAAGTGTGTCTTGCGATCCACAGAGCGAGGAGAGGAAGTAGAGCACCTATTCCAATATGGGACGCCCGGAAGACCATACTGCTGCGTACGTCACTGACACTGAAGTTGGACATGGACACAATGACTCCCAGGACGAATTGGTGAAACCGATCAAGTCATGGAAGGGATTCATCTGGGACACGTGGGAGCTTCCCCAGGATCAGCGCTGGCTCTTGTTCAAGCTCGATGCCTTTGTGCTCACTTTCGCCTCGGTAAGTTGATTGACCGTCATGATGCATGCTTCCATGCTTCGTACTCCCGGAGTGAAAATGTTTGCAAGAAATGCTGAGACAAGACTGGTTTTTAGATTGGCTACTTCCTCAAGAATCTCGATCTGAATAATGTCACCAATGCCTTCCTCAGCGGCATGGAAGAAGACCTGCAGATGTATGGCAACCAGCTTGTGACCAGCACCTCCATCTTCACAGTCGGCTATGTCATTGGGCAGATACCGTCTAATCTGCTCTTGACGCGAGTGTCTCCGAGATGGGTCATTCCAGCAGTAAGTATCTCCTAGACCATGTAGCCTGTGAGCAGCAACTGATATCTCAAACCATAGCTTGAAGTAGGATGGGGGCTTGCTACCATCTGCACCTCTACCGTGAAGTCATACAAGGCTCTCTACGCCCTACGCTTCCTCGTGGGCCTGTTCGAGTAAGTTTTGAGCCCCCCAAAATTCAAATCCACTTCTCCCAAACTCAAACTTACCTTTCCTCCTTTCCTCCCTCCTCACAGATCCGGCTTCTACCCAGGCATCCACTACCTCCTCGGATCATGGTACACGCCCCGCGAAATCGGCAAGCGCGCCATGATCTTCTGGCTCGCCGGCTCCATGGGCCAGCTCTTCAGCGGCTTCCTCCAAGCAGCCGCCTACACCAACCTGAACGGCACCGCCGGCCGCGCCGGCTGGCGCTGGCTCTTCATCATCGACGGCATCATCACGCTGCCGCTGGCCGTCGCCGGCTTCGTCTTCTTCCCGAACCTGCCGCAGGGCGGCAAGAAGACGTGGTGGACGACCGAGGCCGAGCACACACTGTCTGTCCGGCGCATGGAGGCCGTCGGGCGCGAGGGCAAGCAGCCGTGGACGAAGGCCAAGGTTCGGAGGATCCTGCTTAGCTGGCACACGTATGTCCTGCCTCTGCTGTACGTCATCTGGAACAACGGCAGCGGGCAGCCGGCCATGGGATACTGGCTGAAGAGCTTCAACAAGAAGCCGCATCCCGTGCCCGGCGTCACGTTCTCGGTCGCGGACATCAATAACTTGCCTCTCGTCACGATCGGGATCTTCATTGTCGTTGCTCTCTCCTGGGGCTGGATTTCAGATGGCCCGCTGCGTGGGCGGCGCTGGCCTTTCATCTATGCTGGTGCTGTCATCACAGTTAGCTCCCCCCTTCCCCCTCCATCTCTCTCTCCCAGCATTCGTAGAGACTAACGAGAACGCAGCTCATCTTCAGCGTTCTCCTGCGCCAAATGCCGTTATATGAAAACCTCACAGGCCGCAAAATCGTCTATTGGCTCAGTAACATAGGCGTAAGCCCCACACTTTTCCTCCAAGTAAGAAATTTATATATGGTGTTTTTCTTTGCTCACGTAAGTCTTTTTTACTAGGGTGGCGCCGGGCCCCTGATCCTGAGCTGGATCAATGAGATCTGCTCGGACGACACCGAGAAGAGAGCCTTGCTCGTCGCGGCGGGCAATGATTTCGCGTACATCGTACAGGCGGTAGTAAGTTCCTCCCTCCTCCTTCTCATCCAAATCCCCAAGCGACGACAATTCGTTGATCTTCAATTCCAGGCACCGAATTTCGTCTGGAAGACCACCGACTTCCCCAGAGCCAGAAAGGGCTACACATGGTCCATTGTCCTCCAAGTGCTTCTCAGTAAGTCTTTGTTTGCTCTCTCTCCACAAACTCCCCCCCCCCAAAAAAGCATTTTCAACTTACCAGTTTTTTTCTCTTCTCTCTCAAAAGTTGTCTGGACTGGTATCATACAGCTCCTCTTGTGGCGCGACGAGAAGATAGCAGCCCGAGCGAAAGCCGGAGCCCACACGCCGACATTCGAGGATATCGCAGCCTCACGGGGCGGCCAGGCGAGCGACGGCGATGCCGAGAAGGAGACGGCGCTCGATAGTAAGGAGAACGGGGTATATCTGAGAGAGGTTGGATACTAAGGAATAGGCTATAGCAACATTAAGTAACTTGAAAGATCTCAGTGAGGAAAAAAAAAAAGAATCATGACGAACCCCGTGAAGTGAAGGAGGGCTGGAATTTTTTTCCTTCGAAGAAGGGTCTTTCACGAGGTTTCAATTTTTCACGTGGTGGTGCTGCTGCCTGGTGCTTTACTTTCGCTGACTTTCGCCATCTCCCTCTCTCCTCATATACAACTCGAAAAGTGAAAAGAAGCACACTGAGCCCTTGCGAAACGAAAACGGCGGAACACATACATACATAGTAAGAGACGCATCCAAACGTATACACTCCTCATTCCTCCCTCCAACCCGAGGAGGAAAAATAAATATATAAACCCTATTAGAAAAAAAAAGGGATGGATATATATATTTATACATATAAAAAATTCCAGCCGTGAACATAAACATAACCATACATGTAGATCATACACATACACATATACAGAAACAACATACACACCACCTCACCTCCCCCCGCCAAAAAAAAAAAGGTATCCAGCCAATAGACCGTTGACGTTTTCCCGAAAAAAAAAGGCCAGCCAGGTCGGAAGCGCGGAACCGAAAAAGCGGAGCGGACCCCGGGGGAAAAAGCACAGTACAGTAATTATACATTGCGTTGTTATTTTTGAATATATATATATATTAAAGACGCCGAGGGAGAGCCCGATGGCACTAGTCTGATAGATAGATGGATAGATAGATGAATAAAGTGTCGATTTTGCGGGATTTTTGAGGGTGAGGGTGAGGGAAGGGAGATATTTTGCTGTGCTGTTGGGAGAAAGAGGTACACTAAGGGTTTGTTTGCATGCAGAGTTTATTCTGTGATTTCTACCCCGAGCCGTGACGGATCTCTCTAACTACAATTTTTTTAATTCCTCGTTCACTTTCTTCTCTCTTTCCAACCTCACGACTAGATTTCAGACGAGGGGGGAGGCTTGGTTTTTGTGTGTTTTTATGCTTGGTAGGTCGAGGCACTGACGTTCCCACCTCTGCCGGTCCAGTTGACGTGGATGTTCTCGCCCACCTTGTACTTGGCGTTTGCGAACTCGGGCTTGATCTTGAAGGTGTGAGCGCCGAAGTAATCTCTCTGGGCCTGGAGCAAGTTGGCGGGCAGGTCTTTGGTGCGGTATCCATCGAACCAGGAGAGGGCGGTAGAGAAGGCCGGGGTCGGGATACCGAGGAGGGCAGCCTTGGCGACGACGTCTCTCCAGCCTGGCTGCGCCTTGTGGATGGCCTTGTTGAAGAAGTCGTTGAAGAGGAGGTTCTCGAGGTCGTTGTTTTGGCGGTAGGCAGCTGTGATGTCCTTTAGGAAGACGGAGCGGATGATGCAGCCACCGCGCCACATGAGTGCGATAGATGGCTTGTTGAGCTTCCACTTGTATTCCTTGGCGGCCTTGTTCATGTCAGATTACCATTCGTCTCGAAGAATGGACTGTATACATACCTCTTGCATAAGCATGAAACCCTGTGCATAGGAGATAATCTTTGATGCATAGAGGGCTTGTTCTAAATCCTCGAGGAATTGCTCCTTGTTACCCTCGAACTTGTTGGATCGGCCGACATATTCGAGCCTCTTGGAAGCTTCGGTTCGCTCAGCTTTGATGGAGGACAAGCAACGAGCCAAGACAGCTTCAGCAATCAAGGTGACTGGCATTCCGAGATCGAGAGCATTGATAGCAGTCCACTTTCCGGTTCCTTTTTGTCCAGCGGAGTCCATGATCTTCTCGAGGAGAGGAGTTCCATCATCATCGTTGAAGTACATAATGTCGCGGGTAATTTCGATCAGGAAAGAATCCAAGACACCCTTGTTCCACTTTGTGAGGACATCACCAATTTCCTTGTCTTGCATTCCCAGGCCGCGCTTCATGATATCGTAGGCCTAACTATGTTAGTAAAACTCAAGGGACTCTAGTGACAGGGGAATATACTTCGCAAATCAGTTGCATGTCTCCATACTCAATACCATTGTGCACCATCTTGACGTAGTGACCAGCACCCTCGTCACCTACCCACTCACAGCATGGCTCGTTGTCGCTCTTGGCTGCAATGTCTTGGAAGACGTTTTTGATGAATGGCCACGCCTCCTCGTTACCACCCGGCATCAGAGAGGGACCATATCGGGCACCCTCCTCACCACCAGACACACCAGTACCGACAAATCGAATGCCCTTCTGGGCCAGGTATTTCGTTCGGCGATTGGTATCTGGGAAATGCGAGTTGCCACCATCGATGATGATGTCACCTCTCTCGACGTAGGGAAGGAGGGTCTCGATGAAGTCGTCGACAGGCTTGCCGGCCATGACCAAAAGCATCATCCGACGAGGCTTCTTCAGCTTGGCGACGAATTCCTCGATCGAGTGGGCGCCCTCAATGGGCTTGCCCTTGGCCTCGTTGGCCAGGAAGTGGTCGACCTTGGAGACGGTTCGGTTGAAGGCGATGACATTGTAGCCGTGGTCTGCTGCGTTCAGGATCAAGTTCTGACCCATGACAGCGAGACCAATGAGGCCGAAATCGCCACTAGCAGTGCTGTCAGTACTTGCAGCGTTTGAGGTGCTGTCCGGAGATCCGCGCGCAGTGCCGCCGATGTTGATGCCGGCAAGGCGCTGCTGCGCGCTGGAGAGGGAGAAATCATCAGGTCAATGCGGAATGTTCTGGCTCGCGATAAAGGAGGCAAATGGGATCTCATTGAGCTGGTCTTGCTATGCAGATTGTGCTGTCTGGCACAGCTGAGGGGAGAGTGCGGGCCGCGAAGGATCCCCGATGGAAGATGGCGATGGTGGGGTAATTGATGTCTGCAGAGAAGAAATGCGGTACTCACGTTGCTCGGCTCATGGTGCCGGTGGACAGGAGATGGTGCGAGAGGAAAGAAGAAGTGCAGAATCAGAATCAGAATCAGAATCAGAATCAGAATCAGCTTCCTGCAATCAAGGAGGAAGCGATGGGAGGAGTGGGGAGGTGGTTGTTTGTGAGAGGGAGAGAGAGGGAGAGAGAGGAAGAGAGTAGGAAGAAAGGACTTCTGGAGTGACGAAAAGAGAGCGGGCTAATTAGTCGATCTGGTGCTCTGCGTTGCTTGGCTGTGCGCCTGCTGATTGGGATTGGATTTGTTTAGCAGCCAGTCCAGTCCCAGGCAAAATGGGTCCTTCAACCTTTCAACCCCTCAACCCCTTCAGAAACAGCTCGAGTATCAACGTCCCGCGTCCACCCGGGATGAGGCCGAGAATCTCACAGATGGAGTGATTTGATGGTATTCAGCCAAGTAATCTGAACTTCCTCTTCTTCCTCTTCTTCCTCTTCTTCTCCCAGTCTCAAGATCGATCTATCTCCTCGCCGGGCAGAGACTGAATAATCAGCCAGCAGCTGCTTGCTGCATGCAGAGAAGAGCGAAACCCCCACTTCGGGCCTTCTTTCCATCCCCTCCATCCCATCCCACCAAAATAAGGCATCCACACTCCCCTCATAAGGCACCCACCAGCCAGATCTTGCTGGATCACCTGACTAGCCCTCATCATGTGACTTGCTGAGTCATTCTTTGCCTCCTTCTCGTTCCCTTTCCCTTTCCCCACTCATTTGAGCCGCAACAACATCGACATCTCAGAAATTGTCCTGTGCACGATACTCTCCATCCCTTCCACAGCACATCACAGCACATCACAGCACAACACAACACATAACGGCAACCATTTACCACTTCGAATATACCACCCTTCTATATCCGAGGGTACTCAGAGGTACAAAGAGGACTCCTGCGTCATAGACGCAAAGGTACGTCTTGACGACCTCTACCAAACATAGAAAGACCACCAATTCATCATGTCCTATCCTCCCGCTCCAGGTCTTCCCAACTCCTCCTCCTCCTCCTCCTCCTCATCAGCCCATCCATCTCTACCGGCGCGCCCACCGCCCTCCGCGCTTCCTCCTCGACAGACATACGGCAACAATGCCTCCCGCCCAGCTCCTGCATTCGGTGGCTTCGCGCCCCGATCCGTAGCATCAGCCCAACCTCAGTCGCAAGCATCATATAACGCATACCCCCAACAGCAAGCCTACCCTCAGCAACAGCAATATGGGGCCTACCCACCCCAAGCACAAGACAACTCCTACAGCCCCGCTCCGCAGATCCGCAACCCGTTCGCGCCGCCCACAGCAGCAGGAGCCGGCGGCAGGACAGCCTACGAAGACGACCCCGACATGGCCGCCCAGATAGCCCAGTGGCAATCCGCCTACGCCTCGAGAGACGCGCTGCCCTCCTCCAACATGTCCGGCTACACAGGCCCCGTCCGGCGCGACCCCGCTGCTCCAGCAGCCGCCACCTCCGCCAACGCCGCGCCCCTCGGCACCACCCCGCACGCCGACACGGGCGTCGCCTCCATCGTCTCCTCCGCCAGCGACCCGAGCCAGAAGACCGTCCTGCGCACCGGCGGCGGCACCACCTGGTCCGACGCCAGCCTGCTCGAGTGGGACCCCTCGCACTTCCGCCTCTTCGTCGGCAACCTGGCCGGCGAGGTCACGGACGAGTCCCTCTACAAGGCCTTTGCGCGCTGGCCCAGCATCCAGAAGGCGCGCGTCATCCGCGACAAGCGCACCACCAAGAGCAAGGGCTACGGCTTCGTCGCGTTCAGCGACGGCGAGGAGTTCTTCGCTGCGGCGCGCGAGATGCAGGGCAAGTACATCGGGAGCCACCCCGTGCTGCTGCGCCGGAGCACGACGGAGATCAAGGCTGTGACGCCCAAGGACCACAGGAAGAACGGGGGCAAGAACAAGGGGAAGGGCGGCAAGGGCGGGAGGGATGGTGCTGGGGATCGGACGGGTGCTGGGGTGCAGAAGCCTGGGAGCAGGACCAAGGGCGGACTCAAGGTCCTGGGCTGAGGATTACTTTTTATTCTGGGAATTTGAAAGATCTGGGAATTTGAAAGAGTGGGCAAGAGTGACGGGAGAACAGGAGTGGTGGCATGGCACACCAGGCACTTCGGGACGTGACTTTACTGGCTGGCTGGCGTGAGAGCATGGAGTTGCGGAGTATTTTCGTATTCCTCTATCGGTGTGCTTAATCAAAAAATGGCGTTACCAAGGCATTGCCTTGCCCTGCGAAACAATTCCATGCAAATAGCAAGGTCGCATTCATGACCAGTAGTAACACCGTTGAAATCAGAAGATACTGAAGCAAATTTCCCCATTCATTCATTCAGGCGTCCCTCGCAAAGCCACATCTACGCCCCATGTCTGCTTGTTATAGGAGTGAACACAATGTAGATAAAGATACCCGACTGGTAAAACTAAAGCGAAGTTAAATAAAATATACCCCATGAACTATTTTGACGCCCAGCAAACTCTACTTTATTTTCTAATTCTGTTGAAATTTTTTGGCACGCCGCCGTTTCCTCCACCACTCTTCTTTTAACTTCCCCTATAACAATTCCAAGAGTGATAGCTCACGTCCTCTCGCCACCAGCTCCTCCTCCCTCCAGCGCCCGATCCAGGTTGAAGGCGGCACTGATCAGCGCCAAGTGGCTGAAGGCTTGTGGCGTGTTGCCCAGCTGCTCGCCGCTCCTTGCGATCTCCTCGGAAAACATCCCTAGGTGGTTCGAGAAGCTTAAGATGTTTTCGAAAATGTTGGTAGCGCGGATGAGGTACTTGTGCTCGTAGACGCCAGCGCGTGTCAGCGCCTCGACGAGCCAGAATGTGCACATGCTGAAGGCACCCTCATGGCCGCCGACACCTATCCAGTTCTTAGCTATCTTTTCCTTTGTATGGGACAAGATCATGGGCGTTGAGGATGTGTGAGCGTGGAAGAAAGAGAGTTCAACGTACCATCGTCTGAGTAGTCTGTGTTATAACGGTATACCAAGCCAGTGGATGTCAAGCCGCCTTTCTCTGGTGGCAAGAGGATCCGCTCCATTGTGCGAATGAATCGTGGATCATTGGGTGCAATGAAGAAGACGAGTGGTGCAATCAGGATGGACGAATCGAGGCAGTCACCGCTTTCGTAGCTTTGAACGAAGGCACTTATGTTCTCGCTGTAGCCTGAGAGTAAGTCAGCTTCCGCAAAGGCAAATTACAGAGACAAAGATACCAAGCGTCATGATCTCTTCGTATAGCTCATCTCTCTGGGCAAGCCATTTCGCCCGATTGGGGCAAGGGAAACAGCGTTTGTCCGCAAGACGTAGGCCTCGATCGAAAGTCACCCAAAGCATGATTTTAGAGTACACGTAATTCTGTTTCCTACTTCTGACTTCCCAAATTGACATGTCGGGGTCTGACAGAATTGTTAGTGTTAATCAAGACAAAGAGGCAATACACACCATTACAGATGGTCAAGACATAATCCAAGATCTGTCGCACAGCAACCCATTGGTCCCAGGTGACAGGCTTGCCGTACTTGTTGTATAGGTAGATAGCATCCATAAGCTCTCCATAAATATCGAATTGTTGATGGAAAGCTGCGCCATTGCCAATACGGACCGGTTCGCTTTCGCGATACCCTGAAAGATGGCTGGAAAGAGTCAGCCCGTCCTTGTTGAGAGGAGAGATCTGATTTATGCATTGACGTAAAAGAGTCTTGACTTCGTCATGAAAAATGAGAAGAGACATACCTTAACTCAATTTCAGGAATATCAGTCTCGCCCCTAATGGTGAACATGATTGGCAAAGCACCCTCGGAAGTCCGCGATTTTCGAAATCTTTCACTGATAAAATTCATGTAGGCATCGGCTTCAGCAATGAAGCCCATACGAAGAAGAATGTATATCGTGAAGCTAGAGTCGCGCACCCAGCTGAATCGGTAGTCCCAATTTCTGTATGACGTGAGTGGTCATATCATGAACCATAGACGAAAGAATCTTTACCTTGCACCTCCTATAGCCTCGGGGATTGAGAAAGTCGGAGCTGCTACGATAGCTCCAGTCGGCTCATAAGTGAGAAGCTTCAGAATTAATAGACTTCTGTTGACGATCTCACGCCAACGACCCTTGTATTTACTCTGCGAGATCCAATTGAACCAGTACTTCTGGGTTGATTGTTGTTGGGCATCAAGTATTTGTGTTGTCACGTCACGTGTGACGTGATTTGGGATGTTGTCTCTTAGGACGAAGGAGATTGCCTGTCCCTCCTGGAGGTGAATTTTACCAACGACCCCATCACTCATCATACCCTCCTTTCTTTCTCTTCTGAACTTGATCGTGGGAACTTGCTCTCCCTCCTCTTCCCCATGATCGATAGTAACGTCAAGCTGAAGGTTTAGATTAGAACTGGAGAACGAGACGGTCTTAGATTCTAGACATCCACGTGGATGGTCAGCTAGATGGATCTCAGTGGAATGCTTTCCTCTAGCATAATCGAAAGCGGGAAAGATCTCGACATCTAGCGCGTATCAGCTATGCTTTTTTGTTGTTTAGAGACATATAGAGAAAGAGGATCCAATCAATGCAAGCTTTCAATGCTTCCAGGACTCCTGCTAAATTGGAAGCTATTGGCATTGGGGGGTACCATACCGAGATCAGCCTCTCCACGGATACATTCTACTCTCCGGACTAGCCACTTTTTAAGTTCATCTTGGACAGCAACAGATTCCCGATAGGGCATTTGAGTTGGTCCCTTGGCAACGACATGGAGCTCACTCGGACGTGGGAAGAAATCGACCAAATCAACCACGCCGAGCTCATGTATATACCGCGTCTGCAAAATATTCGAAGAGGGAAGGTATTGCTGCTTCGTGGTGCAAGTCACTTCCTTTGGCGGGGAGATGCTAAAATAGCCACCCTTGTCCTTGTCTAGAAGCCTGCAGAAAATGGACGGAGAGTCGAAGTCGGGCCTGGGGAAAGACGGAAATGGGGTTAGCCTGAGAACGAGCATGGAGTGGCTTCTGGTGTGGAGAGGGAACCAGCCTACCAGCACATGAAATCGACACTACCCTCATTGCCAACAAGGGCACAAGTCCGCATGTTTCCCACCAATCCATAGTCCTCGATGGGAAGATATCCCGTCACGCTGCGGCGGTCCGGCATGCTGACTGGAGCTGCCATGTTGGGCTGGCGGGCGGATGGGGGCATGGATGAATGCAAAACCCCAAGAACATTATACAGATGGAAGATAATGGCAGGATATCATATTCACAGGGAAAGAGCAGACCGCCTTCCAACAAAAGGAAGAAAACTGTGACATAACTAGAGAAATAACGTGACTTTCTCAGCCGATCGCATTGCGCTTCCCTTTTTTGTGTGACTTCCTGGGCTGCTCATGCAGGGTTCTTGTGAGAAGCAAGAGAGGACATGGATCTTGAGCGCTAGACAATTGTGAACTTTCATTCTCAATGGCAGGCTTCATCGCTTGGAATGATCCAATTGTCTCTGTTGGGATGCAGGAATGTCAGGGATTCCTCAGGCGAAGATCCGTATGGATCAAATCTCGATCTCACCCCGCTCTGCCGACGATCACTTTTCTTCTTTGATATCAAAAGGAATACAAGAAACCTCTGAAAATCACAGTCCAGATGATCACAAGAACACTGTTGATTGTATTGAAGATCTTTTCTGCCCTTCCCACGCCACGCATTGTTATTCGCCTAGGTTTTTCTTTGGAACAAAGCTCTACTTTCACAACTGCCTATGATCATTAATTTCAAAAAGTCCCTTCTGCCTTCCTGTTTCATGGTGGTATTACAGCTCAACAAAGACAAACGACACCAGGAGTAACATCATTATTCAAGTTCTATACCTTGGGACTCGACGTCCCTATTCTTTCTCCTCCTCAGGCCCCCGAAGCATCCCGAATCATCTCCCTCTTCTGTTTGCTCCTCCGCATTTTTAGTCTTCTCTTCTCTCAACCTGGCTATCGCCACTTGCTCCCTGATTTCAGCCCTCTCTTTCCGGGAATATATCCCATTCACGAGTTTCAACCGCCTCTCGTACAATTTCTCCGGGGTCTTTGTTCGCGCTTGGCGGGTGCACCAGAGCCACAGGCGTCGGAGGCGCGTGTACTCGATGATCGCGGCGAAGACAATGTGCGTGAAGAAAATGATGATACCACGGATCCAGGGCAAGAAGGCGAGTGACACGGACACGATAGCTACACCCACCGATATCGGGACTTGGATATCCCACGCGTTAGCTTCCGATTCATTTCTTGATGGAAGTGGGATGTAGGCTTACAAATTAGTTTGAATTGGTGTTTCAGAGGCATAGAACTTCCTCCCGCTGGATTTGAGAATTCAGCAGAGTTCATGCCGAACACGGAAGTCATGAACGACAAGGGCAGGAAGATGATGGTGACGATTGTGAAGAGCATGATGGAGCGGCCCTGCCCCACGCTTTCATCAGCACGTTTGAGAGCGAGCTTGGCTTCAATGATGCTAGCTTGCTGCTGTTTGAGATCTAGCAGGTGTTCCAGCTGGATTCTCGTTAGCTGCGTAATTGTGACAAAATGACCTAACTAGAAACCTACCTGCCCAGATACGTCGGATGCACTGTCTTTGAGATCCTCCAACTCCTTCATTCTCGCCTTGAACTGACCGCAAATCCAATGAGAGTCCCCCACAGTATGCTTTAGGAGTGAACTATTCTTCGATCGCCCCGACCCCGTCTGTGAAGATTGGCTACTTGAATTATTATCCATCACTCCGATTCTCCCACCGACAGATTCAGACGTTGAAGTGGTGTTTGTCATCCCGCCCTGTCGATTGACAGACTGAGTGATCGGATCACCGGTATTGGTTCCGCCGTGTCTTTCAAACGGTTCGGTAGATATCGTGCCTCTACCTTGAGTCGACGCGCTCTCTTGCTCTACAAATCTTTTACCGTCGATGCCATGAGATAATTTGCTGGCTCGCTCTTGCAGCAGATTCCTGATTTCGACCATGATGTCTATCATTTGTGGTGGTGAAGCCTCCTCTTCTCTCTCGCGTGCATTCTCTTCTTGCTCAAGTGACATCCTTTCAAGGTACCCCAAGAAAAGATCCAGGACGTGTATTTGCTGAGAATAAACCTTGATCATCATACGCAACTCCTCGATGATGTCATGAACCTCCTTCAACAGTTCCCCCTCAGGGTTGATATTGAGATACGATCGAGCAGTATATTCGAAGTCTGTAAGTCGAGAATCCGTACCATTTAGTTTCTCGAGGTGGCGCCAGAAAGTCTCGTATGCCACGGTCTTCATCCCGGACTTGAGGTATGTCAGCTTGGGTTCCCAAAGTGGATGGAGACGTCTCACAACATGGCTCAGTGCGCTGGAAAAGATATCGATAATCTCAGGTCTTTCATCAGCCATTTTAGTTCGATCGAAGAAGACAGTTGAGCATTGATTCATGATCAGCAATGCTAAGTCATGGACTGACTGTACTTGTCCACTTTGCAGGTGATCAAGCTTGCCGCGAATACCTTTATGGACACCGGAGTAATCCGGTTTGTTTCGACCCCAGCGTCTGGGAAAGCTTGTGATAATAGTGTCTGGTATGTTAGAACCGTTCTGTAGCATAGTAGATTATCACTCACTCTCATCTAGAATGTACATCCATAGTTGGTCGACCATGATGATAGAAGTACTCCTGAAATAATTTCTCCCTGCTTTAGTCTCACGGTAGACTACTTGGTCTTGATCTCTGTCGTCCGTGCTCGCAAGCTTCCAGTAATATGATTGATCGAGGGTTCTGCGTGAATGCAGCGGAGGAGTTTGAAATAAATGATCTCGCAAGACTCTCACATCAGTTTCGATATCCAACGCATCATAGAGCTTTGCGATATCGAGGAGGTATTGTAACAACGGGCCCGGTACTTTTTGTTTTGATTTAGCCTTCTTGTCCTGCTTATCCTTCTGTTTCTTATCCTGATCGGTGTCCCGGAAGCCAGTCAATGCCCTCGCATGCCTGATTCTGATTTCTTCGGCTAGTTGAATGAATTCGTTTCTGTAATCTACTCGGGCATGAGATATAGATTTCTGGTATTTTTCTTTTGCTTTCGTAGTCTCCTTGAACATTGTTTTCCGCCTGTTATGAGTTTCCCAATGTAGGTAGGGCATCTATTCGGTTATTAGCATCTCTTCATTTGGAAGCGACATGATACCTCCAAATATGATGAAATTGTTGACTAATTCATTCTCAGCAGATTTTGAACCTGAATTCGTCAGCCGAATGAGCGTTTAGGCGCATGGAGAATATACTAGTCGTAATCTGAGCGCATTGCGCTCTCATATGTCTTGCGTGTACCGGATCATACATCCCTCCATGCTGCAATGAAGTCCAGTACTCGCGGCAGAGGAGATTTGACGATTGCTTTAGATAGTTTGGATTTTGACGATAATTATACTCTCCAGGTGTCTTCTCATCGTAATAGCGGCCGATGGCTTCCTGAATAGAGGTGAGCGAAAAAATTTTGTTTAAAAGGCAAACAAACCTCAACCCAATGCATATTATTCGCCGGAATATGAAAATATCTAATAGTATCCTCTTCGCCCTCTTTTGTTAGAGGATTTTCCACACTGCCGAATAAAGCATCACTGAGTGGAAGTCTCTCCATATCATAAGTCATGTAAGATTCTGGATGTGTTGGATTAGATCTCCGGAGGGTCAACTTGGTGACTGCGAGGCCGTATGAGTCCGCCGGCGGTTCTGGTCTGGGGATTTCGACTGGCTCGTTTGTCTTTGTCTCATCAGAATTTGTCTTTGCCTCATTCTTGGTGCAAGGCTCCCTCAAGTGCGCAGCTGAAAGAAGCCGTTTGATAAATCCTTCCTTCTCTCGGGCTTTTTTTTTCTCCTCCTTCTTTCTCTTCTCCTCCTCTCTCGCCTCTCGTGCTTTTTTCTCCGCTTTTTGGTCTATTGGCTTTGGAGGAATTGGTGTTCTTTCCCACTTTTCAACTTCGGCTAAGATTTGTTGTTCCATTTGTGATCGACGCTGACGTTCTGGTTCCTTCAGCTTCTTCATGACGTCTAAACGCTGCTTAAGGGAACTCGAATTATCGCTCCTGCTATCAAGGGCGTGATTTTTCCATTCAGCTTGGGACTTTCGGAAACGGTACATAACGTCTGCATTTTCGGAGCTTTTCTCGAAGCTGGACCTTAATATATCTATTCTTCCTATCTCTTGCTCGATTCGATCAACCTGTTTCTTCATCTTGTCCTGGTTTGGACCCCTGGCTGTATCTTTCAGGTTTGAAAGATACTTTCCACGATCATCGAATCGTAATCGGGAATATCTGATGAGATGATCATCTTGGAGTTTGATTGGAATTTCATCTTCAACGAAATCTTTTCCGATGTATCGTATTGTATTAACGCGATCTTGCGGTGATGTAGGTGCCATATTCATTGTAGATTTTCGGGCATTTCTACGAATCAATAGCGCTGCATAAAAACATCCGCAATGATTAAATGCTTCACGAAATGAAAGACTGTCGATGGGTAGCAAATGTGGGACGCAGCCTTATCTAAAGGTTTTGAACTCCACCCTCCATGAAATCGCTGCTACACAAGTTTATCGCAGCCAGGTAATGGGAAATGCGGCTCCTTCTGCTGACGGGCTGGGATGGCTTACAGTAACATCAGTTCCGGCCTATAGGATTCAACAATTCTCTCAAAGTTGATCCCACCAATACTCGACCCATGAAGAAGATACAGGACCTGACAGGATCGATTGCCGAGCTGAGGGATAATTGTGCCAATCTGGACATAGGTTCGGGCCAGAATGCAAGGCTCGACAGGGGTCATGGACTCAGCCGTAGCTGTCGAGCGCCAGCTCCCACAACCCCAGGATTGAGGATCTTCTGCAGTAAAATGTGGATGCTCGTCTGGACGTCGAGATTTGTAAGACTAGTGTGACTAATGCATGACTTGCAGATAAGACTCTGATCGTTATCATTCATCAGGCGCTTGTAGCTGCTTGGCCAAGTTCACCAATGCCATTGAAGAGTTCTAATTTCAAGCTCGAAATGGGATACACTTACCAATTACTAATGTATCTTTTGCTTTTTGCTTCCCAACTATAGTCAATACCACTTCGTAGAAGACCACGCGAATAACCTTGGTTGGATGTGTCAGGCAAATCAGTCTCTAGCTGATATTCTGAATAGTGAGAAAGAAGTGTTACTGTAGTCATATATCGCCCTGAGAGGTTTCTGCATATATAGGCTAAGTCCCTAAAACCCAAGGCTAGAAATCTTCAGATAGTGTGCGCATCTAACTTTGCACTGACGTACAGCGGAGCTAAGCATAGAGCTTCGATTTAACGAGCGACTACTAAGAAACTTATAAAGAACCTCTATTAGACTTAATCATCTGAATTCTTGAATCCTGAGGACCGATTCAGTGATACCGTTATTGTTCACGTGATCTTAATCTATTCTAAGGACTGGACTTTTTGCCGTCTGCGTTAGTCTAGCTTAGGTTGCGGCTGGGGCCGTAAAACGGTGCTTAGGAGAAGGGTTAGTCCTTCGTATCGCAGACTGAGCCCATCAAGGTGCCTCGGAATGGACTGTATTACGCTTGGTTTTGTGCCAAGGCTCTTAATAAATTCTTCTCTAGCAATGTATTTGGTCAATAACATCCACATTTTCACCAGGAATATACTCATCTAAGTTGTTTGTGTTATGAATTTGACATATCATCAAATACGGATGCGGAGCCACACTGTAAGTAAGTACTATAGAGCATAGAGGGAATTGAGTACATAGATGAAAGAAAAGACTCCAAGATGGGCCAACGAGTTATAACCAATGTGGAAAAGCAGATGTTACATGCTACAACGTGCTATAACCAACATGGTAAATATTTTAGAGATGGCCTGACCCTTGAAGCAGCGAATAGGAATGATTCGTAAGAGTATGTTGATACAGTTGGCACCAATTCCTTCTCATGTCCATCAAGGTACTCGACTATCGACCTCTTCTCTTTACGCCTGATCCCTCTTCCCTAAATAATTCTTCATGAATACCAAAGGTCATCTATCGCTGCTCCTTGATAGACCCCGAGTTTAATCTCTACACTCATGTTGACTTCACAACCCGTCAATAAAGTGCACGATGTCATCATCATCGGTGCTGGCCCTTGTGGCCTCGCCATTGCAGCGCGGCTTCGTGAGACAACCCCGTCAGCTCTCTTCACGGATGCTGAGCACCAACGATTCCATTGGATCCAGAGGCATAAACACCGCAACAGAATGGTGCCAACCAAAGGAAAAGCCACTAGAAAGATCTTAGACGACCATAGGGAACATGACAGCAACCTTTCGACCATGGGGAACTTTGAGGAGACGCAGTACTCAATACTGGTTCTCGATTCCTTCTCGAATTCGTGGATGGCAAAGTGGAATGCGTTATTTCGTGCACTTGAGATCCAGAATCTGCGTAGTCCGTTGTTCTTCCATCCTGACCCTGCCGACCGTGATGGGCTGAAAGGGTGGGCGTATTCGCAAGGCAGGGAGAGGGAAATGGTTGAATTGAAGGGTGTCGTTGGCAAGGAGTTAAGTAAACACCGGGTGAAAAGTGGGCGTAAAAAAAGAGTTGTGGCGGGACCAAGGTGGGTGAAATCCTCAAGGTAGACGAATTTAGTCTCTATACTAAATATGACTTTCCGTAGGGGAAAATCCATAGACGAACGCGACAAGCAGGATTATTTCACACCTTCCACGGCCCTTTTTAACGACTTTTGCTCTGACTGCATTGACAAGTACAAACTAAACGACTTGATCCTGCACGCCGATGTATCTACAATCCACTTCAACAAGGCGGACTCCGAAGGTGAGATAGGTGGAATTTTCAAAGTTGAAACATCCTCTGGCAACCAGTATGCTCGTTCAGTTGTGCTGGCAATTGGGGCTGGGAATCCAACGGGCATGTCTAGCGAGGAAGAAGAGTCGACAGGGACCTGTCACAGTTCTGATTTCCTCAAACAAAATGCTCTCGCTCCTCACGTGCAACGAAAGATCGATGCTAAAGAAGCCACAGCTGTCATTGTGGTTGGTGGTGGCCTTACAAGTGCACAGATCGTGGACTTGTGTATAGGCAAAGGCGTGAAACGAGTGTGGCATATCATGCGGGACCACTTCAAGGTCAAGCACTTTGATCTTGATTTGTCTTGGGTAGCCAAGTACAAAAATGTGAACATGTCTGCATTTTGGATGGCGGACACCGACGAAGAGCGGTTGGAGATGATAAAGACAGCTCGAAACGGTGGCTCTATTACTCCTACGTATAAGAACATTCTCGATGCTCACGAGCGAAGGGGTAAGCTTCGAAGGCATACACAGACTCGAATCGTAGCTAAAGATTGGGATGCGAAGTCGAAGACATGGAAAGTAGTGACCGAGCCACCAATTCCAGACATACCGGCAATCGACTACATATATTTTGCAACAGGAACAAGTGCAGATGTCCACAGTCTACCTCTCTTACAGCCATTGCTAAAGAGATATCCTATTCCCACAATTTCTGGTCTTCCCTGCCTGACGGACGACCTGCAGTGGTCTGCTGAAGTCCCACTGTTTGTGACTGGTAGGTTCGCCGGACTTCGACTGGGCCCCGGAGCAGCGAACCTCGAAGGGGCGCGGGTCGGTGCGGAGCGAATTACTTGGAGATTACAGGAAATATTAGGTGCGAGAGTGGATGACAATGATGATGCGACCAGAGATTGTCTAGCTGAGAGGTTGAAGGACATGCAGGAGCGATGTGACAGCGAATGGATACACTTGAACATCTATAATGCTTTATACGAAGTATAAGGCACGTTTTGTAAATAAGCAGTCAAACATTTTGTTATACTCGCCAATAGGTGCGACTACTCTCAACGGAGACACTATCAAGGTACCGCAAATGAGATGCACTCTTCTCATCGAGTTGACTGGATTGCTGGATCAAAGCCCAAGCGCATCGACACATTCATAATTGATCAAACTACTTGTTAAATCACCGAGTCTAGTGGACGTAGAAAGACTAAAGAGAAAGATGCTACCATGATAAAAAAATGACTCCAAGTCCAGTCCAAGCATCTTCCGATCGGTGCGCCAGTTAGGGTTGATGATTGTCAAGCCCAAAGAGTACTAAAGTTCGCGCCAGACATTCAAATTAAGAATCATGTAGAAAGACGATCCAATACTGAATGCATTCTGATATTTCAGAAAGAGCGTGAGGCAGAGAAGCGGTGACGGGTAGAGAATAAATGAGAATAGCTTCACATTTTGGTTCTCCAACTTCTCCTACTTCTCCTTGCGCTTGTGCCATATACCGCAGCCCGAACCAACAACACGGAGGCTTTCAGCATTCCTCGCTGGGTCAGCTGTTGGCTTGGAGGACAATCCCGATGCACGCGATGCGATGTTTCATGGTCTCTCTTTGCACGGCAGTGGCTTCAGGGGCCATAGCCATATTTCTGGCGGATGATCTACGCCACAGGCGACTAGAAACGGCCAAGACAAAACACCATTGCAACACCGAACCCACTCGAGTTCTACGCAAATACATTTCGATTCCAGCAGCCCTGTCGGCAGCTGTCGAAGGTGTGCGAAAGGGTGCACATCGCCATCGTTGAAGCGTTCCTTGCCCCTTGATACTGGGCATCTCCACCCTAATAAGAGAGATTACTGTAGTTCTACGGTTACGGCACTTCGTACTGTGCGGCAGCCAGCCGGAGACACGCCGCCGGCTCGCTTCATCGCGTGGTGATCTGGAACGCGACCTACCATTTCCCCCTTCCCAGTTATCAGATCCGCAAAATTGCGGAACCCCTGGCAGCTTGGCGATAGTTTGACTCGATCAGATGCAAGAATGGACTCTCTGCCAGACGACAATCAACCTCAATCGACGCTCGCGTCGTCCTCACAAGCCTCACAGCCAGCCCTCCCTTCGACCTCTTCATCCTCTCTCCCTCGCGGACGGCTTACAGACGAGCTTCACGCTTCCGATGAGGTTGCCCCTCCTGCAGGAATACCACTAGAAGAAAATCCCAACATGCAGCCGGACCCGTCAGGACATAGACGGCGGAAGAGCAGCTTGATGAATCCATTAGACAGCAATAGACGAGGGAGTCCGCGGCGCAGATCCCGGTCACCGACGAAGCATACTGGTATACAGGAAGAGCCAAAAGCTGGTGGTGGACTAGACGAGGACGACTCTAAGAGCACCAGTGAGGATGTGGAGTTGGATGAGCTGTCAGAGGATGGGTTGCAGGACGACGAAGAGACCGGCTTAACAGGAAGGGATAGAGGACGGAGGAAGCGGAAGAGAAGGCGAAATACGCTGCTCGACCAACGAATCGCGGGCGATGTCAGTATCACGGACGAGGAGAAAAAGGAAGCCGACCAGAATGTGTTTAAGAAAAGCTTAGTGAACGGTACCCTCATAGGGCTGTGGTATCTGTTCTCTCTATCGATATCAATCGTGAGTCTGGCCAGCTACCAGCACATGTTTCACGCCTTGACTAACTCTGCAACTACAGTACAACAAATGGATGTTCTCGGAGGACCATTTGAATTTCCATTTCCCGTTATTCACAACGAGTATGCATATGCTAGTGCAGTTTTGCCTGGCATCTCTTGTTTTATATATCCTTCCACAATTCAGACCGCGCTACGACTCGATCTCGAACCCGCATAATACCCAAGCCGCAGACTCGGATCTAGCGCAACATCAGACGGAATCTAAGAAGCCGTTGATGACTCGAACGTTTTATTTTACTCGAATCGGACCCTGCGGAATAGCTACAGGACTTGATATTGGTTTGGGAAATACAAGCTTGAAATTCATTACTCTTACATTTTACAGTATGTTTTCGGATCTATGTTGTACCATCGTTACTAACTGTGCGTAGCAATGTGCAAATCCTCTTCCCTAGCCTTCGTCCTCCTTTTCGCTTTTCTCTTTCGCCTTGAATCGCCATCATGGCGATTAGTTGCGATCATAGCTACAATGACGATTGGTGTGGTCATGATGGTAGCCGGAGAGGTGGACTTTTCTGCATTGGGCTTTATCCTCGTCATCTCCGCTGCATTCTTCTCCGGCTTCCGCTGGGGCCTTACCCAAATCCTCCTACTCCGAAATCCAGCGACCTCGAATCCCTTCTCCTCCATCTTCTACCTGGCGCCAGTTATGTTCGCGTCTCTTTTACTACTCGCTGTCCCGGTCGAGGGATTCCCAAGTCTCTTTGAAGGCTTACGAATTTTGATGGAAGTCAAGGGTAACATACTTGGTCCTTGTCTTCTGCTGTTCCCTGGTATTATCGCCTTCTGCATGACGGCTTCTGAGTTCGCCCTGCTCCAGCGAACATCAGTCGTTACCTTGTCCATTGCCGGCATCTTCAAAGAAGTTGTCACAATTCTAGCAGCAGGTGTAGTATTCCACGACACGCTCACCCCAATCAACATCTCTGGTCTTTTTGTCACTATCGGGGCCATCGCTGCATATAACTACATCAAGATCACGAAGATGAGAGAAGACGCACGAATGGAGGCTCACAATGTTCGAATGGTTGAACGTGGGGCAGGCAGTGGCAGTGACGCAGATGGCGAGAGCGAAGACGAAGAGTGGAATACCATGGAGGGGACAACAGTCACTATGGATGGTGAAATAATACCAAATCCTGGATCTGCATCTAAGAAGAAGAAATCACAAGCGTTGCCGATTGATGCGGAAGCAAGAAGCTCAACGGAACGTATACGAAATGAGCTTGCAGCGAGTAAGAGGGAACTGAGTGACTAGACGTGCAAAGGCCTGTATAATAGAGGACAAGTTGATTTGGATCTGGGATTGGTAAATGGCATACCCTGGCGTTTTGTTGTAGACGCTTGCTGACACATAAATACATGGTGGCATGGCAATAGGTGGAATAGAATATCTGCATCTATCTCATTTAATTTTCACCATATGTGCAAGTAACATAACCAGGAGTCTCGAAGTGGAGTTGAAGAGCCTAGAATTGCTGATCTCCGATTTCATGCGTTTGTCCAATTCCGTCTAGCGATGCGAGCTCAAATTACCGGCATTTGAGGTTGGCTTAGATTTCATCCAATACCGACTTTAGCTCAACGATCCTGGGTGATCGTCCAAACTCAGTTTATTCCCCGTGGGTTGGCAACCTCCGCATTTTAGCTAGTTGCCGTTAGTCCTTGAATTTTCCTTGACTGATGCTTGTTTGTATTTCGCAGTGCTATATACTTGGTGCCGAGGCAAGTGCTTATGCTTGTGATAAAGAATACAGGGCTTCAAATCTGTATAACTGTTATGCTTTGCCTTGCCAGAGAAGCCAAGTGGCTACCAGAGAAGGTGCCCAGTCTATCTCTGCGACTTTGTCAAATACGGCCCCAAATATGCGAGCTTCTCAGACCTTACCCCAGAGTAGATGGTCTACGCTCACTAGTGCTGTAGTGCTTGGCAATTTTGCGGGCCTTTGCATGAGCGCTGCAGTGGCTCAAAGTGGACCTCAGTGCTCAAATATAACTCTGCCAGTTTCTATCGAGGCCAAGAATCTAGCTATACCAGCGACTGTGAACGCCTCAACCGTTCAGAGCTTCATCAATGCCATCGTCGCATCAGGTATTGACCTCCTCACCAACACCATCGATGTAGCAGGCAACTACACTATAGCCGCTAGCTTTTGCGAGCCCGAGGTTTACAATGCGTCCAGAACGGATACCTTACAGCTTCTGGTCCACGGTATCACGCAGACGCGCAATTACTGGAACAGTCTTGTCGCCCCAGGCTTGACCTATAACGACACCTACTCCTGGATATCCTATGCGTCCAAGCAAGGCTACCCAACCCTCTCTATCGACCGACTAGGTGCCGGCGAGTCCTCTCACCCTGATGGCACACTCATCGTTCAAGTCCCAGCACAAGTTGAAACAATTCATTCGCTCAATACCCTCATCCGCTCCGGTTCAGTCGGTCAACGTAACTTCACTAAACTCATCTACGTCGGCCACTCCTTCGGCTCTGAGCTCGCCAACTCCCATGCTGCGAACTATCCTGAGGACGTGGATGCGTATGTCATGACTGGCTACACACCATACCTGAACAACGGTGAGCTCTCCACCGGCGCGCTCGCGGAACCCATCCCCGCCGACATCGCCATCCCCGAGCGCTTCGCGACCCTGCTTCCAGACTACCTCGCTCCCACCAATCAGAATGGTACCGATCACCTCTTCTTCTACGTCCCCGCCATCGACTCGGACCTGCTCGAACTGTCCTGGACCACGCGCGGAACTGTCACGATCGGAGAGCTGGTCTCGAGTGTCTTCACGCCGAGCACAGTAGCTCAGTACTACGGAGATGTGTTTGTGCTCACCGGCGCGCAGGACTCTATTTTCTGCGCCGAGGGCCTGCAGGGCATTGAGACTATTGTTACTGAGGTGGGAGATTGCGGGACTGGACCAGACAATAAGGTTGCGCAGGTGCAGACTCAGTATCCCAATGTGAAGAGCTTTGATTATTTCGAGCCTAACAATACGGGGCATGGAACTATTCTGCAGTATGGGGCACAGACTCAGTTTCAGAAGGTTCATGACTGGCTCGCTGAGCTTGGATATTAGCATAGCTTGGAATTGCAGTACTCAAAAGCGAAATAAGTCATTAGCTTAGCATCATTCAATTCCAGTTCATACATCGTAGGAAGTATGCCAAATGCTGCTATTTCAATCGTGCCCAAAAAAGACGACCACTTCTCTATATTCGCGTTTCTAGCTTTATATTAAATAATTTTCTTGTTATTTTACACCCAGATTTAAAAATACAATTAGCCAATTAAGACCAGCAACGTTCTCGGTCCGATAGTAGCCGACTTCTCACGACGTTATCACGAAGCGCACTCAGCCGCACTTACAATAAATACTTTGCATTTCTTCACATTTGAACATTACATACTTGATTGGCAAAATGGAACCTCTAACAATCGTGGCTAACGCTCTCTATATTGTGGATCTACTCAACGGAGATCATATCACAAATCCCAACGACATCATAGCGAGCTTTACGGGATTACAGGCCAAAAAGATCCATCGGATCCAGAGAGAAATCATAATGCTCTCCCAGCAGCCCACACCTGGGGTACCACCGCTCGAGGCTGGAAACTTGCTGTCCAATGAACTTAGTGAAGCTTTACATAGATATGGTTAGCCTGTAATTTTCATTTTACTCTATTCTATTTTGTAGTAAGTTATTTTGAACTTTTCTACTACTTGCTAATATTACTTAGCTCAAGCACTTAGAGACTATGAGACGCTAAGTCAAGAAAGATTATATAACAATCCTTTCGAGAGGCCGAGATGGCAGGCAAAATTACCATTCGTCCTTCAATTGTTTTTCAAACGTCCTTTGAGCCCTTATCCCGAAATAGAACATGTAAATCCATCGGAGTTGCGAGAGCTTGACAAAAAGGGACGTCTCTTACGAGAAAAGAAATATGCATCTCTCGAACGGCTGTTATTGGGTACTTTTGGGGGAGTAATGTTGATTGGGCCTATGCTTTTGATGGTCCTACATTATAATCGCAACACGACATTGATAACAACTTCCGTTGCTACAGTGTTATTCACACTTGTGCTAGCCATCTTTGCACGAGGCATGGCGGGCAAGGATATACTTGGTGCGGTTGCGGCGTATGCAGCTGTCTTAGTGGTGTTTGTGGGGACGAGTATTGCTCCCGTATCTAGCACTTGATATTTAGGTAACAAATGCGTTCTATAAGCCAGCAGCTTATCCGCCAGAATCGGCTAACCCTCAAGCAGAGGTGTATAGTTTTCGCGTGATATCCAGAACAAGGAAGCAAAAAGCAGGGTCTAAAGCTGAACTATCTCATTAGTACTTGTATGTGGGTCAAAAATAAATTATTGAATATTTGGAACTGAAGCCGATTTCGAACTTTACTGTGTATAGTTTAATGATCGGATCATAAGAAACGAGCCTTTACTTTTATAGCTCATCTATTATTAAGCCTCTTTCTCAGCTTGTACAATGTTTCCGCTTGAGTCGCCTTACCTCTTGTGTTACAGGTTTCGTGAACTCCTCCAGGCTTATTTCCAATCCAATGAACGCAACTTGCAACATTCGAAATCGATCTTCAAGCTGTTTATATTATCGGGAGAAAGGCCCTTAAACGATTGTATATCCAGATAATATCCGGACATATTGAAGCAGGAAAGCCTCAATACACAGGATCGTGACTATTATCCAGCTTTAGATTTGAACGAATCGGGATACAGGGCTAATAGTGATCACAAGTCGTCTGAATAATCGTCTGAATAAGTAGATTAGAGACGTCTAGAATCTGTATTGATAAATCTGTATTGCAAAAACCGTTGAATATCGTGTGTCGAGTGAGTATGTATTAACAAAATAAATACCACGCCTGGGTTCACTTTACAGGCCTCATATAACCACCATAATATACTATAATATTATTAGACTTTAACTAATGTAAATGAAAGAAGTTGTAGGGACGGGATTTCGGACGAGGGTTTTGTGCGAATCTTTTCCGCACGACCGGGTGCCATTCAAGATTCATTCAGTGACTGCGAGTATATACCCAGCTTCTCTCCAATCACTGATTCCGTCCAGCGACGGCTGCGCCTGCATATCAACATACCAGGTATATGAGAGCGGATGCACCGCTTCTTGATTTCCAGTAATATACCTCCAGGAACAAGATATCTATGAGATTCCATCGGATCATTCATCTCACTACTATTTATCAGCAATACTGCTCAAAATACCCAGTAACGCCGCAAGCACTACAACGCATCAGTTTCGCCATCCGCCATAACACATCAAAGACAGCACCAAAGCTAGGAGGAACTCACAACCGCCCGCGGTAACAATATAAGACGCCGTCCCCCAAGCCGTCTGAATCGTCGCCAAGTCCGTCCAATTGCCCGCATTAAGCCAAAGGCCAATCCCCAGGCTCAGCAGCACGGGCAAGAGCACCACCACCGAAATTCGATTCACAGACCAATCCAGCACGAGCTCCAGCGCATACGTGCCCTTGAGCACATCATGCGACTCGTTGTTTAGCGTCTGGTGGATCCAGTGCGCCCACGCGTGCGTGATGTAGTTGGGAACGCGAAAGCTCTTATATGTGTCAAGCAAGAGCTGCAGGTCTGCGACGCCATTGGGATCAAGGGTGATGCGGGTGTGTGTCCCTGCTTCGTGGTCACACTGAGAGGTTGTTAAAATAAGATGAGGTTAAATGAAATGAAATTTCTTGCTGCGGGGAGATTTTGTAGACATACTCTATACAGCCGAAACCCCTTCACGTGCCGCAAGGAAAGCAACGTACTTCTCCACCCCCGCAGTCGGAAAGCTGCCCATCGGAGCCTCCAGAAAAGCTGTTTCGGCTTGCGGATGAACACAATTTGTTCTCTCGGATTCGAGTACCCACGCGGGAAGATGCCGAGGACGACGTACATGGGCTGGATGTAGTACTCGGACTCGATGGCTGAGGTACGTTTGAAGCCGAACCAGCGGGTCTGGAAGCTCCATGTCCGCTCCCGGAGTTCATGGACTCCAAGGCCGCTTGCATGCTGAGCCGCTGGTGCAGGAGGGTCGTCTAGAGTGACGCTGTTCTGTTGCGGTGCCGCATTGCTACTAGCCGTTCCAACTCGGTGCTCCTCGTCGTGACCCTCCCGTGCAAATAACTGTACCTGCGTCTGATGCGCTTGCAAGATCTTCTTGAACGCACTCGGATACGGGTAGCTAGTGCTCTTTTTGACGGTCTCGCCGGAGAAGCTTGCGCCCAAGCTTGCGCCCGCGGCTTGGATCTGAGAGTCCATCCCGAATTTGTTTCGGCGCGACAAGTGCGCTAGTCGTGAGCGGATGCATTGATTCTTCTGCTCAAGCAGCTTCTCGTACTCCATGAGACCAAGGCCGTAACTTAAGTACATTTGCGATGTTTGGGTGGCAATTGGCCCCGCTGGCGCGCGCTGTATTAGTGATATTGGGACTGGTGAGTCTGCTACTGAGGGTCTTTGTGGGACATTGTTTTGAGTGTTGTCATTGCCGGTATGTTGAGGACTATCGTTGATATCAGTGTCGTTGGCGGGCGTTGTCATGATTGGTTCTGAGCTCAGCGACAAGGCTGTGCTATCTCCAGACCCGTCAATATAGTTGTTGCAAGTGAGTAGTTCTAGACACTGATTTCAAGCAAGGGAAAACTAACTTCAGACGCAGCAGGATAGACGACAATCAGATGAGAGCTGGAATGATGTTCACATTCAGCTCTTAGCTGAGAAATGAGCTGAAGTCGTTTTCCTGCATCTCAGCTGCTACTTGATATCGAGGTGCATCGGGATAACTTTAATCCAGGCTAGCACCAGATTTGGAGCCTTCCTTTTTCAAACACTTTTGGAAAGATGAGTCGTGACGAAAATATAGCAAAATAGCAATGGCATCAACAAGGATAGCGAAGACCATACAAGAGAGAAAGGGGATCAACTTTGAATTCTACCTTGGACAACGCACCGCGACCGCGACCTGCCTCATGGGAGTATTTCTCAGTGTCGAGCCGACGAAGGCCAACGGAGGCATGATTTATTCAACACTCGTTGCGACTAGTGGAGCCAGACATGCCACAGACTTCTGGGCTGCATGAAGATGAGTTACTAGAGAGAGCGAGGTTCGAAATAAATATGTTGAAGTGACCCTGTTGGGGCGTGGAGATATTGTAGATCTACTTTAGCGTGGAAATTAGTCACAGTAGCGCTGTATACAGTGCTGTAGGGTCGCTAGCTGGGGACACCGCATCCCCTATCAGTATCAACATGGAAGTTCGGACGAGACCAGGAAGAAAACAAAATCCCTGGGCTGGCTTTGCCCGCGCAATGCTGTCAAATTAAACGTCGCAGAGAGCAGTCTTTTCCCGATACTGTCCTCGTAAGCGGAAGTGGCCGATGTTTGCCAAAATCAGCTGACTTCGCTTCGGCTGACGCGACGAACTTCGATAGAACGATCAACCTCTGAAACTATCAGCTCTGATATCCTTAAGGCATCGGTTCCTTTATCGCCGCCGCCGCTACGAATTCCTGCATTGTCGCCTTCGACGAGATAGCTATCCTCAAGTTTCCATTCATGCCACGTGAAGCGCGAATGGAACACCTGCCTAAAGTGTGACAATATTTCCGGGTAGGAAGCAGCACGGTGAGACCACGATAACCTGGCGAAGACCTTAATAGCAGCTCGGACGGTGATAACGTGGCAATGACCAAGCATGGCTGTGTGTATGACACTCGATGATACTCGATGATACAAGACTTTACAAGACAATGGAGTGAGCGGCTACCAGAACAAATGACCGCCTGGGTATCTCGACCTCATTCGCTCAAAGCAAAACAGGATTGATCACGTCCTTGAAGCCTCCCCGTACCGATACTTTACATCATGTTCATGTCCTTGCATGCTGGAATTCAGTGCCTTTTGCAAGTCTTCATCGTCCTTGTCCTCTATCGCTGTGGCACGGCCCTTGCCTTTGTTCCGATAGTCCTGTTCCAAGAGGCTTTGCTTCTTGACGTACTCCAGCACAATCTCTTCTTCCGTCTTCTCTTGTGTCGTTTTCTCTCCCTGCTGTCTCTGTGGTTGCGCCTCGAACTCTCTTTGCGTGGTGCCCGAGAGGTGCCCCGGATCATACGAAGGGGGTTGCTGGACGCCTGGTGACCTACCAGCCACGGCTGCCGCCTTCTCCGCCATCTTTCCGGATCTTTTGATTGCACGCTCAAGCTGCTCATCTTCCTCGCCATCGAGACCCATATCCGACTCCCATCTACTGTCACTGCCCTTTCGTCTCTGTTCCCTCAGACTTTGCGCGATGGCTCGCTTCAGCTGTTCCTCATATTCCAATGCTTCGCGTGCGTGCCGCTGAGCTTCGGCTTCGCTGGTTGTCATCACCTGGCGTGAATTATCCTGGTCTACCTGGTGATTCGCAGCTTCTTGTCGTTGGCGCTGAAGCTGAGATACATTTTCCTGCATCGCCCGCTCCACATTGGCATCCTCTTCTGCGTCTCCACGTGACGTCTCCTGGACTGACAGTCGGCTGGTTTTGTTGATTTCAGCCGCTCCCAGTGACTCCTCGGGGGCCGTATTGGCAGGCTGCAAAGGGGACTCTGAACCACCCAGGGCGAGCATGACACTCCCGGGATCTTGAGTCGAAGCATCTGCATTGTGAGCGGCCTGAGCGGAATTAGCAGTACGTCCGCGGTTTTGAAGCGCCTCTCCGTCCTCCATGTTCATCTTTCGCTGTGCTTCCAGGATATCTTGTACCATCTCGTCCGGCTTGCCTTTTTTTTTCAAGTATTTCTGGATTAGCTTCCAACGAACGATGACATCTTGCTTTTCTGCATCGGAACTCTGCAGCCACTCCTCGTATCCTTGAGCTGCCCTGGACGCGATGATGTAGTTCTGCACATTGCTGCCGAATAACTTCTGCACCTCTTTGTGTACCCCCTTCATTATATAAGCGGGGATACCAAAGAGTGCTGCACCTGGCTTGGTTACAAATCCTCCGATCCCTTTGCCAATTCCTTTGAAAAGGCCGCCAGCGCCCTCTTTCCGGGCATTTATCCAGGGCTGAGTGACTAGGCCAGTAACGCCATCGTAAAAGCCAAAGGCAAACTCCTTTCCTATTGCCCTGGCGCCTGACTTGAGGTCACTGACTTGTTGTGGAGGGCGCACGGTATCGTCTCCCCAAAGCCTAGGAGCATTGTGAAACCCTTCGGTAATGCTCATTGAGAGATCCATAGGTGACTGTAGACCTGCCTTGATGATACGCCCGAAGCCTTTGCTTGTGTGTGCGCTGGTCTGGCGTAGCATGTCATGGTCTTTACCGGAGCCGGATTCATTCCAACTACGAACTCGACTTCGGCTGGCATCACCTTGTTTGGAACTCAACTGGCTTTGCAAAGCATCGGACGTAGAGCTTGATCCGATGTTCGAGGTGGGAGTTGACAGACCAGATAGGTTGGGAACAAGAGATTCCTGCACATTCAAGCTCCTCTGACTTTGTTCTGGCGAAGTTGGTGGAGCTAATCTTTTCACCACATGTGAGGTCTTGCTTTTCCTTGCTATTGTCGGCACTGACGCTTGGGACTGCTGCCGACTGTACCTAAAAGGAATGAGCAAAGCTTTCAACGTCTCCGATGGAATATCGGCCACACCCATCGCCATGCTGCTGATCGCCCCAAAAACTGCTGTAGCAAATCCGGTTATTGGGTCCCAAGGACCTTCGTCGGTGTAATATTCTTGTGGTCTGAAGAGCTTCAAGTCATGGAAATCCACAAGGTTTGCGTTCGCCAAAGTGCAAGCAGCAAAAGCGCTCAACCTGACCTGGGTGCGCTTGATACGCCATGTAGCGGCTCGAGATGGAACTAGGGTGCAACGGAGTCGATCAACCTCGAGATATTGATGGAACGACTGAGCACCCATGTCGCTGCCTCGCTCCGTCACGATCTTGCTTGCAAGTTCTTTGGCGCGTTCTAGGCTTTCAGGTTTCAGGCAGAAGTTGATTGCATCAGCTAGTTTGTCTACTGTCAGTTGTTTGTGAGGGATCGGATCAGGGCCAGCGCCTGCTCGCGCGACCATGGCGCCCCAGAAAGGCTGGTCTCCGAAGAAGGGAACGACTAAAGTCGGCCGGCCTGCGATAATGCCCGCCGCCGTGGTTCCTGCGCCACCATGGTGAACGACGCACGAGACGTGCTTAAAAAGCCAGTCATGCGGCACGTTGCCTAGCATGAAGACGCTGTCGGGGATACGAAGCTCGTTCGCCCCCATGCCTCCCCAGCCTTTGGAAAGGAGTACACGCTGGCCAGTCTTCCTCACGGCCTCAAAGATAAGCTCCGTCATTGCATTGGGATCGTCCAAAACGATGCTCCCGAATCCTATGTAGACGGGGGGTGGACCGGCGTCGAGAAATGCCTGGAGGTGAGGCGCGGGGGTGTAGTTAGAGGCCAAGCCGAGAAAGTAGAACCCAGAGACGGATATATGAGGGCCCCAGTCCTTCGGTTTGGCTATCAGGGCCGGAGACCAGCAGTAGGTATGAGGGACTTTGAGACGCTGGAGCATCCCGGGGGCCCAGATCAGACTCACGGGATCTAAACCGAGACACTTCACGCGGAACCGGTTGATGATATCACCTAGGCCCTGCCAAATAAGGACTTCGATCATAGCATAACTTATGTAATTGGTGAGTTGAGGGTCGGCATTGGAGGATTGGATGTTGGCCAGCGGATGAGGAAAGGCCTGGGTGGGAGAATAAGGCATAGTGAACATGATATGGAGAGGGATACCCAGCTTCTCTGCGCAATGGATGTGGGCAAAGCTTGGGGGATTGGCGATGATGCAGTCGGCGACGAAGGGTCTTGCTGCAGGCTCGAGGCCAGGGTCGCTCCCAGAGGACTCGGAAAGGTCATCGTCGGTAGCACGAAGACCCATCCCATCACCAGCTTTATAACATGATCGCCAGCAGCCTTGAATGTACTGGGCAACATCTTTTCTTCGCTGACGAATATCTCCTTTTAGTAGACTGCGAAAGCCGGGCATCAGGCCGGGATTCTTGACCATGAAGGCCATTAGCTGGGAGGGGTCGCCGCCGATGCTGAAGAATTCCAGGCCATTCTCCTCCACAAAGCCCTTGAAGTTGGAATGAGTCGCCAGACGTACGCGATGACCGTAGGTGTTTTTCAAGACTTTTCCCAAGGCAACGAAGGGTTGCACGTCTCCGCGCGAGCCTACGACCTGCATGACGACGTTCAAGGGCGGGGGAGGAGGAAGTCCCTCCTCACCTCCTAAGGCAGGGGGAATATATGGGAGAGGAGGCGGGCGACTATCTTGAACACTCTGGACGTGTTGACGTAAGGCAGGAGTAAAAATCTGGGAAAAACGGCGGTTGACCTGATTGATGCGAATGTTGACACGACCGTCATCAGTGACACGGGCACCTAGGCCGTCTTTTTCGCCGCGGATCTCGCCATAGATGTCGCCGTAAGCAGGAGGGGCCAAGTCGTCCTCGGCCGCATCGATGAGGTCAGTCTCTTGTAGAAGCGCCTCCTGTCTCGTGGGTCTTGCAGGATTGGTCTGGGCGGCAACGACAGCTTCTGCTTGCTGAAGTATGGATTGCTGGACGATGGTCTCTGGGACTGGCTGGCCCTTTTCTGAGGGAGGTTGCGTGCCCATGGTGTAAATGGGAGAAAACAGGCTGGGTTCACCTCAGTCAGTCACGGCATATATATATATATATATATGTATATATATTACTATGTCGCTGGAGCGACTCAGGCGAGTGGCTAAGTGAGATGACGCGGTAGTAGGGAGGGATAGTGATGCATGCATAGAACACACCTCTATTTACAAATGTCGAACATATACGCTTTGGGTTCATAAGAATCGGGCTATAGTTTGAGTCGAGTGGGAGTATTGTTCTCGATCTTTATCTCAAACACCTTGGTACCAGTGACTGGACTTATAACTACTCACGAGAATGCAACTTTGTAAGATTCTTAGATAAAACTTCCCATTGCAGTATCTCCTTACAGGAAAGTCTTCTTGTAGTCTTGATCGTATACATCCATGCTTAGTCATCCGCTTACGTAGCTCATGCCCTTCTCTTCTAATTCGTTTGTTCGTATAGTTACTAGCGCCTTTGTGAGGCAGGGCAGATCCACCTCAAATCCACCTCACCCCACCTCAAACAACCAAAAGCTGCGCCGAATGATGAGCATGGAATTCAGGAACGGGGTTCGAGGTCGGTAGGTAGGCTAGACTCTTAATGTACGTCTAGTGTCATTGTGCTTCAACCGTCGTCATCTCCTACTCTCTCTTTTTCAATTCCTTACTCGACATTTTTGGCGATTTTCGAACATGAGATTTGAGATGGCGATAAACCAGGTTCAGCAACGCAGACGACGAAGCGGTTCAAAGGTGAGGACAGGATGCGGAACTTGCAAGTAGGTTCACAATGCACTCCCCTAGATGGACATTTGACTTATACAACTTTCAGAGTTAGGAGAATCAAGTGCGACGAAGCCAAGCCGAGTTGTCAGCGATGTTCGACGACCGGACGAAAGTGCGATGGGTATGGTAGCGATATTACGATATCCAGTCAAACACCCAAGAATTACACAGACCTTATTCAAAGAATCTCTGTGCACATACCCGGGAGTGCGGAGGAGAAGAGAGGCTTCGATTTCTTTCTTCGGAATACAGCAGCGGAGCTATCTGGTTACTTTGATTCTTCATTCTGGGAAAAACTAGTACTGGCTGCTTGTGCACAGAAGTCGTCTTTACGGCATGCTGTGATAGCAATAGGAGCCTTGCATGAAGACTTCTCACGGAAGAGGCTGATGCACTCAAGCCCGTCGGTGGAGGACCAAAAAACACAATTCGCACTAAACCAGTATGCTAAAGCCATGGGAACACTGCGGAGGTCTCTTTCAAGTGGGAAAGAGGAACCGCTTACGGCGCTCATGTCCAGCGTACTATTTGCCTGTTTCGACAGCCTACGAGGCTGGTTTGAATCAGCCATGGTTCATCTCGAAAGCGGGCTTGAAATTCTGCGGGACATGAGGAGGTCGTCTACAGGAAATCATATCATCGAGGACAATATTGTTCCTCTTTTGACGAGATTGTCGATACAGTCTATCATCTACGTTGACGCAAAAAGCACGCATGATCAGAGAGCCTTTGCAAGAAAGTTGATGGACGTATCGAGAAAAGAGATTGTAATTTCGGGAGAATTTGAAAATATAGAAGAAGCTCGGAATGCTTTGAATCAAGTTGCGGATGGATTGTTCAGGGCATTCTGCATGTGGGAGTAAGTACATTCTCTCATTCCTCTAGATAAAGGCCTCGAGACTATCTTTCCTCTGCCAAGCACATGCCGACTTAAAGATGTACAGTCCAGATCTACCTGTCGTTTTACAACCCATAGAAAGCCTTGGTAGATTCGACAATTACACGTCCTACTTGTCTCTCTGGAACCTTGCATTCGAAAAGTTCATGCAATCCAAAGGCAAAGGTCTCACTAGCAGAGAAGTGCAAGGCGCTGCACTCTTAAAAATACATCACACGATAGCGAAAATCATGGCTGGTATCCGTCCTGACATTAGTGATATGAGAGCTGTGTCCGAAGCCGTGAACGAAGAGAAATTCTTGGAATATTCAGACGACTTTCAGATTGTCATCAACTTGTCGAGACCGTTAATTGCAACTGCGGAACAGGATGCAAGGAAGGGGAAGCCACCGCTTACTTTCAGCAGCGATTTGGGCTTAATAGGACCGCTTTATTACGCCTGTATCAATTGTCAGACTGTCTCTATTCGAACAACGGCAATGGAACTCTTGCTACGGTGTCCGCGACGAGAGGGGATGTGGGACAGCGTTCTGGTCGCTCAAATGATCCAACAACACTGGGAGCTTTTAGCAAGACACGAGGAAGCGCAAGAGATGGGCATGGAAGTGGATGAATTCGGATTCCCGGTGCCGCTTAGTGATACTTTCGATCGTAGCTCGGTTCACCGCGCATTTTTTGGTCGGCCAACACAGATTAATACGACTGGTATCTCCCACGTCTCCCCCTCCCGAGATTACCCCTCCTGAACCGGTAAGGTCTCCGCCGTCTTTGAGATCGTGATCGAATCCAGCAACGCACGGGACACACCATGTCAAGATGCAGAAGCGGAAACCCTAACTGTGCTAAAAGAAGCAATTTTACAGGAGCAGGAGTGGCAGCCCCTGGCGGAGAATGTGAGGGAAACGCGCGAGAGTGCCAACTTCTTTCTCCCGTTATAGAAAGACGATGTGCGGGACACCCAAATGGATCTCAAGAGAATTATAGTAAATGGACTTGCCAATTTCCCTGAGAGTCCTTCCCCTGAAGTCCAGGCTGTTGAGAATATGGATGACTTCGTCGCCTCCTATCGGGTTCTAGTGAGGACAAACTACGTTGATCTAACGGTGGCACGGCAGCTGAGAGAGTTGCAGATCAAACCTGAGGTCAGCTTTGAGTTCAAATTCAAAGAGCGAAGCGTTTGGAGGACCGATCGCAGTCTCTTGGTCAATCCTATGGAGCCGTTCGAGCCACGACGTGAAATGGTCCTCTCTCGTTTAAAGTAGATAGTAAGGTTTGTAAGCGTTTTCCTTGCAAGCAAGAATTGGAAGTCGAAAAGTTGCGAGATTTTAGAAGGCGAGCTATATATAGGACTAATATTTAGTCGCAATGGAAACTTCTCGTCCGCCAAACTTCTCTGGCTCTCTTACTTCACAGTAGCCATTCTAATTGAGTTCAATAAATAGATTGAATTCAGAAGTGTCCTTTGACACGTTTGTGAGGCGTGAAGCAACATCAGTTGGATCACTTACAGGACCTATTGAAGACAATGCTCGAAGTAGGGACCTCATTGCAAGATTGCATTCGAGAGTAGTACAGTACAAGGACGAATCCTAATACTATACTTTATTGACAGTAGAAGTCTACGAACGAGGCTGTCAGAGTATCTTCTTCTTCTGCTCTATATATGTGAAGCATTGATGGGGTCTTTTCAACTGCCGGATTAAATGACTGCAGGTGCCCAATCCCAGTTTCTCCGCCGAAATAGACCGGGGGCAACCACCGCGTTCTTATCGGCGCGAGGCTGTATCAGGAAGCTTGACATGCAAGTTGGCGGTCACAAAGACAATCTTGGGCCAACATTGGAGGATACAGGGGATAGCTGAGTTTGGACGCGCAACCTTTTAAAGTTGCATCTTATTTATGTCACATTTCTCTTATTTCAGTTGATTTTTCTCGTCTATACAACAAAATATTTTGTTGCATTTATTGGACATCAATGAAACTGATACATCATGAAGGCCTCATATGCTTCCGTATTTTCTATGTTAATAGGAGCTATAATGGCGATGGCTAGAAAACCAGTCCCACCAGCTTTAGAAATGCCAGCATCATTCGCTGCGCTTGCCACGACGGGCAACTCCACTTTTCAGCAGCTCTTGAACCACAGCGATACATCATCAGGAACGTTCTCTCAAACGTTTTGGTACAGCTTCGAGTTTTGGAAAGGTCCAGGTTCACCCGTAAGCGTATGTCGGCACACCTGCTTAAAAACGCTTAACATAAGACTAGGTTGTTTTGTTCACGCCAGGAGAGGTGGCAGCCGCTGGTTACACGGGATACTTAACCAACGAAACTATCACTGGCGCATATGCCCAAGCCATTGATGGCGCAGTTGTCATGCTAGAACGTGAGAACAGCTAAAGTTAGTGAAAGAAGCGCGTACTCTGACAGGAACATAGACCGTTATTGGGGCACATCAAGCCCATACTCCAACCTAGATACCGAAGCTCTACAATTTTTGACCTTAGATCAGGCGATCTCTGATTTGACCTATTTCGCAAAGACTGTTGACTTACCCTTTGACACAAACCACAGCAGTAATGCGCAAAACGCAGTAGGTACTGTGCTTTCAAAGTGAAAATCAATAGTTGACGTTGAAAGCCTTGGGTACTCAGTGGAGGCTCTTACTCTGGCGCTCTTTCGGCCTGGACTGGATCTGTTCAACCCGGTACATTCTGGGCCTACCATGCTTCCAGTGGTCCAGTCGAAGCAATCGACGACTATGTATGTGGGAATTCTGATCAACAATACAACGAGCTTTGTCTAATTTGAGCTAGTGGCAATACTTCTATCCAGTCCAGCAGGGAATGCCCCAAAATTGCAGCAGCGACATTAACCTCGTGATTGATTATATAGACGGAGTGTTGACTAACGGAACTGATGATGAAGTTTATGCGCTCAAAAAACGGTTTGGCCTTGAAGGATTATCCCACAATGATGATTTCGCTTCTGCTCTGGAGAACGGACCTTGGTCGTGGCAGTCAAATGCATTCTACACAGGCTACAGCGAGTTTTTCCAATTCTGTGATGCTGTTGAAAATGCCGTGCCAGGATCCAACGCCAACTCTTCCGCAACGGGCGTTGGTCTTGAGAAAGCTCTAGCCGGATACGCTAATTGGATGAATAATACGCTCGTTCCCGGGTGTATGTCCTCCTAACGCATCGCTCCAGGTGATATGGCTAACCTTAACCTTTATATAGACTGCCAGTACTATTTTGCTACCGACGAGTATGATGTTTCCTGCTTTGACACATACAATACTTCCATGAGTCTTTATACGGATTATTCGGTTGATAATCCTTGGGACCGACAATGGACATGGTTTCTCTGCAATCAGCCCTTTGACTACTGGCAAGAGTAAGTATCAATCTTTTCAGCTAGTGAAGAAAATGATCAACAATACTCATGGTCCCTAGCGGTGCTCCAGCAGACACACCGACGATCGTTTCTCGTCTCGTAACACCAGCATACTGGCAAAGACAATGCGCCTTGATGTTTCCTGAAGTCAATGGATACACATACGGCAGCTCTAACCCAGACATTACTGTAGACACTGTCAATACATATACCAAAGGCTGGTTGCTAGAAAATACTACTAGACTGATCTGGACTAACGGGTGAGACTGCCTCTATTTAGCTGATAATCAAGCATTAATCCTGAGATATAGTGAATTTGATCCTTGGAGGTCAGCGAGCATGTCGTCCGTATTCAGGCCAGGGGGTCCGCTCAATTCCACTGCGCAACATCCTCTGCAAATTATACCAGATGGAGTTCATTGCTATGACTTGATCCTAGAGAACGGGTGTGGGTTCACAACGGTTTGTCTAATACACTTAAGTAGTGAACGCGATGAACCGATATCTAGTAATATAATATTGATACATTCTGTCTAATAGAGTATGGTGTTAAGCTTTTGAAGAGCCTTCCACGCTAGGCCTAATTAGGGTTATACTAACACTAGGCATACTCTAGAAGAGAGTGATAATTGCCAAATTAATAGTATAAGACTATTTTTATATCCAAGTCAGTCCTTCATATCCATCTATACGACTAATCAAACGTTCCTACTCAGTTCTAAGCACATCTAACTTCGTATTCCAGGCTATTACAAGGTATACTAACACTTCATTCATATATAGGGTAATAGGGCCTAAACCAATCGAATTAAGCGCGCGTTAAGAGTGTAAGTTAGTACTATATTAGTTAGGCAGCAAGTGGCGTACTTAATAACAGTGAAATTAACCAAAAGCTCAACGATTCCACATATTAAGCTTTCGACCGTTGTATAGATCAAAAGCTTAACAGTTCTTGCTCTTGACCTTACTCTTCCTATTGAAAGCTAAGAAAAGTAAGACTAAGCTATGCCTCCATAGAGATCGTTATAAAGATCACCTAGCGAGTCTTTAAGGGGCTATTAGTAGTTGACACTTCTTGCTCCTAATCTCGTTCTTCCTGTCGTAAGCTAGGAAGAGTAAGACTAAGCTATTCCCTTAGCAGGTCTCCTAAGGAATTAAGGCTATACTAGAAGTATTTAAAGCTTGCTAGCGCTCTTCAAGGCGCCAATTGAGGTTATAATAGTCGAACTTGCCATTCTTGGTCACGTATTCGTCCATTTCGTCGAAAGTCCATTTATAGTAGCTCTTTGCGTATATAGTAGTAGCAAGGGAGTTAGGTATGCTCTTTTTCTTGTCGTTTTGGACCTATATACCTCGTCGTTAAAGCATCTTACGTAGCTTAACTAAAGTACTCTGCTTGACACGCTCAAAATCCTTCGTATGCTATAATTCCAAAGATTCGCGGAAGTAATACCCTAAGTCTATGCCTTCGAAGTGATTTACATTAGACTCCTTAACGAGCTTATTAATATAATCCTCTAGGGCTTTTGCGGTTACCCCCTTAGGATCTGTTTGATGATCCATAAGGCCGTCATTCAACATATCAAACTAATAAAAGCTTGATTTAATAAAGGGAGGGTTGTCGACGCGGTATTCAACGTGGTATTCGGTCAAACTGCGTAGTAGTAAACTTAGAGAAGGGGTAAGTAGGTAAGTAGGTAGGTAAGTAGGAAGAGAGCTAGAGAATGCTTTCTATTACTAATAGTATGTTCTATCAACTCGTCCAAGCAAGCTCTATTAATTCGTCTTAAGCCTTCTTGTTCTTAGAAGGCAGTACCTAATGAGGTTCAAGCAAGCTCTGTTAACTTTAATAAGGTATACCCGCCGTAGTAGCGTCTGTAACATACTACACCTAAGCAAGCTCTATCAGTTCGTATAAAGCTCTTCTACTCTTTGTGGTATATTATTACTATAACCTAAGTCTACTATCTGTATTAAGGGTTCGAGCAAGCTCTATTAACCCCATGTATAGTATGTAGTACTATGTTAGTAATCTGATCTATAAGACTTACTGATTAGTGTAGGTTTATAACGGTTTGTCTAATACACTTAAGTAATAAACGCGATAAACCGATATCTAGTAATATAATATCGATATATTCTATCTAATAGAGTGTAGTGTTGAGCTTTTGAAGAGCCTTCCACGCTAGGCCTAATTAGGGTTGTACCAACAACGGGGTTGTTAATGCAGGTGCCCAAACGGTCATCGATAATGAGATCGCTCAGATTAAGGCCTGGGTCTCAGAATACTATCAATAAGGTTTTATCAAGCCTAAGACGTTCTGTTTCTGCTAGAGTATTCTCAAAGGTATACAATTTGAGGAAAATAGTAATGCATACGTAATAGCTGAAATTTATACAAGTTAAATTCGATTTAGACTTAAATAGTTTTATTTCAAAATACAGAATAATATAACGCCGAAAAATACTTCGGTTTGGTATTATAAGGAAAATTAGAAACCAAAAAATTTAATATAACGAAAATAATTATATAAAAAGAAAAATAAATAACAATTTGTGTTTAAAATATAATAAAAGTAAGAAAAATTGAATATATTTTCGTATTTATATAATTATTATTTATTATTCAACGTCCCATAGGATTTTGGCATTATCTCGGAAAAGTTTTCTCTGTAATTCTATATTACCGTCGCACCATTCAATACATCGGTCCATGAAAACCTTCCTATCGAAGCCTCGTGATTGTGTATGCGGCCAGTCCGAAGCGAAAACAACTCCTTCCCCATTTCGCATGTTGAAAAACGACTTCTTTAATGACTCCAAGTCCATAAAATCCGGATCCTTGGAGAATAGATATGGAGCGGAGATTTTCACGTAAACGCGAGAATCTTCCATCATTCTATTAAGAGCATCCCAGCCTGGCTGCCTGCCTGGGCTTAGTGGCAAGAATGCTGGAGAGGAGAAATGCTCGAGCACGATTTTCACCTGGAGGTCGGACACTAGTGACTGGACGTAATCAAGCACCTGCATGTCTGCGTACAATCCAATCCGTAAGCCGTGTACGAATATGATGTCTGCTATGATTGGCTTCTCTTCTGAAGATGGTGTGTACACGACTGTGATATCATCGTCTCGGACTGCGACTCGGAGTGGTTTGGACAATGGCTCGGAGGTTGACGCTGTTGCGGTTCTCATGCTGTACTCTAAGGTTTGTTAGACAGCATCGCTCAGTATCAGTCGACGCAAGATGCCGAGGCAAAATCCATGCAAAAGACGAGGGAATCTCGAGGAAGAAGACAGCCTTGTTGTGGAGGATCTGGGCTGTAAGTGAAGCTGAAAGGCATGTGACTCTGCAGGCGTGTACAGCAAGACTGCACACTGTATACGCCATACGATTGGCAGCAAGTTCACAAATGATTTTCCCATACTGTCTTCTTGTGAGCAGCCAGAAAGATTGGGGGAATGCTGCCATTCTTTAACTAGCCGGGATAAGCTGGTGAAGCTAATGCTTTATCGAGATCATGTTCTACAATTTCAAAATATCTTCAGTATATCTTTACGAACAGGTACTGTGCGTTGTCTTGAAGTCGAGATACATGCAATTGTGAGTACATTTCCCGAATGTATAGGACAGTCAATATTGTTCAGACTTGCTAGTCATGACTTCTGTGTTACTCAGCCCAGCTAGCTGGCCTGAGGATGCAGTGCCTGAGCATAGCAGCGTGACCGACTGACTGATTCCACGAAAAAGTAAAGCTATTCTATCGGGCTGCCTATTAAAGAAGTATTGCCAATCCAAAAGGTCTTCCTTTTGTTTCAAGTGAGACCTGTGAATTTTCATATATCAGACAGTATGAATAGTGATTTTAGAAGCGGGTTTTGCAAGCAAAATGTGTGTATTTATGTATATAAATTTGCTGTGGTAGCAAAAGCTTATGACTAAATGGTATCTTCGAACTATTCTTCACATTGAAAATTCTGACTGGGTATCGTGATTTCAGACGCGCCCCCCTTACGATACAACATGCATTTCGGCCTCGATGCGCCACCGCGTGGATAGGCCCTTTCCAACCTTCGAGAAGATACTTTGAAAATCATTGTGCTCGAGTCCTCCGCCGTCACCATTATTCAAATAGACTTTCAGCAGGATACCAAACTTGTTTCTCTTTTTCCCCAGACCTTGGGACACTATAGATTCGAATTTAATGGCAGATTCGACATCTGAGTTAGCTCCGGTACCGTGACCAGGAAATAGCAGAGTCAACAACTTGGCTAATGCCCCAATATAGTTGCACCACCAGCTGAGATCATCGCCAAGCAGAGCCTGCAGGTGCTTAGAGATTTGCTGGTCGGCTGGGCCAAGATCCGAGCCCCAACGAGCACACATAGAGAGAGCCAGTACCGCTTTCATCTCGTGAGTGAAGCCCGGAAGATCTGCAATATCTCCAGAGATGGGATTATGCAGAGCCTTGGCGGAGTTTGAATCCGTGGACAACCCCATACCCAGCCAGCTAGCATGCACAATGTAACGTAGAATCTCACTTGAGAAAATCGATGGAGCGCTGCGGGCGAGCCCAGAGTCCAATATGCTTGCTAAAGAATCTGCACTTGAAACTGGTATAGATAGTCCTAGGAGTTCGCAGAATGGATTCTTCTCCCGCACTTCAGGTGGAAGTTTCATGTATAGTACACCTTCTCGATTCCCTCCACTGCAGAATATGACCCGTTTAATCTTCGGAATCGCATCTACCAGCGACTGGATCACTGCAACAATTGCCGGAAATTGCTCCCTTCTTCGTTTCGATAGTCCATATATCTTTCTCTCGTCTGTCTTATTTATATGCAGCATCTCTCTCCATTCCACGAATCGGTCTCCCGGTACAGTGTATCCGCCAATGGCAGGGATAGGATACGGCTGGATGAAATCAGTATGCATAAGCATACTGCCGTATCCTCTAAATCCTCCGCCACAAAAATATATCGTAACGCCACCTTCGTGCTTCGCTTGTTCCTTCAACTTGCTAAATCTCGCCTTCATAACCTCAAATGTGTCTTTCATCCTCTGCCTTAACTCTGTTCTAACAGCCTGTTCTGAGTCTTGTGTTGCAAAAGCAGCCGTAAGCTTGGCAGCACCGAATGGCATACTCTGTGCTGCCTCAGCTGCTCCAATACCGTAACCAGGGGCCGAGGAATCCATGTAGGTCATCTGCACACTACCGCCGCCCAGATCCATGAAAAGCCCATCAACGTTGTGGAACCCACTTCTCGCGCCCATGGCACCAAATAAACTTTCGACGCCAGGACTCAGTATCTCGACGGTCAACCCACTCGCTCTATGTATAGCAGTGACCATCTGATCCCTATTGGCCGCGGTCCGCATAGCCTCAGTTGCAAAGACATTGATATTCTCCCTTGGTACTCCATAAGCCTCACAGATCTGCCTGAACCGCGCTAGAGCCTGTGCTACTTCGTCGATGGTTTCTTGGGGGAAGGATTGTGAGGTTGAGGAGTGGAGTGCGTCGTAAAGAGATATTCCGGCACGGTCGCGATAAAGACAAGGGAGGCTACGACTTCGTGGTGGTGTTAGATCAGATATCGAAAACCTTATGCCATTACTATATAATGTCAGAATCGCCCGGCAAATGAGAAATGTAGGTCCTACCTGCCCATGTCAACAAGGCCATAAAGAGCTTTGGAGGCTTGGAATGGGGACATCCGATTTTGAAAATTGTCTATGGTGATCGGCTCATCCATCCTATCCATGTTGCCTCCAGCCACAGCGGTATGGCGATATACAATAGCAAATACTTAGCTGGGGCTGGAGCTGGAACTGAGAACTGGTTAGGTACAAGATTTCTGCCCCTCCTCAGAAATACAATATGACGCACATCACGTGGGATACCCCGCCCCCTTTTCTTGGTGGGGCGACTTCGCTACGACTTAGCTAGGCTGGGCTGGTATGGGATTGAAACCAGATAAGATTCAAAAATTGTGTCTAGCTAGTGTAAGTGACACTGTAAGCCTTGTAGTAAGTCACAACGCTTGTGATTTGTACGTTTCCATTGTCATCCACGGTAACGTATTTCCCATTCTCCTTCTGCAGCGAGTAGCCTTGTCCAGCAGCAAAGCCCACTGTATAGGTCTCAGCACCATTAGAGTCATTGATCAACGATGTATGACTGCCGATGTACCTCCCGTCACTGGCGCTGCTAATTGTGAAAGTATTGCCTCCATCAACAAGGCTATGCACAACCCACCTCTGTGCAACGGCTTCGTGGTTGGAGGTCGCTTTCGTAGCCGTAAAATCCGTAGCTGGTCTCCCAGGGTTGCTGAGAGCATATCCGCCGAACTCGAAAACGATGTACCGTCCCTCAGTCAGGGCACCACGCATCTCCTTAAAGCCTTGCTCAGATAGACTTGATACATTCTTGGGGTCGATCTGGCTGTCGTAAGGGACCGTTGGCCTAGTCGTTTTATATTGACTCTCGCAATAGCTGCTGCCATCATATGTGCCACTGGCGTCGGTATGCGGCGCTGGAGCGTCCGGGATTGATGGGAGAGAGAAGTCCGGATTCGCAAAATCAAATGCGTTCATGAGTGAAGACATATGTTGGCGTCTCCACGGAACCATCTCGGCAGTCTGGACATCTTTTCCCTTGGCGGCTAACCACTGTTCCACAAACATAATTTGCGAGTTATGGTCTGCATGCTCTGTAAATACGGCGCCTCCCCGAGTCCACGGTGAGATTATATAAAAAGGCAATCGGAATCCAGGTCCGCTGTAAGTATAGCCCACCTCGTTGTAAGGGTCCTGGATCCATTCGCCTGGAGTGCCAGACGGAGAGTGATATGGAACCACGTGATCGCCCCATCCTCCTGTTTCGTCGTAGGAGATGATCAGAACAGTTTTTGAGTATCCAGCCCCTTGAGTCACAGCATCAACAATCTTCTTCTGTAGCCAAGCTCCATCACGCGGTGCAAAAGGCGGATGCTCGGAGAGTTCAGTTGGGCCAACTATGTAGGAAATTGCCGGAAGAGTTCCATTTGCTGCTTGAGCATAGAAATCATCTAGAGATGAACCAACCATGCCTTTGTTGCTCAACTGAGTGCCTGGTAAAGCATCCTGGAATTGTTTGAACCAGGCGAGCGGGTTATCATCAAAATTGTCCTTGTCTTGGAAGACAGACCATGAAACATTGGCATTCTGGTAGTACTCAGCCGTAGTCTTCCACGACAGAGGATAGCAATTGAAGCCACCAGTCTCACATCCGGGGGTTTCGTTGTTGTCGATGTAAGGATATCCGCCTTCAGATTCAGTTTGCGGAGACCCTGGGACGTTGATTGACCCAGAAGCCCAAGTAACACGGTTCGGATTGGTAGAAGCGATGACAGACTCTTGATACATGTCTCCGACGGTCCAGCCATCAGCAATACTATACTGTACCGGAATATCGCTTCTTCTGTAGTGACCCCAACTCCAAGGCGTATTATTTGTCGCCCAGTGGTCATTGAGACCCGAATTTAAGGCAGCATGATTGTCTTGCCACCCATTGTCTCCAGCGACCATGCATTGTGTAGCTTCAAGAAAATCTCCACCCTGATAATTAAGATACTAGGGAAGAAGATATGATGCAGAAGTTGTCAAAGCAGCATTGACATCTTGCTGCCAGATAGGTTTTCCAGAATTGACTTGAATATTTGGATCCGAAAACCCCCGCACTCCTGCCATCGTACCAAAGTAGTGGTCAAAAGCACGATTCTCTAGGATAATTTAGCATGTTGAAAATGAATTCTTGAAGGCGCTAGTACCTTGCATGAATAAAACAACATGCTTAATGTCCGCAATGGAGCCAGCCATCGCTGTTGAAGCCAGCAATGGATACATAATGTTCCATCCGAAGATGATTCTGCTTCCTGCCATGATACAGATCCTGATCAGCGTCTAGCTCACAAGATGCTTGCAGCTGAAGGAAGGAAGGCAGCACTTTTGACCTGAGGAGAAGGGTGGTTCGGTTCTTAAGCAGAGAACCTACCTAGTCTAGCAAATGGAGATCTTTTTTCTGGGTACCTCAACAAGCTGCATGCAAGAGTTTAAGCTCCGACCTCAAGCAGGGCTTGGTCTGCTAAACCATTCATTCGGGATGTACGTTAGCTACAGGGTACCCAGCACGGCGGACTCCGGCTTTCCGAAGGTACTAGACGACCAGCACGTTGCCTGTGAGCAATGTTTCGGTGGGTATCAGCTTTGAAGACGTTGTTCAGTCTTGCTAAGCCGCAGCGAAAATCTTAGAGCTTTAACCAATTATCGCGGTAGGCTGTTGCCCGTGCCATTCAGGTACAGCGATAGACCCCGCACTAGATACGATTCAGAATAAGCAAAGTGTTGTTGGTTGGAAGTCTTAACGCCTTCCAAATACGGTTAGGTCGAAATCCTACACGTGCTTTCAGGAATCGACGGCGACGATACCCGACCCGACCTCTTCAACAAATACATATAGACAGAAACCATCGATATAGCAAACACAGTGCCTCGTGACTTGCTGCCTTTTCACTTAATCTCGAAATCTCCGAGCCTTGACGTCGAGGAAAATGTGGCAATCCGGCCGTGGGGAGAAGGAATGAGGAATGATGAAGGGCATGACCACGCGGAAGGAGAACGGGCAGCAAAGATTATGCAACTTGATAACGAGCCGAGAAGAAGATTGAGCGGCACATCAACAACATCAATTAATGACGACGAGGAAACCTTTCCTGAATCACGACTGTTGGAAGAGTTTCCGAGCCTTGATGAGCCGCTTCAACAGCCTGCACGTGGCCTACGATCAGCAGATGGTTGCACCACGGACAGGAGCAAATGGCTTCGGCCAATTGCTTCTGTATTTCTAGCCCTGATAATTGCTACCATCAGTATCTCATCTTTCGAAACTCTTAGCAGCATCGCTCTCAAATTTAGTCTACACGAGGACCCTGAGCTACCACAAAATGGCAGCCAGGAAATGCTTGGCATTGAACTCCATCCACAAGACCATGCACTTAGGGCACCACGAACTATCACATACCACTGGAACATCACTGCTGATTATCGGTCTCCAGACGGTGTCAAAAAGCAAGTCTATCTTGTTAATGGCCAGTTCCCCGGTCCTACAATCGAGTGTCGATCCGGAGATCGACTTGTCATCCACGTGACGAATAGCCTTGTAGAGGAAGGGCTATCACTCCATTGGCATGGCCTATATATGCTTAATGCGAATAGCATGGACGGCGCAGTTGGGTTCACTCAGTGCGCTATTGCTAGTGGTAGGGCCTTCATATACGAGTTTGACGTGGATGAGCACCAGTCGGGAACGTTCTGGTGGCATGCACATTCGCAAGTTCAGAGAGGGGAGGGAATGTACGGAGGCCTGATTGTTCATAAACCCGCTGATGTACACACTGAACAAAAGAGTGATGGCTTGGGAAAAGAAGTGCTTCTTTTGATCGGAGATTGGTATCACAGGGGCTCTGATGAGGTTCTTTCCTGGTACATGAGTACACGTGGTTTTGGAAATGAGGTGTGTTACTGATTTCCTCTGATATGTCGAGCAAATGCTAATATTGAGGAGCCGGTCCCTGATTCACTTCTCATAAATGGCGCTGGCAGGTTCATTTGCTCAATGGCAGTACCAGCAAGACCTGTTGACTGTGTCGACATCGGAGAAGATGCTATTCTCCCACTTCTTGGCCAAATTGGTCATGAGTTGGTTCGTGTAAGAGTCGTGAATGTTGGGTAAGAGTCTTTCCTTAGATACTTGGTGCATTATAGCTTATTTCTCTAGCTCTTTGGCGGGTATCACTCTCGAAGCTTCGTCTGGGACCTTCGCACCTCTAACTTTGGACGGCGACTTTCCCATCAATGGTGAATCTTCCACCTCCGTAGGTATATTGTTTCCAGGCGAGCGGATGGATCTGTTATTCAACAATAACACCACAGGTTCTACATCGTCTCAACTACATATTCAACTAGATCCTGAGTAAGTCTAATGCCAATATTCTAGTTTGGGGCTAATCATTTCCATAGAAATTTCAAATTTCCTAATCCAGCACTTCGTCCTAATCAGTCTTTCCTATTGATCGCCAGAGCTGAGGCGTCTGAACATGAAGATAACATGCTTGAAGGTGCTCACAAGAGACATTTTGATCTCGCAACTGCTTGTGCCATTGAACCGCATATACTTCCATTTGCTACTGCGCAGTCACCTCAACAGACAATTCTGTTGTATGCTAAGACTGAAAAGCTAGCGAAATTGTCGAATCATCCTACCGGCTTCATCAACCGAACATCTTGGGCTCCTCAGAGCAGCCCGCCTTTCCCTCTTGCTGCATTACCAAGAACTCGCTGGGATGATCATCAATTTGTTCCATGGGTACCACTGTCTCATGAATTCGTTGACATCATCATCAATAATCTCGATGATGGTGCTCATCCCTTCCACCTCCACGGCCATGATTTTTATGTTCTAGCATCTCATCGATCAGAGCATGGTTGGGGAAGTTATTCTCCTTATGAAATTTCAGGTTCTTCTTCTGTTAAACCGGTGTTGAATCTAAGAAATCCAGTCAAGAAGGACACAATAATGGTTCCCAGAAGAGGCTACGTAGTATTGAGATTCCAGCCTCTGAATCCGGGAATATGGATGTTCCATTGCCATGTGCTGTTCCATCAGGCGAGTGGAATGGCGATGGGATTTTTGGTTGGTGGTGATGAGGGCCATGAAATTTTGGACCCGAGCGCTAAGTCAATGTGTAACTAGAGCGGCAGGATCACCCAGGACTCCGTGATAATAACCTTCAATTCGACATGTTACAATCTCCCTATGAAGGCCAGAAGAGCGCCGTATATTTCAATCTTGGCCTACCCACGAACTAGTATAGGGCTTATTTCTCACCCAGCATGCTGAAAGATTTTCCAAACCACGCGTTTGCAATGGAGTGATCCTTATATTCTCTATTTTTCAGCATTCTCTCCCGGTTTTGCAATTCTTTAAACCTCTTGGATGACAATATTTCGTTGTGGAGAATCAAAGTTGTTCCATGAATTTACCCCGCCATATACCGAAACGGGCAAGCGCCATTGCACGGGTAGCACCAAAAGCCGTCTTTGCCTTGGATATATTAATGTAATATACCCATCTACTCGCTTATTCGAGGAAACATGTTCGTCTCCAGTCCTCGTTGCTTGGCAGCTATTCCGCCCTGCGAAAGAATTCCCTTGGAGGAGAATCAATACATATGTCTTCTGCAGCATCCGATCAAGATGACTACAGACAGAGGCTCGAAAATCACTTCTGATTGCTCAGATCTCGAGGAAAGGAGAAATGTCTAAAAAGTCTCCGTCTCCAAAGCCCTAATTGCGCCTTCATCTCGGGGGTTAGAATGTATAAGAAGCCGACACTTTCGTTGCAGTAAACCCAGCAGGTTCAAGAATCCGGAATAGTTGTACAATCTACATCGTTTCCGAAAATTCTCCTTCGAAATGCTTTTCCAAGACTTTTTTGCCTTAACTGCGCTAGCAGCTATTGTCTCCGCTCATGGCTATGTAGATAACATCACCATCGGAGGTGTTCTTTACGAAGTCAGTCTCCAAAACTTATGTTCAAAAGGCTATCTTGCTTAATGTCTGTACAAATAGGGCTACCAGCCGTATACGGACCCATATACGAGTCCAATTCCAAGTCGAATCGTCCGACCGGTCCAAGGCAATGGTCCCGTCCAAGACATTACTTTGATCGATCTCCAGTGCGGCGGTTACACAGCTGGTGGGGTCCCTGGGTCTTCCCCCGCAAAATTGACGGCTGGCCCTGTGGCGGCTGGTAGCACAGTCAGTCTGCGGTGGACGCTTTGGCCTGACAGTCATTCTGGACCTGTCATTACATATATGGCGAGATGCGCCAATGATGACTGCACAACATACTCTCCTGGAACAAGGTAAATCTTCCACCAAGCACTTCGAGTTGTACCATGCTAAAGATCCTCATAGCGCTGTGTGGTTCAAGGTGGCTGAAGCAGGCCGACAAGGCACCTCCAATACCTGGGGAGACACGCCTCTCATGACCGCTGGGAACTCATACTCATACACAATTCCTTCCTGCTTGACAGCTGGTTCTTACCTCGTCAGACACGAGATCATCGCGCTACAGACTGCTACTGAGTATCCAGGCGCCCAGTTCTATCCTTCGTGCCATCAGATCAAGGTTACTGGTAGCGGGACAAGCACTGGGCCAGCAACAAAAGTTGCAATTCCAGGAGCATATACTGCGACTGATCCAGGGGTCACTTACAACATGTACACCGCCCAGACCTACACAATTCCTGGACCGAAGCTATTTACTTGCTGAACGGAATGTCAATGACCGTCTTCGGGACTCGCTTCCCGTTTGGTCGGTTGGAAGATGGAAAGCTATTCAAGAGCCTAGTCCTCTATGTGCGTCCGATGTCTGATGAACTTTGTGATCCTTGTTCTCCTATCGGATCTCTGATATCTTCTCTGCCTTGACCAGAAGTCTGTCTAAGTTTGGGTGGTTCACGTGATGATGTATAGAGATTAATATCTGGTCACTCAGGTAGCCCCACATTGCATATGCCGAGGTGGCAAAACAAATAAGATTATCCGTCTTTCAAATCTCTTTCGAGATACATTTGGTGTTAATATGGTGGTTTGTGTCCTAATGGGGGTGTTCTGGTTTCGAATATAGATCAGTTGTTCACCCGGCAAGCGCCGTTGAGCCGAGTGACTGGGTAGGGTAGGGTCGGCAGAAACTCTATCGAGTGTATGTTCGCTACGAAGTACCCTGCTATTTATGACAGTTAAGGTAGTATTGCGGGGGTCCCGACTATGAGGTATTAGCCTAAGGCGGGGATGGTGCCCTGCATATCGTAGGACGATCGTTTATCCCAAAACTAGGTGAAAGTGCGTGTACATCTCACGGTATAGGAAGGATGAGGAGTGGCCAAGCCTTTAGAGTTTTGAGGACCATTTGGAAAAATTGTCTATCATCAACATCATTCGCCCAATTTCTTTCAAATACCATGCTATGGAAAGGGAGATTTTGCAGAATTAGGTGTTGAAGCTTACTCCACACGGCACCGCAAAAACTCGCCGGAACTCAGAGAATCTCTTGGCTTCCATGCGCACATGGTCCACTAATGTCTTGTGAGTTGAAAGAGCTTTCATTGAAGCTTATTTGGAGAGGGGCAAATAGATTTACCAGACTGTGGCGGTATTCGAGTATTGGATGGAAAGATTCCAGACGAAGTTTTCCCCTGTTTGATGTTGCGTGGCTTTAATTAGGCGATTAACATGGAAATAGAGTTCCAAAAACGGTGACGAGTCCCACTTTAGTTACCGTATAGGCTTCTTGAATCACCAGAGTGGTCAATCTCGCACATGAGGCTATAGCTTCAAATGATCGGATGATCCATGAGGGATAGCGAAATGAACAGTATACGCCTAGATTCAGCGCCACTCTCCAGCTTGGAAGGTTTTATATAAGTCGCCCCGGACCGGCACATCCCAGGAACAACGTATCACCCACTTCCATCACTTCGTTCAATACCCTTCACCATGAAGTATCTCGTCGCCGCCGCGCCCTTGTTGGCATCATCGGTGCTCGCTGCACCATCACCAGCTTCGTTATTCGCGAGACAATCAGCCACATGCTCACTTCCAAGTGGCTATTCGCCCGCCGTCAACTCCAAGCTGCCTGATCCATTTACCTCAGCCAACGGTACCAAGATCACGACAAAGGCACAGTGGCCTTGCCGGAAGCAGGAGATCAACCAAGACTTCGCCCAGTGGGAGCTTGGTGACAAGCCCCCGAAGCCAGAGACCGTGACCGGAACGCTAAGCTCCACCTCGCTGAGTGTTTCCGTCACCGCCAGCGGCAAGTCGACTTCATTCTCATGTTCCGTCTCTCTGCCCAGCAGCGGCAAGGCTCCTTACCCAGCCATCATCACCATCGGCGGTGCAAGTATTCCCATCCCGGCTGGCGTTGCAACCATCAACTTCCCGAACGACCAAGTTGCAGCTCAAGCTAGCAGCAGCAGTCGAGGCTCGGGGAAATTCTATGACGTCTACGGCAAGAGTGCCAATGCTGGAGCTCTGACCGCGTGGGCTTGGGGTGTCAGCCGTGTCATTGACGTCCTGGAGGCGGACACCAGTGGTAAGATCGACGTGACCAAGCTCGGTGTCACGGGATGCTCTCGCAACGGCAAGGGCGCCTTCATCGTCGGTGCCCTCGACGACCGCATCGCCCTCACCATCCCACAGGAGTCCGGCTCCGGCGGTGCTGCTTGCTGGCGTATCTCAGACTCCCAGAAGGCAGGCGGAGCCAACATCCAGACGGCCGGCGAGATCGTCGGCGAGAACGTCTGGTTCTCCACGCTGTTCAACGCCTACACCAGCAACACGGGCAAGCTGCCCCACGACCACCACATGTTGGCTGCCCTGACAGTTCCCCGCGGTCTCTTGGTCATCGAGAATGACATCGACTGGCTCGGACCCGTCAGCACCACCGGCTGCATGAGGACAGGCAGGGAGATCTACAAGGCGTACGGCACCCCGGACAACATGGGCTTCTCTCTCGTTGGCGGCCACTCCCACTGCGCGTTCCCGTCTGCTCAACAAGCCACACTGACCGCCTTCATCAACAAGTTCTTGAAGAACGGCACTGATAGCACCGCGAACGTCGATACCAGCTCTTCCAGCGTCACCGCCGCCCAGTACATCGACTGGACCACACCAACCTTGGCCTAAGCATGTCTCGGCGGACTTGGAGTTATCCTTCAGCGGATTAGGAGGGGGTTAGGCGATTGACCTTGTACATATCTCAAAATCCTGGTGGGAGACACGGGGTTGAAGGGTGTCATAACTTTCGTTCGAAAAAATGTCTTTGGTTCGATAGTAAATATTGACAATGACAATCATCAGTCCTACTTAAGTGCATCCTTGAAGTACTCACCGGAAGTAATATTTGCAAAATGACATGGAAATGATAATCACCACTTGGCAAGCTAAGATAATAGTAAATCAATGCTATGATGTGATGGGATGCGACACGTGACCCAGCGAATTAGAGGGGACGTTGACGTTGTTCGAGGAGACTGACATTCATTCGCAAAGGGCGTAACATACATCAATGACTAAGACGAGGGAACAATTGAGACTTCGTATACTTTCACTCATAAACTGCCATAAAACCAACCGAAACGTTCCCAATAATGTCCACCCTAGCTCCATGCTATAGAATTGAAGGAAACAGAAGACGCATGCACAAGTCGTATGGGAGCACAGCGTGATTCAACACACAATAGGAACGTCATAAGTTATACAGCTGCCTGTGATCCTTCGCTCTGAACCGGCCCAGTCGCAACTGAGGTCGTGCCGCTGCTGATTCTGCTACCATCAGCAGCTGTAGTAGAAGTGGCGGGGTCCACAATAGCATTCTCGCGCTCGTGATGGCCAAGGGTCTCTTCCGCAGCGCCAGAGCTGCTAGCTTGTTGGCGGTGACTGGTCGGGCTTGGCAACAAAGTGCCATCTATCGCTGCATGACTGGGAACATCCTCTAGCTCGGGTGTCCAGTCTCTAAGATCATCCTCCGCATCGTTGAGGATCTGGCGCGCCTGAGCGGTATCCTCGTATGGGGGACGAATATCACCTGGTACAACAGGGGTGTCGTCAAGAAGATTCAACACGCGGCGACCGTGCCGGGCAAGGATGATCTGCTTCTCGGCACGCTCGATGGTCGCTGCAAACTCGGCAGCGTATGCCTCTTTCAACTTCTGACGAGTCTAGACATGGATTTAGTTTGGGAGACTACTACAGGTCAGTGCTCGAACTCACTATGTTGGTTAGCTGAGCCTCAGCAACAAGATTCTCCGCCTCAGCCCTAACAAGCTCCTGCTCCAATGTGACTATCTTCGTGCTCTGCGGCTCTTTGGCTTTCAACTTTGCAATCTCGTCTGCAATCTTGGCCTTGTTGTCTCTGCTGGGCTGTACACTCTTCTCCGTGTTCCTGATGGCTTTCAAGATAGCTCTGCTCTCATCAATATTATGCGCATACAAGTCCTCCTGTTCGCCCAGCTCAGAGAGCAGAACCCCAATCTTATCTGAGATATCGCTGAGACCATCATCGTTGGTTGCCTCGCCCCAGTCAGAGAGCTGGGTTGCGATGGAGACACGTTCTCTCCCCGCGGATTCGTGGGCCGAAATAAGGTTATTCTCGGACTTGATCAGCTTGAAGAGCTTCTTGCTAAGTTCGGGCTGCACGGTGCCCCGGAGGGAGTTCATGAAGCCATGGCGGGGCGTGGAACCAGAATTGTTCTTGTTCGATCGGATGGAGAGTGCGCGATTCCTGTTGTTAATGTGTCTGTTAGTATACGATGTAGATCATGAAGGAGACAAGAGGAGAGCTCATCAGCTAGAACACATGCTTTATAGGACTGCCCCTGTCCGAAGAGGACATCTGGGACCTCCGCCGAGAGAACATGGTTGGCCTGTGGAAGTTTTTGTGTGGAGGAGGGAAGTTTGGAGCCAGACTTACATTGTGATTTTGATGTTCGAGATTGGTCAAGGTAAGTGCTCTGTGAAAGTGAGGCTGGTCAGCTCTTTCCGTTATTGTTTACTCTTGTTGTGATTGTCTCCCTTCCTTCGCTACTGCCGGAGCTCGGGTCAGCCTTGTACAGGGACGTTGCTACGAACCTTTGGAACTTTAGTATGAGTAAAAGAACAATTTGTCCTTAAATAGGGTGTAAAGGTAGATTCGAGATACTTTTTTTCGGGACAGACAAGAAAATATAGCTGCAACTAAAAAGGTTCTGCAGGAATTTGGAGCTTTTGCTGGGAGTTGATGCTGGTGACGGGTTATGTGGAGATAAAGGAGAAGCGATGACGTATATGGCGAGGCTGGCTCATGACCAAACATCACAACATCGCACTATTGGATGCACCACAGAGCGTAACGAGGCGGCACGGCAAGAATATACGTGATAAATCAATTCGGAAAAGGCTCATAGAGAAGAGTTACATTCATTTTCTACCGTGGCTCTATTTTCTCTCTGCCCTCTTGCTTTGTCTCCAGCTTTGTATGAGATAATGCATTCGCACGTGACCAAACCCATTTTGTTTTGTTCGAGCAAGAGTCAGGCAGCCTTTTGCATAGTTGTCTGCCGGATTCGTCACTGGTCGACTCTACATGTGGTTTTAAGAGACTGTTGCTACACCTTTTGATGCTAGGGTTAATATGAGGGGAGCGTGGGAGTGGACACAGAAGAAGCCGAAGCCTAACTCGGTCCTAGTTGCATACTAGCACATCTTTAAAGAGCTAGAGAAGTATTCCTGAACGAGATCGTAGTCATTCAAAGCAGTAGCATTTTCACATAAGCCAAATAATATCATACATTCAGATGATGAGGGTGTCATTAATAAAAGCCGTTCAAAGTTCCTAGAAACCAACCGAGATGCCCAACAACTCCAACAACCAACAACCCATGGACCAAGAATAGAAAGTCTATCAATTACAAATCTTCAATAACATGAAATTATTTAAGACACGTACACAAAAAAGTCCACCAACTCCAGGAATATGCACGCAAATACAAGACAGGCATTGTACTAGGATCTACCTCCAACCGCATCATGCCTTTCCCTCCCACATGCGTCTTGTACCTGCCGATGTCTCGGAATGAAGCATTTGCATCACTGCATCTTGAGTTCCATCTAGAATCTAGGTAAAGAGCACCTTGGGAGTCGTCAAGGCTCATCGGTACGACTGCGTACTTCGCCGGTAGCTGTTCTGGCTCATCCGAGGTGCGCTAGTCGTGTAGTATTCACGGCTTACAGGTCGCGTAGTCCTTGTGACTGATGTGTATGAGGAGCGACCGTGGTTTCCGCTGTGATGGTGATGATGAGAGCGTCGGGATACTGGCCGAGGAGCGACGTATACTTCCTCGACATAGTGGGCACGGCGGTGCTTCTTGGGTGCTGAGGAGAACAGGCACATCTTTGCTTGTTGGTGATTATCAGATGGATTGCGACGGTATGGATAGTTCTTTTTGTTGCTTGGTATGTGATAAGAGTGGTTGTAAAGCTTCACTTAAGAACAGAATGTCTTATCAGAGGACTTTGAGGACAGATTTGGCGTTGGTTGGCAAGCCAATCGAGTCCAGGGGAGAGAAGTTAGTTATATATACCAGCCCAGCCAACAAGACACACAGGAAATGTTAGAAAAACAAGAATCAGGCAATGAGAAGGCGTCCGAGCCCCAGCAACCCTCGGCCAGCTCCACGAATACCCTGACGCTTCACCCCCCCACAACTGCCCTATACCCCGGCCTGCATCGGACCAAGACACTGGTCTTAGAGCTGCGGCTTAGATAGAGAAACATAGAAGGAGGACATTCTAAGAACTGAGCCTCCACAAGAGCCTCAACACTGACTGTTCACCGGGTGAGACAATTATATCGAACTCGTTGCCTAGAGCGTGGCAGTGAGCAACGGGACGTTCAGCTGACTGACGCCACCAGATACGAGCGCAGTGCCCCTCTTGTCCAGCAGCGAACTTTCGAACGCGATGCATACACTCCCGCACTTGCGAGACGAAGAATCAAACTTCTTCGGCCATGTATACGAATTCGTAAAGGTGGAGTAAACGGTCGCATGCAGGAAATATGTAAAAAAAAACACACTAATTTTGGAACTGGAGTTGACGGAAAAACCGGGCTCTGGAGTCGCTGGGAAGCGCAGAGCACGTCAGCCTGCAGCTCAAAGACAAGGCCCCTTACTAGCGCAACTCAGCCCTCTTCGTACCGACAAGGTGTTTTTGGACCCTGAGACAGTGCAATTGCTGTTCAGTCCTATATGCGCGCAGAGCTCATTGCAAGTTGCCACATACGTTGTACATATCATTCCGCCACATGTTTAGCTCAAATTTAGCGAGAGGATTTCCTAACGATCAACCATCCACATATTTCTCCCGCGTCAGGGCTGCTTCCACCAAGTTGGGGGCGCCTTGGAGGCGTCCTGGAAGGTTGTGTACGGCAGAAATACTACGGTGTCAACACTTCTATGTGTATAGGATAATACATAATAAACATTGCATTGGAGGGTGGAGTTCATAGTATGGGTGGATGCATGGGATTTATAAATAACAAAAATATCTTTTATTTGTCTTGAATACTTGAGGTCGTGGCTGTTCTGAGGCTGGCTTGGAAAGATTGATATGCTAAGTCCTGACTTGTTTTCATTTGGACTATGTGGAAGTGTTGCGCTTTGAGAAGCAGACCTGCTAATCAGGAACACACACTCTCAACTTTCAGCATCATCATTCATTCTTAGAAAACGGAGACTGATCCTACTTTGCAATTACTAACGCTAGAAGTGCTATGGAAATTTATTGAAGTTTGGACTATTGATATCTAAAATACACCTTCGCATAAATCATTTCACCTTTTCTATTCTATACGAACTCTTTTCTGCAGCCAACGTTGCCACCTGCCTAATAGACATCTCACCCAAAATGTCGAATACTGCCATATCAGCGCCAACTTTCTTAGCGAACCAGTTCCGGATCTCAATAGCTACCAGTGAGTCCACTCCATACCTATGCATCGCCTTGTCGTCGCTAATGTCTTCCGCCGGTACCGAGATGGTGGAGGCCAGCCGCTCTATCAGACCTCTTGCTATGATCTCGCCTATCTCAGCCACTGGCTTATCTGTACCAAGCAAAGCAGCGAAGTCTGTACTTTTATTGTCAGATGACGAAGAGGAGACATCACTGCTTGAGATCTGGAAGAAATGGTTGAATGTAGGGAAGTACATGAATGGCGAAGGTTCTAGGTTCCGTGCAACCAAATTCGCTGGTATTTCGAGTCCAATGAGGGGTTGACAGCCTCTTGCTGTTTGTATATCCAGCGCAGGATCGCAATAATAGTCTAGAATGGCGTGGAATTCTTTGGAGTGAATTGGAACAAGAGCTCCTGAAAGCTTCACCCTCGCCATTAGGTCTTTGTCTTCGGCCAACATGCCTTCGTCTTCGAGTATCCCGAGATCGATGGCGACAGCTCTCTCGCCCATCGAGATTCGATATTCTGCCAAAGCGTCCATGTATGTATTCCCGGCAGCATACGGTGCTTGCGTCTCTCTCCCGATGATTCCGGAAAGCGAGGAAAGGAATATGAAGAAGTCCATTTTTCGAGGAAGTAAAGTGTGCAAGTTCCAAGACCCACGAACTTTGGGGGCGAGACTCGCTTTCCAATCCTCGAAAGGCATTCTTGTGAACATAGCATCCTATAAAATTGTAAGACTTTATATATATGCCCAAATTCGGGGTCTGTAACTTGGAACGTAACTTACTCTCACTTCTACAGCTGCTTGAATACATCCTTTAATAGGAGGCATGATCTCCTGACAATGCTGCAGGCAATTGCTCAATGATTCTGGATCAGCGATATTGCACGCTGGAGTCTCTATGTGGGCACAGCTCAATTCCTCCTTCAATGATTGAGCATGCCTGTTGTTCGAACCAGTTCGCGAGAGAAGGATGAGATTGCGAGCTCCACGATCTACCATCCACCTGGAGATACTTCGGCCAACGCCTCCAAGTCCGCCAGCTATCACATATGTAGCATTGGATTTAAATACAACGTTCGGTTTTGTGTTCAAAATGGCCTAATTGTATTAGAAATAATCCTGGGAGACTCAGTTGAACCAAACTTACGGGAACGGATGCTTGCTCTTCAATTTCAATAATCAGTTTTCCGATGCTTTGTCCAGTCTGCAAAGTTCGAAATGCTTGCTGTATCTCACACAGTGGATACACTTGCAATGGCTGAGCAGGCTTGATAACACCCTCCTGGAATTTCTGCATTAGAATTCTCAGAAGCTTCTGCATGTACCACGGCCTATCTTTTGCCATCAGCGCCATATCAACAGCAGAGAACGTCACGTTTTTGGCAAAAGGCAGCATTGGAAGTCGTTCACTAGCATGGATGTCCTTCTTCCCAATCTCTATAAACCGACCGTAAGGCGCGATGCATTCCCAGGAAGCAACGAGGCCCTCGCCCGAAAGAGAATTCAGCACAACGTCCACGCCTCTGCCACCTGTCATACGTAGTATGCCTTTTGCAAAGGAGGTATCCCGGCTGTAGAATATGTGATCCTCAGGGATACCGTATGAATCGATCAGAAATTGTTTCTTCTTGTTAGATCCAACAGTTGCAAAAATTTCCGCGCCTAGGTGACTTGCAATCTGCAATGCAGCCTGCCCGGTCCCTCCAGCCGCAGAATGGATCAGTATAGTCTCCTTCTCTCTCATCCGCGCGACCTCGCATAGAGAATGATAAGCTGTTCCAAATGTAGTGGGTATTGCTGCAGCATCTGTAAATGACAAAGTGTCTGGTAGCAAGACAGCACAGTCAGATGGGCACCGAGCGAAAGTTCTGCAGGTATCTGCGTACGCAATGGCAACTCGATCACCGACTTTCAGAGCAGAATTGAGGTTGGCACCAATGCGTGAAATTACGCCGGCGCATTCGGTACCCATAGATGAGGTGTCTCCGAGTCGGCCAAGGGCTGTAAGAAGATCCATGAAATTGAGACCGATGGCTCTCACTTCTATTTCAATCTCGTTCGTAGCTAATGGCTTGGAATTGGTGTTGTCTTCAATGAACTGCATGGAATCAAGCAGTCCCAGGCTACCAACATTCACAGCCAGTGGTGGTCCTTCGGAAACATTGACGGTTGCCATTTGCTGAGACTGAAGCCTACTAGAGATCTGAGAATCCAAATTGCGATCTTCGACAATACGTTTGTTGTGTATAATTCCACCTATTTCTCTGAATTCTGGCTCGGTTTCATGAGGCGTGATACTTGACAATGTGACCTTGAAAGTTCCCAAAACGTGCTGGAGAAGTGGTCTTTCTTCAGGATCAGTTTTAGACTCCAAATCTAGTCTCACAAAAACGAGAGTGGGATCTTCGATGCGTAGCACTCTCGCAAGTCCGTCCATAATACCGCGGCTTGGCGGCTCTCTGCTAGTCTCAGAGCGGCTTACCCATATGAACTTACCCCCTAATGATAAGAGTGCCTGTAATGCCTCGTATTCATCTTTTCTCAAGTCTTCTAGTCCTGGTTTGTCAACATCTAATAGCGATATATAAAATGTGCCGCTGGGACTGTTATGATGACTTGCTTCATGTAATGAGACTGCCAACGAGCTGGGGAAGCCATTTTGCTGCAAATGAGTTTGAAGTAGCTCTGACGCATGATTCTGAGTCGGGCAACTTTTATCTCTTATGATGATAGGTGTCACAACTGACGCCAGCGAACTCGATGAGCCTTTCACTGCCGTGAACACCATAATGTTGGTCTCCTGGCAATCCTCAATCTTGAAGTCTGGAAGAACGATCTCAGCTTCAGAGAAGCCATTACGTCTGCAGATCAAGTTCCATTCTTTTTCGGAAACAAGCGGGCTGTGGTCTCGACCGTCGGTGCCATCTACCTCACTATTATGCGGCTGTTAAAGAGTAGGGGAGGTTTTCACTTACTTGGCCACCACCCAGGTAGTAAGCCAAAAATGAAACTACAGCCAAGGTTATCTGGTTTCGTCGGTTCAACGAGAACGAGCTTGCCCCCACTAACGAAGTCAATACAAGATCTTCAGCAGCATCATAAACTAAGCCAAGGAAATCAAGACTCACGGTTTCAAAAGCTTGCGTACTCTTGCAATAGAGTGGTTCAAATCTTTTGTGACATGAAGAACCTTTGCAGGTTAGGTTTAACCTTGTAAAGATAAAAGTCCTTCACCATCAACTTACAGATGCAGCAACCACCATGTCGTATTGACCACTAGTGAAACCCTGGCTCTCGGTGTCCTCATCAATATTCAAGATCTTGAAAGCGAGGCGTGAGCCATGGTGCGAAAATTTCTCTTGGACCTCTGAAAAGAAGGATGGTGAAATGTCGGTAAAGTCGTAACTAGAATATAGTGGTGTTTCGAACTGGCCATCCCCTCTTAGACGCATGAGAGTATTGAGTACATGTCTTGTCATACCTCCAGTTCCACCGCCGACCTCGAGAATCTTCATACTAGGGTTCTTATGTACTAAAATTTCCAAATAACGCATCATAGGCGAAAGGTACTTTACACTATTTGAGATTTCCTCATAGTACTCACTGATGAGACCAGTTTGGAAGAGCAGCGCTAGAGGATCAACACTGCCGTGTAGTATGTCAACAAGATTCTCTCCAACTTCGATGTAAGTTTGCCCTTGTTTGCAACTACTTTTGAGTTGGGTTCTCAAAGCATTTTGGTAATTAGCATCGCGTAGGAGCGTGGACCATTGAGGATTGCCTCCAGGCAGAGTGCCGCTATGAAATCTCTCAGACTGCAGTTCCATCCAAGATACGTATCGCCTATGGTGAGAGGCCATGGCTTTGCGTTGCTCTGGGTCTATAGAGCTGAGTGTGTCGGTGATAAATGCGAAGACCGCAAGCTGCAAGTCTTGGTAAAATTGAACGGGCTCAGGGGTGCTCTCTTCTCCACCTAAGCAGTAATCGAGCTGCTTTTGACCAGATAAAATAGAAAAATCAGGCCTCCAATCAATGGAGTAGCACAGCTTAACATCTGTGGACTCTATCTGTGTCATGTCTCGGTTGGCTACAATCGTAGCTTCCACACCATCTGCAATGACAAGCGGGGTCTTGTTGGCCGAATCTAAGCCTGCTATAAATGCACCATTGCTACTCCGGGCAGCATGCGTTTTAGCGCATACTATAATTGATTCTGATGCTGGATAGCTGAGGTGATCGTTGGAAATCCACAGATTATGTATTCTTGTTGGAACCATAGTCGGCAGCTCTTTGTTCCCTCCGTGCGACATTGCCGCAAAAGCCATTTGAATAACAGCGTCAAGACTAGTCGGATGAATGACATGGGGTTGATTGTGATTTGTGTCCCCTTCCGCAGCCCACTTGAAGAGTGATATTCTGCCAAGTGCATCGCCGTCATCGTTACACGACAATTCTTGAATACGCTGAAAGGCAGGGCCGTAGCTAAGCCCCGTAGCGCTCAAGTATTGATACATATCCTCCGGAAGAACTGATCGCTGGCATGACTCACTATGTGCTTGATAGAGATTTCTATAAGCTTGATCCTGCTCCATGACCTCTCGCCCGCCATCTACGGCGGTATTTGTTGTCTGAAATTCCGGCTGAATAGATCCATGGCAGTTCAAAACCCATTCACCCTTGACAAGTGAGTATAATCGAAAATCAGATGATGCCGTACCTTTATCCGAAGCGCGTGCGGTGGAGAATAATGTGAATGCAATATCAATGCCCTCTCTCCCCAGAGGTATGACTAGCGATGTTTGAAAGAATACTTCTTTGATTTTATATCCAGTGATTCGTCGTGGGTTTTCTGTCGACTGTTTCATGGCTTCAATCGCCATAGCCAACATACCACCGGCAGGATACAAAATCATGTCATTTATCTTTTCAGTATCAGTGGAAGCTTGGCGCTAGTGACAGGAACAAGATACGCACCTTGTGGTCTTCCATCCAGGGAAGTTCATTGACCTTAAGGGTATGATGCCACCTTCTCTCAGATGGATTTGAATCCGGTACCGGTGTACCCAGTAGATCTAGCCGCGGATGCTTCCGGAAACGGAAGGCTTTGCTCAGCCGACCCTCAGACCAGTATGACTTTGAATGATCAAATGGGTACTCAGGCAGGTCGCTGAGTATTCTTGGGAAGCTAGACAAGTGTTTATCTACCCTGTTTACGTGACCAAGTTTAACAGGATATCCAGCACAACACAAGCGAGCAACGGCATTCAAAGCTGTCTCCGTGGACGAGACATTTCGTATCAGCAACGAATCGTAAGATATGTGGCGAGACTGATTGATTGACCTAAGAACCTGCTTGATAGGAGCTTGTAATGCAGAATGAGGGCCGATTTCGAGCAATCTGTAGGGATGCATACTGATGCCAATGCTTCCGTCCGTATTCTTCTGGGCTGGCGACGGAGCATCACATATAAAACTAAGCGCTTCCGCAAATCTGACTGGGCAGACTAGATTTTGAACCCAGTATCTTCCACTACGGAGTTCGTTGCCGATGATCTTGGTGCCAGTGGTAGAGGATATCATGATAGGGGTTTGGATGCCGTGAGTGTTCCCGATCTCCACGTTACCAATCAGTTGAAGATACCGGTCGGCGATGGGTTCCATATGCTTCGAGTGATAAGCTACATCCACTTGTAGCATGCGGGCAAAGATTTTCTTTTCATCCAATGCACTTTTCAAGCTTTTGATCTGTGCCACGTTCCCGCTGATGGTGAGATTCGTTGGGCTATTGTAACATGCCACCGACACATCGAGTTTTCCAAAACTTCTTGTTAAGTCTTCAAAGAATGAAAGGATGTCTTTTGGACCCAAGCCCACAGCTAGCATAGCACCACGACTTTCCTGCGTTGTTAGAGTTGTGACTAGCAATCCTCGAAAGTAGGCTAATCTCCACGCCGACTGACGAGAGATAGCCCCAGTAGAGTAACTATAATGGAGGAGTTTGATTAACAGATTTCCTTTGACAGAGGATCGACGTCATTAAATATGGTACACTCACGCGGCAGCAATTTCTCCAGATGAATGTCCAATCACTACAGACGGTCGGATTCCAAAGAAAGCAAGAAGGTCAACGAGAGCAACTTGTAGAGCTGTGCACAAGGCTTGACTAATTGCAGGTTCGTTAATCCTTGAAATATCTTTGGGCTTCTTCAGCTCCTCTGATGGCAATTAGCATGAGACCTCATGAACTATTCACGACGTAGATTCCTACCGGACAACGTCCATTGAGCCCCCAAAGAGTTGAAATAAAGCTCAGCAGCTTCGAGACTCCTCCTAAATTCTGGGAAAATGGTAAGTTCCTGGCCCATGCTAGCCCACTGTGCCCCTTGACCAGTGAAGACAAACCCGAGATTCTCAAACGGAGCTGCTTGAACGGGTTCAGAAAGCCGATCACCAATGTCTTCTAAGTCGGCAATAGAATTTATCACGGCAAAAGACCTCCAAGATAAATGAGTGCGATGGTCTCCAAGAGTATAGGCGAGGTCATCGACAAACTTTGGCAGATTTTTATGCCTGCTGAAAGTCTTCATATAGTGGTTATATGCTTGAGACTGCCTGGCAATTCCGTTTCTATCAGATGATGAATAAACCAATAATTTTGGTACTGAAAGCATAGGATTTTTTGAGTTGCCATTGGTGAGCGGAAATGTGAGTGTAGGCAGAGCCTGATTGAGTAACTGGCTCGATGGGACCTTCGAAACCGTTGAGTGATTGCCTACCATACCATGTGAGCGTAAGTAGTTATAGGCATCATCCAGAACCACATGGCAATTGGTGCCCCCGAATCCAAAGGAATTCACAGACGCTCGGCGCAACCCATCATGCGGCCAAGGTATAGCTTTGGTGTTGAACTATTCCACAATTAGTTTGCATTACGCCTAGAATTTGAATGATCAATAACCCTGAGGTGCAAATTCTCCGCTTCTATATCTGGATTGAGCGACTCAAAATTGGTGTTCGGGCAGATAACCCCTTTCTCAAGAATGAGGATAGTTTTGATTAGACCTGCCATACCACTAGCACCCTCAAGATGCCCGATGTTTGACTTGACCGCACCACTGAATTCAAGCGATTAGAAAAGAAGCTGCAAGTTATAGAGCTAAGGGTTAATCACATATGCAGAGGGTCGTCACGGGTTCTGTAGTCCTTGAATGTTTGACCAATAGAGTTTGCCTCAATTGGATCCCCCAATGGTGTACCGGTACCTAGTGATAATTAGTCAGCCATTATAAGAGATATCTTTCTCCTTACCGTGCGCTTCAAGAAATCGTGTTGGCTTCATGCTCAAGCCTGCTTTCTGATAGGTTTCCTGGATGAGTTGTTGCTGAGCTATTCCGCTGGGTTGAGTAATTCCTGGTGTATACCCATCTTGATTTGTACCAGAAGATCGTACGACAGCGCGAATAGTGTCACCGTTTTTTAAGGCATCTGAAAGTCTTTTCACTACGATCACACCGAAGCCCTCTCCTCTGGCATAACCATTGGCCTTGTGATCAAAACTATAGCAACGGCTATCTTTAGAAAGAAAGTTCATATTAGAGAGTGTTGCAATAGCTTCCAGGCTGAAAATCAAGTTACAACCTCCAGCAACGCTCTTTAGGTTGTTAGTACCAATTTCAATGTCGGCAGACCACTTGGAGCCGAGACTTACCATTGTTGACTCTCCATTCCAAAGATCTTGGCAAGCGAGATGAAATGCTGTCAGACTACTTGAACATGCAGAATCGAGATTTACACTGTTTCCTTTAAGATCAAAAAACCAACTAAGACGATTCGCTAGCATTGACGGGGAGCAGCCCGTGGCGCTATATCTTGGCAATGCTTGCGGGTCTTTGGGAATGAAAGCTTGATAATCATTCGTAAAACATCCAGTATACACTGACGTTTTAGATCCGGCGACTTGTTCTAGAGTTAGTCCCGCTATTATTGCAGGTAAAGGTCAGTATCATAATCGACAATGAACATTTCAGCACTGGAAGGATAGGCAGACCATTCTCAAAAGCCCTGTAAGAAGTCTCCAGAAGGCCTCGTTGCATTGGATCCATATCTGAAGCTTCTGCCGGGGTTATAGAGAAGAAAGGGGCGTCGAATGCACCCAGATCTTGGGTTAGAAAGTGACCCCCACGTGCTGAAACCTATACTTTGATTAATCTCAGCCTGAGCATGACCAAGTCAATGAATCACTTACGGTATCTGTCCTGCTATTATCTGGATGATAGAAAGCGTCAATGTTTAACCGATCGTTGGGATAATCAGTCATGACACATCTCCCTTCCATGAGCATATTCCAGAAAGCCTCAGAACTTGTTGCATCTTGTGGAAATCGAAGAGACATCCCAATGATAGCCAAAGGCTGCGATTGATCATCTTCGATGTCTATTCCAGAGTCGTAGTCTTCCAGACTCTCAGATACCACATACGTTGGCCTTGTTTCTTCATCGGCATGATTGGAATCTAAGAAGACCCCTCTATCACGAGCCATTACTCTCAGAAAGATGACTAGAAGGTTGGACGACTTGGTACAGTTGCGCAAGGAAAAACGCTGAATAATTCCGATACTGTAGACACAATGTCAAGTTGTCGATCTTGAATCTCTAATTGGAACATGTGATCGACGAAATGGCAAAGTCCGTAGGAGATCTGAGGCAAATGATTGGGGGCAAAAACAAGCCAGGGCTTGTCAACCTATGATAAACTTCGTAGAAAAGGAGAAGGCGCCGCACGGCTGTCACCTAGCTTTTGAATCCCCTTTTCATGCTGATTAAGAGACTTCTCGTCGTAATACTACCTCAACTTGTTTTGAAATGATTGTGCTAACCTGAGAAAATCCTGGCAGGCTTATCACCAAAAAAGTCAATATACAAGGGTCACTACCAATCTAAACGCCTAGTCAATAAAAGTCCCGTAAGTAAACTTTCTTGGAGCCTGCCATCACCAAACCTGATGGATAGACGAAGCCGCAATTTCATCAATTTCGTCACGGTCTCCCCTGTAACCGCGTGTAAAGTCCCGGGCACTGTTCGTCGTAGCTGCATATGCACCTGCATTACCACCAGCTGCGCCGCAAACCCGCAGGGCTGACCAAAACGGCGCTGCAGGAAATCATGGGCTCTCGAGATTCACATCAATCAGCGATATCTGATTTTCTAGTCCCGGGAGATGATTTCAAGTGCCGCTGTGCTCGTGCTTACTGCGGATCCCGTCACAGACGTGCAGCGTTCGTCTGCTGCGACCACGGAGCTGATGGTCGGCATGGCCGAGTAGGGTATTACTGGACCTGAAGAGCCAAACAACCTATCAGGGATACCCAATAGCACACTCTCGTTCCTCGTCATGGATACCGTCTGGCACTTTTCGGCTTTCTTTTGAAGCGGTAAAATTATGACTCATGACTCAACTCATGATAGATCTTCTACAGACGAACGCCCCAGCGCTTGGCCTTACGAGCCGCTTGATGGCGCATCTTGTGATAAATATGACCTACAGAACTACACATGTATTCTGATCCAAGATCCCTACTCCAAAGTAGAGTGGTATGTGCGTAGGACAATACCTGTTCCTCGTATGATGCTAAAGTGATCTTTCCCTGCAAATACTTCTCTAGGAGCAAACAATGCAGGGCTGCTTGATTAGTGCTTTGGGCTACGTGGGGCCGGAAAAGTGCCAGGGCGTCTCCGACCAGAAACAGTTTGCCATCGTAAAATGATGCCTGGGGCGCCATGCAATCAGAAATTGCTGTGACGAATGGCGAGTCGATCTTGTTCAACACCTCCCTAATCGGTGATGCAAAATGGGCGCCGTGTTTAGCGACTTGCTCCGCCCACACTTCAGGCTGCACTTTACCGAAAGGGATAGTCCTCTGGTGCCGAATGCCATGACTATCAGTCATTATCTTGTTGTATTCTTCAGAATCTTCTGGACAATTATAGTACCAGACAAGATTCACATGGCGCTCCCCAGGTACGATGCTGCCATTGTCACCGGGTATAATGTATCTGGTCGTAGTCAGCTTCGATTCTGAATATATATTCTAAAGAGTTGGAAATGGAAATAGCCCCTAGGAAGAGGGAGAAGGAATCAAGAAACAAAACGCATACACCACAAAGTAAGTCCGTTCGTAACGGTATCGAATGCATTGGTCATGAAAAAATTGCCTCGTCTCTTCTGACAAATCTTTCTCAAGTACGACGCCGCGCCAAGTAAGATATCCAGAATATGGCATAGCGAGCCGCGGGAATAAACGCTTGCGAGTGTCCGAGTTGGCGCCATCGGCAGCAATAACGAGATCAGGATGTAAACTCTTAGCATTTCCATCAGGACCTTGATGAACAACAGTGAGACCTGAATTTTGGGCATATGAGACGTCTAAAACTCTCTGGCCAACTTCATATGCGACAGAGCCGTCTCCTGAACGTTGTTGTGGAGGATCAGAGACATAATCACTTATCAAGCCGTCAAAGTTAGATCTTAGTCGATAGTAGAACGTTTTCCAGTTCGTCAACTTGAAAGGAATCTTGCGTTCTTCCAGAATGCTCAGGCTGGCATCAAAAACACGTAAATATGAGGCTGTGACAAAATGCGGCTGTTGTTGGATCAGATCGTGCTCTCTGAGGAATTCTTGCCCCTGGACGCCCGTGCTCATACCAGCAGCCTGGCCCTCTCGAATTGAGGTGGGATACTGCTCAAGGATACGAACGTTGTGACCTAGGCGCTTGATCATGACACCGTGCATCAATCCAGAGAGTGATCCTCCAATCTAGTCAATAGTCAGGATAAGCTTATCCGCCCTGAATCATGATAGGAGAGAGATTAAACGGACGATGACAACGTTCAACGGTTTTGCAGACATAGCAGGGCAGCTGGCAGATTGCGGGGTTGATTGGCGACGGTGGCTCCAAAAGCTTTGCATTGCTATGATTGGAGGATTTGTGTCGTAGGGCTCGACGAGCTCTGCACGTTGGGTGCTTGAAAATCGGTGTTCCAATATGATGTAACGGGCCGACGAAGAAAATGGCTATCATGTGGTGTTCAGCGCCAAAGAGTTGCATGCTCCGATGTAAGATGGTGGCAAGGAAGCGTCTGTAGCTGCCGACGCGTCAGAGTACGAGATATGTTCTCGGTGAGGCCTGCAGGGAAAGACAGTGAGATGACCTGATATACCCCGCGCTTTCGGTTCTGAGGCAGACCCAAGTCGATCTAAACATCTTACGATGATAGCAGAGCCTGCGCAGCGGCGTGGCCATGGCAAGGGGGCCAGGAAGTGCCGCGTATGAATCACCGCGGATCTATCCGCTTGTTGCACATGCTCTTCCATGCAGGCGCCACCAACTATGGGGAGCAGTAAGCAGGATAGGTGTAAGCCGTTACCAATTGAGCCGAGGGACCGAGAGATAATTGCGATAATCGGGATCCTTCTTTGGCGGCCTCTACACTCATAGGTCGTCCTGGCGAATTAAGGACTTCGGGGCTTATCATTTTAAAGATCCACTAGATCATAGCCTCAATGTTAGCATTTACAAGTCACCAGAATAAGCAAACAAGCCAAAAGCACAACCACGCTAGAATAGCATGTGATCCAACCTAAATCACCAATGGGGCACGCGAAGTTTATAGTTTGTTAGTATGGCAATCACGAATTTATGAACGTGGCGGTCTGGAAGAGTCACCCAGTCACGATTATTGCGACTACCATTCACATGTGTGTATTCGCATCAGAGTCAATCTGTCGGTTCCCTTAGCCCTTTAAGTTCTGTCCGAGCAGATTGAAAATGAATTGCTAAGGATCAGAGAAAAAATGGTTCTGATCTATAGGTGGCGGCAGGAATTCGTGTACGAAGAAACTTCGTAGCATTCTCAGACAGGAATGGAAAGAGTTGCAGAAGTGCTCATTGTAATATGTTTTTCTAATTTGGTTTGACTATGCTTCAAAAGATTACACAGCGTCGGCAACAATCTCCTCAACCTATAAAATCTCTTGATTCATAGTTCTATTGGCTCGTATTTGGTCTAAGTCTAGCCTATCAAGCTCATACGTATCTTGTCCAGCTCCTTTGGCCGCGTGTACAGTCGAAGGCATTCCTTCTTGACTCCCGCTAGGTCTCATCCTCGCGATATCCGAGGCGTCGTCATTTATGTCCTTATTCGTAACTTGAGGCGTTGCACTTCCCCGGCTCGCAGCATATCGTAAGTTATTGTATCGGCGACGAACGCTACTCGTGAAGCGCACTAACGCAGGGAAAAGTGGTTTAAAGGTTGGAAGATTGACACATATGACACCCGTGCAGGAATGAATGGCGGTCCAAATAGCGGAATTCATGAAGTTAACTGTATCGCTAATATTAGCAGATGAAATATACCGCAATGCGATATACATGGAAAAGCTCTGGGGCACGAGATAGAGAGATGGCTTGAGGAAAACTGACCGTATTTCCCTTTGGAGTTGTAACTCAGAATAATCCTCACTATACCGGTTATGACCACACTATCCAAAATCATCAATGTCTTGTTGTATGGAAATTCATGACTGCTAAACTTACAAGCCACCGAGACAAAAGATACCGCTTATCAGGATTTTGGTACGTATCGGCATATGTAGAACCATAATAGAACGGACCGGGAGGAGCAGAATCGTGAAGTCCATGAAGATTCCAAAAGATTCCGTGATCACAACAAAGAGGTTGAATTTGGCGAAACAATAACCTCCTTTCACTGGATGCCAGAGAAAGTCCACCGGATGACAACTGAAGACGTTTCCAAATATGGTGCTGATCATGTAGATGGTGTTGAAAAAATCGATGACAATGGTCGCATACTTGACACTCTTGATAGGGAAGAGGTGACGGTAGAGGCATGTCAGAGAGAATCGAGCAGCAGAAATTGCAAACAGGTAGAAGACTCCTCCGATGAATTGTGCCTGTGAATTATCAAAAGACGGGTCAGCCCACTAAAACCCATCGTTGCTGAAGGATCAGATGCCCACCTTCAAAAAAGTCTCGAAAGACTTGACTTGAATTTGTTCGGGCTCTTCGTTCAAGTTTTCAGCACCGCCTACGATGGCCGCTGTTTGAAACGTCAGATAGACTGAAATATTGTCTCCGAGAATGCGTACACCAGACATTAGTCCCATACAAGACAAGTAAGCTGATTGTAGCAGCTACGACCCAACCATCGTCCCATTTCCACAGCATCTGGACGGTGTATCTCGAACTGAGACGAAGAAGGACTGTAATCACTGCCAGTACAGTAAAGGTCGTCGAGACTCCGAGCAATGCTCGGCTATTCTCATCGAGTGTCATGGCGGTCCGTCGTTGGTCGCTGCCAAAAAGCAGTACAACAAAAGGAAGAAAGTCCGTGTATGTTGCACACCTTTAAGAACCTTGCACCGAATAGTCAGCGGGGTTGGGAGAGCTGAGACAAACTTTCAACAACTCGCAATGCGCGCCACATAAATCTTACTGCTGGCAACAAAACCCCGCAGTTGTTGTATCTATGTGACATGATTCGCAGGATGGGCTCCACCAATACATGGTCGGTGACCAGGGAGCTGGTCAAATGCATACCGATCAAATCACTGCCTTCCGCATACGTAAATGGCTAAGTGTTTTCCGAGGGGTGTGGGTGAGAAGCTGGAGACAAGGGTGGCTGCTGCAGCCAAACTCTAATACACGAGTATTGCAGCGTAGGGCTCTTCCCAACCTGGTCCTTGATGAATTCGGATTGAAACCCGTGTAAACCTGTGGAAGAGCTTTGAATTTTGGAGTCGCCAAATGGGGCATTTCTCATTTGCACGTTGGAGTGTGAGCAGGATATCGACACTGAACTCAGTTAGCGCCGCATTCGGCACTTTATCCAGACATGAGATCAGCCTCAGATTAGGAGATCAACATGAAGGGCAAGATTTTGCCATGATTGGCGATGATGCTCTCTTAGATGTTTCAAGTTCGCCTTTCTCTACCTAGCCCAGTCATCCCTTTTTTCTAAGATTTTACTTCGATTATTGAGAGCATACTCGAAGCCGAGAACCTTTGTGGCAAAGTGGTGTTTTGTTTTTTGCCTTTTTAAAGATAACATTTACTTTTCCATTCTCATTCACTTTTCAGTCCCTCAACTATGAATGAAAAATCGAAAATACATGGTGCACTGAACTTGGAAAAGAGTGATGAGCCCCCACCGAATAAGCCGCAAGCCACTGTTGCTTCCCCAGCCAATGGGCCTCCAAGACCAATACCATTCAATTACTTGAAAGGGTGGAGAGCTCAAACAGCCCGCACTGCGTGAGTGATATAGCGCTACAAAGCTGCTTCTGAAGACAATATGTTAACATTTGCGATTCCACAGGCTCTATTTCAGCATTTTCCTCGCTAACTTCGAGGTATCCGTCATGAGTACTTCACTGATCGCTATCACCAATGATCTTCAGGATTTTAGTAAGTGTAACTGGATTGTTACCTCTTATCTTATCACGTACACTGGTCAGTAACTAACTATCTGGACCGGCCGAAAATGTCGCCATTGACTCTCCTCAGTTTTTATACTCGTTTGGACAAAGTTCTGTCACGCATTCAAACAGAGAATAGTTCAATCTGTTGCTCTTTTCATCTTTGTGGCTTTCTCCGCAGCTTGCGGTGCTGCGCAAACTATGAAGCAACTGTACACACAACGCAAATTGTTTTCGCGTTGAAATGGAACTGATATGTGTTCAGAATCATCTTGCGAGCCTTCCAAGGAATTGGAGGTGCGGGTCTATATGCTGTGCCAACCATAATGTGCTTCGAGCTTTCGCCGCCAGAGCAGAGGCCAAAGTATATGGGAATATTGGCTATAGTCTTTGCTATGTCATACGTCCTTGGCCCTTTGATAGGTGGAGCGATAACCACGAATACTACTTGGAGATGGGTATTCCTGATCAAGTAAGTGCCTCTGAGTGTGCATGATCAACCACAGTCATCAAAAAAATTTGCATTGACAAATCTTATTTAGTGTTCCCGCCGGCTTGATTGCGCTGGTTCTTCTACTAATAGCCCTTCCCTCTGAATTTCCTTACCAAGGCGATCATCCCAACAATCCGTGGAAAGACGGACGTTTGACTTCTCGGCAAACGCTTCAACGGATCGACTTGCTTGGACTTGTTTTACTCCTCTCAGCGTCTGTGCTATTCATCTACGCAATTGAAGAAGCTGGCGGGGTAGACTATGCGTGGTCATCCGCCGTAATTATCGCTACTCTGGCCGTCTCTGTGTTTCTGTGGATTGTATTCCTTGTTTGGCAATTTTATCTGTCAACGACAAAAAATCGTGCTCAGCAGCCAGTCTTGCCCTGGCAGCTACTTCGGAATCGAGTCTTCCTCGGCATGCTCAGGTGAGTCGAGTAGTTCAAACAAGGCTGGCACCATAGAAATGATTATTTGTTCACAGCAATTCCTTCACAGTTGGTACTGTCTATACCATCTCCGTAGTGCAGATACCGCAACGAAGCCAGACGGTCAACAATCTGTCTCCACTACAAGCTGGATTCAGATTATTGCCGCTTGTACTAGGGTCCCCGCTGGGATCATTCGTCGCATCAATCATCTCCAAAAGAAAGATCATCCCTTCATTCTACATGCTCCTCATCGCTGCCGCTATTCAAGTCCTAGGAGCAAGTCTACTTTCGACACTGCCTACTCACGTTCGAATCGAACATGCTCAATATGGTTTTGAATTAATCTTGGGCTTTGGCCTAGGTATAAGTATCAGCACTCTATTTCTGACTGTTCCCGAGAGTATTGAGATAAAATACCAAGGTCTGTTGGCAATCGCACTTTCAGTTGTAATTCAACTGACGTTCAGTCACAACAGCGCTAGTTTTAGGAGCTCTTACCCAAGCGCGAAGTTTTGGAGGTGCTTTAGGGTTGGCAGCTGTGACGAGTGTGATGATAGGATCTCTCTCCTCAAGTTTATCGCAGCTTTCACACAATCTGCGACAGGACGTATTGCAGTCGGCAGCTGCAATTAATGAACTACCCACATCATTACAGAGCTCAACGAGGTCGCAGTTTGGTGAGGCATATAATGTACAGATGAGGATCGTCATTGGGCTAGCTGTTGCCCAATTCCTGGCTACTCTGTTGATCTGGACCAAACAAGCCGCAAAATGATTTCGAGAGGAAGAATGACGGAGAAAGATCTTCATGTCTTTAGGAGTCGTTGTGGATACATGAATATAAGCAGCTCACACAAGACGATTCCTGTCTTGGGCTTTTTATCGTGGAGGGAGCTAGTGGTCATCATATTACTAGAATGGCAAGAATTTGCGTCTTACCCTTTCAATAACCGTAAGACATGACTCGTTCAAGGATAAGAGGTCGAAGGATAATGAAGCAGGAAGCCCTCAATACACAAGGACGTGACTAGGATCTGGCCGCAGAAATAGACGAATCAGGATCCAAGCTTAACAATAATCATATATCGTCTAGACAATCGTCTGAATAACAATCCGAAAGATGTGTAAAATCTGCATAGTAACTAATTAATTAAAACAAGATATATATGAACGAAAATAAATACTACGTATGGGTCACGTGGATCACGTGGTAGGCACCTGAAAGCCACTTCCTTCTGAGATCGAATCTCGCGTCGACCGCGAATGCCCGAGAGATTCGCACAGATGCAAAGAGAGGGCTCAAGGTCTACTTGCTCAAGCCTCCACAGCCAATTCCGCATTGACCAAGTAGCCCTGCGCCAGGGCCAAGCTTTCTTCTCCCAACCCGCCTTTCCCAACCACGGTCAAGTGAGGCTCTAATGAGTGACCCGTGCTCCCTCACGACGTCTCACAGAAGAGTGCATAGGCTATTCTATCTAAGCCATGCAAATCTCCAGAGGCCTTGCATGGTTACGCAACGCCTAACCCAATCTCATGTCTCTTTAGTTCATGCAAGGCATGCATTCAGCCTCAGCCCCATATCTAAGACTGTTGCCAGAGAGCACAGTGACCTTACCACCAGTCACAACCTCACCCGGCCAGTTTGGCTGCATTTACCTCTGACTAATCGTCTTTCTTGCCCTTGGCGGGCGAACTTCCTCCCTTTTCTGACATGCAGAATAGGGGCAAAAGCTGTTAAGTGACGAGTCCCCATCCTATATGGGTGACTAAGCACCCAGCAGCCTCTCTGATTCGCTGCCTCTCCATTAGCCGAATTCAGCGAATTCAGCGAGCGGAGATAAGACTGCAGTAGCAACTACTCCTCCTCAACTATATCTCTTCGCACTTTCTCATGCATCTCCGTTTCTTTCGGTCAATTTCCGAGCAATGTAGTGTTGCATTTGGCCGTTCTTGCTCTCTCAGTCTCGGTCTCAGATCATCAGATTAGATTGTTTGTGGTGGTGGGTTTAGTCTACAATGATGGATACGTCTGACGACAGATCCGAGCCAAAGCCAACAGCCGGTGCAGCCCCTCGAAAACGACGCAGACCAGCATTATCCTGCGCGGAGTGCCGCCGGCGGAAGATCAAGTGTGATAGAAATATTCCATGCCGCCAATGCACCCAATCCAAGAGTGCAACATGCACCTATAGTCCCGAGAAGCTGGCTTCGGCAGGTAACCTCAATTACCCAGGCCGGGCCTCAGGACCTATCATAGATGGTCCCGATGTCTCAGCCAATTTTGCAGCAGCGGGGGACACTGATTCCTCTGGCATTGATCTGTCGCTTCTGGGCAACGGAGCGCTGGCTGGACATGTCACCCCTGCTACGCCGGCGAGCTCTAGCCACTCCTCTCATCCCGGAAGCTTGCCAGACCACACTGTCGTCCAGACACTAGTAGATCGAGTTCAGAAGCTGGAGCAAATGCTAGCCGCGGCATCTCTTAGTGGGAATGCCAGCTCAGGACGACAAAAGGCAATAACTCCTGCTAAGCAAGGGCTTCGGGAGCATCACTTCCACAAATCTCGCTTTTATGGCCAAAGTCATTGGTCGCATCCCTTCGATCATGTATGTACACACTTTACATCTTACAGTTCCAACAACTGATACCGATAGGCGAGACAAGTCATGTGTTTTGAGTATCTGCCCGATGGGCACGCCGGCTTCAAGCTGGCGGATCAAGCCGGCTCCGACGAGGTCGGCGGTCTTGTTGAAAAGTGTAAGGTTATGGCACGAGCAATCAAAGCAGCGAATGCACCGCAATGGCCAAGTTGGTCTCCTGAATTGAGCGAGATGATGCCTTCTCGACAAGTCTCGGACCAGCTAATGCATTCGTATTTCCGGACAAACGAATCAACTCTAAGGATTCTTCATATACCTTCGTTCTGGAAAGACTATGAGCAATACTGGATCTCTCCACAGACTGCCCATCCAGCTGTTCTATTTAAGATGCTGCTAGCTATGTCAATAGGCCTTTGTTACTACCAAGGTCCTGACCAACAAGACCTTCGCAACAAGGCACATCAATGGGTGTATGCAGCTCAGTCATGGCTTGCGTTGCCAAACGAGAAGTCCCGACTCAATATCTCTGGCATTCAAATCCAACTTCTCCTTCTCATAGCGCGCTCATTGTACAACATTGGAGGTGATCTTGTTTGGGTTACTGCTGGAGCAGTCTTGAGATCAGCTATAAATATGGGCTTCCACAGAGACACAGCTACCTTTCCTCGAATCTCAGTTTTCCAAGGAGAGATACGTAGGCGACTGTGGGCCTCTATCATGGACCTTAACCTGATGACCTCGCTGGATGCTGGAATGTCGCCCATGATCTCGTTCGATGAATACGATACGCAAGCGCCTTCCAACATCAATGATGATGAGATAGACGAGTCTACGACTGAGTTGCCGGACTCCAAACCCGATGACGTCCTAACGCAGTCGTCCATCCAGCGAGCAGTCGTTAGATCGCTAGAACTCCGACTTAAGATAGCTAGCCTACTCAACGACTTTCGTTTTGAGGTATCTTTTGAAGAGGTGCTTCGGCTTAGTACCGAGCTCTCCAAGATATATAGAGAAAATCATAAGCTCGTGTCTGAACCTTTGACCCACCCAGACCCCGGACAATTCAAACCTACCCCCCTCAATCGCAAGATGCTCGATCTGACGACGCTGCGATTCCTTCTTGGTATGCACCAGCAGTTTGCAATGAAAGCTCGGACAGATCCTAAATATTACTATTCTCGCAAGATCTACGTCGACTCGGCCCTAGCTGTGCTCGCACATCCTGATCCGGGCGCAGCGCCATCAACCCTGCCACACGAAACTGAGTTGCAGGATGACTACCATCGAATGCGTGTGCTCAGCGGAGGATTCAACAAAGAGGTGGTGATCCATGCTGGTATCGTCTTCTATCTCGAGCTTGTCCTTCCACTTGAGGAGGATCCCGACACCACTTTCACCCAGGAGCGGAAACAGTCACGCGAGCCTTATCTCAGGCTACTAGAAGAGACCATCGAGGTTGCACGTCAGCGAATAGCCCTTGGAGGTGAGACAAACGTCAAAGGACATCTCTTCATGTCTGTTGCGCTGGGCCACGTCCGAGCCATCGAAGAGGGACGGCCGTCCGAAGAAGGCATTCTTGAAGCTGCAAAACGAAGCGCCAAGTTGTGCTACGAGTTGCTGAGAGCGAGATTGCCTTCCACACCCGATATGACACAAGATGCTCTCGGACTTGGTGACCAGTACGATGCTGACGGTATTATGTTGAATGTGCAAGATAGCGATCTTGACTTTGCCATGTCGGATTGGGGGATGGACTTCGGAAACATTCCTGAGGCATGGATGTTAACAGGATGGAACGAGGGGCTATCGGGCACATGAAATTTATGTGCGTGGCGCTTATAGACCTTCCATCATGACTATATGGTGTGTAAGCGGATGTGGCTGGCGTTTCGCGATAACATCCTTCGGCGCGTGGGACACAACACCACTCAACAAAATAATCTCGCATGTATAGCAGCTCAAAAGAACTCACACTCTAATATTCTTGTTTGTAATTTTCGTGACTTTTTTTTCGTCGTTGCTCAAATACGAACCTCTATCCACGGTCAGCCCCTGTCCGTAGCTATCGAGAGAATTCTTCTTCGTAAGGAAGTTACTATGAGGTATCCGTAATAAGTACACGTAGTCTTCAAGCTTCGATGAACCATGTGCCCGTCCATACTTCCAAATCGGAGCATTGTTTCAAGCAAGCTTATCGCTCTTTGTTCCCACTTCAGCACAGTCCTCCAGTGCAGCTGTTCGGCTCCATCGCCTTTTGCTCCTTCCTGATGGAACAACAAGCTAGCAAGCAGCGAGGCAAAGCAAAAGAAAAAGACTGTTGCAATGAAACACACACCTACTCCTTTTGAATAAATGCGAACCCAGCTCAAAATAGCACACGCAGAACATAGCTTTACTATTTTTTTCCTTTTGTTGCACGTCGCATTGTTTGAGATATAAATATCTTGACAGATTGAATACTTGGCGTTGCAACTACCCCGTGCAGGAGGGGTGCTGGAATTTTGTAGAGACTATCTATGGCTCACTTATCACAGTATCATCGTAGCTGGCCCTAGTGTGGTATTGGTCTATTCTGAGATCACTTTGAGGCTTCAAGATTGCCCGGACCAATTGATCAAACGTGGCTAAATGTAGAGACTGACCAAAATATATGCTATATTATCACGATAATGGTCTGTTCCATCCAAGTGAATAAGGAAAGGTAGATTAAGAGGAACTATATACTTGATATGCTAATCATCAAATTTCCAAATCAGAAGTCGAACAATCTGAGAGTTAGAAGTTTCTCGAGATGCTCATTGCACAACATAGGAGATCGGATCGAGAAGTTTGTGAAATCTCAAGAGCTAGTCAAAGCAGGACGCCCCATCACTTGGGCATATCGCAGACAACTACCACTACACCCCAAGCAAGTAGAGGTCTATGGCACAAAGTATCTACAAGCTCTAAGCCCTCGCGCATTTCCTTTCTGGTATTTCTGGTGATTTTTGTTGCACATCGTCAAGCAACGTTTATAAATATCACGCGAAGAGCAAGCCTGTCCTGTGTTGGTTTCATTTGTTTGTTGGTTTCACAGCATTCCAATCTAGGTAGCATTACACGCTCCTGATGACACATTTCCGAGCCACTGCTTACCTACGCTCCTCCTTTCCCCAACAAATTCAATACCTTTTTCGAACTTGTTGCACATCGCACTTCCAAAACCTAAAAATACACGCTTAAAATAGAAAAGAAAAGTTCTACTCAGATTTCAGATGCGTCAAAAGAGATCTCGTTTCATCTCGCTTGGATGCGGCGAAGACCGCAGGATTGGGGTTGCTGCGGCTTAGCAAATCCTCCTTTCGGTATCATATGCGAGAAGCCCTTTACTCATTTGAACAGATTTAACTTACGTACAACCATGAGGCTCAGATACTTGCCCGTTTCAGACACTCTCCAATTCCATGAACGGCACAGTTCCTCACTGAGACGTTTCGTAAATCGAAACTTATCCTCCCCCCGTCCTCCCCTAATGAGGAAAGATCCTGCAACCCACGAGATATTTGAGAAAGAGCTCGCCCTCGCTCGACAGCTCGACTTTTGTCAAACTGAGCGACTGGTTACGACCGTCTTGAAGAATTACGTTTACTGTGTGGAACGAAGCCCTAAGTGGCCGTCCTGACGGAATCCCTTAGTCACCGTGCTCGACGCGAGCGAGGATTCGAATGCTCGAGGAATTCATTCCCCTTACCTAACAAATAAACGGCCAGTCCGTGATCTAGCCCCCAACCAAACACGCCGGAAAAAATTCTACTTTGTCTCCGGTGAGCGTGACGAACGATGCGAAGAAATTCGAGATATGTCTCCGCAATATCAAGTAATTCGACCCTGGCGGGCTTGTTCAAGTCTTCCTTTATACGTAATATAATTAAGCAGAATACCGAAGTCTAGTCAGTGTGGTGCAGCTCTGACCGTTTCCCCACCTTTCTACTAACTTCTCCTTTGCCATTTCCAAATAAAACAACGTGGCACAGACCCACACCAGCAGGCCATAGACCATGGTCATTCTCACCATTGGGATCATCAAAAGAAAATCTACTATGAAGTCGGTATACACATAAGAATTTGGGGGATTTCTATAGGGTGAACGCAGGATAAAGCTCCAAACAATCGAATAGGACATTGGCCGAAATAGCCAAGGCTGCATCAAACATAACATTATCGGAAAGGTTCCTATACTAGAATCTAATCTCCCTATTCTCATCCGACTCAGTAACATTACCGGAATCCGAACTTGAACATTCCGTATATGTCATGGCGATTATCAGATGATACACAAGCTTTTTGGAAAAGGACCTTCAACGGAAGGAAATGCTGTTGATACTCGGCGACGATTTTGGAGAATTGTAGTAAACATATCAAAAGCGATCTGCTCTTCTTACATCCCGCGTATTCGTTCGTTCGCAGAGTCCCGTTCTATCATCGACAGTGAACCGAAAGACTCCTTCCAGATCCAATTTCCCCAGCTGATGACCCACAACAACTTGTCGTCCCACGCCGGGAAGTTGACACTGGTTTTCTAAATACTTGCTCTACCTTTACCACAACGCTTCTTCGATGATTGTGCTTGGTAGCATGACATGAGATTAGTCGCTATAATTCTTCTAGGCGTCTGAAACCTCTAGACCCCATGGCTTTCACTGTCTTTTTGAACTGGCATGTACACTTTCCATATTATAACACTTCCCAAACGACACTCGCTTGTCGCCCAAGAGACTTTCCCAGTTCAAGGCGTGGCAGAGACTGAGCGACTCTCCCGGGTCGTTGATGAATGACGCAATCTTCGTGCGACTACGAGGTTCCCGATGTGGAACCTGGTGAGGATTGGCGGGACCGAATTAATGTGTGCTGAAATTGTAAGCTTCTCGGAGCCTTACTGAGAGTTGACACAAGAGCCATCTTTGCTCGCTCCCAAATATCCTCCTCTGCTCACGAAACTTGCCGATTGCTCCCTCCTCGTACCCTCATTCCCCCACAACAGCCACGGAATAGGTATCTCAATCGATCCCGACCACTTCCCCAAGCTCGACGAAAGTATCTCAGAACCTCTGCCTCGCAGCATTTCACCGTGAAAATGCTTAATTGTTCCCCGCAAGTGAGCAAGCCCCATACTACATCCAGCTATCTTTCAACGTTGGCGTTGCACTTCGCTCTCGAGAAAACTATAAATATATAGTAGTGTTTCCGCCTATCCCCCCCTTAGCGCTGACTAGATGATGGGCTATCCCGTTTTTCCTTCCCCACCGGGTTCGGGAAGGCTCGTAGCTGTCTTACTCTACCCTAACCCACGGAGCGGAACTCCGCTTTGTTTGTGCTCCTGCTGTATTAGACTATTGGCGGCGTCATCGTTCTGAGGGACACGGAATGGTGAGTACTGGTGGCGTATAAGGGTTAGGACACATGTCGGCTGTACGCTGACGTGTGCTCGCATCGTTATATATAACTACAGACCCTTTTCCTTTGATTCTAATGCTGCTTACTTGTACTATTCAAATTGTTGTGACAATTATCTCAAAACTATCATTTGGCTGGATGAATTATTCGTTCTCCTTTTGTAAGATAGGCCTGTCCAACGCGAGTAAAACATTACTTTTCCTCTTTATGAGATCATCCTTACGGAAAATCTTTTTATGAAAGTTCTGATACATACCAGAGTCTTTGCTGTATCTTTTCAAACGTTCTACAAGCTGAAGTACCTGATCAAATATGCGGCCTCTGAGATAGCGTATATTTGATGTCCAACAGTCTGCATCTATGTTCCCTAGGGGCTTCTAATACCGGGTGACTATTTAACTTTTATGGAATCAAAGTACCGTCTCATTATTTCTAGCCTCGATAATTAGTAATTGTCGAGAGCCTGTTCTTGAAGAAGGGGATTTTCTTCCATCTAGATATAATCTAACTTAGACAGCGGCAGAAAGTAAATGCTGGGTGAAGACGAGGGCTTTCATAAGAGAGAAAAGTACAATTCTTGGAATTAGAATGGTGGGGGGATATAATTCTATTTGCTACTCTAGACATCGAGGATGCCCCGTCATGATGTGTCTTTGCTATCGCATCCGTAGAAACGCCCACCCGCTATGCTATACATCTTCGCTCTTTGTGGAAATTCGCTTTAGGTCCTAGTGCGCTGTGCTTTAAGCGCTATGTCGATTATCGTAGTCACACGCCATAAAGAGCGATCCATTATCCCAAAAACTCCAAAATGTTAATAAATGAAAGGTCTAAAACAGAGAATAAGAGATTGAGTCTCTATTTCTTCTTTCCCTTCTTCGATTTCTCTTGACCACCGCTGCCGCCAATTTGGCTCAATATGTCGTCGAAAGTGGCACCGGTGTTCTCAGCAGGTGGATCTTGACGAGTCCTGCTACGCGTCCGGCTCTGAGCTCGGAATTCGCCCGGGCTCATACTTCGGCTTGAGTTCGGGCGAGAAGTCCAGTTGTCGGCCCCGGGTGGGATGGGTAAGCGCTCGAGACCAAAAGCAATGCTTCGTCGCTGCTCTTGCCTACTGCGGCTTTGCCTTTCATCGGTTTGCGGGCTTAATTGTGGACTAGATGCTTCGAGACTCATGTTCCGCTGGTGTCCTCGATCGGTGGGTGATAAGACAGGAGATGATCCAGCTGAACCGCCAACCGGTGGACCCATGTCGTATTCGCCTCCACCAAAGCTTGGGGGTGGTATGAGTGGAGATAGCATCCCAGTGAAAGACGGCTGTTCAGGCACAGCTTCAAATGATTGCCCGTCACCCTTCGTGATCCACTTATCTGCAATAGTCCAGCAGTGTGAACGACGATACACCGCTTCAGGACTGTTCTCGACGAGAAAGTTTGGTAGGGATACCACAGCACCACCTTGAACACGGTATAGTGCGGACGCTGCTGCTTCTTCAAGCCAAGGCTTACCAGCAGGCGACATGCATAGAAAGTATTCAACACCTCCGGTGAATCGAAGACTCTGTGCATCGACAACGAGCATAGGAAGAGATTGAATCACAGCATACATGAAGATCCAATGTCCATAAGTCATATCCGATAACTCTTGTGCATTTTTTCCCTTGGCTTCTTTTTCTTCAAACGCTTTGTAGCGCTCCAAGAATGGTGTCTGGTAGGTGACATCTGTGTTATGAGTCTTCGACAGGATGAGTGCGGTTTCATGACTTTTCAATTTTCGGGTCGATATTTTATTTTGGTCTTTGGGGGCTAAGCCAAAGAACGTAGGCTCAATCGAAGCCATTGAAGGGATCAAAGGCACATCAAAAGGTATCGGTGGGTTTACTGGCGGGGAGGCGTGGTCAAATTCGGAGAGCAACTTGCGCAGTGCAGTGCTAGTAGGATCTACATTGGATGCCTGATCATCGCCCGTTGAGTCAAGAGATCTGATAGTGACCGACTCGCGATCTGCTTTCAAATCGTACAGACTGCACATATCACCGTACAGCCCTTGGAGAACCAGTCGGTTCAAACCACCAGTGAGGCCCCTCTTGGCATTAGCCTTGGGTGGCCAGTGCCCATGAACATCTTTGCAATAAGAAAGAACAAATTTCCGCATATGGTCAAAATGTTGTTTCCAAGCTTTGAACCGCACAAATTTAGACTCATCGCTCGTCGTCGAAGCTGCAATTCCGGCGAAAAGCGACGGGAAGTAGAAATCGGTCAGAGAGCTACCTGCAGGCTGTTGGCGACCAACAAGTTCCAGATGCGCGCGCTCCAAATGAGTTCGGGTACTGGATGAAATCTCTCGAAGTATGGGCCAATCCTTGTCCATGAATGCAGCGTACTTGCCGACCGCGTGCGTGAATGCCTCAGTGTACAGATCTGCTGATCGCATAGCTTCACCAAGAATGATACCCTCGATGGTCTTCTCTCGACTCGACCTCACATCTGCTAATCTCAATTCGTCGAGATAGAACTCGAAGCTCGTCGTCGCTGACTCTCCGAATGTAGAGCCATCGATATTGGTAAACTCAAATTTATTCAACATTGATGCGATTGACAGAAATATTCGAAACGTGCTTGGAGAAGCTCTAGTACCCACAAGCGGCTGCCCAGTTAAGAATGCGAATAAGTTTCGGATGTCGACTAGAACTTGGACATCCTGCCAGGTGAGTTGAGTGTGAGACCCGTCGGCGGTTAGTCCCGTGGGGAAGTACAGATGCATCTCTCTGGGTCCCTCTGGAAACGACTGAAACGATTCTGGCGGACCATCGGAACTTGAATGATTGTCTGAGATACTAGTTTTAGGAGTATATGGCGGTGTACTGATTCCTTGGAGAGCAAAAGCTCGTGTAGCATCTTCCACGGAAACATGCCTGCCATCAATGCTTTTGCCAACCGGTGTTCCCGATGATGGACGGTTCATAGTATTAGCCCCAAGATAATTCATGAGGATAAAAGAGGACGATAGTATCATTGACGGCACCTTGAACGAGGGCCCACGACTAGAGGCTTGTGGGAAGAGATATACAAACGTGTCTGCATTGTCGTCCCAAAGCTCAGGTATCTATGCAAAGGTAAGCGATGTACGAAGCTGAAATTGCAAAAAGCCATTACCTTTTCGCCGTTTGTCAGGAGTGACAAGTTGTAATCGACCTTATGATCCCCGGCGACAATCCAAGCCCCTTGCGTATCCGACCTATCCTGCGATGAGTCCCGCGATTTTTTACCGCCAGGGAGATGGCTTTTCCTGCGCAACTTGACCATAGCTGAATCGCTATCCTCTCCAGACGTAGTCGGGCGGCTATTGACTGGCGAAGAGGCCGATCGACTTTGAGATCCCGATAATAAGTTACTCAGTGAGTTTTTCCGGCTATGAGGATTATTGTCTACACCTCCAGTGTTCTCTAGTCGGGCAGGGGAAAGTGACCGCTGATGGAGATGCGCTCGCGCTCGATTGGGCGACTCTGGCTTCTGCAGTCTGCTTTTCTGCGGAGGGGGAATAGGATCGTAGGTATCCTGGAAGGGAAGAGGTGGGAGGGGAGCATCCCTGAGTTGTGGGCGATTGGAGGAGCCATTTTGGTGGATGGGTTTGCGGAGTACTTGTGTTCTTTGTGTCTCTTGAGAAAGTTTAGCTTTGTCTTGGGTGGTAACGAGAGCTGGCAGAATGAAAGACAGAGGCCGCTTTGTTACACGCTTGAGCCGCAAACGAGCACTCTGGAAGAGGCTGCCGGGGTTGGAAGTGGGGAAAGAAAGGTCGAGTTTGACTGCCTCGACCGCCTCCATAGCTACTGCCATGTCGAGCTTCAGAGAACTAGAAAACTCCAGATTGAAAAACCGTGGAGCAGAAGTCGGAGAGATTGTCTCGGGAATACTCACCGCCTGTCATTTTCACAAGACCCGATTATTTGTTCTTTGTTTCCGTAGCTCCGCAAGCGTGGAATGTGTACCGCCTTTGTTTGACTCGGTCTCGATGTTGATGTGGAGATGTTACGCGTCGGTCGAGCAACCAGCAAAGAATGCCGCTAAACGGGTGGAGGAGTATATAGGTCAAACGCCACGAGGCTTCCCGCTGCTGTCTCAAATATGTCGAGGAAGAAGAGCTATGGCAAGGAGAAGCTGTTCTTGTTCGATGTTGCTCGGGTTACACTCAGTCCGAATTTGAAAGGTCAATACCGCGACTTCGCTGGCGACGCCTTGCAGGAGTAATGCATCCACCCTACAGCCGCAGAATATTCGAAGAGTACGGAAGGAATCGGTTGCCGCGGATCTGCTGGTGACCAGGTACGAAGTCTCGGATCTCTGCGAGATATGCCTGTCGCTGTGTTGTATGGTGTTAATGGAGGGTGGTTCATCTGAATGAGAGGAATGGGGGAGCAGATCTGGGAAGCAGCAAGACCTGGTGGATGGACTGGACTGGTTGACAACGCCCCTATGCCCGGATCTCTGGAGCTCTTGACCCTGCCCATGTCTTGTCTTGCCTTGTTTCAGACTGCGAGAATTGTCATTGGATGGGGTGTGTTTGGGCGTGGGTGTGGATGGCATCTGGTTGAGGTGCCGAGAGCTGAGATTTCCCTCTGCATCGACATGGAAACATACGTAATGGGCCGCAGCAGGAACGAGCACGAGCGCGAACACGCGCACGCAGGGCACACGCCACGACAGAAACAGTTGCGCCAGGGACAGCAAGATGCTGATCGGCAGCTGACTCTTGGAAAGACGTCGTGCTCGTGGTAGGAGCACACGTAGGATACAGAAGGATGAGACTTCACACTCTGCTCACAATATAACCTGGCTGCTCTCTACGATGGCGGGGTGAGCAAGTGAGCAAGTGAGCAAGTGAGCAAGTGAAGCACGAGTTTGCTGTCTCTTACAACTCGACCGCGGCGCAATGCAGCACAAGATTCTCTATGCTGTACTGTGTTTCCTTACCCGTGTCGTACTGTACACACAACACAGCAGGTCGGACAACAGAATTCTCCTTTTCTCCTTCTCTCGTGTCCCTTTTCTGCCCTTTTCTGCGGCTGCATAGCACAAAACAAGTCCCTGGCCCTGGGCAACGTCATCGCTTCCATAAGAAATCAGGGGTCTGCTGCAGCGAGGGAGCCGTCGACCCGTGGGAGGGCAGAGGAGCGGAGTGGAGACTGCGGAGTGGGGAGGAGAGGAGAGGAGAGGAGAGGAGCGGGACTGCGGCAGTGGGAAGCCGGAGTGGGCCCTGGTCACGGATCACGTATAGCAGAACGTGATTTGTTCTCGGAGATTCCAAGAACACGGAGGCTGGAGCATACTGAGAGGCACTCTTAACTGAGTGTCCAGCATCACCATATGCCATGCTATCTAGGAAAAGGGGAATCGTGATTTGAGTGGTACAAATTTGACGAATTCATTGTCATGATACAGCAATACAGACCCCACTCTCTCTCATGATCACGATGTGCAAGCTATGTTTGCTTAGAACCCAAATAATAGAACAAAGCATATACATAGAGTCACCAAAGAGGGAGATCACTACGAAAACTCACCAGCTCTTCAAGGCTTATTGACCAAGTTATACAGACTAAGTGACGACTTTCTGCCTCTTTCAACCCCCGCACTCGATCCCGATCCCGAATAGTCTAGCACTAAACCCTCACTCGCGTACTGTACCGTTAAAGCTTAGCCTTAGCCTTACACACACTACCTTCATGGATGCAGTCATCCTGCCACTCAAGAGCCGTTCCATATGCAGCGACATATCCTTTGTCCCACACAAAGGGGACAAAAGTCGTGTGCGGGGGAAGCTCCGTAGCTGATCGATTCTAGTAATGATCTACGTTGGGTTCCTTCTGCAAAGTAGTGGGGAACTCTGCAGCTCACTGTCTTCAATACAATGCTCTCTCGTCTTCGTGTGTTTGCACTAGAAGAATCAGTCTATCTAGTGTCGAGTTGTGCTACGGACGAAGCTGTAGAAGCAAACACAGCGGCTGAGGGATACACTGGTCGAGATGGGCCTCTTCTCTAGGCCTCGGAAGGATGGGTCTCCACCAACCGAAGGCTCTACGACTGTCAATACTATACCGCCAACAGATCCTGAAAAGGCAGAGGCTGTAGGTGTCGAAGATCAGAACGGTGCAACGCCTCTGGCTGTTTCACCACATTACAGCGCAGAGGAAGAGAAGAGGGTACTAAGGAAGTTGGATAGAAGACTAATACCTCTTGTCTTCGGCCTGTGTAAGCACGTTTCCAAAGAGCCAGAACTCTAAAACTAACAAATATATCAGACCTCCTCTCATATCTCGACCGATCGAACATAGGGTTAGTACTTCCTCGTCGAACGCAGATTCCAACTTACTGATGCATTCACAGGAATGCCAAGATCGCTGGCCTCGATGACGACCTCAAGCTCAGCTCCGGCGATTACCAATGGCTCCTCACGATCTTCTATATTGCTTATATTGTCTTCGAATGGTTTGCGCTGATGTGGAAGCTCATCCCACCCCATATGTGGGCGGCATTCTGCGTGCTGGGATGGGGAATCACGGCGACTCTGCAGTCAGCAACATACTCCTTCTCCGGCATGATGGCGGCCCGTTTCTTCCTGGGTCTCTTTGAGGCTGGCTATGGACCCGGCATCCCTTATCTCCTGAGCTTCTTCTATTTGAGACACGAGCTTGGATTTCGAAGTGGGCTGTTCCTGTCTGCAGCACCGTTGGCAACATGCTTTGCTGGTGCTCTCGCCTACGGCATCACAAGTAATTCTCACCCGCCGATTGCGAACTGGCGGATCCTTTTCATAGTGGAAGGACTGCCATGTATCGTTGCTGCTGCTGTAGCCTTCTTCCTCATGCCCGACAGCCCGGAGAAAGCCAAGTTCCTTACCGAAGAAGATAAAGCCATCACCCGCTCGCGAGCCTTGAGACAAACTGGCACCGGAGAAGCACATCGAGTGGGGCGTATAAATTTCAAGGACATTGGAGTTGCATTGCTGGATCTGAAGGTTCTTGACTCCTCTTATCTCGTATTGCCGACAGTCCAAGGCTAACGCAACGCAGAACTACTTCACAGCCTTGATGTACTTCTCCTGCAACGTCTCCTTCTCCTCCCTCCCCGTCTTCCTACCCACGATACTCTCCCAAATGGGCTTCACAAAGCTCACTGCCCAAGGCCTCTCTGCGCCTCCATACTTCCTTGCCTTCCTCCTCGTCATTGCTACCACCTACATCGCAGACCGCACCCTCCAGCGTGGCCTCGTCATCACGTGTCTTTCAGCTGTGGGAGCTGTAGGCTACATCATGCTCGCAACCACCAAATCCACAGGGCCCCGCTACGCCGGCGTCTTCTTCGCTGCGGCAGGCGTGTTTCCGGCTATTAGTAATATCCTCTCCTGGGTAGTCAACAACCAAGGCAGCGACACGAAACGTGGTGCTGGCATAGCAATCTTGAATTTGATAGGGCAATGTGGGCCGTTGCTAGGAACAAGGGTATTTCCTGCAAAAGACGAGCCGTATTACAGGAAAGGCATGTGGATCTGCGCGGCGTTTATGATATTCAATGGATTCTTGGCGCTCGGGCTGAGATATTTGTTGATCTGGGAGAATAAGGCTTTGGATAGGAAGTATGGCGTTTTAGAGAAGATTGGTGTGGATGGGAAGACAAGTGACGGGGAAGTGGCAGTAGGACTTGAAAATGATGGGCCGAGATTCAGATATGTACTGTAGCTTGCACGAGAGTCAGCATATCTGGACATAGGAGACGGTCTTATTAATTGAACATAACCATAATAACCAGTTCTTTAGTCCATCATCTACAGTCGGACGGGATATAAAGATGAGATTGAACTCGCAACAATATTCAAAATCAGGCTGAAAATTCGCTGTCCGCACGTCATCCAGTAAAAACCCCTTTCGCCTCAATCTCCTCCCACGCCTTAAGAGTGTGCGCCACAATCTTCTCACTCCATCCCTCATCTCTCATCTCTTTATACTGCTTCCCGCACGGAACCAACCCCCCATCCCAGAAAACCCTATACGCACCCCCACCCACAACCCCATCCGACGACTCTGCCAGCTGTTCTTTCCCCAGTCCCTTCTCACCTGCACCCCTCGCCACGAACTGATCTCCACTAACATTAAACAACGTTCTCACCCCGCTCTCCTCCTGGCCTAAAACCGAGGGAGCAAGCCGGAGTAGCGGTGCGCTGTACCTGAGGGACGCACGAAACCAGTTGGGATACTGCGGATCGTTCAACCCATCATCGTGAATCACGAGACCCGGGAAATAGTGGCTCAGAACAAGACGGCCGGCGTGTTGGACGGCGAGATGCTCAAAGTAGAATGTTGTGAAGTAGGCTGCGTCTGCGGGGAGAATCAGCTACGTAATTATGTATATAATGGAGAGGAGCAGGAAAAAAAGAGAGCAAAGAAAAAGAGGGTCAAAAAGAGTTTTGAGTGAATACTTACGTGAGCCAGAACTCATGAATCCGTATGTCTTTGGCGAGCGAAGTGATAGATCGTCCGGGAACCAGCTCTTATCTCTCCCAGGGCCAAATACCGAGACGACGTGAGCTGGCAGCGAGGAAGCAAGCAGCAGCGGGAGGAGCCTCTCGATGAATCGTACGCGCGAGTAATAGAGGAGCGACATGAACGTATCCAAGCCCTCTTTGGTTTCTAGAAATTAGAAAAAATATCAAGTTAGCAGCTAGATGGCACGAATTACCAAACTCAGAAATGACTTTGGTGGGAGACAAATAACAAACCTTTTCTAGGCTGCCTAGGCTTGAAGATAGCCTGCGACATAACCAGTATATCTATCCTCGCCTTCCCCCCGGATTTGACAGCTTCTTGTTCTTCCACCTTGAACAGCTCCGCGCATACGAGGTCGACGTCCTTGATCAGCGCAAGGTCATTTGCCGGTATGAATCTGAACTGCCCCGCCGGACATGATTTCTCACAACTCGCAATGACACGCTCTGCGGCCTTGGAGTTGCGGCCAACGATGTAGGCGCGTAGGCCTTTTCCCTTGCTGCCGTGTGTGGAGGCTAAACATTGTAGAGTCTGGGATCCGATGCCTGACGTGCCGCCCACGAAGACGGCTACGAGAGGCTGGCTTGCCACGAGAGCCGCATTGCTTGAGTTGACGACGTCGAGCTTCACCATGCTTGAATATCAGAGCCTTTAAATATATAGATGGTATAGTGCTGCTGTTCCGAATTTGAGGCTTGAACAGAGAGGGGTGCAAGGTGGACTTAGGTGTTAAAAGAGGAGAAGGTAGAGAGAGAAATATTTGAGGAATACTTGAAATTTGAAAGGTTAGAGCACATACTCACTGTATAAGGCTTTTTTTGGCTGTGACGTTGAAAGGGGTACCTATACAAATACGAGATGAGGTTAGCGTCGTCTAGGCCCTTTATAATGTCGATGCGACGCGACCCCGTTCATTTTAAGCGAAAGCGAAGACCACTTTGAACGAACGCACGCCACAGTGATATCAAAAGGATGGGAAATGCAAGATAGACATGCCAGGGGACACTTCGTGACTACGTTGGCCGGCTCAATTATAAGCCGCTTCTATCTTGTGTCAACGTCAGCCATTCAGGCCAAAAACGGGGGGATAGATCATTAACCTTAGGTCACTCAATAACATCGACAGCGGGCAGATCATTTTCGCGGCTTGAATACCATAGCGGGGATTTGCCTGCAGTGTCCGCCAAATGTGCTTCTGCTCCAGCATTGATAAGAACTTCCATCATACCGTGGTTCTTGGATGCCGTTGCTAATATCAATGGCATCGTTCCTGAGCTTGCCGTGGAGAAGTTAGGGTTTGCTATGGTTATCAATATATCGATCTACAAAATACTGGATCATCGCCAAGCCTGAAGAAGAGAAGTAATATACATGTACTGCTACTTGAGAAGATGACCTTGGCAAAGTTGGAGAAAGAGCAACATGGAAAAATATACTCGTATTGCTATCTAACCAGTAATCTATGTTTAACAGAAGAAAGTTTTGAGAGGAGCGAATAGCAAATGATAAGTGAATAGCTAATAATGAATGAATAGCTAATGATGAATGAATAGCTAATAATGAATGAATGAATAGTAATGAATGAATAATAACTGATGAGCACCTGGGCTATAACGGGTGACCCTAACAATGTCTAATAATCCGCCTCGCCTACTCATCTTAGGATCTAAGCAAGCTCCCACCCCTCAGCGATCAAACCATCCAAATGGGCAGTGAAGCAGTTTGTTCCATCAGAGAGATGAAGAAAGCCCCCACTCCACACATTCCATCACATATGCTTTGGTTCGCCACTCCAAAGACTGCGCTAATTGAACCCGCCACTCACTGGCGAAAATCAATCTCAGGGTATTTACCGTTGCATATCACGGGTTCTTGATCTCCAAGGAGGTGTATCACCCATACACTGGGGAGGATAAGCTTGGTGAAGTTGTCGAGGCCAGGCCGGAGCTGGATATAGGTCTTGGCTAACTTAGCCCTATTGCTTCGGAGAAGTTCACGAATACTTGTTACTTTCAAGCTGAGACACCCCGACTGCTTTTTGACGGCGCTCAGATCAATTCAGGATCGTGGTCTGAGGTGGATGGTATGAGCTCTGGTCTTGTGAGTCTCTTGACTTATAGAAAAAAACTATGAGGCCGAGTCGGCCACCTGGTCGCCTCCCGTCCATTAAATCTCCGGAGTTTAACTCCTGCGGATGTTGCAGCATTAAGGCCCTCACTCTGGGAACCTAGTCAAAGCAAGATGAAAATAAGCTCTTGTAGTCTCAGAGATTTGAATTCGTATCCTCCCTAGCGAAAGGTTTTTAAAACACCAGCTGAGCTCCAGAACATTGAAAGTAACATTGCAACAACGCTCAGTGGCGCCGCAGCGTTTTGAAGATCGTTGGGATGAGTAGCCTGCCACCAGCCCCAGAACGTAAACGTGCTAGCGAACATTATAACATGGTAAATGAGTATCATCAAAGCGTGAGGTTTATAATGTGCTTGCAATCCCCAAGCAGCTTCCCTAGTGTTGACTTTAGTCTCCAGTGCATGCCTTCGTTTTGGGATGCGTTCTATGCCAGCATTGCCGGCCAACGGCTCTATGCAGTCATGAAATCGTGACAGAATGCAGGACGACTTGCAGCACGCGAGAAGGGTGTATTCGAATTCATGCGGGGTTATCGGGGGTAATTGTGCCCGTTGATGGTCTTGGTTTGTACTCGTAGAGTGCATCATCTGGTAAATCGTTCTTGTCGAATAGAATCCTGTCCGCTTGAATCTTGTTGAACTGTTATTCTTTCTTAGCAAGTCCCATTACCGACTTGGAAGTCTGTTTGAGGTACCTTTACAAAATCACAATACTTTAATTGCCATACAGATAGCCAATACCTCCAGAACCCTCGAAGTTCCTTGTATTGCTTTCGAAGTTCGCGAAAGAATGCCCCATCTTCAGGAAAGGAGATGGCGTTTATTTGAGCAAGCTCTAGAGTTCGGCGTGCTCCGTGCACTGCAAATAAAACGAACCTCCCATTGTCCGTCCCCGCTGAGATGCTTGTCTGAGAACGCAGATTGCCCAGTAGTACGTCCTGCGATGGTTGAACCGGATTTCTCTGATTTTTTTGGACAATGGAATCGTGCTGCGTTCCGTGAGGTCCAGTGTAAGAAGAAGGTGCTGCTGCAATATTTGGTGCAGATGGCGTAGTTGTGGAATCCTGAGCTGAGCTGGTGAATTTGGGAACCCATGAGGGTAAAGTAAGCTTGGAAGGCTTGCGAAGTCTGGAAGAACATAGATGACCTCGTGAATCCACTTTATGCGGCAGCAATGACTTGTATTTTTCAGCATCAGTTTTTGATATCTCCTTCCATAAATGTGCACCACAATACTGGGGACTTTTTAGTACTCCCCAAGGGACTCCCGAAGTGATGTTTACTTACGCATTTCCAATGAACACGAGTCTCATCATTTCTCAGCATTCGCATTTTTGGTCGTAGGGGCCACCAGTGCCAATCCTCCTCAGTCAAACTCTCCATCATAATTTTGAATTTGTTTATGATAGAATCGTCCTCTTTATCAGAAAACCAGATACATTCTCTAGGTATTGACATCAGAGTTTGAGTCAAAGATGAGAGGGACGGGGGTAGCAGGAGAGTTCGAAGACCAGTTGATAGTCTAATGAACGCATCCCCTTCAACAAGAAATTTCTCAACTTCGGAAATTATTGCCAACTCAGGCACGTTAGCAGCATCCTCTTCGTCAGTGTCATCCTCGATGTAACTACTACTGGTGAATTCGCTTTCTAGATCATATTCTTCATTTTGTGTACTCATGGGCATTCCAAGTTTCGTTTCAGATCCTAAATTTTTGGCAAGCCAATTTTCACGAAAGGGCCTTTTGAAACCAGCCTCATTGATCTGCTGCTTCAAATTATCCTCGATTTTAGGTGCTACGAGACCTGAGATCCGCCGTGCTATCCTGTTTCTGCTCGACCTACTTCGCAGTAATTGGATGATAGCTTTCTCTATGTTTGTATTTTCTTTAGCTGAAAGATCCATGTAGAACTGCGTTAACAATCTCCGGATGTTTTCGAAAAAAAACCACTGTTTTCCGATGTTCGAAAGTGCAGCTTCGTATAAAGGCTTTAACTCTTCATGCTGGGCAAGTAACGTCCCCAACTGATTTTGCGCATTTATCTCTTGTCTTTTGAAATATAACTCATCTTCCTTTGTACCAGCAGAGATTGAATCAGTTTCAACAACTGATTTATCTTCTCTATAGGAGCTATCATACTGTCGGGTTAAATTAAGGTCAATACTTTCATGTCCAGATTTATCTATTGTATTGCTGTTATCCCCGTGGTAAGATCGATATTCAGCCTTAACATCACCATATTTGCCCTTGTCTTGATAGATAAGTAATTTATCTAGGAATTCCATACTTCCAAGGATCCGTGGATGCTCTTTGCCTGGCACTATTCTCTCCGAGGCTATTGCCTGCTGGATGTACGACTCAGCCTCTGTATACTTACTTTGCAGGATAAGTATCTCCGTGAGATTCCATATACTTTCAAGACTATCAAAGTGCTGCTCGCCAAGCATTTGTATTCTGGGCTCTAGCGTCCCACGATCCAGTGACCCGGACTCAGCATATTTCACCTCTCGGTTCAACATAGAAGCGAAGTTGCTCGCGGCCTTGCACATGTCGGAGTGCTGTTTGCGAAGGACTTTTTCCTGAGACTCCAATGCTCTGCGGCAAATAAATTCGGCTTCAGGAATCTTGCCTTGCCGTACGAGCATGGGAAGTAAGGTGTTCATAGCCGCAATTGTTTCTTGGCCCATGCTGCCGAACATCTTTTCTTGGAGCTCAAGCGCCTGATGATGCAAACCTTCTGGCACATCCCTTTCAGCACTAATCAGCGAGTACGCTTGTGATGGACTTATCAACTCGTTCAACTCAAAGTTCCGTCTACTGCTTAGTTCGAAAAGATTTGTGGAGATTGCTTGTCGATTCAAGTGAGTAGCCATTGCTAACAAACTGACAGCCTGTCTGTTGTCTTGACTAATTCGGTCAAATGAAAGTTTCCATGTTTTGAAAATTGAACTATTACTGGATGAATGTCTCAGATGATCTGTCTGTTTCTCTTCAGTGGAATCATGCAATTCGGAATCGCTCCCCACCAACATCTCCAGATATGTCTTGACCGTTATTTGCTTTTCTGAAATGAAACTAGTGGCTTTAGCAAGAGCCAGCGGGAGATTATCAAGTGGTCCGTAAATTTCCTGGCTAGTATCATCGGTCTCATCCTCTAATTTTTGTATACGGGATAGGAAAACCCGCTCGTCCTCTCTTTTAGCTGGTGGCTTGACAATAATTACCCCTCCTTGATCTGCTAAGAGACGAACAATTCGTCTATTGCGAGTCGTAGTAATCAAGCAGCCATTCGTAACCCTTGGTAAGAAATTGCTGACACCCATACGGTGTTGTTCAGTTGCTGAAGTGTCCATTTCGAGAAGAAGTTCAGGATCATCCGCACCGTCCAGAACAAGTAGCCACGACCCGTGCTCCGGTTTGCTTAGCCACTTTTGAACAAGGGTAAGATAGTCAATTTGAGTATCTTCGCTCCCCGGTATAGGAACATTTTCTGCAATGCGTCTACAAGCTTGGTGAAATCTGTCAAAACTACTGGCATCTATCCAGAATACATAGGCTTCAGGATACAGAGATTTCCAGAGATAGCAGTACTCAAGTGCAATTTGAGTCTTCCTATTTAGTCTCAGTAGACACTCATTGTAACACCAGCCTCTCGATGCTGCAAGACTCACCCAGTACCTCCAAGTCCGCAAAGCGCTATGCGGCGGTTTGTTTTGAATCGTTTTGTAATCTCTTGTATAATATCCTCTTGGCCCACAAACTCTGGATTACGAGCAAAAGGCACCATGAATTTTGCTTCATTTTCAAGGCCAAACTGAGAGGGCTCGTCGAGCTTCTCTTCTGCCATAGGTACTGACATCCCGCGTATGCGTGCCTAGGAGTAGGTGATTAGGCAAAACGACTGAACAAGATACTGATGTAGTCGAGATTGTCTTAACTCGAGATCTAGTTGTTGGCAAGAAGGCTCCGAACGACGAGGAAAAACAGAAGTGATGTTGGTGAGGCTGGGCTCTTTTCGACTTGCCTGAGGCTTTGACACGGCATGAGAGTGGCGTATCACAAGGCAGACAAGAGAAGTGGAACTAGATATGCAGGTGTGGTCCAGTTAGAGAGCCTAATCAGCGAGCCTATAGGAACATTGAGGTATCGAGGGCATTCTCAACCATAGCAGTACTCGCTACCCGGTGCTGCTTTTTCTGTCTACCTACTAGCCTAGTGCCCTTGTTTCGTGATGGCTGAAGAAGGAGTACCGAGCAATTTGAATCCTACTGCTATACCACAATTTCATAAGATTGACGGGAGATCGAAATGTCGACGATACAGTTGCACTCGCTCAAATCCGAGCCTACATATATATTCTTTGCACATTGTACATTATTTACTACTTCAACTGCTCACGAGCTTGGAGCAGCACCCATCTAACACCCTCAACAATAAGCTCCGGCTCCGTCAGATGTACATCATGCCCGCTATCCTGCGTCTCAACATAGCGCGAGTTGGTAGAAAGCTGCAATATCCCAGACTGCAGCGCCCGATCCCTCTCATCCCACGTGCCAAGCATGCTCCGAAACACAGCACATTCAGCATCATTGCCATCGCCATTCCCACGCGCCAGGCCCGCATTGAAGAGCTTCTCGAAATGAGCTCTGTTGTTACCTTTGATAACACACACGGGACGGTCGCCGAGGAGCGGCGGCTTCATCTGTAGCTGAGACTTCGCCTTCAGGACGGGGAAGCTGTATGGGTACGCGAGGATTTCCGCATTTGCTTGTTCCTGGTGTTGAGGTGTGTTTTCAGTCTCCTGGAAAATCCGCCATTCGTCGCTGGTGAGCTTGTGGGAGTGTAGCAGGCCCGTTGCTTCAGAGGCATCGACGCCGATCAGCATATCTGACTGAGCCAGCCGCCGCCAGTCCAGGACGTCCAGCGTGCGTTCTTGATTTGCTTCTATGAAGAGCATCCCGATGATGTCTTTGGGACTACGCAAGGCTAGGAATTCTCGGCTGAGAACACCGCCCCATGAATGGCAGGCGATCACATATGGCGGGAGTATATTTGCGTTTTGGAGGAGTAGATCGAGCTCTTTGGCGATGGTTGATGCTGTGGGCTTCTCTGGTGAAGGATCGCTCTTTCCATAGCCTGATCTCTCATATTGTAGGACTCGGATGGAGGGAGACAGTCCGCGTTGAACGGCAGCCCAGCCTGTTGTGCTGCTTGTAAGGCCCTGGATGATGATCACTAGTGGTTCGCCGGGCTTGCGATCCGGGCCGTGTACGCTTAGCCATAGCTTGTGGCTGCCGATACTGACTCGTCCCGACTTTTCGCCAGTATTCCAGTCATCAATTGGTTCTGTGGACATAATGCAAGAGGTCTGGGGAGGTTGTGATGGGGCTCCTCGTGTGAGAAATAAGTGGCCGAAATTGGCCCATAGAATGAACTACTTAAAAATCCAGGAACGACTAAAGGAAAACCCCCAAAAAAACTGATAAGATCCTTAGATTTGAAATATATATAAGATTCTCTTTAATACCTTTTTGATGATTTTGGTCTATATGTGATCTATATAGTTGCTTGAATATTAGTACCCAGATATTGCGCACGTACCAATTTCGGCCAGTTATTCCTCAGACAAGGAGTGGGGGTTATGCTTCCCAAAGCGCTGAACGATATCAATGTGGATCAGGTAGTCGTGTGTCATAAGCTAACAAAACGAGGACTCTCAAATCCACTGAATTTGCTTGAAGGCTTTTAGAAGTCTCCAAAAATCATTGATACATGATCTTGTAGCCTATTCATTAAAGAAAGATAGATTTTGCAGCCTCATCTAGGTGGATAGATGTAGTTATACGTAATTGTATCTTGATTCTCTCAGTCTCTAACCTTCTTTGAAACTCATCTAAGATTATTAGAAAGAAAAAGAAAAACATCTGGTATCCCAACTCCAGCAACTTTTTTGTATTCCATCTCATCTCATCAAAGATGATGCCCGCGCGCCGTTAAATGCTCAAATTACTTGATAAACGCCTCTTTTTTCGTTTTTCTCATGCAATGCAATAAATAATACTACGGCCCGACGTTGTACTTGAGCTTGATGCCCATAGCAGCTAACTCGACATCCAGGTACTTCAACACCCCCGGCACAGCCACGACCGTCGTATCGTCGCCCCCAACCCACCTCTGCCCCGTCCCATCCTCCCAGATCTCGCCGTCGCCGGACCACGTCTCTGCCCGCGCGGCGCACTTGCGGCACCTGACGACGCCGGTGCCCTTGTGGCTGGGGACGAAGGCAGAGACGGTCGGCTGGACGGACAGGAAGCTGCCGCACTGCTTGCAGATCCAGGAGCGGGTGTAGTCGGAGCAGTTGAGCAGCCGGTCCTGGAGGAGGAATGCGGTGCCGTGGGCGAGGAGCGAGTCACGCTCCATCTCTCCCACGCGGATACCGCCTCCTTTCTTCCTTCCTTTGATCGGTTGGCCCGTGAGCTGCGTCACGGGTCCCGTAGTTCGGACTTGGTATTTGTCGTTCACCATGTGGCGAAGGCGCTGGTAGTAGACTACGCCGATGTAAATGTCTGCGTGTAGCTCTTCGCCTGTGATACCTGAATACATTGGCTCATTGCCGTGGTAGTTGTAGCCCGCCTTCATGAGTTGATGGCCGAAATAATCCCCCGCAGTGTTCTCCTCGTCGAATTTGAAAGGGGTGCTGTCTTGTGCTAAGCCGTGCAATGCTCCGGCCTTTCCAGCGAGAGACTCGACAAACATACCGATTGTCATACGGGACGGAAAGGCGTGGGGGTTTATGATGACGTCTGGTTGAATCCCTGACTCGGAGAATGGCATGTCAATACTTGGCCACTTCTGAGAGCAGACACCCTTTTGCCCATGTCGAGAGGAGAACTTGTCACCGATGACTGGAGATCGAGGTACCCTGAACTTGACCGATATCGCTTGAGCCGGTTCGATGCCGTTCTCGTTGCCGATAATTCGGACTTCTTCAATGAAAGCCGTCTCTCCATCTTTGTACTTCTCAATATGAGTTTGCCCGTCACGGTTGACAAGATTGCCATGCATATCCATGGAGACAGTGTGCCAAGCGCAGACGACATCTCCTTCCTGCATCAGACGACCAATACGGGGCAGCCCATCCTCATCCAATGCGTTCTTCCACTCAGCCTTGATCTCCCCACCTGGCGCGAAACCAAAAAGCTTTTTAATGTTTTTTGCTGAGCGGGATTTCGAGCCGCTGTCTTCGAGGTCGATTTTTTTGGTTTTGTAAATTGTGCCGTGGCCGAATCCACGCTCGTGAGCAGACTTGTTGATAATCATGGCGTCATCCATGTCGTAGCCTGTGTATGATATGACAGCAACGACAGCGTTCATGCCGTTGGGGAAGTTGTCAAACCCGTACTCATTGTGAAGTGGTGCTCGAACGATTGGTGTCTGGCCAGTTTGAAGCCTGTAGGTCTTGTTGTCGGTTCGGTAGCGGATCGCTGTCCCAGGAGTCCCCATGGATTGTTTACCCATCTGACACTGGTACATATTTCGCGGAGATTGGTTGAAGTCAGAGAAAGGAGTCATGTTTGCAAGTATCGACAATATGTTCGTAGGATCGAATTCAACATGTGTAGACTCGCCGGAAATGATCTCTGGCTCGGTGACTGCGATTGACATGAAAGGTTGTTCTTGAGGTCCGACGAAGTCTTCCTTATCCAGCGGCAAGTACTTGACAGGGCGTATCATTCGAGATGGAGCAGCGGACATGTAGATACCAGGATACTGTCCACCTTTTGATAGTGGAACATATCCTATTTCAAGATCGGTTGGAACGCCATGTGTTCCCTCCACTTTCCAATAACGAAGAGTGTCCGCGATCAGGAGTGATTGCTTGGGCGTACACCACCCAAGAATTTTTCCGTCCAGCTGGACGACAACGCTTTCTTTGGGAGAAGAAGATCCAGAACTGACGACGCCAAGATCAACGACAAGCTGAGGAATCGCTGAAACATCAGAGGGTTTGATGACGATTTTACACTTGTGTGATAGATGGTTTAATAAGCCGCAAGGACTTCCATCAGGCGTGTGGACAGGACACATGAAGCCCCAGCTCTCTGGCAAGAGTTTCCGCACTGTGGTGGTCTTGAGCTGTGCGAAGAAGCTACCTCTATGGATCATGCGGAAGTGGCTGATGAAACGCAGGAAGTTGATCTTCTCAGCTACAACCGTAAAGCCAGACACCTGCTGCAGATCTAGGCCCGAGGGACTGGATAGATTGCCAGTCGATAAGAAGTATTCTAAGAGACCGCCAATGCGCTCATTGGTCTTGACGAAAAATTTGGTGGGGAAGTCGCGGACAAATGTAGGGGACGTGAAAGTGTTCTCTGCGCTTCTTCGGGTCCAGTCATGAATCTGCTGGCGCAAGCTGGATCCGCCACCGGTGAGCCAGTCGTCGAGTTGTTCCTTGAGGATCATTCCATAAAGGAATCCACCCAAGAGAATCTCCTGGTTCTGGACAGCATCAGGGTTGTCAACCGCACAGTCGCCTGCGACTAGTGCATAGAGCTTTCTTGTCATAAACAAGATCATCTTGAATTTATCAATGTCCTGTGCTTCATTTACATTGACGTTCCCAAGATGCACCAAGACGATGTTTCGTAAGAATTCAGTTCCACAATCGTAATTGGACATTGTGTCAGGAACATTGAGCACGACCCGAAACTTTTCTCCAAGATAAGCCCTGGTCTTGCTCTTCGTGTACAACCCGTACGCCTTGTACGTCCGCAACAAGAGTTCCACTCGATCAGTCAAGAATGTATTCTTGGATCCCTCAGATCCAGCAGCGCCCACGAGGCCTTCAAAAATTTCTCGATCGTTTGTTTCAACTAGCGCTTTCATGATCATCATCACCGGCACGAGGTACTCGTTTTTCCGCCATGAAAATCGGAATGTCACATTTCCGTCATTGAGATAATGGAGTACATTTGTGAGGGAAGTCTGGTCCGGCCGTACAGATCGTATAATGATTCCGTATTTTGTGAATGAGGGTCCTCTGCCGGCAAAGGAGGGCCGTTCGATTGCCATGGGAAAGTTTCTTCGATTCACCACAAGTAGACGAATGATCTTCTCGATCCCATTGACCACGAAATATCCTCCGAGCTCCTCAGACTCCTCTTTTCGTTGAACAAGCTGAGCAGGAGAATTGTTCTCCAGGTGACATCGATTTGACTGGGAATACTAGTCAGCAGCGGACTTCCTAGGATGAAGCGGGTACCTACCATTAGCATTACAGGCAATTGACCCAAATCTCTGACGAACTCTTTTTTATCTCCGTCATTAATTCTATACTCCAATCGTACGCTCAGCTTCCCTCTATAGGTGACATGACGCTCTCTACATTCCGAAGGAAGGATTTCTCTGTTCCTGGTGCTGAATTTGTTGGAAGCTGGTAGCAGTGCCTTCTCCACGAAGACTTCTTTGATCCTGACGGTCAACTTGTTCTTGCCCTCTGGCCCTGCTCGATAATCGCCATCAAGGTATGTCTTTGTGCCGATGTCAAGGAGTCCCTGTGCCACCATGCCATCTTTCTCGAACAGGGCATTGAAAGATTCGATATGAGGGGCAACAGCTGCCTGGAGGGCCGGATATGCAGAGTGATCAGTAGGAGGGTTCCGGAAGAGATTCTCTCGCCTGAGAGTGTCGTATTCATGGCTCCATTTCGTGTCGGTCCCCCTAGAGGACTTAGACTTGGGCTTGGAGGGGGCCATGATTGAGCTATGAAGAATGGTCAGCCTTATCTCCTTCTCGTACTACGCAATTGTGCATAATTCAAATTGTGACGACGCTCGATAATACTCACACTATTACAACGCTCAATAGTGGGCCTCGTATGCGCAGCCCTCTCCTCGTGGTGTTGTGTCCAATCCTGGGGATTCGCACCGTGGTAGCAAGAGCCGCGAAAAAAAATGCAAAAGGCTTCAGGCGTTATCGGGCGGCTTAGTCATCCTTATCGGGCAGGCAGACAGGCGAGCTTTGAGCGGCTTTGGGCCCCAATGACGGCGCCGGCTGGGGCTGCGACTCCCTGGAGACTCCCTGACTGGCTCCGAGCTGCTGCGCCGGTAAGCCCTACAGAAGCCTGAATCCGAGCCCAAGGTCGCCGCGGGGGTCGGCGGGTCGATGGGATTTCGAAAATAGCCGTATCTGGAGTATATTGGGGAGATGGGATCCAATCAATGCGGCCAGAAGAGAGGCAGCAGAGGCAGCAGAGGCAGCAGAAGCAGCCAGAGGGCACGCCGCAAGGACGCAGTAGCCGTTCACGCCGACGCAGGTGCAGGCCCTGCACCAGCAGCTGCACCTCTCATGCACCTGGGACGTACGATGAAGCTGCTTGCTGCCGGTCGAGCGAAGCCATGAGGGAGAGAGGGCTCGAGGCTAATGGTAGTATGTATGGTAGTGGGAGCAGGCAGAGGAACTTGAGGCTTGGTTCTAAGGCTTCATCGCGGACTCTCTGCCATGCCATGCCATGACATCCAGAGTACGTCTCTCACTCGCTCGCCCTGTTGGCTTCTTCCCCAGCTTCCATCGTGGCCTCTGTCTTCCACCACCGTCAGACCAGGCTGGCGTCCGCGGGGTGTTTCCACGCCTGTACTATTGGGGTGCATTGGTTGATATAACCTTAGCCCGTCATCTGCTGTGTCTCCCCCCCTCGCCCTCGCCTCATCACCTTACACCTTAACCCCAAGCTAGAGTAGACCGGACCAGACCAGACCAGACGAGACACCAGACTCAGTCTGCACACGCAAAGTCAACTAGGTAGGTGGTGGGCAGGTAGGGGTAAGTCGTGGAAGACAGGATCGAGATGCGAAGATGAGCTCATCCTGGAGCGCGTTAGTTTGGGTTTCTGTTCTGGTTTGTTGGGTTGGGTGTATATATATATATGTGTCTATGTCTATGTCTGCTACATCTCTGTTGATCCCCCGCATCGTGTTGGACCACAGTACACACACACATATACAATACCTACATACCTACACACCTACAGTACATACCTGCACACACCACACTGTACTGATACTGCTCCTGCACTGCAACTGCAACTGCGCGATTATTCTAGATTTGGAGGGTTGGTTTGGACTTGACTGGATTGTACTGTACTGGACTTGGATACCTAGTACCGGACTGGATTGTGCTGTGCTGGATTGGATTGGATTGATGGTCCGCTAGCTGCCGAAGAGGCCCCCAAGCTTGAGGTAAGGTATCTTTCTCTCTCTCTCCCTGCCTGCCTGCACCTGCATGCCCCGTGCCCTTGCCCGTGCTTCTCCTTCCCAACCCCCCAGTCTCAAGCAAGTCACAAGGAACAAGCGCTCGACCCGATCGCTACACCGTCAGATTGCGAAAAAGTGCTCTCTGCATTTGTTCTCTGCAGACACTGCCTTGCTCTGCTCTGCTCTGCACTGCTCTGTTCTGTTCTACAGTTTCTACATTCTGCTACTGCAGCGGAAACAGCTCATTCACACTCACAGTCACGCTCACGCTCACGCCCTCGCCCCCGCCTCCGCCCCCCGGCTGGCACGAAGCTAATCGGTCTCGTCTCGTCCTTTTCTGCCCGCAGCTACAACTCGCCCAGCCTCATCCCCAAACCACCCCCCCTCCCCTCCCAAACAGCTGCCCCGCCGTCCTCACCGCAGCCTTGCGCAACTGCTAGGCAACTGCTCCAGACACTCGAGCAGGCAATATCCGGGCAAGAGATATCGAGAGCTGCATGCTCCTATGCTATGATCATGGCGGGACTGTTTAAACGCGTGTACGATTGGCTGCTGCGGTTGTTCTGGTGAGTTTCTGCTGTTGGGCCAATGCCGGCCAGACAAACATGCGACGAGCTGCTGCAAAACACAATGAGAGGAGACCACCTCCCGCTTGCATCTTGGCCCCGCACAGAGAGAAAGAAAAAGAAAAAGACACGCGATGCTGACAAGAAGCTTCCAATGGGTAGGGCGACAGAAATGGACATCACGATGATAGGCCTGCAAAATGCCGGCAAGACTTCGCTATTGAGAGTGTTGGCGGTAAGATGTCCCCTCTGCATCGCCCCTGACCCACGATCTCGAGCTGACATCCTCTCGATGCGCAGGGCGGAGAGTTCACCCTCGAGTACGTACCCTATTCCTGCGTCGTTCAAGCTGCCTCTTCAAGCTGCCTCTTCCGCACCCACAAAATATCATGGTTCAGATCGAAGCGGGGTGTGTGGCTGCGATAAAGCCCACCCCACCATCATCGCGATCCTGCGAAAGAGATCCCGCTGACCTTGAAACTTTTCTCCCCCGTATAGCTCGATCCCGACCGTCGGTTTCAATATGAAGCGCGTACAAAAGGGCCATGTGACGTTGAAGTGCTGGGATCTCGGCGGACAACCACGTTTTCGGTCAATGTGGGAGCGATACTGCCGAGGTGTGAACGCCATCGTCTTTATCGTCGACTCGGCAGACACAGAGGCCTTGCCCGTCGCAAAGGACGAGCTCCATCTGCTGCTCGAGAAGCCCGTCTTGGAGGGTATTCCCCTGCTCGTTCTCGGCAATAAGTCGGATCTCGAGGAGAAGCTCTCGGTCGACGAGCTGATCGACGCCCTAGATCTCAAGAGCATCTCTCACCGCGAGGTAAGCTGCTACGGCATCAGCGCAAAGGAGGAGACCAACCTGGATGCCGTCCTGCAATGGCTCGTTGCCCGTGCCAGCAAGTAGAAACAACGTCTCAACAAAAATCGACTTACCCGGTAGGAGTCTCTCTCAACTTTGAGCGAACTTACTCAAAAAAGTACCTGGATCTTGAAGCTCTCTGAACAGCCCCAAAGTCCGTAATGACAAACGATAACGAAGTGATGGAAAGATAAAACCCGCCTTTTGGCCTGCAAAGGCCGTCGTATATCTCATGAGCTCACAGCATTACCTTTTTCGCCTTTTTGTTTCTGGTGGATTGTTTCCTCGTCGCCCTTCAGGATCCACAAAGGAGTTTCGATCTTCCCCTCTTCCCCCAATTTTCCTTATCTACCTTGGAGTGGGTTACTCTTCTACTCACCCTCTTGCTTCGCACGCCTGGAACGAAACGATAAGATGACCTTGATGACCATGCGTCTGAGCATTAGTCCGCTCGGCCGGCGACAGCTGCTAGATCTAATGTGTTCTTTTTGATTCCATCCGGCATTCGAGGGTGTCTCGGTGACGTTGATCGAAGAGGAGGGCTCTTGAGCTATTTCAAACTATATTGGAGGGCATCATCAGCGGGTGTTGGGTTCTCGGAAATGTGTAATTAGGTACGCTGGGCGCGGATGCGGGTCGGTGCCTCCTCATAATGAAACCATGCTCCTGAAATGTTCAAGTGACTCTACTTTCTGGCCAAAAACGGTTGTCCAAGGGCTTTTTTTCCTTTCCCAGCACGCTCTGAAATCAGTGCAAGATAGGATCCTTCCGGGGGGTGTAAGGAGATAGAATCGGTAGGAGCCATAATTGGAAGGTCCGCCGGCATTTTTCTATAAGAGAGCCCAGGAACTTCAAGATAGCAATTTGGGTCGGGCAGCTCTTGCTGCTTTCAAAACAACAAAACAAGTAATCGAGCAAAGCAAAAAGGAATCTAGAGAGATTCAGATGGGAGAAAGGAATTTTCTGGGGAGAGAAACAGCGCAAACTACGGTTTATTTTTTACTTGCTGAAGGGCTGGCTGGCAGCTGGGCCTGCGCTGCGCTGGCGCTGGCTACGCACAAACCACGTTTTGATGCGCTGGCAGTTTTCTGAAGCATGGTCGACCCTTGCCCTTGTCTTGCAGCGAGCGATGGGCAAAAGCGCGGCTGATTGGCCCTGCTAGACGAAAAGCAGCTGGGAGCGACGACGAACGAGGAGAGAGCCGGCGAGGGCAAGTGTGTTTTTTATTGTTTTGGGGGGAGTGCGAGCTGCGAGGTAGGTCGGAGGAAGGGGGTGTGTTTGATGTGTGTGAGGCAGGCTTGATCATTTGATGGCGATTAGAGGGGGAGGGGGAGGGGGATTGGGGGGAGGAAGAGTAGGAGGAGGAGGAGCAATAGGAGGGAAAGGCGAGGCAGGACTGCGAGGTGGCCTACCAGGTAAGGCCATGAGATGGAGATGAGGTAAGATGGGATGCGGTTGGTGGTTCAGCATGTGGTTTCGGATATGGGATATGGGATTGGGATTGGGATAGGGATGAGGATGAGGATGAGGATGTGCGTCAAGGCTACTCGTAAGGTTAAGCTGCTTGTTTGTTGGTCTTCCGCCAGATGGCGCAGCAGCTCTCTGTAAGGGAAGGGAAGATCTTGAAGATCATCACTCATCACTACTTATCACTGACATCCACTCCATACTCGGGACTACATTGATATAACGGAGACTTTCAAGCTGTCAAAACTGTCACCACTCAATGCAAGGTACAGCATCTGTCTACAGTATCTGTCTCTTGTATACGTAACATAACTCTCAGTGACGAAGACATTTGGAATACTATTTCTACCGGATGGAATCAACTTCGCAACTTGATGGATTGATTGACTAATTGATTCCATCACCTACCTACCACACTCGCCTGGTCTTCCAATACAGTACTTGATCTTGGTCCCAGTCCCAGGCCGCGCAAGCTACTGACAGGCTGGCTGCGTGTCCCCAAAGAGTCTCCTCGGCTGGCGGCACCTGATCTCAGCTTTGCCCGTGCCCGTCGCCGTGTCCGTGGCGATAGAAGAGACCAGCACCAGCTAAGGCTCAGCCACCGCGCGTTATTGAAAGCCAAGAAAACCAAGTTCATCTCTTCAAACCGCGCCCTTGTCCCATCTTCTCTTCATCTCTTCATCTCTCCATCTGATCTTGCTCGTGAGCATCGTCTTCGCATACGTGCAGGATCTTGGATTGTGTCCAATCATCCACTGGGAGGATACGTGTGCGTCATCAGAATCCTCAACTAGAGACGAGGGTGGTGGGCTGGCTTCGGCGACCGTCTCTTCCGCTTGCCAAGAACATCAACACCTCTCTCACATCACTCCACGACATTTGCATCTCGAGCCTTGTCACCACGAGAAAAGCTCACAATGGCACCAGCTTCGGCGCACTCTCTGCTCAAGAGATACAAGTAAGTCTATCTACCATTCTCTGACTGTGCGGGCTCTTGTCCTTCAGCCTCAAATCAGCAGATCCATCCCTTCGCCACCGCAATGTACTGACAATCTGTCCAACTCCCAGCTGCTATTACGATGAATTCGGTTACCAAGACTGCTCATCAGGATGGAACACTTGGGGTCGCTGGGTCGCGCTTGCCGTCATAGTCGTCGTCGCCATCGTCGTCGCCCTGTTATTCTCGTACGCTTCTCCCATCCCCTCCGCTCCCTTCCCCCGTCTCCAAAGACAAGACAAGAGACACACAACCACTAACATCTTCTCCCAGATGCTGGAACAACCGCCGTCGCCGCCGCTACGGTGCTCCCCCAATGTACGGCACCGGCTGGATCCCCGGCTCCAAGCCTCCGAATTACAACCAGCAGTACTACCAGAACCAGCCGTACAATGGCGGCGCGCCCGCCCCGCCGTACTCTGCACAGCCCATGCCTGGCCAGGCTACCGGGACGACCTTCAACAGCAATGATGGATACTATGGGAATCATGCGGGCATCGAGCTGCAGCAGCCGCATACCTCGTATCAGCCGCAGCGGGAGGTTTATGAAGCACCACAGGGGCCTCCACCCGGAAAGGAAGGGAAGAATACTGTTGTGCGATAATCTAGGGGCACCTTGAACTCTGGTGGTGGTCGTCAATGGGAATTATTGGAGGATGTCTGACGATGACATTTTGTCGCGCCTGTGCAGACTTTGAGAGTGGGATAATTGTTCTTTATTAATGGATTGGTGTTTTTTCAACTTGAAGAAAAATTCTTTAGTTGGTTGTTTTGTGTCATGGGATGGGCTTTGGTGTTCAGATTACAGTAGGGCTGGAAGGAGAATACGGGTACAAGAAGGTATGGAATAACGATAAAAGGAGCATCGGCACGAGGGAAGGATGTCTACGAGCTGAACGAGCCTTGGTACCGAGACCCGTACTTTCAGGATACACAAACATGATAGTCATTGTACAAGGGCTTTTAGCTGTTGACGAAAAGATCATAGTTCTCAAAAGGATCGTTTTCTGTCCTACTTATGTCCCATCCAAATCCTCGTGACATAGATTTAAGTCTAATCTCTACTGGCTCGCGGTTTCTGCTGTCTTCTTCGACTTATCCTATAATACTGTGTCCCAAGGAATGAGTAATTGCGAGTCCCATGTTTCAACTTTTTTGCCTTCTACAGCTTTCGTGACAAGTGGAAAAATATCTGGCTGTCTGCTGTCCCGGCCCGCGATGCCGCCACGATCTCCTCACTTTCTCCCTCCTCTGCCCGCTCTAATGGTATGGGGCGTTCTCCGATACATGCCGCCACGAGCTACGTGTTACGGCACCGACCACAATACAAGTATAAAAGGCAATAATTAGCAAGTAAACCTAAGGGCCTGGATCATGAGTACACAACGTGATAAGGATTGGATCAAGTATGGAACAGGTACTGATTCGTACTGATCCGTAGTGATCCAGTCGAACGAAGGTTCTATATAAAGTCCTCCTTGTAGTCGTTCCTTAGATAGAAGTTTCGTGCTTGGCTCAATATAAGTATTTCATACATACTTGTAAACTACACAACTCAATAAGTTTAGCTATCTTAGGCTATTTTAGGTCAGATGGGCTCCTTTATTTTAGTTAGTCCAGTCCAGGCCGAACTCTTTGTTTCCTAAAATCGCCCACCCATTGGGAGTCCTGGTATTCCCTCAATAAATATGCCGCCTTTGAAGTTCAGAAATTCTGTAATCTGAGCACTTCATATGCAGGCTCTTCGTACGGATGAGCTCTGGAAGGGGCCAATTAGTCCTGCCCCGCACTTCGACAATTTGCACCGCCAAATTAAGGTTTGGGATTGGGACCAAGCGGCTGGGAATCCCCTCTAGGAAAGCTTTTCAAGGAACTTACTTCTTCAACGCTTCAACGGCCTTCCTCGCCACATCCTCACCCAAGCAGAGCGTTTCCACCCTAGCTTCTTGAACCTCCTCAAGCTCGCCTACCTTCCCGATATTCGGCTTCGCAGCGTCGCCCGGGCGGAACTGGCCAGTGCCCACGGAAGTCCAGCAGCACTCCGTGTAGTTTCCGGGCCCGGGGTAGCGGCCGGCCCCAGCGGCGAAGATGGCGGACTTGCAGGCTGCGAGGGCGGAGGGGGGGACGAAGAAGATGAGCTTGAAGCGCGTCACGGTGGACATTGCGGTTTGCAACTGGGCAGTTGGTTGAAAGAATGGTGTATCAGTGACAACTTGGTTAGTGGTGCGGTATGATGCCCGGAAAGCGGCAGTGCTGAATTGAAATTACGGTATGCGGGAAGGGTCAACTATGCAGTATACCAAGAGCAATGACACGCATATAAATTTGTACATAGTTGGGTCAGGAATACTCAGGAGTACAAGATTCTGGGAATTTTCGATATTTATAGAAAGTTTGGATTACTTGAACTCAAAATACCTATCATTTTTCTCGTCACAAAGGGGGTGCCTCGCTAAGCAGGGAAAAACGTTATCACGTGGTTCTCCTCAAACCGCGCCAAGGTTCTCACCAATCACGCCAGAGCTCCACCCGATGTTTTAGACCTCACTAATGTCAGGGGTAAGGGCAGGGCAGGGCTTATCGAAATAATCCCCCCCATCCACGCCCACGCCGTCGCCGTCACCCCCAATTAAACGTCTTCCGGAGCTCTCTCACTTCGCCCTTCTCAGTTTCCGACCTCCTAGATCGCACGTACTGCCAACTATCGTCATTCCTTTTTTTTGTTTGCGCGACTCTGGGCTGATATAATCACCAATTACGTAGCATACGAGCCTACCTGATCCTCCCTCGAATAGCTATTCTGAGCTTGCGCTCGCGCGCCCAAGAGATTTTTGCACGGCCCCGTGAGACCTTGCGAGCCGTTTCAGCTGCGCCTACCTGCGAACCTAAACACCACACAAACGTACCGACGACAGACTCTCTTTTTCTCTATATACTCCCTATTACTTTCGTCTGAAGATTTGCATAGGACGAACCGCTCCCTTTTCCTTCGGACGGTTTGGTTATTCATTCGTTGTGGATCGACACATTCAAGGGACAAGGGACTCGGTTGATTGGGATCAACGCAGGAGGAATCACATCCGCTGTCTGACCGCATCACGGAACGACATGGAGTAGGAAAGATCCGCGGGCGTGTTCGAAACAGTCTTTTTCAACCCTCAGCGCAGCTGTGATCGGTGCTAACAGAGGGTCTTACATTCCTTTTTTCCTTCTTCTTCGACGACAACCTCTTATTACCTGTAATTGCTCGCCTCAGTCTGCAGGATGCCGCACGTTACGCAGGCGATGCAGAGGAGCGTGGGACCTACAGCGGGGGAGCTTGTGCGCAGCATCTTGCTGAGGAGGCAATTGACGGATCAGGTATCGAATGTCAAGAGTTCCTTCTCGAGTTGGGATAATTGTATGAACGCTTCGTACTGCAAGTATGTCTCCCCCAGAGCCCCTGCGGTAATGCCTCATTGACAAAACCATTAGGTGGCCGGTCATCGCTGCGATCATCATAGTCTCCTTAATTCTACTCTCCATTATAACATGTATAGTTCGGTGCGCCTGTTGTGGGATGTCCTGCTGCTGTAGCTGCTTCTCCTTCTTGAACTGTTGCTGCGGAGGGTGCTGTGACGGGAAGAAGAACAAGCCGCACAAACATCTCGATGATCCGTTCGCACCTCCGTCGGCTCCTCCTCATCAGGGTTATCAACCTCCCGTACCGATGATGGGGGGTGCTCTGCCTACCAAATCCGAGCCTCCGCAATACGCACAGTTCGAAGTCGGGAAGAGCGGGCTGGCTGTAACGCCAAAAGCTACTATGAGCGACGATGCTCTGCCTCCCATGCCGAGCTGGGATACTGCTTCCAAGAAACATGTTGAGGAGGTGGAGAAGGACGATGTCGAATTGGGACACTTGGATCCGGCTACTGGGCAGAGTATGCCGATAATGGCTGGTGCTATTGGCTCTGCTGCTAGCAATCATCCTCCGAGTCCTCTGAGTCCTTATGGTCCACAGCAACCCGGACAAGTTATCGGTGGCAACGGCTATGCAGCTGTTCCTGGCCGTTCATACTCGCCGCAAATTGGATCCAATGGCTTTAATGGCAATGGCGGTAACAGGGGCGCACCCTCACCTGCACCAGGAATGGGAATGGGAGGGAGAGCGCGAGGATATGGACCAACGACTCCTCAAGGAATGAACGGGCAGGATCAAGGTTATGGATTCCCTGCACCACAGACTGGATACAACAATAGCCAGCCTATCAATGCGGCATATGACGGAAATGGATATGGTCGCCCACCGCCACAAAGGCAACAATCTAATGGACCAAATGGCCGTCCCTTCCCACCTCACCCTTCAAGACAATACTCTTCAGACTCCTCACGGCCCTTGAATCCAGGACGTCAGTACTCCGACCAATCCTATGATCAGCCTTACGATAATTTCTCATCTAATATCCCACCACCCCGTGGCCCGTCCCGCGGGCCTTCGCGAACGCCTAGCCGTCCGTCACCACAACGCATCCAAACACCCTCTAATGATGCTGGTTTCGACTTTGGGCTTGGCACGCAAGAGCTATCATCTAGGCCGAGACCTCCGCAGCAACAACCTTCCTATGGCTCATCACAAGCACCAAGGCAACCAATGAGACAGGGTAGTAGAGATAATTATGGACCACCACCCAGGCAAAACAGCAGAGACAACTATGGTCCTCCACCGCGACAAAATAGTAGAGATAATTATGGCCCACCAGCAAGACAGAACAGCAGAGACCAGTTTTACGGCGGCGGGTCTACAGCGCCGCCGTCCTATGCCAGCAGAAGCCCACCGCCTCAGGAGCCCGCTTATCCTGGATACAAACCCTACACGCCTCCGACTCAGATCCCGAGGAATGGATCTCCTGCCCCCGCCGTCCTGATGCCTGGTGGTGGCCGAGGAGGACCGATGGGTCGAGAGCCACAGCAAGGCTGGGATCCCGTTCGCCAGTAAAGCAAGATCCGAGGTACCTGTAGCGGGCTGGAGCCGGCTTTGCCTAATGTATAATGCCACGGTGGGCGTTCCCCATAAGACGTGCTGCTCAGACGTTGCGCAGACGTGGCTCAAAATACACGCTTTGGGTTTTGTTTCCCCCATCAGACTCCTCACGGAGACAAAATCTTTCTCACAAATCCTTCTGTACATCTTGTAACATTTATTCATCTATCTGAAATCGACATCGACTAGAAACTTGGGTTGTTTCTTGTATTTATTGGTGGATCTGGATAGGGGGTTGGGTGGGCGTTTTCACGGCTGTCATGCTTCGATTGATGACAATTTTTTTTTTCACACAAACGTCATGAGAGATAAAGATAAGATAAGATACACGAGAGGTTGAAAAACATAAATTTTAAACGGATTTGAAAGAATGCAAAACATCTTAAATGTGTCTATTATCCCGTCCCGTGCTTATATGTATTGTAGAGCGTCTGGTCTGGTTCTGGTCTAGTCTATCGTTCATTTTTAAGCCTATGTGTACTGTACCTGATTATCTGTCTGTCTCATGAACACCATCCGTCACAGCCAAACTTTTCAAGTCTGGACTTTGACTTTGACTTCGATTAGCTAGGAAGGAGTTTGCGTTACACGTGCGGATGTAGGTGTTTGCAGACTCCTCTCTCTCTCTCTTTTTGGTGCAACATATCTTTGAAGCTACTTACTGCAGTGCAAAAATGACTACGACTGTGACTTCGAGACTTTGGCTTTGGCTTTGGGTTCTAAATAAGGGATATGGAAGTCGCTCTGAGCTGGACTTTTGTTTGGCTCATTTACGATATACCCTGCGTCTTTCTGGGGCCTGACCATGACAGACTATCTCTGCTCTTCCGATGGCCGGAGGCCCGAAGTGTAGGATAAAGATAATGGACGAGGGAACATGTGTTTCTTCGTTTCTAAAGGAAAACTTCTGCTAAATTCAAGAGTCGAAATTATTTTCTCTGGAAATATTCCTTGATGGAGTAATAGCTAGCGAGTGGAGCAGGGGAAGGAAGAACCGGCTGTTATTGTGTAGCTTATAAGAAGGCTGCTGTAAATTATTTGGGTATAAGTATCTACGGGCTACTAGATTAAGTGTTATTACTGAATTGCTACTGGTCACAAGTGGGTGTAAACTGTTAAGTTATCGGATTTCTTGAAAAGATAATGAAGCATGAAAAGAGCGGTTATTTTCAAATCTTTGCACGTCTAACGATATATATACCATGGTAATAATTCTAGCGAAGAGGATAAGGAAAAAGTACAGATTAACAACCAAAATGAACACCATGCCGGTACACCTTAAAACAGATGTAATGTCACCCTGTCTCTATTTCTTTCGCTTCCCTTTGCCAGTAAGGGACCTTGGAGGGGTGATACCGGCGCCGGTGTGCATGGTGTCGACGTGTGGGCGTAGATCACCTTTACTCTTTGCTGCCTTCTTTCGAAACCAATCTTGTGCATTTTGTACCATTATTCGCGCCTTTTTGAAGTCTTCTAAAGATTTGGTGGTCTGTACACTTCCAAGAGGAATTTGATATTTATGAAGCGTTGTTGGATGAGGAACGGTTCCGGAAGTCGCTGCAACAGGCTGTGGAGAAGTTGTATAGTTCGTATACATGTGGAGATTTGAACTATCGAGGGCTCCGGGCAATGCTCGTGAATAGCCGGGAAATTTATTGCCAGGCTGAGACATGTTTGCTTAATTCTGACTAAAAGTCTGATCTCTCGTTTTGATCTCAATTTCGTGGTGAAGATGCTGGGGATGGCGAGTATTTATCGTAAATGTCGCGAAGCTTAACCGCCGGGCCATGCAGCGCTGAAACGTTGGTGTTGGAAAGCTCTTGAGCGACCGAACGATGCCATCCAACCGATCCATACATACTGCATTGCTATGGCACAAACAACAAGTTGTGTATGGTCGAGACAATGGTTCAATATTGAGCGAGCTAGTCGTGTAATTCCGAAGATTGGCCAAGTGAACTCTCATGTTGCGATGTCAAAGGCTTAGCCCGATTACTAAGATGCTTGGTGCCCTAGTGGCAAGGCAGGGAAACCCTGCCAACGCTCCGTCTGGAGGATATCCTATTGAAATAATGGTAGCACATAGTTCAAACAGATTAGAGCTATTAGACTAGTCGTGGTACAGAATAATTGTCTCTTCTATATCGGACATGCGAATGTCGTAGCGCTGGAGGCCTGGTTTATAGTGGCACAGGAATATGCGCAACGTGGTGGTCAAGCGCTTTCATCTAACGTAATCATGAGTTCAACAACATGTGTTGATACTTCTCGACAATACCCAATCACACTTTGCTCCTATTGCAAAATACATGGGATGGCAGCACGGCTATGAGACGCAGATGCGACCGCTTATTAGTTTGGTGAAAAGTTGGTCGCTCAGCCTAGGTAGCGGCTGCCTGAATGCGCCTCAACGGCCGGTGTGGAAGGTCTGCGCCTCGTTGTCGCAAAAACCCATTCAAACTGTGGAGGACGTTTCTTTCCCGTCGAACGTCTGAAGTCACTTCACTCACATTCGAGCGATGAGGAAGCGTCTCTACCAATCGCTGAACCCGGAGAAAAAGGAGATTCGACTTCTACGTGTCAAACCTGGCATTCGGCTGCACTTTAGTCTTGAGTGCTTCGAGCTCGGTCAAGCACCCGCTTATTATGCTCTCTCTTATACCTGGGGTCCTGCAAATCCTGGAGGAAATATTGTGGTCAACGAAAGACCATTTAGGGTCCGAGCAAACCTTCTACAATTTTTAGAAAACTTGATAGACGAGAAGGTTCCCAGTCAATTGTGCATTTCTAGAAGGGAACATCCATTGTACATATGGGTCGATCAGGTCTGTCTATATATCGATCGATACCAAAGGAACTACCTCAGCCACTTGAGGTTTAGACCTCTGTCTTCTGAGGGGTTCCGTTTTTCATATCTGGATTAAAACGCCGCTTTATGACAACTCTCGCGCCGCTTGAACTACTATTCATCTTTACGTGAACATCATCTAAGAACTAATATAAATCATTCATCCGTCCTTTAGTCGATCACGATATATAATCAACCCGTAATGTTGTCATATGTCTATTACTGATTCGAAAAATTTAGCTACGGAGGCCCCCGCAACGAACTTCAAGAACTGAAACCCTTACTTCCTTGCAGCTTTCTGCGTGAGTCTAGAGCATTGCACTTTTACCAATCTATAATTTCTCCAGTGTATGAGACCAGTCTACCGCCGTGCTTATCCCTAACAAATTCAGAAATGCCCTTAACAATACCATCACATGACTTGTCAACGCTAATCATAGACTTCTCAAGGTTTAACCCCTTGATAAACTCTAAGCCGCTCTCGTGACTCAACCAGTGGATACCAGTAGAGCCGAGGTTTGTATCGACTAAGCCGGGATGGACAGCAACGGTGATGAGCCAATCGTCCTCGCCGTGGATTCTGACGGTCAGCCAGTTCACCACCGCTTTGGTTGGCCCGTACGCGCTGTTTGGAACAGGGGGTTGATCCCTGTTATTCTATCAGTGAGATCAAAGGCCCGATATTTCTCTTCTCCTTCTCCTTCATGCATCACCGGGTCGAGAGTACTCACTTCATACAACCGGCCCTGGACCCGATGGGTATGAACTTGGGCCCCCTATTAGATTTTTTCAAGAGCGAACATGTCGCCTGGTACAGCGTGATGACACCGTAAGCATTGGCCTCCATGTGAGCTTGCAGGTCCGCAATCCTGAGGACAGCAACCATAGGCCAGACGTTCGACATGCCCGCATTGGCTATGACCAAATCAAGACGATCGATCCCATAAGAGTTCTGAAGCTGCTCAACAGCCTCAAAGGCGTCAGTTTCGGACGAGGCATCAACCTTGACTATGATTAAACGACTGCCTTCGCCCTTTGGCAAGTCGTTCAGGGACTGAGAAGTCGGGTGCGATGGGTCCCGGTTGGCTGCAATAACGACATGATTCGGCTGAATGAGATAGCGCTGAAGAAGTCCCTTTCCTATGCCACGATTTGCACCTGAGATGAGGACGGTAAAGGCCATGATTAGGGATTTAGAAAGAAAGGGAATATATCTATTCAGACTTTTGTACCTCTGGCGAGAGATGTAGATATAAGAGGAAGAGACTGGTCTCCAGCTTATATACACATCGCTTCATGTATACATTGCTTCATGTTCAAGGTGAGCTAGCGTGATTTTCATTAAGGGCCGAATCCCGAAAGAAGACGCCATAACCGCTCTGTATCTTATAAAGCATATGGAAGACTCCGTGGCTAGACTACCGTGTGTCAGAGAAAGGGCCAGGCTGGAGCTCCGAAGTTACCTCGTTTTACACGTGTTCTAAGCCAATGAGGGCATACCAAATACGGGTGGGTCGGAAAGTCAATGGGTACAGCAAATAAGAAATCTTTGAATACGCCCCACCTAGAAGTGCTTCAAGAGGGCCATATCCATGAAGTATCAACACTCACAAATCTGCCTGTCCAATTTCATCATTTAATGCTTTATCGGATAATATCCACCATGTGGACTTTAAGCCAAAGATATTTATGTATATTTTCATATCGCGAGTCAAAATGTCGATCGGATACATGGCTGCCTCTCGGATACATGATTCACACCACTAATCTCTGCGGAGATCTTACCACTAGTCAAAATGTTGGGAATATGAATATTCTATGGCACTTGATGAAAAGCGCTTAATTCTATGTGGTCTACTATGATTGGACACATTACTTAGTCAATACCGGTGGCTTGTTCAGTATCTCATTCGGCCACTCCAACCACTGTGACCAGTGCTCTCCTAGGTAGCCCGTAACTAATTGGATAAGACATCTCCCGCCGCTGCTGACAGCCCAAAACTCTCGGGCATGATGAAGCAATACAGCATAATACGCGAGTATAATAAGAGCTTCCGGCCGTCGTTGGCTTATGAGATCGACAAAGTCCACAGGAACTCGAACTAGCCATTCTTGGACTGCTGCCATTCGATTCGTAGGTAACCCGCAGGTGCAGTCGAACATCATCTGCAGTGCTTCGATAGAAGATGAGTAGGCCTGGCGGGAGTGTGAGCTGACGTCGCTCCGGCCGAGCAGCTCCCAAAGCGGATAACATTCAGATTCTGGCTCTCTTCGTTTCGGTATTCCATCGCTCACCCACTCTGCTAAATGGCACCCGCCCAGGATCGGCTTGACTTTATGCCACATCGGGGCGACAACCTTGCGTATGCCGTGATGTAGCTTCATGCAATGCACGAATCTATCTAGAATGACGGTCAAGTCCTCTTCCTGAGAAAATATGTCGAAGAGGACCAGTTGCCCAAGCAACATGGTGTACAGAAACGCGGCCATGGCATAGTCTTCAGTAATTTCGTCCTGAGCATTGAATTTGGTCAAAGACCGTGTCAATAGCCTCGTTGCTTCGGTCTGGTAGAAGTCCTGGTCCTCTCCCGGCAGCGTGCTTTTGTGGGCCGCCGCGATCGCAATGAGGGCGTCCATGAGGTACGCTGCTGTGAATGCTTCTCTCACCGACTTCTTCAAAAGCTCTTGCCCCTTGGGTATGAACTGCTGGGCATCCGAGCTCAATCTGTGTTCAACATGGTAGAGAAGCTGGAAGTGAATCATGTTGTAATCCTCATCCAGGAGGTCGCGTCTAAGGCTTGGAGAACGAGCGACTTTGTGGCTGTTGGCATCCGGCGTGATCGGTTGGGATGAACCAATCTTGCTGTTGCCATCTAATGGTAAATCGGACCTCTGCGGTTGTATGTGCACCAGCGAGGACCTATTCGAGCGGGCGAATGAACATTGGCGTTTGCTGTTGGTGCAATTATGGCAAGAGGGATGCGTTTCGTCGCACTTTATATGCTGTCGTTTGCATTCCCTGCAGCCAAACCGCGACTTGCGATGCGAGCTGCGCATCGCAAGCCAGAGGATCAACAAAAACTTTCCGGTGATGAGTTCCTGTGCCCTCTCGCCCAACTTGATCACTGTGGGCTCGCACGTCGACTTGTGGATTCCGTGTCATACTTCGACAACTACGAGAGGCAGATGACAAAGTAAACCTCGGCGGTTGAGGGGCGCTGTTTAAGCGCTGCATAGCCCGATGGCTTGGTGCCTCGCGTGTACGAAGTAGGTGGCAGTGGCTTTCCTGGACATTAGTCTACGTAGTTCAAGAGGCAGGTGGTCCGTGACCCACACTGATCTTTTAGATGCATTAATACGATCTACATCAACCAGTCCAATCTAGAGGAACAGGGGCAACAGGTCCAATTGATGGCCAACATTTACGAATGTGCAGTAAACATCATTATTTGGCTCGGAGATGAAAAACAGGACTTTACCAATACCGTCCGACTCATGGACCTGATCGCCGAACGGAAAGAGGCGATATGGGAGACATTTGTGACCGGCCGCTCTGTGTGGTCGGAATACTGGGCATACTGGGCTCACAAGGACCTTTCCAACAACCAGATCCACTCCGCAGACTTCCGGCCGTTACTATCAATCTTTCATAGACGATACTGGACTCGTCTCTGGACGCTACAAGAATTCATATTAGCAAAGGAACTGATCATACTGTTTGATTCTACCCACTTGGATGAAATCACAGTGCAGAATTTCGGGAAGGTGGTTGATGGTCACGAGCGCGACGAGATATTTGGCCCCGCCAATAATTTTTTCAAAATGCGCTTCCCTGAGTTCGTTGACTTTGGGCAGCCATCTTTCCATTTGGCAATTATGTCATCTTCAGGGCTTCAATGCCTTGATCCTCGAGACAGAATATTTGGACTGCTCGGATTTGCTTCGGATGCATCTATGTTAGGGGTAGTAGATTACTCCAAATCCAGAGCAGAGGTTTTTTGGGATGCCTTTAAGGCGCTGAAGCCGTTGAAAGGCGCATCCTGGGAGCTCAACAAGGCAGACTCAATATATGAGCTCGGCTTGGCAATGGGTGTCACTGGAGAAGAAGAGGATGCGCGCCATGCGTCTGTTGTTCAGACCTGCAAGCAGATGTTTGGAGGGAAGACTCCGCAGAAAGTGTTCCGGTGCGGAATCTTGCTCTTGGCTATCAAGCAGTTACTGATATTCTCAATAGAAAGAAGCCACCACGCGATGGACGGTGAAGTAGCCTGTGTGAGTTTCTGCAGTCGATCGTTGTCAGCAGTAGTGTTGGCTAGTCCGTTGTGTCTTGAAGCTCACTGAGAAAGCTGAGAAAGCTTGTGGTGTGTCTATGGTTAAGAGTTTTGATTCTATCGTAGCTGTGAGCCCCAGTCAATGCTTCTAGCGAATTTTCATATTGTAGACGATGTACTAAGAGGATTGGATGATATCAAATACAATTCGCGCAAGGTCTCTTGTGGGGGAAGGACTTATTTAGCTGTGCCCTAATATGCCACAAGTAATAGACCTCTTGTACTCTGTGCATCGAAATTCTAAGATCATCACGTAAATTCGGCGTAGGAGTTGTTCCAAATAGGGGAAAGTAGATGTTAGTTGAGCTAAGGTTGTCAGAAATTAGTGCCCGTCGAAAGTCATACCACCTTTTCATTGGCCCACTGAACGTCCGGCTGAGTAATTGCACTACGCTTGGATCACGTTTGCTCAAGTCGTGATAATCCCCAACTTTGAATTTATCTCTCAATTGGCCAATTTTCCAATCCGCAACCTGTTGGGATATCCGGTCTGAACGGTCGTGGCTTATCTACTCACAAAACTGCGTACCGTCTCATGGTTAGCTGTAGAATGCTCCGACTTGTGTAGCAACCTTTCTCAATCTTGGAGGAGCTCGTACTGCGGCCTCTGGAGACGGATCGCTGCTCTACTCCATTATTCGGTCAACTTTCTGCACTACGACTGACTACAACCAATACACGATTCCAAGAGCAGGTAGAGAATATAAAAAACCAAAAAAGAATGGCAAGGGTGGCCAAGGAGGATGACAACTGGTTCGGTGTGGTCGATCCCCGGCAACGGAAACGCATACAGGATAAATTAGCCCAGAGAGCTCGTCGTAAGTCACATCTTATATGATCATGGAGCTGAGAATGCGTCTAAGATCCTTACTAACACGTCCCAGGTAAGCGTCTTGCAGAATGTAAAGGCCGGAGTGCAGAAAACCGGGGCGACTTACATTCTGACAAGCTCAATAGCTTGGTCGGCCCCCTCCGGCCGCACACAAAGGGGAGGAGGAGTCAACGCCCCAATACGCCCAGCACATCTACATCTACATCCACGTCGTCTCAGCTCGACCGGCTCGTCCAGCGCTCCTCGTTCCCACTATCCTCCGACACCCGCCTCCTGCCCATCCCCAACCACACCGTCTACTCGGCGCTCTTCCAGAACGGCCTGATCCTCGGCCTGCCCTGCAGCACGACCAGCATCTCCCGCTCGCCGCCCGCGTCGCCGCACGTGCCCGAGAGCCTGCATCCCACGCTGCGGCAGCTGAGCACGGTGCACTTCCAGTGGGTCGACCGGATCCCGCTGCCGCGCGTGAGGGACAAGCTGATCGAGCACTGCGATGTGTTCAGCGCCGAGGAGCTGCTCGGGGATATCTTCACCTCCGCCTCGTTCTCGATCCGGCCCGGGTACATGAGCTGGGACGCGAAGGGGTGGCAGGTTGACGAGGGCTTCAAGAAGAAGTGGCGGATCTTGTTTGAGGGAGAAGGAGAGTCGTACGCTGAGAGATGGCTGCGGTCGGCTAAGATTGTCTCGGAGAGCTCTGCCTCGACAGCGCGAGGAGGGGAGTTGATCTCGTTGAGGGATGGGAACCCTCTTGGTTGCAAGATATGATTATGTATAGCAAGGATTGAGAGAGCGGGGTAAAGAGTATTGTTGATCGAACGGGGTCACACATTGGGCGTTGGAGGAGCACACATACATGGGAGCAGGTGCTCGCCTTCCTCTAGGTTGTGACCTAGAATACCTTGTCACTTGAGAAGATAATGTAAAGATGGAAAGCAACTGGTAGACTATACTTTCGGGTCTCCGAATCTTTACTTCTAGTGCGGGGGTAAGGATTGCCAGATGTCGACGCTCATTTTCATTCATTTCATTGAGCTAAGTTCCAGCCACTCCCAAGAGGTCTTCAAAAGGCAAAAGTGTTCTAACAAGTCTCGTCTATCGTCGGTGTCTTGGGTGTAGAGTCTGAATCTCCTTCAGCGTCACTGTCTTTCCCCATGCAGCCGGGGTATTGCCTGCTCATGGTGACGTATCTGGCTCACATGAGAAACAGCCCATTAGATCTGTCGTAACATTATTGCTTTTTAAGTTTTTTTTCTACGGCCAGCCTACCAAGTGGACGTTGAATGATACTGTTGCATCTGGGGTATGCAATGGAGCAACCTCACATCTGAAATACGGCAAATTCCGTTTTTTAATGATGTTTATCGAGCCTTTTGAGCACCTTTGGACATGTTTCATGGCATTTTCAGATAGAGCATATGCTCACTTGATGCGCCTTGGAGCGGGGACTGCCCCAGAATTGGGGGTTCCGAGGTAGGATGCCAGGGCCCCGCACTTCTGTAGCTGCCTGTTATGTTATAGCTTGGCTTAGCTTGGGGAATGATCGTCGCCCGCTACTGTGAAGCTTAGCTACTATCTAAGCTTAATGCTACCTCATGCGGCTTTGATCTTCTAAAAGCTGTGATGCTTTGATGTTTTCAGCTCTCGGTATTGGATGTAGGTGGGAAGATGCTCCAGGGCTCATGCGCGAAGAAGCTCCCTATCGGGCGTTTTTTAAGCTTAATCCTAGGGAGTGGGGGATCTAGCGAGTATAGTTTGCTATTGGGAACCTGTGAAGCAGTTGGCAATGACGACAATGGCGTCCGAGCTTGGTATATCTGCCAATGAGAGTGAAATCGTTGACTTACTGACCTGCAGTACCCGCGAGATGCCCAGTACAGCGCTCGAGCCAATCGAGGGTTGACTGTTGACCTATCATCGATTGCGCGGTGGCTTAGTGGATAAGGCAGTAGGTTTTGAAGATCTTCTACCTATTGATCACCCAGCATTTAAGTTATCTGTCTGCCCTTCTATTCTTTTTCTTCGAGGCATGGGCCAGAACTTCATCATGCATCTAACGAGTATCTTACTAGCAGGATTCCTCACCACTGTCGTATCGGCAGTGCCTTCGAGTAGATATGTAGTCCACGAGAAGCGAAGCGAGACACCCAAACACTGGGAGAAGAAGTCGAGGCTGGACGCAGATGCAGCTCTACCAATGCGAATCGGTCTTACCCAGAGTAATCTACACCGAGGCGACGAGCTCCTCGCGGAAATGTAATTCATGTCTCTCTCTCTTGCCGGGATCTATCTCACAGCTTTTTCTTTTTGTTTTTTTTGGCTAACATCGAAACCCAGTTCCCGACACGATTCGCCCAGGTATGGACAGCACTATTCTGCAGAGGAGATACTCGAGCTGTTTGCTCCCGCCGAGGAATCGGTCGTATCCGTCAAAGAGTGGCTTCACGCCTCAGGAATCGATCCCAAGCGCATCTCCCAATCTGCCAACAAGCAATGGCTCCAGTTCGATGCCAAGGTCGCGGAAGCAGAGCGCTTGCTCAAGACTGAGTATCACGCCTGGGAGCACATGGCATCAGGGATCGTCAACAAAGGATGCTCTGAGTAAGTAAATAATTACCCCACTTTATCACGAAAAAAGTAGTTTTGGGGAGAGGGGGAAGAAAGTTATGCTGATTTTTTTTCTTTTTCATTCTAGATACCATGTACCCGCTCACTTGCAGGAGCACATTGATTATATCACGCCCGGTCTGAGACTGACGACTGGAGGGAAGAGGTCCGAGAAGGCAAAACAGCAGAAACGTGACATTACATTGCCTCCCATCGTCAAGACAGTTAGTTATAGCCCCCCATGGTGTTTTTTTAAAAAAGTAAAAAAAAAAAAAACTCCCACAATGCCAACAACCCATCGTTAGGTTCTCGACGACTTGCAGAACATGACCACGGCGGAAGAACTAGCTCAATGCGACACATATATTACTCCACCATGCATTGCAGGTAGGTTTGTATACTTTAAAAGATAGGTTTCAGGATTTCTTTTGCTGATTGGTTGTAAGCTATGTACAACATCACCCAGGCTACACTAGCAGCGCCCGGCAACGAGCTGGGGATCTTCGAGGAGGGTGACTTCTACGACGCAGAGAGCTTGGTCTTGTTCTTTGCGACGTTTGCTCAGTATGTTCCAGGGGACGCCCCGAATGGATGTTTTAGAATAAAAAGACAAAGAAAAAGGGAAAAAACAAGAGCGCCCAAGGCTGACTTCGTTCTTTAGAAACATTCCCATCTTGACGGAGCCGACGCTCGAAGGCATCGACGGCGGCTTCGCCCCCGGCGCCTACGCAACGGGCGAGTCGGATCTCGATCTTCAGATCTCGTACCCGATCATCTATCCGCAGAACAGCATCATCTTCCAGACAGATGATATCAACTATGCGGAGGGCCTCGAGGGCGGCGGCGGCTTCTTGAATACATTTTTCGATGCCCTGGATGGCTCGTACTGCACTTACTCTGCCTATGGTGAAACTGTAAGAAATCCTCTCTCTCTCTCTCTCTTTTATTTCCCCGTGTTTTCCCCCCACATCGCTGAAAAGTGAATCAACACACATAGGGCAACGCAGATATCGACCCGGTCTACCCTGATCCTCTTCCTACTGGGTACGAGGGAGACCTCCAATGCGGCGTCTACACGCCGACGAACGTCATCTCGATCAGCTATGGCGAGCAGGAGGATGACCTCCCGACGAATTACCAGCAGCGGCAGTGCAGTGAGATGATGAAGCTGGGAATGCAGGGCGTCTCCATCATCTTGGCGTCCGGTGACTCGGGAGTAGCTGCTCGCAGCACAGGTAAATTCCTTCTCGTCGTCCCATCCCCACAAGTAGAGAGAGAGAGTTCTCTCCGAACCGCCAACTCCGGGTCGGGTGGCCCCCAAAAAGAAAGAAAGAGAAAGAACTGACAAAAGATGATCAATCTTTAGATGACGGCAACAGCGATGGCTGTCTCGGCACTGGCGAGGTCTTCAACCCAGACTTCCCAGCCTCATGCCCATACGTCACCGCCGTAGGCGCCACCTACCTCCCCCCCGGCGCAGACGTCTACGCCGACGCAGAGATCGCCGTCACGCGCTTCCCGTCCGGCGGCGGCTTCTCCAACATCTACGCGCAGCCCTCCTACCAGAACACCACCCTCGCGACGTACTTTGCGTCCCACGACCCGGGTTACGCGTCCTACAACACCTCCGGGACGAACAATCCGTCCGAGGCGGTGACGGCGGGCGGGCTGTATAACCGTGGCGGGAGGGGCTATCCGGATGTTGCTGCTGTGGGGGATAACGTGCTGATTTATGTGAATGGGATGCCGACGGTGATTGGGGGAACGAGTGCGAGTGCGCCTACGTTTGGGGCCATCTTGAATAGAATCAACGAGGAGAGGATCGCTGCTGGGAAGAGCACGGTTGGCTTTGTGAATCCTGTATTGGTGAGTTCTCTCTCTCTCTCTCTCTCTCTCTCTCTCTCTCTCTCTCTCTTGTGTGTATGTGAGTGATGGGAAATAAAAATCCTGCTGCTGTTTTTTCCCCCACCTGCTACTCATCAGCTGGATCTAATGAAATGCGCAATAGTATGCGAACCCTGACGTCTTTCACGACATCACGAATGGGACGAACCCGGGGTGCAACACGAATGGGTTCTACGCAGTCGAGGGTTGGGATCCGGTCACTGGGCTTGGGACCCCGAATTATCCCGCATTGTTGGAATTGTTTTTGAGCCTGCCTTGATTCGTGGAGGAATCTGATCTGATCTGATCCGATCTTATTTGATTTGATTTGATTTGGTGGAGGGTGATGTAGCAGGTCGTACAAACTCCGTAATGTGTAAAAGGAGACCATCCGACACGTGATCCATTAATAAATCGAGTAATTTTAATTGCACAATGCTGGGAATGTCTTTCGTGATAAGCACGCGATCCGCGACGTGTGCTGTACAGTACGCGACGGTATCTAAGTTTCCATGAGCCGAGGCGCTTCTCTGCAGCATTCCATACGAACGCAAGGGATAAAATTATAATAAGCAGCATTCCAGAGGGCCCCCATCGAGCCCGAAGCAGTGGTTCGGGGAGCTCCGACAAGTCGTTGGGTCCGTAGTCTCCGCTGTCTGCTGTCTGCTGTCTGCTTTCCTATTCGGGCCGAGACTTTTGGTGTTCTAGAAGGGCAGGCAGCCTGAACCAATTTTTTTTTTCTTCTTCTGAGAAACGCATTCTAGCCCTGGAGCTTGAGCCGGGAGCCTCGGCTTCTATTCATATCCTTCCTGTTACTCCTGTTACTGCTGTTCGGATCCGTGCCTCCCTTGTGGTGGTGTACGAAGAAGTACAGTACAGTTCTCTACCGTACCAGCCACGAGCAACGTAGCGCTGAACCGACTGGGGAATGATTATGCAGCTCGGGGGCGCGGAGATCGCCCCAGGGGCTTGGCATGGAGGCGGGAATCCTTCCAGAAGATCAAATGGAAGCCCAGTGCGACTTGCGAGTCTGCCAGTTACATGCATACGGCAAAGTCTGGCTGATAGGGGAGGGGCAAAATGGGCGGCTCAGACTTGGCAGCTGCTGATGCATCAGCATTTTGGACGAAAGAGGAAGGTCATCTCAGGTGTTAGACTACTGAACCATCAGCGATATCACGGGTATCGCGATGTGATACGAGACGAGACGATACGACTTGTCGATTGACTTCCTCAGCTGAGTTACTCTGTACGATGCGCATATGGTATTGGTCCGCACCGACGGCAAGGGGTGCGGCTTGGTTTCGTTGCCGCCACCGCCGCGAGACCCTGCTTCCCGTCGTAGTTTGGGGTTGTAGTGCAGCTGTGCGTGATGGCGCATAGGGGGTGGGCAGAAGAGCCTCACACTTGTTCTGCTTGGGAATTGTATACATATTGTGCATGTACATGTATATGTTTGTATTCGCATCCACAATAATCAACAGGGTGAGCGAGGAACGGGTGGAGGAGTGGGAAATGCAGGCGGCCAGACTGAGGTTAAGACCAGAGAGGAAGGACGCGGTCCGAGGAGAGTAGTAGCAGAGCCAAGCGAGTCAAGCAACGGCTACCATCGCTGCCAAGAGACATTTCATCTCGGAGGTGGCGAGGTCTAAGAGCTGAAGATCGAAGGTAAAGGTGAAGGAGAAGGAGAAGGAGAAGGAGGAAGCGAGGAAGCGAGGAAGCGAGAGTAACTTGTGGACGTGGGGACCGGTCTCGCGATCGAGCCCACACAGCGCCGCACACGCACATGCGAGCCACCCACGGCAGGCGAGGCGGCTCTGCCAAGGCGGCCCGTCGACGATAACGGGCGCCTTTCCCTCGCCTTTCCCTTGCCTCTCGCTCGCCCTCCTTCTCGACCCGGCGTAGCGGCAAAAGCATTGGTGGCTCGGCATTTGTCAAGGGAGGAAGAGACTAAGGAGACAAGAGAGAAAGCCTTCACGTTAATCAGTACTCGATAGTCTTGGGTACTGGGAATTACATCAAGAATACTGCTCTCAGGGAGTCTTCCTTCAGCTAGGACGTAGGTAGGGTAGGCGGTTGCATGTGACAGCATCACATCAATTCATAGAACCAGGTAGGACTGCATCATGCATCACCATAACAATCATAAGGCAGCTTGCAATAAAATAATTATATCCGGCCTTGGTACCGGATGCATCTGGATCCAAACTCATTTCTTGCATCGTGCGTCCAGGGGGGGTAGGATATTTCTGGACGCGACTGGACTGGTCAAGAGTCCAGAGTCAAGACAGACTGCTTTAGAATGAATTGAAAGATATCCTCTAACCAACCAATCACTTCACCAAATCAATCAATCAATCAATCAATCAATCAACCAACCAACCAACCAACCAGATCAGCCAGCTCCACCGGCATAACCGAGCTCTCTCACGGTCCAACTGGCAGGGTAATGGCCGATCCTGGTCGATGGGGGGGGGGCATTGATAGCAGTTGAATCCAGTCAATCAATGAATCCATCGTGTACCCAGTCAATCAGCTCTGCCAATCTATCCATCCCCAACATCCAAGCTCCCTCCCTCGCTTCTCCCGTATCAGCAACAACACTCTATCTAGACCAATCCGATGCACGTATTGACGCAAAGAGTAGCAGGGACCAGCAGCACTAGAAGGATACCAAGACTTCTCGAAGCAGCAGCCAGCAGCAGCCAGCAGCTCCCCGTTCCAATTAGCCCCCGACGCTACAGTAGAGTACCACCCTCGACCCTCGACCCTCAACCCTCGACGATGCATCCATCCGCGTGTCGTGCGACCCCATTCGCAGGGAACCAGATCTCCGACTCGACCTGGGATTGGGGACTACGACTGGGGACTAGAACTCAAGAACCAGGACGAGAGCCAGGACTGGAACTGGAACTAATGCGCAGGGAAGTAACGGCTGGCTGCTACTTCCCTATTCCCTACCCTGCCCTGCCCTGACAATGCACTGATTTGCAATCGTGCATGGCGACATTCACACAGGACAGGCACTCACAGAGAGAGAGATACCGACACATACACACACACACACGAGACGCAGGCGCACAAACACGCCACGCCTATGCCCATGCCCATGCCCTGGTCACACACATCGCATTGGGGTGTGGACTGACCTCTCTGGGAGCATAAGAAGCTTTTGTCTCCCCCCTCCCTCCCTCTCCTCCATCTGCTCGTGCGTTCTGTTTCACAGTTCTTCTCCCAGTTCACCTCTCCCTTCGACTATCCCCCCCCCTCTCTCCACATCTGTGAGAGCTTCCCCCCTCTACAGAGGTTTGGATCTCCAGCAATATGGGTAAGCTACCTTCAGTCTATCTCCCTATCTCTCTCTCCCTATGTAGAGACATACATATACATCTATATACGCATACATACACATCCTCACCCAGCGCACACCCACCCCTACACAAATCACCTAGCTGACATATTCCACCTGCTACAGCGTCCAAGGAAGTTGATTCCTCCTACGATGAGAAGGGCACCTATACCCCCGATGAAGCCCACATTCCTGCCCACGCCGAGGGCCTCCCCACCGACGACTGGGAGGGCAAGCCCACCGAGGAGGAGCGCAAGACCCTGCGCCGTGTCCCGGGCGCCCTCCCCTTCATCGCCTACGTGATCTGCGTCGTCGAGTTCTGCGAGCGTGCCTCCTACTACGGAGTCCAGCCCCTCATCTCCAACTTTGTCAACCGCAAGCTCCCTGCCAATGGCAACGGATGGGGTGCTCCTCCGCGGGGAACCCAGCAGACGGCCGGTGCTCTGGGCATGGGTGAGACCAAGAGCAATGCCATCTCGCAGTCGTTCAGCATGCTGGTCTACGCCCTGCCTCTCTTCTTTGGGTACCTCGCAGATGCAAAGACTGGCCGCTTCAAGCTCATCTGCTGGGGTGTTCTCGTCTTTGGTGTTGCACATGTGTTGATGGTGGGCTCGGCGGCCAAGACTCTGCTGGCAGATGGCGGGGCCAAAGCTCCATACTTCATCTCGGTCTACGTCCTCGCTGTTGGTGCTGGTAAGCTCATTCCCCCCCCTAGATCAGTTCGCTGAGCATCTCCTAATATTGCACTCTGCAGCCATGTTCAAGCCCAATGTCTCGCCTCTTCTACTTGATCAGATGCCCAATACTGTGCCCATTGTCAAGACCCTGAAATCGGGCGAGAGGGTGATCGAGGATCCCGAGTCCACCACCGAGAGAGTGATGCTCTGGTTCTATCTCCTGATCAACATCGGTGGCTTCATGGGCGTTGCTACTGCTTATTCCGCCAAGTACGTGGGATACTGGCTGGCCTTCCTGATCCCTCTGATCTTGTATCTCCCTCTCCCACTCCTCCTCTTCTTCCTCTACAAGCGTCTCGTCCTCCATCCCCCGGGAGGAAGCGATCTCCCCAACGTCTTCCGAGTTCTCACTCTCTGCCTCGGTGGCGGAATCACGAGAATCGGTAGACCCGGATTCTGGGACGTGGCCAAGCCCTCTGTACGAGAGGCCAAAGGATTGTCTGTCCCATCCAGATGGAACGATCAATTCGTCGACGACGTTCGCCGAACCTTCCAGGCTACTGGAATCTTCTGCTTCTTCCCCATCCAATATCTCAACGACAACGGAATCGGCTCTGCAGCAAGTTTCCTATCCACCATGCTTATCACCAACGGCGTGCCCAACGACGTCATCAACAACTTCAACACCCTGAGTATCATCGTCACCGCGCCAATCCTGAACTACTTGTTCTACCCCACGCTTCGAAAATACAGCATTCATTACGGTCCAGTCGCTCGTATCACCACTGGCCTTGCTCTGTCAACGATGGGAGGTATTGGCTACACTGTACTCAACTACTATGCCTACAAGCTTGGACCGTGCGGCAAGTATGGTTCTTCTGAATCTTGCACAAACGGTGAACTCGTTGCACCTATCAGTGTGTGGTGGATGGCTGTTCCTTACGCCATCGGTGGTATCTCTGAGCTTTTCGTCAACGTGCCTGCGTATGGTATTGCCTACTCACGTGCGCCAAAGAACATGAGAGGTCTGGTTTCTGCCATCAACCTGTTCAATACTGCCGTCGCATACGCCATTGGTCTGGCTTGCTCGTCTGTCATTCGTGACCCATACTTGACCTGGGATTTCGGAGGGCCAGCTATCGCTGGAGGTATCCTGACTGTCGTCTTCTGGTTCACCTTCAAGCACATTGACCGGGAGGAATACACTCTCAGCCAGAATGGTGATTACCATCTGACCTTGGAGGGTACTGCCAATGTCGTCACTGAGAATTCACACAACAAGACCATCAATGAGCCTCCGGCGATCGCAGCCAACGAGGAGTATGGCATTACGCAAAAGCAGTAGATATTTAACGGCATATCTGGGAATTGGGGAGGTAATGGAGTTTTAGCTATAGATAGTCCTCAACTCACTAATGAGCTTTTTATATACCCATGACTATTGTTCCAATCTTTGTCTCATTTTGCGTGATACCCATGTTTGGACGTCCAAAGTTGCAATCTTGAAATACCGTCCAGTGCCCCTTCTGTAACTTGTGGACAAGCATGTCACAATTGCCAAACAGGCATATGTAAACTTCAGTAATGTTTTTTTCCCCCTCAGTTCATCATCCCTATAACCACCACTCAAAGTATATCATATCGTATCATACCAAGCCAAGCCAAATCATACATCAGGTAAAACACATAAAATAAAAATTAAAAAAGAGCCTCATGCATGCATGCATGCATGCATCAAAATCCAAAAATCCAAAATCCAAAAATCACGCGCTACCAAAACACAGCCAGCCCCCTGCACCCACCATGAACGCAACAGCACCCAGATGCCCCATCGCAGCCTCCCTCACCCCATGCCTCCAGCAGATCACCGCATCCACCACCCCCGTCGCCACACCGCACAGCAGGCACGTGCCCACGGACGTCCATTTCTGCTGGTAGGATAGGGTCAGGAGCGTCAGGCCGGATGCGAGGTTGCGGGCGCCGATGAGGGGGATGAGGGGTTGGGTGCTATCATTGCTCTTGCTCTTGCTCTTGCTGGGATTGGAGATGGTGGTATTGCTGGGGTTGGGATTGGGATTGGGGTTGACATTGTAGGGGTTGGTCGATGGTGGTGGTGGTGGTGGTGGCTGTTGGGGGAGACCAAAGGCCTCGATCGTGGCGTCTGGATACAAGATCCCCCGTATACCGACGATGGTGCCGGTCGTCGCGAGGAGGAGCGCGATGGAGCGGCTTGCGTGTGTGGGGTTGAGGTATTGTGTCATGGTGAGAGAGTCCCGTTGCGGCGCGCGCCTCTGATTGTGCTAATTAGTAAGGGGGCCTTGGTAAATGATAGAAAACGTTAGAGAGATGTTCCCTGTGAGAAGGTTCCGAGTGAATATATAGATGGGGCTTTGTGGAGAATAGGTAGTGGCGGCTTGTTTGGGGGAGATCTTATGCTTAGATCGTAGTATGATGTTGTTTTTGTTGCACTAATGCGGACTACCGCCGCCACATTTATGGCTTTTCCCTCCCTCCTTCGTTTCCCGCACCATGCATGTCTCTCATCTGAAAAGTCGTAACGGAATATCAAAATATATTATCGTGTAAACTTGGTCAGAGGCCAAAGATCTTGCGAGTCTGAGCATTGTACATTGTACGATACATATATAAGAATCTTCAAGGTAGTTATTGGTGAACTAGGTGGTGGTAGTAAGTACGAGCCGCTAAGTGCCCTGGGAATGATCCTCTGGCCCCCAACTCCAACCTTCCAGAGGAACATCAATGATTAGTATGAGCTGAACGAGCTGTACTGTCTACGACATCATAGTAAGATAATCCGGAACACGTATGTGATCTAGGCTTTCCAGGGAATTGAAGGTGATTTTCGTCTTTTCTCGTGACTTTTGGCAATGCTTCTCTTTCTCGCGCGTCGTAGAAAACATACATTACCCAAGATAAGTGTGGACTATCGAGATTCATACCCGAGTAAGCTGCTTCAAACACACTCGGTCAGATGGCCAGATAGCTATAGCAGGTAGTGAAGTTATGCTGACAAATGATTTGGACTCATGGGTAGCGTCTAAGTAGAAGTTTCTGCAGGATCTATCTCCACACGACCGAGCGCTATTCAAAAAATGGCTCGGGAATGGAAAGGGTTCCGAAAGCTTGAGAAGGATGTCGGAGAGCTTGAGAGGAAGCACGAAGCCGTTGGACAAGCAAAGCCCTTTATCGATGGCCTGAAAGCGCTCGACACGATCATCTCACCTGTCGTAGGCCTCGACCCGCACGGGATAGGCGTCATATTGTGAGGTAGTGTCAAGGTCCTCATGGCTTTGGCCACGACCGCTATCAAGTTACAGAATTCCTTGACGACATTGGAATCGAGCTGAGCCTCTTTTCGCGCGTACGAGACACTCTGCAGCAAGCATGGGAGCTCGAGATTCAATGCTTCTCTTCAGCGAGTCTACTCGACTCACTTGTACTTTTGTTCCACTGCAAAGGACTTCTACAAGTCTTCGAAGTGGATGAAGGCGTTCAGAAGTTCCAGCTTGAGGTGCAAGAGGGCTTTGGAAGCCTCCACCAACTCATAGGTGAGAAGCTAGCGAACATGGATCAGAAGGATTTCAGGGGCTGGCTGCTCAGAGGTAAAGTCGAAAACTTTTTTGATATGGAGGGTGAACTGAAGATCAATATTGAATGATAGATTTGAATATGGAATCCCTGGTTAGACTGGTAGTTCTGCTATCTTTCTATTTCAAGATCGATATTTACATGTACATCGTCTCTCATGGTGCCATTATTTTTTCCGTCAAAATGCCATGCCCGTAGTGCCTAGGCTGTTCTGTAGCCACCTTGCGCCTTTTTTCCCCCAATTTATTTCGCATTGATTTTGGTCACAGTCTCAAACACAACTCTTTAATGTTCAATATGATGTAAATAGCAGCTTAAGCTCTCTGCCTATAGACTTTTGAAGTACACATTCAATTAGGCTCGACTAATTTGTGAGGAAGCCGAGGATGAAAAGATAGAAATGTGGTTCATATGGTCAAGTATATGGAAAGTACAATTTACGTAACTCAAATGTTCTGAAGTCCCGGGTAGGGCATTATCAATAGTACCATTCGCCATTATAAGAAGCATATAATTTTCGATACGTATCAGACTAATCTCTTTTATCTCATCTCGCGCCGCCTGAGTATTCTGCATGGTTGGTCTGCTCATTTGTCCTCCATGTGAGGTTGGAGCTGCTGGACTAGCCAGATGGGTGAGCCCTCTTACTATAGTCGATTGCTCCGTTCAGATGGATGTGTCCCGATATACTCCTCTTGTCCCTGCCAAACATTTCGCGCTAATCACATTCGAATGCGTCGTGACTTCGTAGGACTGATGAGTCTTAGCACCTCTGTTGTTTTAGTTTATTGTCAGTTCTATTCTAAATCATTGCTAGCTGCTGTTAAGTTGCATACTATTCAGGCGGGACATACGCAATTTGGATGCCATTGACAGTTGGGAACTAGGACTGGTTAGTACATACTAGCAACTAGCAAACGTCCGTGTGGAAACAGGGGGCAGAGACATAGGGCAAACGAGGAGTGCGAACACTATTTTACTTATTGTTGAGGTAATACTGCTTATAGTTGGATATACTTAAGTGCTAATGCTGTTACTGGTTTGTATAATTACTCTATCCTCAGACCACAAACCTCCTACGAATTATACTATGGCACCATCGAGAATCCAAGTACCGGATGATGTTCTCAGGATGACTTCACCTGGATCTCGTCGAACCACTTTCAACACGAGGAAGGCTGAGGAATGCCGACATGGTCACAACGAAAATTTGATGGGCTGTTTCAGTCGTTGGAGATATTATAAACACTTGGACGGGTTCGACTAAAGCTCCCAAGAGAGTTTGAAAGGTGAAAATGAACGAGAAGCGATTACAGCTGTGGGAGCGAAGATAAAAGTAAGTCTTTGATACTTGCCACTTAAGTTAGATTGTGTGATCTTATCAGATACTGACTGCTGGCTACATACTGGTAACATTAGAGTCTGGGTCATAAATTCCGGCTTCAACAAGCGATGGCCAGCTATCAGCAACAGGCCGAGGCTCATCAACAATTCTATCATCAGTAGTACCCGGTGCAATTTTGATAACCACATACTCGGTTCCAGAAAAGAAATATGCCTCTCCATGCTTGAACGGGGATGGAAGTGAAGCATCCACAACCCTAAAGCCTGCTTCGTTGAGGGACGGCCACTCGGAAGTGATGTCCTTTGGCCCGTTAAGAATGAAGTCCTGGTTGGAACCTGGCTTGATCCTGATGAGTGCGTACTTGGTACCACTGAAGAAATAGGCGTCCCTATTATCGTCTGGATTCGGTAGCACAGCATCCACGGTCTGAAATCCCGCGGCATTCAGGGAGGGCCACTCGGTAGCAATGTCTTTTGGCCCATTGACGATGCGATCTTCATTAATAGAGACAACGACATACCGAGCTCCACTGAAGAAGTATATCTCGTTGGAATCATTCGGGTTTGAGAGCGCGGCATCGATGGCAAATATTCCTGCCTTTCCAAGAGAAAACCATTGGCTGACAGCGATCTTAGGCCCCTCGACAACATAGTCAGCTCTTCTCCCATGTCCCATATGAACTTTCACGAAGCCGACATCATAGAAGAAGTATGCTTCGTCTTTATTCTTAGGATTCAGAAAACAGCTTCGTGATGATTCCAAGGTGCATTCAGCTCTCGGAGTATGATCAACGTCTCGAAGCTCTCTAGCATGGCCGCGTCGAGTCGATGGAGCAGGGTAACAGTTATAAATCCAGTTTGGATTGTAAGGAATGCCGAGGCGATTAAGCAAATTGTGTGCTGGTGTTATAATGTGGGTTTGAATCCAAGTGATGGCCGCATCGTGGCCAGCATCGTTTCTGCCCACTTGCTCGTAGTATGCTCGGAGATTGGCTCGTGCCAGCTCCGCACTGGCAATCTTCTTTTTAGCACACATATGATACTATACCTCAGTGAATACATACGTACCGGTGGGCTAGTCTGAAGGTATGTGCCAACAGCCTGCCAACCTCGTCGGTGAGGCCACTTCTACCGCCTTGGTTGGCGATCCATTGAGCATGTGCGAGGAACTCCTTCGCCCATCCTTCAACCATCTTGTATTCTTCATAGAGAGAGGTGGAAGATGGCATGACTGGTGATGTGGGATTTATTTGGAAATGGTTTGGCATTGAAGTAGAGCTTCAATGTCTTGAGGGGTTTGAGTTTGTAGGACTTGAAACAGCTCACAAGGCAATATCCAGGAAGCTTGCTGTATAGCACTCGGGAAACTTCCGGGGGGTTGGAAAGTGGACCGTCTATGAATATGAAAATCCCTGGATAACTTGTAGAACAAGTCCAAGAGAAGCTTTGTGATTGATGAATGACTGAGGGGTAATAGTCAAGGATGGCAAACACTGCCTGGGAATTATGCCGGTAACTTCTCAGGTGCAATTGTAGTTCTCAAGGGCCATGCATCTTGCATGTGGTCCATGGTGACTGACTGGGTCTTGGCTCTAATTATTTACTCGTATTCAATAGTGTGAATAACACCTTGATGTAGAGGATCGGTCCAATAATCGTTCTTCTAGGAAAATACACTGATATGACTAGAGCGCAGAAGGAATGTCATGTAAGGCTTGTTGAGAGGAAACGAAGTGGGTGTGGAGCCCTCCAAGGACGGCGACTTTGTGATTTGCTTGGAAAGAGAAAGTATGCAATGTTTGTTAAATCCGAAGATATGGAGGATTCAGAGCAACTCATGTTGACTGCATTTGATTCTTAGTAATGTAGCCTCATATTTCCACAGATTTGCAGAAAGAACTTAGATGAAGGTGGTATTAAAGACCGGCGCTTACGGTGTTAATGCTGTGAAACCTTGAGATCAAGCTTCTCACTCGCTGAAACTCCGGAAAGATTCCCCGGACAGAGTTTCCTGTTTTGTCAGATCAGCTCAGCTACCACGGGTCCCCACACTGCTGAGGGGGGAGTTCGATAGTGCAAATGAGACGTACGCTTGTGGTTTATAAATTCCGGGTGCTGCTAGGTCTCCGAGTTTGTTGATCACTGCTTTCTTATTTAAAGAACTAGAACACGATCAACTTCATCATCTTATCGAGTTACAATCTTCAATTTAGCCTTACTTCAAATCAACACCCAGCCATGTTGAACCTCACCAGTATTGACGCTATCCAATTCATTAAGGACTCACAGAGCAACATTCGAGTCTACTACCAGAACGATGACAGGACTATCAGAGAAGCCTGTTTTGACGGTCCGCAGAAATGGTTTACAACGGGAGATGTTGTCACCAGGCTAGCCAAAGTGAACAGTCCAATCGTTGCCACACGTTGGGACAGTGGTACCGAGGTATTTGGTCGTATATGGGGCTCCCAGACCAATTCTTCTAACAAGCAATCAATAGGTTCAAATCCGTGTGTACTATATCGACACCAATGACAAAATTGGCGAGGTAGTAATCCTATTCCAGATATACAATGTCTGAGAATTAACCTGACTTCAACAGTGTGTTGGCACGTCTCAGCCTGGCAGTGCTACTAGATGGAACCTTGGTGGCGATCTCAAAGCGGCCACCGTGGCTCCAGGATCCCAACTGGGGATTGCCCGCCCTGGAAGAAATGACTCTACGCTTCGCATCTACTACCAAGAGGCAAGAACTAACAACATCCGCGAAATCATGTATTACGACGATCAAGGTAGCTGGAGCGTTTCGGACATTGTAATTGCTGGAGCTATGGAAGGCACGCGAATCTCTGCCGTATCAGCCAAGCCGCCCGGAGATGTGAGGCTTTACTTCCAAGGGAGCGACGGCACCAACAACCTAAAAGAGTGGTTCATGAACCAGAACACTCTTCAGTGGACCAACAGTAAGTCTCCCAAGCAGACTTTTCCTCCCTGTCGTCTTTTCCCAGCAAAGCCTTTGCTTTCCTGGTGCTAATCCACGATAGGCAACCTGCGAGCCTTTCCTATTGCCCCAAAGGCACCTATCACCGCCATTTGCTGGTATGGGAATGTTTCTGACCAGAACAATCCCAAAGACCTTCGTATTCGTGTCTTCACTGTCACCAAAGCCATGCCCAGGGAAATCTCGCAGCTGTTCTACAATCAAGCTCAAGGCTGGAGCGGTAATCCGTCAAAACTTGTCGACATATATACAGCGGCGAATCCTTCCGCGGTGGGTATATGCCAGATCCCTGGGAACTCGAGTGGCGCCATCAGTGTATTTTTTCAGCCGGAGTCTAAAGTCATTGACCTTAAACCTGTTCCGATGAGCGGCGGAAATGTGGGAGCTGCTGAAGTTGCGGCTGTGGTTCTACCCAAAGGCATTCCTACATCTTTTTGATTTAGTTGGAAGCCTTTAAAGAAGAAAGTCTTGAGCCTGAACAAGCTTTTAATTTGCTACTTATCAGTAATCGATATTCTTCTCTGAACACACCAGACAGGCTGCAAAGTAACTGCAGTAGCATTTGCTATGTCTGCCCAACGAGTAACGAGTACAGTCACTAAAAGCTTTCCCCTCCCACCTAGTATCTCTAAGAATTAGTTTAGCCTACTGCAAATGCTCTGAGGCGAGCCAACCAGCCTTTGAGATTTAGTGGGATAAATCTGCATTGGGTACGCTATTGAGGACTCGACGACACCTTAGGCAGCATCTAATCTTTTCAAACGACTTTTATCGTGATGAACCTCTCGGACAAGACAAACTTTTATATCATAAACCCCGAATTTCATAAAAGTTCAATTTGGGTAATTTACAGAAAGTCACCTCCTAGTTCCTATCCCCAATTCCAAATTCCATAAAGTCGAAGTCATACCTTCTGCTCTTAGAGTTGGTGGGGTGATTTGAACTCGTAGAGTCAGCTCCAACCGCCTGCTGCTTCAAAATCAAGGATCTCTAGGGCTTGTTTGACCTGATGGCGTAATTCGAGCTCCGTGTTACTGTTCTGTTGGTTGGTGTCGTATTTAGCCGAGAAGGGCGTAGCTTATATTGGCCAATCTCCAGATAGAATCATCCCTATCTAGGAAAAGGGGAGGCTGGGAATGCGGCTCTGTTTTGCTGAAGTATGCGGTGTAAGAAGGTTCAAGATCGCCAGCAGGGGTCAGACTTTTTGTCAGTTCTCCGCCAATAGAATCTCTTGTTGCCTACAGTAGAAAGCGGGGGTTTGGGATGATCTAAAATCCTGTCCAGGAAAAGGAGGTCAGTTAATGTAAGGCGCTGCGGCCTAGCGTGATCAACCTCCTGTAGTAACTCGTGAGGAGGCACTCATTGGGTATAAATTTCTGCATGTATGTTGCAAAATTAATGTTTTTCAACATGACGTCCACTGATATTGTCGCTGATTTAGCAAAGTGACCCATGTTAAAGCCTGGATTCGGGGTGTTAGGGAGAGAAATCTCCCTTCCTCCATCGGGAGATAAAAACGGATGTATGATACGCATTGTAAGCACTAATGCACGCCACTCCATATCCCACTCATTCTACCCGTTTCCCCGAGTTCTATCGCACTCTCCCGCCTGCTTGCTCCGATATAGCAGAGTATTTCGAGTGTTTGAAAAATGCGATATCAAGCCCGTTCTATCTGGTACGAGCTCAGCACAGCATGAATTGCATGCTGTTTTGTTGTTTCTCCATCAGCAGCACATAACGCCATCATCTACTGCCTAGTAATGTACTGTACCAATGGATATATGGTAATTATGGCTCACGGCGACGGCAAGCCGTTCCGTAAAATTTTTGAACAGCTTCGGGTCTTGCCATGCAAGCCAGTGTCGTATCACCTCTCCGCGGCCACCAATAGAGGCTTACCACAACGGAAAGCTACTCTGCAAGGTTTCGGAGGTTGATAATACGAAGTGCGGAATGGAGAGTCGTTCTTCGCATGCACCGTCCGTCGCTTTCGTCTTTAGCGTTTGAAGATCCGCCCACACCACATTGGGGGCGGCGGAGAACACAGCTGAGAGTCTTCGGCAGCAGGGTTTCTGATATATTGCCGTGATAATGTAGACAAGTAGAAGCTGAAGGTAACATCTCGCATATAAACCGCTCCAACCATAGGATCCCGTAGTACTCATCACACTCCAGGCGTGTGTGTGACCTGGCCACGCATGGGAATGGCACGGCTCAATAGATGATATCTGCATCAGATTGAACAACAGAACCAGACCTGTATGCTTGCCGGTATGCAAGAAGTCGTTAAGCACTTCCCCTTTCGACGTACGAGGTGAATGATACACCGGGGAGCCTATCCTTCCGTGTTGGGGAAACCAAGTGCTGATTAGACGCAGGGATGGAGCAAGCGATAGCAGCTTAAAGTTACCTCCCTCATCCTTCTCCAGCCTCTAACTTCCCACACACCATACCCCTTCCTGCCACCAGCAGGTCTCATTTCAAGCATGAATCATATAAAAGTGAGAACTTGCGGGAAAGGATAGTGATTGAAATGATTTAATTTGTGTAGGCTGCCACGAGCTAATGGTTAAACAGAACGAGCTAGTTCAGGCTTTGTAAAATAGTACTGGTTCATTTTAGACTTAACCCAATGCGACTAGGCGAAATGAGTTCCATAATTGTCTTCACGTAGCAGTCCTTCCAGACGCAGTTGTTGGTCATTCCTGGTAACAGTTGGTGGCTATAGCTACCTAACTCTCGGGGCATTCAATACAGCAGTAACCAGATCCTTGAGTAGCCAACAATCCGCGCTTCGGCTTCCAGCATGTTTCGGCAGCGGTAAACGTATGTCAAATTTGCTTCTCATGAGAGGCATGTTATGTCGGCCACTGAGACGCCGTTGATAATTGAAATTAAAAAGAGGAATGAAAAGTAATGTATCTGTCATTTATAGACCTCACGCAGAGACTATTCTCTAAGTAAAATGGTAATAATGAGTCCCGAGTTAAAAATGATCTACTGGTAGCCCGAGGTCAAACTTGTGCGAAAATCTTCATCACTGGTAGGATCATCGTCATGTCGTCGCAAAAAAAGGAGAGTCAGGAAATTTTTTTGTTCGGATTGCATATAATGTGCAGCATTTTTTGTGTCACATTTTATAGATTTGAATCTAATTTGTATTCTTATACGCCTTTGGGAGACCAAAACTAAAGCATGTGCAGATGCACCAGGACGCATGGCAAATGTGCATCATGGCGATCGTTTCGCCATCTTCCCATATGCCAATAGTCCCGCATTCGAAAAAGTGATGTACAGAGCAGAGATCAAGGTCCGATAACTCACACTGCGTGGCTACCTTACACGCACAGAATGGGAGCTTGACTGGACTCAAATGGGGCTTGGTTGTAAGCGATCCAAGTGTCTGAGGTGTGCCGGCGAGAAGCTTCGGAAGGTTCGGGATTAGCAAGTGCCAGAGTCAGACCCTAGCCACGGCCTGAATATCGGAGAGATGAAGAGTTTTATTGAAGTTTCAAATTACTGAGGCAGGACAAGAATCGAGGTATACTGCAGCGATAGCTACTTCTTTTGGAATCCCTTATATTATCTATGCTTCGTAGCGTCCGATGGAACCTGGTAATTCCATGACCACCTTTTCGGCATTTCTGGGACACGGCTTCGTAGGAATTGCACAGAATGGATTTAGATGCTCACAGGATGTGATATCTAATATTCTAACATCGAGTAATTACTAAACTTTGATCTCGGCTACGATGCACTTATCAGAACGGAATAAACTAGCCAGATTAATAATTAACATGCTCCGAAGAGCAAATCCGATCCGCTCAGTCGCGTTGTGTATCATTCACAACTCGGACTTTTATTTTTGGCAACATTGTTTTAGTAACTAATATGCGGTAAAATATGAGACAAGCATAAGTATGATCGGATCCTCCTTCTTGACATTGGACTTGGTAGAAAAGGCAACATCTTCAAAGGAGACAGGGTCTATACTTAAGCCCAACGACAGCTACTTGCTAGTATGAGATCTGGGAGGGATTAGTAGAGCAGAGGCTATTTGGATATTGAGAATGGAGCGAAGAAATTTGTCTTCGTTTCCCGCAGTGGGATGGTAAAGCAGGAAACCAAAGATCTAGTAACATTCCTTCAAGACAACAGTTGCAATGTCAAGGTCTTCGAGTGTGACATCAGTGATCGTGCTAAGCTTGAACACGTGATTTCCGTCTGCCGAGTCACTATGCCAGCCCATCATGCAGCTTTCGGAGAAACTAGCCCAGAGATCAAAGATAATGGAGTTTGAATCAGCTGAAGAGTGACAGGAAGTGGAAGAATGGTATATCTAGATTCAGGTATAGAGTCGAGCATCACTGCATCAATTTCACTGAAAGCATAAACAGTGTATGATTACTATGACTAGCGACCTAATGTTACAGGCAGCATGCGTGCTAAATCTTGTCCTTCAAAGACTCAAGAAAGAAGTCAGCGTGAAGATTATCATAGTAAACATAGTGCTGATCCCGGCGACCCTCGCGGCACTTGATGATTGCTCGTAGGCGTTGGTAGCAACTGGAAGAGCAACGGTCGGGCTGAGAGTCGCAGCTCCGCTAGCGTTATTCTGGCTACCCATCGCAGTCCCGCCTTGTGCTGGTGAAGGTTGTGCCTCCAGCGTCGTTGCGGGTCCTGCACCGGGCCCATTTTGTGGTGAATTATTCTCCACAGGGCTTCCTGGGACGATTGCCGTTTGCGGAGGCGCATTTGTAGCGGCCGGGGGAACTGTTGCTACTGGCTGGTTCATGGTGACAACGACAGGTACGCAAGTTGAACAGGTCTGTACAACTGCGGGGGTATACAAGGATTGAGCAGCATTTGATGGACAATTATGGCATAGAGTCTAGATGCAATCATTTAGATATGTTAATGACTCTCTCAAGGATTCAGCATACCTGTGTGACGGTGACGCTCGACGAGGGACATTGCAGTCCTTGTTGGGCCATTTGACATGGGTAGCAAGCTGCTAATGTTAGCATGTCTATTCTCTTTGGGGGAGTTAGAGTAACAAACGTTGACCTGCTGTTGCAACATCGTATAGCTCATTGCATTCGCTGACAATCGTTACGGTATTGTATATTGTTTCTGATTCTGGTTAGAGGTAGCCCAGCATAGCTTGCGAGGAATGACTGACCTTCGACACCGAAATCGTTTAGTTGGAGATCCGGAGTTATATCAATTATGACAGATATCAAAACACCTATGGTGTTCACAGGTCCAATTGGCTGGGGCCCAACAGGACAGACTGTTGTATATACTGGAATAGCATCTGCTGTTTTGTGTCCAAGGGGACAATCTGTGACTTCTGGCGGGCATGATGTAATTGTATATGTGACAGATGTATATGCAGTTGACGTAGTCAGTGAGGTCAGGCTCACTGAGCCGCCGTTGATTGGAGAGACGCTCGAGCCAGCCAGACTCGCCGTTGCGGTCGCTGACCCAGAGCTGATAGCAGTGCTGCCAGAGTATCCGGGACACCCAGCTACCAAACATTAGTACTTTTCTTTATTGGAAAGGACCCTACGTACCAACTGAAGGAGAACTAGTGGACACCAATGTAAACACCACTTGGTTATCATCAATTGGCACAACCCCATCAAAGATAACATTAACAAGTCCTGAGGGAGTGATAGTGAATAATGCTTGATTTCCGGCTGCTGTAAATGCGATGTTGGTCCACGTCAAGATGTCATTTGGAGCGTAGAAATATGTTGATAGGTCGTCTGTTCCAGTAACAAATGTCAAAAGACCAGAACCAGCGCTGACCTGTGCGGTCGTCGCCTGCGCGAAGAGACCATCCCCAGTCAAATGTCCGTCTTGCTGGATTGTGAAGACGTTTGCTAGCAAGCAAGAAGAGGTGCTAGCAACAGTTCCATCACTATTTAAGACCAAGAATTCAGTGGACTCAAGTTGCCTTTTTTGGACATTCACGTTAGCGTACGTTATGAAGTATGTCTGCCCTGACTCTGAGGGGGTGCTTGATGAGCTGGCCGTGGGAGATGCAACAGATCCGGAGGCTATTGATGAAGTGCCCTGCGTTGATGACGCCGATTCTTCAGTAATAGGCGTGGAGTTTGTCGGGAGAGTAGGTATCAATGTTAAGCTTATACCAGTGGGCTCAATAGGAGTTACAAGTGATGCTGCACTTGGATTGATAGATGGCAGTAGAGGAAACCCAGCGGAAGATGTCACTGGGTTGCTGCTTGGACCAGAATTCGTTGTCGCTGCACCGGGGATCTGGGTCTCGCCAGACACAGTACCAGATAGGACCATCGAGGCTGATGCCGTTGATTGGAAGGTACTAGCCGAATTTGGGGCAGAGCATCCCTCTACTTGAGGGTCACTGACGACTATTGGTTCAAAAGTTTGCTCCGTGTAACCAGGAGGTAATTGACCATCGAATACTGCATCAATTGCACCTGAAGGTGCCATGGCGAACATGGCTGCACCCCCCGTGAAACTAGAATCTGTCCATGACAGAGCACCGTTTGGAGGAGCAGCAAAAGGAGGTGGTTCAGCCCCAGGAGGAGGTCCGCCAGGTGGAGGTGGTGCGCCAGGTGGAGGTGGCCCCCCAGGAGGTCTACCATCGGGAGGGCCCTGGCCAGGAGGAGGGGGTGGGCCGAAAGAGAACGGTGCGAATCCTTGGTCCCTTTGTGTTGTTGATACTTGCGCGACTAACCCATTAGAAGTACTCAAGTCACCAGCGGTCGATATGTTGAAAGTAGTTGCTAAGTAGCAGGACGAAGTTGTTGACATAGAACCATTTGAAGTCAGCACTAGGAATTGGGTATTGGCATCGATTACCCTCTTTACTCTCCGCTTCGTTGAGGCACTAGCCGACGTCGTGATATAGAATGAGGCGCCTGTAGCAATTGGAGCGATTGAGGAGCTAGTCCCAGGCAGTGGCGTAGACGCCGGAGGTGGTGGAGGAGCCAGGCTGGCTGTGAAGGTACCAGATGCGCCGCCACCAGGTGGATTGCCAAATGGATTGCCAGATGGACTTCCAGGTGGACCACCGAACGGATTGCCAGATGGATTGCCGAACGGATTGCCGGATGGATTGCCAAATGGGTTGCCGGATGGACCTCCAGGGGGACCACCAGGTGGGTTGCCAAATGGAATGCCGGATGGATTGATTGAGGGCAAAGCATTGCTGAATATGAGTGATGATCTGATGGGGATACCGATCGTCGGTAGTGATGGGATTTGAGGGACTATTAAACTCGATGCTGTTGGAGCTGGCTGAATGCTGACACCAGCTTGGACACAATACCTAAGACGATGTTAAAGGTTTTTGCAATCACTGGTCTTAAAGTTTACTTACGCATCGCCGGGGATCAATGGGGACAGTGGTGTGCTTAGTGACGGATTCAAAGAGACGATATTGGAACTGCTTAATCCGAAGCCTAATAAACTGACAAGTGTATCTCCGGGAACGGCCACGTAGTACCTGCAGCAGTTGTTCGCTGTGCCGGGTGCCAGAATAGTGAGAGGAATGGATTGGCAAGAAGACGTTGGCAATGGAGGAACGATTCCAGGCAAAGATATTGAGGGGATGATTCCTGGCGGTAGAGACGGAAGGATTCCTGGTGGCAGAGAGATCGGTGGAATCCCCAGCGGCAGAGAAAGTGAGGGGATTCCTGGAAGGACGCTGGGAAGTATCGTCGGGAATAACGGGGCACCAATCCCGAGCTGGATACAATAACTGTGTGCTGTCAAAATTGCTTCCGATCTAGGTAGCTTGCTATACTTACGCTTGCCCAGTGATTAAGCCTTGAAGTAGTCCAAGAGGGGAATTCAATTCCGGATTGAGCTGAACCACTCCCTGAAGGCCCAATGCGGAAAGTGAAACGAGAGCTGCAACGTTATCACCGTTTTGTGCAACATAATAACGGCAACAGTTTGTTGGTGAGCCTAATGCTATGATAGTAGTTGGTACTGCGGAGCAAGATCCGGTTGCTGATGGGGCTGCCCCGGGTATAATTGGTGGTAATGTCAGCGGTAAAGGAGGGATGCTCAATGGGATGGGCGGTATGCTTAATGGGATGGGCGGTAAGCTAGGCAAGACTCCACCACTGATTCCAGTCGGCAATGGCAACGGCAAGGGAGTTCCACCTCCCAAGGTCGGCAGAGCAACCGTACCTGAAGCTCCAGCTTCAATACAGTATCTATAAGCAGTCAGTGAAATCCTATGGTTCTTGGGATAATGTGGGTTTTCATACGCTTGTCCGCTAATTAATCCTTGCAGCACTCCCTGAGGTGTGGCCAATTCTGGATTGAGTTGTAAAGTTGTGCCAAGATTCAGTCCAAGTGATAATAAAGTTCCAACTGTGTTACCATTCGCTGCAACATAATATCTACAGCAGTTTGTCGTTGTCCCTACCGCAACGATACCTGAGGGGACTGCCGAGCAACTCTGGCCATTGACCAGTGAACTATATATCCATCAGTAACTACAAATGACAGCGTCTAATCACAGGTGCTTACGGCAAACTAAGCAGAATAGCCGAAGCTATAGCTTTGGGTTGCAGAATCATAATCGTTGTCAGATGGGGACCTCAAATGTTAAACAAAAGGGTGATGAATGAACGTGGTACTGGACCGCAAGTCCAGTAGATAACTTGATAAAATCAGATCGAGAATGACAGACTGAACGATAGAGAATCGGATGCGTATAGCGAAAGACAGGATGAAATGCTACAATGCGTTTGAATTCAGCGGAGGAGCAGAGACGACTAAATATGAGAAGGATCATCTCGAAATGAGAGTTGATCAAATCGTCAGGGCCATGGCCCCCAAGGGCAAGTCTCTTAAGATTACGAGCTCTATCTAAGCATGTCAGATTGCATATGGCAAAAAAAGATGGATGACACGTAAAATGAAGCTTGATGGGAATGAAGATATGCACGCTATGCTGTAGTGCCGTGCAAACCCACATCGCGACGTTGTACACGCCCCACGCAGGTTTGGCATGATGGGAAGAATACAGTTGGGACATGAATCAAAGTTGATAGAATAATAGTCTCAAATCTTCGATGCGGGATAGAGAAACAATCGCTGCGATTTTCCTTTGTGAGGCGCAAGTGGTCTCGATGCATGTTCCAGTATCAGCATTATCCCCAAGGAAAAATGGACGCGTCTCGGTTGAGTGTCACGGTTGGTATCTAAGCTTATCAAATGTACTGGCCAATTACTGATGATACCATGCTAGCACAAGTTTCCACGTGCCAAAAATAATTAGAGCTGGACGAATTATATCTTGGTTACACAAGGCTCGAAGGGGGCGAGCGGCCGCAAGGGGTTGTTCAAGCGACGATTACTGCAGCGAAAAATCAAAGCAGGGAGGATAAGAAGATCGCCAGAAAAGATACGAGATAGGTCTACGAAAACTCCACTTCTTATTTCTAATTGCATATTGCGTCGGATTATCACAAGGGCTATGTCTGAAAGTGACAAGATCCGATGTGACAAGGGATGCGAGATAAATTTACACATCCAAGGCTATATTCTCGAGTCATCTTGAATTCCACAGTACGGTTACACAACTATCACGAAATCATTTTCTGGGCAGCATTTGCATCTCATCGAAGTACAAGATTACGCTAACTTGGCCCTCCCTCTTTTGTGCTACGTTACTCAGCCGTGAGGCTCAGCTTCACGTTCGCGTGAACAAATATCTCTAAGAAACGCAAAGCGTGTTCTAGCGCGTCAATGACAGAGCTAGGGGCCCATAAATTGTTAATGCCTGCTGACCATTGGCTGCAACGAGCCCGGAGAAAGAGGAAGGAACGAAATCCGCACTATCCAAGGAAGGGAGGCTATCCCGCTTCCACGCGTCACTCCACTCTCCTCCGGAGCACTTCTCCGAAGACTAGCCATTAGGGTGATACGAGATCTCTCATGTTGCAGCAAGTGTTTCGTGGCAAAGACGAAAGGATAATTAGTTCTGAAGAAGCTGTTCTCGGAAGGATCAAAGAACTTTCAGTATTCTATCAAGCCCATACAAGTCAGTAGGTTGATAACTATACTAATAAGTGAGCTATCTTGTCTGGATAATATCTTTACGGAAAAAGTTTTGAAAGTTCTTTACTCAGTGAGAACAACACTCCGTCATGAAAGATCCACCATAAACCCAATCAAGGATCTACCGGCTCCTTTCACCCCAAGGCCCAATTCGTTTATCTCTAATAGTTTCTCCCATACAATCTAGATAATACAGTCTAGGCTGTTATCTCCTAATATAATCTGTAAGTTTCTTGGGGAAAGCGTGGGGGGCGAGATCACATTTGTTCGCTACCGTTGCAGCACTGAGCATTAATACAACGAGCAGCGATTCAAGTCGTGAATCTTTAATACCTAATAGACGCATATTCTTGAATGATGATAGCATCAGAATAGAGTTGTAACATGGTAAGGTACTTGAATAGCTTGCTAATGACGGATCCTAGTTTCGTAACAGACCAGCCTCGTACTTTTCAGTATCTACTATCCCAGGGTCCATTTTAGTCACCTCATCGTAGTAGTTGCCAACAGCGTTATTTAGTCCTTTCATATCCTGACAAGTGTTTTCATATCGCGAGCAAAAAGGCCCATCATCTATCAGTTGTCAGCAGATATGATTCTGGAACCATAGGTGATAAGTGTTCAGTGGATTTACCAACATGTCCTTGGCAGAATATGCCCAGGGTCTTTCACGATATTGGCGAATGGCGAGTGTCTACTTTCTCGAAGGATGAGATTGATACAGTGAATTTGGTGCTTCAGGCTTAGAGTCATGCTGTCGAGCCGTACATTTCTTCCTGTATCGCCCAATCTCAGGAACAAGAATATGCAATGGGCGACATGATGTACGCGATTCGTATAGTAGGTAGTGTTGAAAGGCATTTCGGCGAAATCGACCGGCTGTTCACCGTTCTCTTCCAAATAGTATCCCGCCTCGGTAATACTAAGAAACTCCTCAGCCCACTTGCGAGAACATGAAGCGGGCAACCAAGATGCCGTCAAGGAATCAAAGGCACAGCCGCGTGCTAAGGCTTGTTCTCTTGAATTGCCACAATTTTCTGTTGCTGGTACCAGCTGTACAGAATTTAACGAAGCTCTTCGTGTCGTGAAAACTAGTGCAACAAGAATGACGAGCACAGGGAATCCAATGAGCCACTTTATAGATCTTCTTCGTCCAGCTTTCAGCGGGAGTGATACTTCCAAACCAGTTCCAACGGACCTAGGCGCCTCTTCGAAAGATTCCATCGAGCTATTTGTGGCAACCTTGCTGTACTCTTGTTGGGCAAAGTTGTTCATTTTCAGTCTACTCAATCTACTGTAAAAATTTGTAGCTTTAGCTGTACCTCTACGTATGAGCGGATGTATTATTGACCATATTTTTTATCCTTGCGGCACATGCTAGCGACTTCGCGATATGGTCAACATTAGGACGGACCAGGATGTCCAAGCTAGATTTATTACTAGGGGTTGACGAAGCTGACTGCATCATTGGTAATGGGCCCCGCCTCAGCTGGCTGCATTATCTTCGGAACTATAGATCCCGCAGCAGGGAACGACAAGTAATAATGAACGGATTTAAGCTTCTATGATCAATTAGGTCTAGACTGCTTATACTTACCGCTTCATTCTTCATAAACATTCCATAAACTAACGGGGATCTCACGGAGCTTCGATATCTCGGAGTAACTTCAAGCCGGAAAGAAAATTGAGAATAGGAACATATCCGAACCAGTTTGCATGAGTTTTTCCTACTCTCCACAGACTATAGGGAGGACTCTTTGCAATATGGCATATATATCTCAACTTGTTAGGTCTAAATATCAAATGGTTGATGGAGAAGACTCCCTGCCCGATAGAGATGATCTGTCTGAACATAGTTATTGTCAGGTCTGCGGCAGCAAGAGAAGCTCTAGACTGTCAAAACAATGCATTCTTTCGACAAGATTCTGGGTCTTCGGCTTGACTTTTCTCACCTTAGCTCTAATAGCTATCTTCGAACTCGTTAGTCGCAACTCTCTGCTGAGGAAACCATCTAGGCCAAGGTTCTCAACGGAGCTGAGTATATTCTGTGTCCCGTCATCTACTAGGTTTTGTTCTGACTCATACAAAGGTACTGCAGAGTCTGCAATGTCCTTCCGTCAAGTTGCTTTTACTGGCAATATCAATTTCTTGGCAAACGGCACTACATATCTTGAGCATGAACTAGGAAGCAAACAATATGCTGGGAAACCGACTGACGAGATTGACGAGAATTGGAGAAACTTACTACATAGTGCAATCACCAGATCTCTCAAACTTCCGGACCTATTGACTAATAGTTCTAGATCGATACTTTTACTTGACGGAACTAGAGATTCTCGAGATTTGGGGACCCTCGGGACTTGAAGAATTTTATTATGAGTTGTCACCTGAAAATACGAGATTATACATCGGAGGACTTGATACATTGCACACGCTTCATTGCGTTGAGCGTCTACGGCAGACACTTGATCGAGATCGGTTTCCTAAAGCAAATAAGCCGGGGTCTTTACATTTATACCATTGCATCGATCATCTCAGACAGTGGATTATGTGCTATGGTGATTTCACGCCTATACCAACTAGATGGCATCAAGGAAAAAGCACTAGCTACGTTGATACTGATCAAGTTCATACCTGCCGCAATTTTGATGAGCTATCTAGCTGGGTTCAGAAAAGGGAATCAGCACACAAAGAATTACATGAACATAAAGATGGATAGTTTGCTGCTTTTTGTAATCATTACTGGTCTGACAGGAATATTTCTCTCTTAATGCTTCTAGCGGATCAAAGACACTATGATATTCACAAATACGCTATTGCTCATCGTATATTATACTTAATCTACATCTTTACATTGAATACCTAAAAATACGAGAGTTCACTGTTTCGCCGATAAATCGTCTTGCTACCCTTGATTATTGAGCTTGTTGGGATTTGAACTATATTATCTTCGATCAATGCTTGTATTGTCAATAACATTACCTTGTCATTTGCCTCAAGCATTACAGCTAAAAATATCCCTATCTCTGGCCTACCTTATTGAGTCTCCGTATCGACCTCACCCCATAGCACGTGGTTGGCATCGTTGGGCCTCACCGCACTTCTGATTTAACCCAGAGTAGGCGGGGTTAAGACACAGAGATTACGCACGAGGATCATTTATGGACACTGCCAATAGGATATCGCGATTCCAAATCCTATTAAGAATGGAAATCCTCCGCTTAGCTGCCGCTAGCGGGCTAGAGCGGATACAACGAAACCCAGAACGACTTTTTCATAGGTGGATAACCGTAGCATGTACATTCTCTGCCACTACTTCTGGTGAAACGTCCGCGTCGAGTTCTCCACTGCTAGTCACTATAATGTCACAAATAGAGAGCATAGGGCTAGCAACTCCGTTGCTAACGTAGGTGCGGGGTCTGGTATTAGCGTATCTCACGACCCAGGTACGCATGCAGTTTCCCCGCTACCTCGGGTGAGATCCGAAGCGCATAAGACTGGATATTATAGCTCATACGAGCTGTCGAATTGGAATCAGTAGCTCGGCCGACCGGCAAGATAACGAGTTGATCAGCGGACACGCTGCTTGACTGATGTGCATATGAAATTGAGATCAAGTCCATGCTATGAGTAGCTACTTCGTGGGACTATACGGAGTCTGACAAGTTCCGGACCTATATTCGTGGTGAGATTATAAGCTTCCAATGAACTCGGGGATATGTAGAATTTGTTTAGGTACTATTATTAACCCGCTGTATAGTTGCTGGATATTGCACAAGTCTTAGAAGCATGTAGAGCAATTCATCCGAGCCAGAATAGATTTCATTGATATATAAATGACCGTCAAATGTGTGTAGTATTTGCCAAAACAGGTCCCCTCCATCACGAAATGAATATTGAGTCCAAAGTGCTGGCATACCCTGACATATCTCGAATTATGACAAAGTAGCGACTTGGTTGCCTTGATCCAATTCTGATCTATTAATCTTCGTCGTCGAAGCAAGGCTCATCAGTTCCACGATCACCGATTTCTTCAGCACGTGCTGTGATCGCTGATCCTGTTATAGCAGAGATTAGACATGGCTCACTTCATTTGTCAGATCTAACTCTTCAAAGCCTCACATACCATCTGGTTGAGGGAGCGCCAGTGCAGCGGTGCTAGCTGCCAGTACGAACATGGCAAGCAACGTGGAAATGGTGAATCGCATATTGATAAGTAAATTAGCGGAAACTCGAGGAAGTCTTGATTATGTTAAAGCTGACTGAGAGTCAATGACAAAATTGTCTCAAGCATGTTACTTATACTTTAGAGCAGCTTATAGAATGTAGAAACGGTATTCTCTAGCTCCGTTCGTCCTAATTCAGTATAGAAAGTAGAGATAGCGCTTACCATAAGCCTCAGGTAATATGTCAATGGATGAGGTATCCGATTGGTGGTGGGCAGCACGAAGTGTGCAGCATCAATGCATGAAAACCCATGTCGGCACTATGCTGCTGTGCATTATCCTTGAGAGTTGCATATTCAGTTTTTTGATACTGAAGCTCCGAGCAAGATGATACCGCCTGTTCAGTACTTGATATGAATCCCTCTAATTTCGAAACCTCTGGCTGCATAGCCCCGCTTCTGACTCGGAACGATTTCCTTATACGAACTGTGGTCATTAAATGCCCACTGGCTTTTTACACTCTTTTCGTTCCAAATGACATAGCCCACTGTGGCACCGCGATAAAAGTCAATCAGCATGCAATCTTTGAGGGAATCTACTTATGATAAGCTACCAAATGTTGACCATGATGAGGAATCTAAGTTGTCTATAAGAGACGTACCTGGTATAACTGTGCGACGCATTCTTAGTTTTCTACCTTGGATTCTTGCACTTTTCTTTGCCACTGTCGCCATCTTCGAGCATAGTCTACGGATGCGAGTCTCATCCCATGGATCTTATTCTACGGGGTGGAGAACTGAGATGGGTATGTTTCTTCAAGTTTTCATGCCGTCTGCTGCCGTAATCATTGAGAATGACTAAAATTCTTAATGAACGACAGCTGCAGCTAGACCACATATCAAGTTAGAACAGGTCAGGTTCACCGGCACTCCTGCTTTCGATGAGAACGGAAAATCGTACATCCCACATCCAGATCCGATTGAGTATAATGGTGATGGTCCGGAGATTGATCAAGCCTGGGAGGAACTCACCAAAGGTTTGAAAGTCTTGAATAGCATTGTGCAAGCTGACTTGTATGGTGCATCTATAGGCCGGTATATTCGTATTACGGAAAAAGAAGCACACGAAGCATGGGGTGAAGATATTTCCCCGTTCTGGGAGGAGATGGCGCATTCCTACGTTGCTGGGTCCGTTCTACTTGCCTTTTTAGTCATTACACTAACAGTTATATATCTAGGCTGGACATGTTCCATAGTCTACACTGCGTAGTTAGTCAATCTTCGGTATCGACGCTCGGCAAAGTGAAAATTGCTGATATTGAAGTAGAATCGACTACGAAAGTTGACGCCTGAAGACCTTATCGATATTAGAAATAATCACAATAGTCGGGCTCATCATTATCACTGCCTCTCACAGATTCGCCAGTACATCATGTGCGCAGGTGATATGACGATGTATGTAAATTTCCTCTGTCTGCTGTGCAAGCTTCCGGCTAAAGAAAGGAACGAAGGGTCCCAACTAGACACTACCCTGGTATTGGTCGTAACTATATTGATGCCGATGTCGTCCATACGTGTCGGAATTTCGACGATTTAAGAAATTGGCTTTGGGACCGTTATAATGGGAGTCTACAAGTGGAGCCACTGCAGCGCTGACGAAACATGTTACTTGGAGGTTTTGTATTTTATGATCAAAGCGCATAGAATGTCTGGATAATTGGTTTGAGGGCCAGTCTCATATTTTGCTATTGACTTAGTATTCTATTTGATAGTTATTCCTGGGTGTGAATAGCCCGCACACGTTTCGCGAGAATAAGACCCAAGCTAATTGGAGCAAAATTAGAACCGGGTATTCTTCAGATGCTGCGGACCATCATAATGCCGAATTGGCCAAATGGATATTTTGACGGAACTTCCATGAATACCTGCTTGTATAAATAGTCCTGATCCTGTCTTTAACAGGCGTATAGGTATCATGATCCAGATCTTGTTTATCGCTCCTGCAAATCGTCATTATGCAAATTGACACACGATATCTCGCGGCACTTTTCGCTACTGCTTTTATCTCTAAAACAAATGGGCAAAATGCATTTCCCGGAGCTGTAGGTTTTGGAGCTATTGCAACTGGTGGAGACAGCGGGACCACGTACCACGTCACGACGCTCGCAGACTCTGGAAGCGGCTCTTTTGTAAGTAACTGCCTGCATAATATGGTCCTTTGCCTTATCTACTCAAATTTTGAGGATATGCTCCTAAACAACAATGCTCTCCTTAAAAATCCTAGCGGAGCTGCCGCCACGCATTAATTGGGCACCGAGCAGCAGCTAACTTCGGGCAAACTAGCGAGATGCTGTTAGCGGCTCTAATCGAATCATCGTTTTCGATGTCAGCGGCTATATTGTCCTAAAATCCGCTGTGTCATTGTCTTCTTCAATCACTATCAATGGACAGACTGCTCCGTCTCCAGGTATTGGTATCATGGCTGCCGAAGTCTCTGCAAGTGACAAGAGCAATATTATAATCCGCAGTACGTGATTATCTCTCGTAATTTCTACAAAGGTGCAATGGAAATGATTGACCTAGTTCATAGACTTGCGAATGCGACAGGGAAATTTGGATACCGACACTGGACATAGCGCCTTCAACATGGGTGGTGCCACCAAGTAAGTTGTATGAGTTTTTTGTACAAATAGGTCCTAACTACAAGACAGTGTCATTCTGGACCATTGCTCTGTTGCATATGGGCAATGGGACTCTATCGATGGTGTCAGTGTTACTAACATCACCATCTCCAACTCCATCATCGCTTTTCCCATTGGTCAACAGTTCGGTGCACATATCGAAGGCAATCAGGCTACTTATTACAATAATCTATGGGTGAGTGCACATAATCGCCAACCACTCGACAAGGCAAACTCGCAATATATCAACAATGTGGTGTATAATTACCAAGCCGCTTATACCGTCGCCAATACCGGAGGAGTTTTTAGCCACGATATTCTCAACAACTATTTCATTGCTGGGCCTAGCACAACTAGCGTTTCCAACTATTACTTTCAAGTCAACGCAGGCCAGAGCGTATATGCGGCGGGTAATTACGCGGATACCGACAAGGATGGGATCTTGAACGGGGCGCAAGAGAACAAAGTTGGGAGCGCTACTGTGCTAACTGCACCGTGGGCGAATGGGTCTACTGCCATGGCGTCACGTTCGGCAGCTGATGCCTATACTTATGTTCTTGCCAACGCAGGAGCATCCCCACGGGACGAAGTCGATACTTTCGTAGTCACCAACGTACAGAGCTTGGGGAAGTCAGGGGTCATATATACAAATCAGGCGAGCACGGGATTGAGTAATGGTGGGTACGGTACACTTTGAATAGTGATACTGCGAGTTGAAATTAGTGTAGGCTGCAATATGCACATTTTTCATAATACTTAACCTTTTCCTCAAGTCATATTGTTAGACAAAGGTCAAAATGCCTAAGAACAACAAATGCTGAAAGTCAAGTTATGTCAGCACATGAATCACTAATGTTCGGTATCCCATGATTCACGTGCCTAGGAACCAGTCCGAAGGGGGCAATCCATGTTAACTTGCGTGCTAAAGGACCTTGTAATACTTCTAAGGTTATAAGTCACTCAATGCTGCGACTTTAACAGACTTGGTCTGTTGACACCGGGTTCTGAGAAAGCCTCGTCGTAGATACCATACCACGAGAGGTAATAATGATTAATGAGTTTTTGTAGTACCTGGAGTCGCGAGAGACTTCTGATATTCTATTTCTAGGTCAAACTGCTCATAACCTACTTGAAGCTACCTTTATCTTACGATACAGTACATTCAAGGTCAGGGACAACGGATGTAGAGTGCATTATTAAAACGACGTAAACAACGGATCGTAAGTCCAAAAACCCATTGCCTTATACTACCAGCCTCTCCTTATGCAAATCATGTCATATGGCATCGCTAACCCTACTTGGCGCTTAGGCGACCCCATATACAAGTCTACAAGGGCTCTGCCATGCCTCTCCATCCCTTCAATATACCCAAATGTGACTCATGTCCTGATACTCCGTCTACCCTTCCCGACCATCAATCACAGCCTAGGCATTTGCCTGAAAGGTCAATACAGTTCTGGTGAAAAAGTTGGTACCAGAAGCAACTCTTTCTCGCCTCTATCTTTGTGTTCGTATCATGGAAGATGGCTGTAGTGCTTTCGGTTGGAGCAGCGAGACTTGTTGCTAGGATGCTTAGGAGAACAATTGAGACTTTCATATTTGCTGATTTATGAGTGCTTTTCACTTTGATGGTAAGTCAAGGATTATTGCAAGTTGCTTTCCAAAATCGGGTTGTTTAAAGTAAGAACGTTGTAGGAAGTAATCAATGGACAAGGAAATTCTTTTATAGACGTCTAGGGAAAGAAGATGAATAACACATCGTCGACTAAAATTGTGAATGGACTAATTGTGTGAATGGGACGAGTCACAGTCAGTAGCTTATTGGGACACCAAACTCGCATCCGAGCTTAAATGTTTTCGGTAGAGAAAATTCTCTTCCAGATGTGAGTGGATATTTTACGACATTCCGCTGACCATTTGAAATTATTTATGAAGGGTCTCTACATCTGCGGGGTTCGGAATAGCAACGATATGTGGTGCATGCTTGGAAATGAGCTTAGCCGTGGTGAATGACTTCAAGCCGGTTGGACGTGAATCTCGAGTTTGGCTAAGCATTTTGACTGCGATTCCTATAATTAAGCAATTGCTTCTTGAATAATTTCTATTTATGCTAAACACCTGGTATTTCAATAAATCCTCTTGTCATGCATCTTTCTTTGAAACCTCTCGCTTTAATTCTTTGGCCTTTGATAATTTATCCTAAAAGCAATTCCACTCACTTTTCTGCCATACCTCTACAATACTAGCAGTAACATAGGCAATTAGCCTTCTTAATTTACTTAAAGAAATACGAAAGTTTTGTATTATCTAGTCTTGCAGCTAAATATGCAAAAGCCTCCTTAGGTAAGTCTATACGCTTGCTTTTAACCTCTACCCTGCTAGAAATTCTACCTACCAGGCAATAAACTAGTAGGGATGCTTATAGGAACGCCATGTGGAGGCTGTGGATTAATGGTCCCGCGCTGGTAGAGCTCTCGCCGCCCTAGCTGAGCTGAAGGAAAATCCCTAGGTCTGCTCAGCTGCCCACAAAGCCACACGTGGCAGTCTGGCAGGCTAGTTTCAGTATAGACAAATGCTTTCCCGTCTCCTTCTCGCTAGCCTCCCCTCGAGAGGGTTCACTTCCTCTATATAATTCTTGGTTTCCTGCACCGCTGTCTCGGCTCGTGCTGCCTAGTTTGGTTTCTCATTGACCTACTTCCCAGAACCATCCTCCGAGACGGATTGAGATGCGTGACTTGCTAAAGCGTTCCGTCACGGACAAGCATTTGATGGAATGCACGTGGAAATAAGACCCAAATGGATTTATGTCGGACCGGTCGCTTGAAATAATGAACGGATGGACTTTTCGAACATATTATCAGGAAGTAAATGTGACATTACCACTCTAATATACACGGCAAGGTGGTTGGCAAAGGATATTCGCAAGACTAGATATCACAATGGATACTCCTTCAACCCCCCAGGAAACTGTTTACCAACATGGGTGTAAAAATTGTAGACTCCCGGATCCTCCGATAGAATCTCACCTGCAAGATCCACTGCAAAGTGCCAGCAGTTCTCCCAAATGATGCTGTACTTCGTTTTCTTTAGAGCAATACTTCTAGCTGCAATATAACAGTTAGCCTAGTCTCTTTTAAACCTTGACATTTGCAAAACCTACATTTTGAACTTATAGCCGTATAATTCATGGTCGTAAACCCCATAAATTGCAAGTCGTTTTTTTTATTATGTTTCCAAGAAATAGATTGCTTGGGCTCTATATCGGGATTCGACTTACTAGCGTCGGTATCGAAGTATTTACCTACCAAGTCCATATGTCCAACCCAATCACTCTCGCTCAATTCTTTCGTTGTATAAGTAGCTAGATCTGTAACAACGAGACGGGCATGCAGAAATGGTCTTATTGTTTCGTTGAAAATCTTCTCGAGCTTTTCGGCGAAAGTAGCACCTGCAGGAGCTTCAGGATCGCTAGGTGGCATAGGGATAAACTCGATGAACACGGCACTGTATCTCGCTTGTGAAGAGCCGCCGGCTGCAGGGGGAGTTGGTGATCTCTGTCTAACCTACTGAGTATTAGACACGATCTATTGTTGGAGGGGGTGAAATACTTACCGACATATCGAGACTCGAGAGGGAAAATAGAGTGGGAGATAGATAAGTATTCCAGACAGCTAAGAGTTTATAGTGCGAATCTATTTGACCGCGACTACGACTTAGACATCCTTTTATAGAGCTCATAAATGATCTATCTGCTTACCTCTTGCTGAGAAATATAAATAACATCAGCATTTTCGCTTTCAAGGAAAGCGACAAAAGCCACTAAGCGCCACCTAATACGCATAGTAGTACTTGGCAACCTTATTCTCGTGCAAGAATTGTTTCTAATAATATAGGACAAGCTGAAATGGCTAGTAAGCTCAGTCAAGCGTCGGCCGACTTACGTTCTTAGCTGACTTGCGGGTATTGAAAGCCCACGCTTATTCGCAGCCTTGGCACAGTCTGCGAGGACCACTCAAGTAGAAGAGCTGAAGAGAGCCCATGAATATGAGTTCGGCGGCCTCCGTCCGTATCAGACGAGCAAATGCCGATTCGAGGCCAAGCGGTCGGCCGACGAACATTTCGCAATATATCTGTATTAGTTTCAAAACACTAAAATCTCTGTCTACATTTAATTAGTTCATGCACACGCCAATCTAAAATTATAACCATTCTCAAAAACCTCCAAGGTAATCTTGGTATAAGTATGCTACAAGTTAAGAGAAGACGGCCATTTATAGTATGGGGCCAGTGTCTCAAGACTCTACCATCCAGTTTTCAAACTTCCACCGGCTGCATATCAAAAGGTATACTGTACCAGCTTCATCTTCTTCTCACACTTAAACAAGATACATCTATAATTTTCTTCTGCACTCTGAGAGCTTGCGACTGGGCTATAGTAGGTTCTCCGTTGGACTCAAACGCTTATGTAGCACCCTACCTAACGAAACACGATGTTAAATGCAATTGGAACTTTAACAACCTAGGGCAAGTTGTACATGACAGTAGTCAAGGTATCAATAGCTATGAGCTAGAAGTGCAGACCCTAGAAGATCTCTACGCTGCCTCCAACAAGCTATGACTGCTGTACAAACTATCCCGCAACCAGTGGGCACAATGGATATAATCCAGACCAGTTAATGGCAGATTGGTTCGGACATACCAAAAATAATTTTAATACCATCCTAAGTAAACATGACAATGTGGCGGGGCCTCAGAAACTCATCGGTCCCTGGACGTGTATCGGGCCATTGAACACCTCAGGCTTGGCAACGATCCAGTATCAGGTAGATCGATCTACCATTGATCTAGGATCGGATTGGATCGGTTAGGATTAATACTAGATCGATCTAAGCAACGATCTAAGGGTATAGCTCTCTAGGCTGTCGATTAGGGAAGGAGCCCCTGAAAGAACCCTAGTTAGTGCTTATAGTATCTTTTTAGGACATACTCCTTTAAAAGAAACCTTTATAGGAGGTCATGCCCTAAAAAGACATTCTAGTAAGATAAAAGTTAAAAACAAACTTATAGACATACTGAAAAATGATTTTTGAATATTTAGTTATTAAACTAGATAATATAGAGCTTTTGCATTTCTTTAAGTATATGAATTATGTTTTATTCTCCTAACCTATTACAGACGACTCCGTGTACCATCAAGCGAGCTACTACTAGCAGTATTAGGCCCTGTCCAGGCACAACCTCTATTACCAGAAATCCATGAATTGATGGTATCGGACCATATACCAGAAGGCGTCTCTCCAATGGCCCCAAGGTGAGCCTATCGTAACATTAGTCATATAGACATGAAACTGACAAAGTGTCTTACTGTCCATTTGTCTGCAGTCTTGTTTTTGATAAATCGCAAATCTGCCTTGAAAGTAAAATCTGCAGCTCCCCATTTGACCTTGGGAATGAGACTTTCGCCTGCCTTTCTTTCGAATGTTACGGATATCTTACCTCCAGGCCTCTCGCCTTTACCATTGTCCTGAGTTGGTACTGCTCTCAACCCATTTGAACTCTTGTGTGTCAGGACTATACTTTCCCACCCACACAGACTGATATCCCAGATATCGCGACGCTGAAAAGAGTCAGCTTTCGTTTTATCCTGCAGTGTATTCATAGAGAATAGCCGCCATGTGATATTAGCCACCGAGGGAGCTTGGCAATCCACTGAGGGACTGTCAATGTTGCATAGCTGACTGCCACTATGAATCAGAGTTAGCCCTGGGGGAGACACAGTCGACTTTCCAGAGCCCACTACATGCGTATCGACTGTCAGAGTGATGATAATGTGTCCCATGGGACGGTCCTCCTTGAACTTCTTATCAAAGTTCCTGAAAAAATAGCTAAGCGGTTGGGTAAAATATCCCAGAGGGTCTAGACGCGTAAACCGATTTAGCTTTCTGACAATCTCATCATCTGCCTTTAAATGGAACCAACTAGCTCTCCAAAGCTTTTGTTCAGCACTCAAGGAAAGCTCATCATACGTATAGAGATTCTCGGCGCTGTTGAACCAATTATGCTTGATAGGTTCTTCGTTTTTCTTCAGCCCCTTGATTTTAGTCATGAACTTGACCCAGTCCTCGATGGAGTCCTTGAGGTGAGATTGAGGGTCTTGGTCACGGTATGGCCAGAGGGCACCGGAGCGGACAATGCCGCAAACATAATAATTATTCGCTCTGAAAAGAGGACCTCCGGAGTTTCCTTAATGGTATTAGTACAGTATTGACTTCGCAACATGCTACTGACCTCGAAGTATGCTGAGATCTGCAGTGAGTGTTCCTCTACGCAACTTATGATTAGTGTCGGGTCGGTCTAGTAATTTAGTTGAAACTCACTGAAGTTCAGAGGGGAGGAGCCCGTCCGGTACGTTTTGTATTTTCCCGCCTCCAGAGTATTTGAAACTCAAGCCACTAGGAGAGCCGATCGTAAACACTTGAGTGTTCTTCACAGGAGGAATCAGATCGATTGTCAATTTACGTAATAGCTTATCGGGTTCCTGATCCTGTCCTTGGATCTCAAGGACAGCGAAGTCGTAAGAAAGCGCTCTCCTCTCTTCTGCATCTAGATTGGACTCGCCCGGGACTGTGGGTCTTTCAGTGGTTCCAGTATTATTGAGGATGACTCTGTGCTATATTAGTCAGACTCTCATAGATATAGACGACTTACCGTTTCAGTCTGAAAACCTTGGTTTTCTCGAAAACCGTGCTAGCCGTCAAACCCTTTTTAGACTTTTTGTCCAGGAAATCGAATACCACATAGTGAGATGTCATGCCATAGTCTTCGGCGACATGTCCTGCCGTGATGACCAGATTGTTACCGATATAGAAACCCGTCCCCATGGCACCGCCGAATTCCTCCCCAAAACGAACGTCAATAATAGTATTATTTGAGGTTGGCCATATAATCTTATCGAACAATTCCTTCGCTTTAGCTTTGTCCTCTTTCGTTAGCAAATGTGAATCCGGGAAGGCGTCATGAAGAGCGCTCTGTCGGCTGTTCGACTCATTCGTGATATTATTCAAGAGCTCCTTCTTCAGAGTGACCAGGTTTTGAGTATTGAACTGGTATCCGGTCGAAATTTCTGTCAAACAACTTTCAGGAACAAAGGCGCAAATTCCGTTGCAGAGGCTATACTGGTCAGTTTAATAGGTAGTAGATCAGGTTAGGGAGAAGCACTTGTACAACTCCTTTGACTCAGCACAATCTTTTCGATCGTCCGTTGACTTGGCACGATCTTTTTGATCATTCTTTTCGTTCTGACGGGTGATGATAGGCATGGTATTAAGCTGAAATCCGAGTTAACTTTACCAATGATAACTTTCTAGTGATGGTAAACTTGAGCCTAACTGCAGAAAGGGTTGGAATCAGTAGATACGATACGACAGTAGACTAGACTAGGAAGGTTTAGTTGTTCATCTGACGGGACGGCTTGAGACCATGCACCTCCATCGATTACCTCCCAGCCGTCCGTTTCGCTAATATTGATTTGATCCCACGTATTGAGTGGGCTATATGCAAAAGCTACCGTCACAGTGGAGTGCGAGCTGAGATGAAACTAGAGCCCGATATTTCAGAACTCGTCACACGAAGAAGGAAAGCCCCAGATCATACGGGACTAGTGTGTGGCTGGCTATCATCTTCAAAATGGTAAAAGGCTGTGTCTTCTGAAGCTCTACTTCGGTTTGTGGGGGAATCCGTCCGTTTGGGGTTACTATGTGGCGTCATGCAATAGCTGAGACGGCAGCGGCCGTGCCGGCCGACGTTAAATACTAGAACTTAGCCTTATAAGCCTCCCTACTAGTCTAGTAAACATTTGGCAAAAATTCGCTATTGCTTCGGATGTACCGCTTTGGACGGAATAATATAGAGCTCTGTTGAACATAGATCATAATTTGTAAGAAGTATGCAAGATTCTAATACGCTTGCTATAAGCGACAACAAAGTTGATGTTTAGGGGCGATGCTGTTGTTATGGAATAATCGGTCGAGGACGGGAGATGCTAAGCGAGAAGGGGACCTAGGTCTTGAATGTTCTTTTTGCCGCAAGGAAATAGGATATCAACCAGGCATTAGCGGAATCCGCTCCTTTTTTCCATATTTACTCTTTCGATTTTTGCCATCTCACTAGCGAGATACAGACTCTTGAGCGAAACATTGCAGTATTCTCAATTCAAAGCTAAAATTTCCATGTTTCGAAGCTAAAAATTCGAACAAATTGCGACATACGAAACAATCCATGCGTATGCTACAATATCCCTACGCAATAGCTTGAACAGCTTTGGTGCGATGCCATAGGGTCACCGTGCTACTCACGTCTTCGAGCACACCAACAACAAAACTGAGATTTCGGTTAAAGCCGGGATATCCCTCTTCAGCCCGAGCAGAGATTTGCCATCCGACTGGCAAGCCCGATAGAGGGAAGAAGAGTTCAGTGTATAGATGACTCTCCTTCTTCGTACCCTGCGCTTGGCTGTTCTTTGCCTCAGTCCCGCTTTGGGCCTCCTTGTGGTGAAGGGACATGTGCACCCTCCAAAACAGGGAGATAATGTCACACGAGAACGCGAGGAACCACATGCGATACGAAAGCGTGTAGATCGAGTGTCCTGCTGCTCTCTGGTTCGTCTCCTTAGAAAGCAGAGCTGTGAAACGCTTTGGGAGGATCCGATGCTCGGAAAGGAAAGCCACGTTCTCTAGAAACTCTGACGCACCGTGAAGGATGCATTGCACTACTGATATCTTGTGAGAGGTCCATTCCTCTCCCGGCTTCGCGCCTTTCAACAGCTCACGAAGCCGAGCGTAGCGCGGGATGAGGCTGAACAGGCGCAGTGTTCTACGTGTCTTAAGGAGTATGCCGCTTAACAAGTCGATAGACGTGGGCTCTATTACTTGCATCGAGACAGTAGTAGAGGTGGCTTTATGGCCGATGAGGTGATGTAACTTAGCCCTTAGCGGTGCGGCTCTTGCATTAAGATAGGCGAAGAGATAAAGGGTGTAATTGAAGGTCGCGAGGACTGACCCTAGGTCCTTCGTCGGCTTGAGGAGTCTATCTCTGTTAGAAGATATGGGTCAATGGATTATTTTGAACTTGCTCGTTCAATCGCATAAGGAGTCGGTCTTGTACTGCCAGCATGCCCTTCCATCCTTTCTGTTGAGGCTGGGTAGGCCTGGATTGAACTACCGGCGTTGCAGTCGGCGTACTATTAGCCGGCAAGGGCTGCCCAGGCAATTCTCCGTTCGCAATCTTGAGAGGCGTGCTGTCTTTCTTGTCTGCCATTTCCGGGTGCAATTTCTCGTTGGTTGATGGATGAAAGTGTCCTGAGTATGGCCTTGGTCTTTCCATGGCTGTTTGGGAGGGCATATTGTCTCAGAAGTTATAAATACAATTGATGCTCAACTTTAACGTGAGCTGTGACAAGTGGAAGTTACGATACATATACAAAACTAAAGCAACACTGCTGCATTATCAATAGTTGGATTGAGGGGTGGCACGCCGGGAAGCGTAGACCTGAACCGGGGTCTGGATTCACTTCTAAACGACTGTATCGTCCGTGGCTGGCTCAACTACACAGAAGCTATTGGGGGTACTCTAACCTTGCAGGTCATTATAATCGTTTGTATCTGCCATCACAGCTACGCGAGGACCAGCACATGAGGCTGGCTGACTTTCGCGGAGTGTACTACCATCTTGAGGAAGCTGGTCTACTTCGCGGAGGAGGATGTGGACTAGTGAAGCAAATTCAAAGCCAATAGCTCCATCAAACTGTGTCAGGTGTCCACCGAGTCGAATATTGAAAGATAAGAAAATGTATAGAAGGTTCCTACCGTCCTGGAGAGATCGGACTATCGGGGCGCCCGCACAAGATCCCAGTTCCATGGTGGGCTGAGTTTTGCAATGGTGCATTTCCTCTCAAAGCCAGATATAGAATAATCCAAGAAGCTCACACTACGCTGATATTCCTCGATTGAAGTCGCTCACTCCGAAGTCGTGTGAGTATGGATTGAGTTGAGTTGCGCCTGACCATATACCCTCTCGCTTAAATCAATCTTCCACCCCGGTTAGCGCTACAACCCGTCCCCGTCCCCGTCTCCAAGTATGGAATTCAGCTCTAATTCGCTTTCTCCGAGGACATGCAAGGCGTGTCACTTCCTTGCCACTCAGGGATTCGAGACTTTGGGTGATCGACAATTCCGTGTAGACTTGATGCAGGGCAATAGGCATGACACTTCCGTTCCTAGCGCATTCCAGAAACGACTGAATGATCATATGCGTGCCAAGCAAACAGATATTCTCCAAGTCACGGGCTGAATGAGGATTGGCTTTTTCTTGGATTGTGACATCGTGTCAGCTGTGAATTCATTGACAAAGCCCACGGTCTTTTTGGGCTTGTGAAGAATGACTATGCGGCCGAGGGTGATTGTCCCTACCAGTCAACACGTTCTGACCCTCGTAGATTCATAAGGACATCAGGATCGCGAAGCAAGAAAATTAGATACGTTGCATTTGAATGAAACTAAATACAGAAGCAATATAACACGCAGAGCTCATAACTTGGCCTTAGGATCAGAATCACCTTCTACAGGTCCGCCTCCTTCGGAGTCATCATATTTGATGGACATGTATTGTCCAGGGAAGTACTTCGCTACCCACATCTGTGCTATCATCTTTGCATCAATATCTTTGAGATAGTAGTTGATAGGAACGCCACTACTGCCCTCAGCCGCCTTCTTGAGATAATCGTCCAGAGCTGTCATCATAGAATTGATATCGAGGACCTTGTTTTTGCCATCATCGATAGTGGACAATGCGCTTAAAGCGGATTCGATAGTCTTTCCTTGCAGATCTGCGGACTGTTGACCGGTGCGCGAGGCTTCGGCCATAGACTTGACCGTGGTTTGATCTGCGGTGGTAGCATTTTGAATTGTAGCAACTTGCGCCATGTTCTTCTGGGGATCGAAATCTGTAAACTTGTCTACAGCGATTGCGACTTCGTTAGCCACCATGGATGGAATGACGCCCATAGACAACAGCGTGACATGCGAAGTAACATTTTGTTGACTTAGAAGATTCTTCACGTCACTTGCAAACTTGCTGTCGACGCCGACTTTGCCAGAGGCCTTTGCGTACCAACCCCCTACGTCCATGGATGCTTGCAGTCTTGAAGCAGCTGCCGTCAACGTGTCTGATACAGCAGTGTTTGTAGAATTCAACACGTGGACCATGCCAACAAAGCTGGATCCAAAGGTCGCTCCAGAAATGATACTGAACTTTTCATTGTCTTCCTGACCTTCATTCATGGCAACTTTCATAAAGTTCTTGCGATCTGTCGGGTCTAGTTTCTTTCCAGGGAACAGATGATTCCAGACTTTGATGGTCTTGTCAACGTGCAGTGTGAACGGAGCCATGATAGAGGCGTTTTTGTGTGTGCATGTGACCGACAGGACGAGTGTCCCTTCGATGCTATGGGCGCTGACTTGACGCCCAACTTGAGTGGAGGCTGCTGCAGCAAGACTGGTAGACGTGCTAGGACCAAGGACGGCGCCTGCGGATCTCGAGACGTAGGAGGCTATTTGAGAGCTGTATGTAGCGGCACTCTGCGAGTTTGAGTCGAATGAGAAGTATTGGACATCCATATTCATGGTATCGGCGGCTAATGGCATTGTCTTGATCTCGGTCTTGAGGTAATCCACAGGACTTTCGACACTTGCATGAACCATGCGGATATTTTCTCTCAGCTTCGTGATCTCAGGCTCAGCTTTCATTTTCGCAGCTGCAAAGTCTGTTGCTGCTTTTCCAATAGCCTCTTTCAATTTACCCAGCTCAGTTTCAAGAGTGGTAGTGTCGACGCCGAGGTTTTTCAGCTCCGTTTTGGTCATGTCCAGACTGCGTTTGGACGCAATGAGAGAATTCAGTGAATCATGTGCAGAATTGACAGGTCCTTGTGCTTTGGAAATCGCCTCCACATTCTTAATCGCAGCTTCATTGACGACACTGCTGAGTACAAGACTCGGGTCATAAGGTATGCTCGTGGGCATCTTGCAAGACCAGCAGGAATAGGCGTTCTAGAGCATTAGCAGAATTTCAAAGCTTTGTATTGCTGAATTCTATGTCTTTTATGTTGTTAAGTGATGAAATTAGGACTTCAGACTATAATTATTCTTGAAGCCGAGACAAGTTTGGTTGGGTATAGGTTTGCATTTTCATTCTAAATCGTTCACCTACAAGGTGGAGTTCTATCTCCGGTGATTCAGCTAGCCAGAGAAGGCATGGAGTCTAGATCAGCGGAATGTATTGCGATCAGTCGATAGATGTAGTTGTCAAAGCCACATCACATACCGCTAACCAGATCGCGAATCCGCTCTTGATCCAGGTTTTTGAAGAGAACAAATGATTGGAGACAAGATGCGCCTTCCATATATCATACTATATGCCGTAAGAAAAGTTGCTAAGATGATTTGGGCTGGCTGGAGGTACTCGATGAGGCACAATTGAAGTGACTTTAAACTGGCGCCACTATGGTAGTGTCTCAGCTGATGTTGGCCGAGACCCCGGGAGACTTCTTCAGAGCAGATATGAATAGCAAGGTTGTCGGAACCATAATAGAAGCGACGGAGTTATAATACAGACTGGGCTGCTAGATGCAGGTCGTAGTATAGGCCTGGGCGCGAGCTTTCAGTTAGAAACCCTGAAGTCAACACATATGGTAGTCTTCTCTAGCAGAGTCCTACAAGATTTCTCGAACTTCATCGTTGTCGATATCCTGTAACCGCGGCTGGAACTAGTAAGTTCAGGTGGAGAGCAAATGCAAAGTACTGCGGAAGGGTTGCCAGATTGGTCACAAGATATTTGGTCCATACTCAAATCAACGTATTGAAGCTCTGTGAATATCAGCACGGCAAGTCAAAATTTTGCCTCGCGTACGCGTGACTGCACTTCTATGAACAAAGTAAAGTCAAAAATGTGGCTTGCGTAGGTTTGCGCGGACGCTGAGCGGGAGACCCGCAGGTCGTCTCTTTTTGGCTTATGGCGCAACGGCATGCCGAAACTGGGGCGGGAAAATAGGCGCTGGGGCTTAATTGGGTTGACAACTTGCTAGATCACTAACTATACTATAGGCTACAGAAACGTACGAGATTTATGACATCACCTTGGGCAGATTCCAGGCCGGACTGCTGCAGTCTTAACATCTTTTCTGCCTTGGATTTTGGTGAGGACACGACTTAGTGAGGCTTGTCGCTGAGTTTTCCCCCGGGTCCCTGCTATAATAATATTACGTGCATATCCACTTGATCGTGATTGCCTATAAGATATTACTAATAGAGTAGATTCCTAGATAACGAATTTTTTGACGATTCTCAAGCCCGAATTTTGCGTACCGCTCTATCTATTAAAATGAACAGTGAACCTCAACTAATTTCTAGTAATCTTTATAATTCAAAATATTTAAAAAGATTCCTTCGATGGCTAATATAATAAACCAGGGATAATCAAAATAGGGAACAAAATCTAAATTCTGAGGCGCTCTAGGTGCTGGGGTGTGGAGCAGGTGGGCAGTCAGGAATAGGGGGTGTTACGGGTTACACCCGCATAATACGCTTGGCTGTAAGCCTGCGCAACCCACGTGATTACGCGCTTGGTACGTGCATCTAGCTATTTACAAGCTTCGTACGAGAGAAAACCTTTTCTCTCCTTAATAGATTTTTCTTGGAATATAATTACTATAAGCCTTGATCTCTTGCGCGTTAGTTCGTGACAGGGGGGCTTGGCCGGGAACGGGAGGAGGCCAGGTAACTTCAAAACAAACAGCAAATTCTCTTCAGCTCAAACGAAAACGAAAACAATTAGGTAACTCAGTAGCATGACGTAGACTGTAGTGGTTAGTTTACCTCTTCTGGTAGGTGGTACCGCACCCACATGTCCCCTCCCTCGCCTAGTTGTACGTGTACAGTACTGTACGTGCAGGTTAGGCAGTGGTGAAACTAGAAATCATTCTGTCGAGCCACAAGAGACGATATCACTGGAAGATCCTTCCATTATGTTACACACACACACAGTCGGAGCGTAGCAGTGCCACTCTCTTCTAACTGCATTGCATTAACCTTCCCTAGATCACCACTACACTTGGGGGAAACTTTCGGTTTCGAACGACTCGCACTATCAGGCAACTATCCAACTTATATCAGCAGCGCAATGCGACCTTCTCTTGTTCTCTTGGGTTTTATCTAGTCCACCATCCTCACTATGGCGTCTACTATCAACAGTATTGTAGAAATCAAGCAGACGCTTGCTCTTTTTGCTGTTCTAATCGATAGCCATCGGTACAGTGAGCTAGGTCAGGTCTTTACAGATGATGCCTTTGCTAATTTTGGGACTCCCGCCACGTCCAATTTGAATGGACTCCCAGTTATTAGTTCTTTCCTCAACTCGTTGCAAATATCACCAGCCAGCATGCTTACAGCACGCAATATGTCAATCTCACTAGCGCTAATACTGGCATTACACATCCTATTTCACGGGGATCTTTTACGGGCGAGACGATCTGAAAGGACAAATCTTTCAGAACATTGGAACGTGAGTCAATTTGCGTTTTAATTCAAATTGAACGGTATTGATAACTTGTGCAGGTATGAAACAGGCATGAAACTTACAGGGCAAGGATGGCGGATTAATACGTTGGCTCAGATATCCTCTGTAAAGTCCTAATATCCCTACGCTACACAGTTTTTAATGAGGCACGTAGGGCCAAACCGGAAATATTTCCATTGTCTTTCCAAGCTCTTGAATCTATAGCTAGGTCTTGGCTAAGGTTATTATATTTAAAATAATAATAATAGTTATATTATTTAAAAGATTAGAATATATTTAGAATATAAGAATATATTATATTTATTATATAATAATAAATCTTAGGGTTCTAAACTGATTTATATAAATAGATTCATAAAATATTTATATAAATCAGTTTAAATTATATATAATAATAATAATTATAATACTACAAATAACAAAGTATATTATATTTATAATATAATAATAAATATTAAGGATATAAACTAATTTATATAAATAAACTTATAAAATATTTATATAAATCAGTTCAAATTATATATAATATTAATAATTATAATATTAAATTAAGATTAATATATTCAAGATCTTAGAATATATTATATTTATTATATAATAATAAGTAATATAAATATAAACTGATTTATATAAAGAAATATATAAAATGCTTATATAAATCAATTTATATTATATATAATAGATTACTAGAAATCGGGTTTAGGTTTAGACATTTAGCTAAACACTTAGGTATATAGATTATAAGATAGTTTATACGTTAAGCGAAAATACCTTATTAAAACTTCTAGATACTTAAGATACTTATAAACACTTAAATACTTATAAATACTTAGGATACTTAAATACTTAGATTACTTAACTACTTAAATACTTAAATAGTTAGATATTTAAATACCTAGATACTTAGACACTTAAATACTTAGACTAGATTACCAGAAATCGGGTTTGGGTTTAGACATTTAGCTAGATACTTAGGTATATAGATTATAAGATAGTTTATACGTTAAGCGAAAATACTTTATTAAAACTTCTAGATACTTAGGATACTTATAGATACTTAAATACTTATAGATACTTAAGATACTTAAACACTTAAATTACTTAACTACTTAGATACTTAGATAATTAGATATTTAAATACCTAGATACTTAAACACTTAGATACTTAGGGGACACTTAGATACTTAGGAGACACTTACGGGATACTTGGATACTTAGACACTTAGGTGTCTAAGTATTCGAGTAGTCCAAGTATCTAAGTGTTTAAGTATCCAAGTGTCTAAGTATTCCCTAAGTATTTAAGTAATCTAAGTATCCAAGTGTCCCTTAAGTATCTAAGTGTCCAAGTGTCCCTTAAGTATTCAAGTATCCCCTAAGTATCTAAGTGGTCTAAGTGTCCAAGTATCCCCTAAGTATCTAAGTGTCTAAGTGTCTCCTAAGTGTCTAAGTATTCCCTAAGTGTTTAAGTATCTAAGTGTCCAAGTATCCCCTAAGTGTCTAAGTATCCCCTAAGTATCTAAGTATCCCCTAAGTATCCCCTAAGTACTCGGATACTTAGGGGATACTTAGATACTTAAACGAGAATCTAATTTCGTTTATTAGTATACGTTTATAATAATATTACTTAGTAAGTAAGATTAAGTAACAAATATCCTAAGTATTAATATTTGTTTTCTTTTAGTATATTTTGAATTAGTATAAAAATTATATTTAGTATTTTTTATTAATTTATTTTTATAAAATTTATTTTTTTAATTATAAATACTAACTAGAATTAATTAACTTGTAAATTAAATAATATAAATTATAAGGCTTATAAATAATAGTATAAGAATAAGTAAAGTATTATATTAATACTTATATATCTATTTAGTATATCTAATATAAGAATAGAATTTGCTTAATAAGGACTTGTCTATAAGCCTAAGTATAGTAATAGTTATTTAGTAAGTTATAATAAATAGCTTATAAGAAATAACCTAGCTATTCTTACTATTATTATATTTATAGTATAATAGAATAATCCTTTTATTAATCTAATATTACTTAAAACTATCTTAATATCTTTATTTAATTTAATTAAGCCTCTTATGATTTTATTTAATATACTAGATTCTATTATATAAAGTTTAATAAATTATTTATTATATTTAATTATTAATATATCTAGTATTAAGATATTTAATATACTTATCCTTAATAACTTATATAAACCTAATATAAGTCCTAAACCTTCCTTTTCCTTAAAATTAAGCGTTAATACTAATAATAATAACGAATTCTTTAAATGCGAGCTAGGGCTAGAGCTAGGTAATAGCTTAAAGAAATAACGCTAGAAAAACATATTATTAAATATTAAATAAGAAAATAATATAATTAAAATATATAAGATTAGTCTTATATAAACTTAAAAATATATAATAAATAATATAGTTCTTAATATAAACCTTAATTTTGTTTTATGACTTATAAATAATATATATAAGCTAGTTAGCAAAAAAGGATTAATAAATATTAGTTAAGAGCTTTATTTAAATCCTAAGATAATATTTTAAATCCTTTGCTTTATTAACTTAAACTATAAGGTATTTTTTATAAAAGTTATTATATCCTTTATTAACTTAAACTAGTAATAATTACTTATAATAATTATTAAAGCCTTTATTAACTTATATTAGTAGATATTTCTAGTTTAAGTTAGTAAAAAGGCTCTTATAGTTAAATTATACTTAAAGATATTATATAATAATAAGTTTACTTTTAATATTTTTAGAGATATTAACCTTATTATTCTATTTGTATTTATAAATAAATACTAATAATATTATAAAATATTCTTACTTCTCTTAAATATCTTAATAATAATCTTACTTTAAATCTTAATAATTATAATAGCAAATTTGTCTTAGCTAATTCTATTTCTTCCTCTCTTAAAAACGATTTGCCTAACGAATATATCTTTAATATAATTAGATATTTTATTAACTATTTATTAAAGACTAATTTCTTTTATACTCTTACTAAATATAATAAATAATTTTTTATATATACCTAAACGAATAACTATAAGTATTCTTACTAGTTATTAGATTAGTTAAGTTATTAGCTAGATCTAGAGAAGAATAAGAATTTACTAAATTTCCTTAGTATTTTATAATTATATTATTAAGGTATTATATTAGGAAATCAAAACTATAAGGTTAAGGAAAAGCTTAATTTTATAAAGCATGTTTATAACCTCTTTACTAGTCTTCTCTAAACTATATTTAAAGGTATAAGTAATCTAGAAATAATACCTTTATTATAGATTTGTATATTTTATTATAAGTATATAAGTACTAGTTATTACTTATCCTATTTTATTAATATTAATAATATACTTAGTAAAGTATATAATTTTGTTATATTTTAGTTAGGATTATAAGTATATTTATATTTAACTTTAGCTTAACTAATATATAATAAGTATTATAATATTACTATTCTTATTATAAACCTTATAGCTAAAAGTAAGGTCTTATTTATCTTACTTAAGAAAATCCCTTATAAGTTTATTAGTATTATAAAAGGGTAAAAGGTTATTTTTATATACTTATTATATTTATAAATATAACTAAGTAAGATTAATTATAAGAATCCTTTTATTATCCTTATAACTAAGTAAAAAGATTAATTTTATATAATTATATTTAAAGCTATTTGCTTAAGTATACTTAGTTATATATTAAACGAGTAGCTTTTTATTATTAAAATTACTTATTATAATATACTTATGTTTTCTTAAGAGCGAAACTATTATATAAAAGAATACCTTATATATATTTAAATATAAAAGTATTTTTTACTTAATTACTATCTAGCTAATTTTAATATAACTCTTTAAAGTTAATTAGCTTAACTAGCTATAAATAACTTTAACGAATTTGTTATTTTTTTTATTAGTAAAAACTTAAAAGATATTAATATTATAAATTCATATATTTATTTATTAACCTATTAGACTACTAAATAAGAACGTTATATAAATAATAACTTTCTTAATACTAACTAGTATTAAGTAAATCTTAGCTAATAATTTATGCTTAATACCTTATGCTATACTTAAACGATTAGGCTTTATTAGAAACCTTATAATATTCTTAAGTATTATTAAATATATATAAAGAAGTTTAAGTATACTATTATCTTATTATTAATAAAGTTTAATTTAGTTAGCTTATAAGATATCTAGTTTACTTTCTTAATAGTAGCTCTTAATTATATATAATTATATATACCTTATTTTACTTTTTATTCTAAAACTAAAACAAGATTTATAATTAATATAATTAAGCTAATAATAAGTAATAATTATAATATACTTTATTATAAGGAAAGCTAAATTAGTATTATTACTTATATTATAAGAAGTAGAATCCCTTTTACGTAAGATATTATAACCCTTTATATTATAAGTAAGATATATATTTTCGAAAACCTTAATATCTTCCTTAAGTTAAACTTTAAAGTTAGGAAAGAATATTATATATATAAATAAGTATTTAATAATATGCTTTCCTAACTAGTTAGTTTAGAATATAAAAGATAACTTAAGATAAACTAAACAAAAATATTAATTAAGTTAGAATTTCAAGCCTTTTATTAAAATTTTATTTAGTTTTAAGAGTTATAAGTAATTAATTTTAACAAACTACTTATAGTAAATTATACTTATCCTTTCTAAAATATCCTTTTAAAGACTTTTGCTAGTTTCCTTTATAGTTAAGCTAATAGTTTTTATATAAAATTTAAAATAATAATTATAAATATTTAGTTTTCTTAAGTTAAAACTAAAATCTTTATAATAGCTTACTTATTCCTTAAGGTAATCTAATTTAGTATTCTCTCTAAAGATAAGTACCTTATATTTATATTATATAAAGACAAATAATAAGCAAAGCCTTAAAGACCTAATAAGATATATAAGGAAATAATCGCGTTTATAGATTCTAGTATAAGTAATAAGAACCCTAATTAGGTAATATAAGTTAAGGGCATTAGGAGTAGAACTATAATAAAGAACCTAGGTTATACTTTCTAGCTTCTTAAAATTAACTAGTAAATATAATATATTATCTTAGGTTTATATAATAATTTCTTTTATACTAAGCTAGAATTTATATTATAATAATAATAGTATTATAAACAAGTATCTTTAATTAACTAAAGTACTTATATTATTAGCCTAATTATAAAATAGCTATTATAGCTAAGTCTAATACTAGTATAACTTAATATCCTTAGGGTTAGGGTTAGGGTTAGGGTTAGGGTTAGGGTTAGGGTTAGGGTTAGGGTTAGGGTTAGGGTTAGGGTTAGGGTTAGGGTTAGGGTTAGG